>CM035844.1:120474524-121674524 GCA_020510985.1 Pholidichthys leucotaenia | reverse complement strand
ATAATACAATATGACGAAATAGGTTGGTCTGTGCAGTTCTAAGTCAAAGAGGCTTTTTTCACATGAATATCCAATGTTTTCATGAGTGCCACGTCACCAATTGCATCAGTAGCTGGAAAAACCCCCGGCCATGTTGTCCCGTCATCGGGAGACCACAGCGCTTGGTTGCCCATTGTACACACAGGATGGAAACAGTTGAAAACATCGACGATGGTTCCAGCACATGTAGTCTGGAATTGGTTTGTGTTGTTCAATCTTCAGACGATTATAGTTCTGAAGAATGAGATGATAATGAAGAATCTGGGGACATCAGACCATATACGTAGGTTTGAGCCGTGCTAAGAGGACATCGTGCCTAGCAAGTCACACTCAGAGAGTGACGGTGGAGAGGCACACATGCCCCCCGGAGCAGCAGCGACAAACACATGGCAGGGGAACACCGAGTGTTATTCTTCTGTTACAGCTATTGCAACGAAATATTTGTTCATAAATATAATTTATTTAAACCCGATTTTTCAATAAAATCATAGCAGTGTATTCTCTGTGGCTCAGGCATCGGGTTTATTATGGATTATATTTTGAGTTATTGTTGTTTTTGTTTTGTACATGTGTTTTATGTGTGTGTTGAGCCACTTTCAGGTGGGCACTGTCCAAGATTTGCTGGTCTGAACACACGCGCCCTCTCTCTTTGACAGTCAGCTGTTCATGGTTTGTGTGCATCATCTGCCGTGTTGTTAGCCTGCCAATATTGCCAACACTATCACGACGTGTTAGCCACTCCACACAGACGTGGTTCTGTTGCGCCCCTTGAAGCGATGTTGGCAATGGGGCACAACTGTGGTTAACATGTTTCCTCTCCATGTTCGCTGGGCGATGTCAGCCCCGAACACCAACTGTAAGTGTTTCTGTTTATTTTTGTAAGTCTTCACCTTTTTGGGAACTGTTGTCATCATTCTTATGTTCAATACATGTGCTGTGGTGAATTCTGTGCATAAATCCATTCATCATGACCCTCCGTGCGCTCTTATGCAGGGCACGGAGAGGGTGGATGAAATAACAAGGATTTACATGCAGGGTTCACCACAGCACATTTAATACAGAAAGACAGACAATTCCCTAAAAGGTGAAGATGTACAAAAAACACAAACACACTTACTGATGGCACTGGGGAACCAGCATCACCCAGAGAACGAATGAGAAGAGACGTGTTAGCCACAGGTTCGACCCTGAGCCGACATCGCTTCAAGGACGCACGAGAACCACTGTGGACATGGAGTGACTAACATGTCGTGAGAGTGCTGAAAATACTGGCAGGCAAACAGCACAGATGACAATACTATGGACCAGCAGTGTGTGACTGGCAAACGGCCACGAAGTACACGCACTGCTGGTGATGGTGTGATGAGAAGCACCTGGGCGAGGACCGGGAAACATGATCAGCAGGAGGGGAATCAGCTGGGGATAATGAGAGAGGGAACGTGGCCGGACTGGCGAGAGTCAGCACGCGATCACAGAAAGTAGGTCAAAGCTGTGCGTAAATCCATTAATCTTTCCCCCCTCGTGTGCTCCTCCTGCGTAAAAGCACACAAGGAGTGCATGAGGAGGCTTATGACAGCTGGAGCTGAAGTGTGTGACGTAGTCTTTCACGATCTGCTGTTTATCTAAGCCTGCGGCACAACGTGAAGGCACAGCCTTAAAATTAAAACAAGAAACCAGAGAAACTGTGAGCTACAAAGCTGCTGTCATTCCAGTCAACAACCCCGGTGTCTGTTCTCCCGCTTACGTCATGGGGGTGCCGCCCTTAATTCGGTGGGCGGCACCACAGTCCAGTCAGCGGCTGCAGTTTTTTGATGCTAACTAGTTTATGCAGGTGTGGTTGTAAATATTATATTGATCATCGACAATGACTTTTGGGTTTACACAACCTCCTAAAAAATTGTCAAAATCATGTCATCAGCCCTTTAAGGGCTCGGTACAAGGTGGGAAGCACCCTTTGTTGCCATCTTGGAGTTGAGACCGATAGAGGCCTCTGGGGTGACGTCACTGTCTCCTCATCCAAAACTGTCTCCATCTTGTGGTCAACCATAACAGTTGCATCCTTTAATAACATCTAAAACAAAGCAAATCTATTAAGCTGATTTATAAATAAATTGTGCTCTCAAATTAACTTCAAAGCAGTCCATATTGTTTAAAATAACCTAAATTTAACACCAATTCAAAGTTTTATGCCAAAAAAAGAAGGAAAAGAAACTTGTTGGTTGTTCAAGGGTTATTCTCATGTGGTGAATCATTGGCCCAATGCAAAATGAATGCCAGAAATGCATGAAGCCTACACTTTACAGTTAATCACATATGTAACTCCACATTGTAATCTTTTAAGTTGAAAACACATATATTTACTCAACATTTAAACAACAATTGCAAAGTTTTAAAGTTACATATGTGTGCTTTTTTTTTTCTTTTAAATGCTGCATTGTGTGATTTATTCCACAGGAAGCCCATTAAACTTAAGGATTCTAATAAATGCCACTGTTTTATTCAAGAGTGATCTTAAAGTAATGGTAACCTGTGCATATTTGTAAAAGATTTAGTGATTCACTGAATATTTAGCAAAAAGTGTTTTTTGCAAATAGAAAATCACATTATTCGAATAATGGTAGCTTTAGGTGTTACTTAAACTCATGTCCATGCCCCCCCCCCACAGGAAAAGGAAGGACATTAACCAACTATTTATCTTTCACCAGTATTTAAAAATTGAAAAGTCAAAAAGGTGAAAACTAACAATCACAGGATGACCATCAGCTTTAATTTTAACAAATCCTTGCTGAAAAAAATACAAAAAAACAATTCAGTTGTGTTTTTTTAGCATTAAAAATTATAATCAACACTGGAATAAGCACTGTAAAAAAACTTAAAAGGACAAAAGTTGAATGACTGTAACAGTGACATTTGCAAAAATAATTTTTGGGAAGAAAAAATTTGCACTCCTCTTGGTGTGAATTCTGATGTACGGACAGGGGGTAGCCTTGGGCTTCCCTCGATTTCTTTTTACAGGATGTGCCCTGGCATTGGACATTTGTGGTGGATGGGAAGACGGACAGTGGTGTGGGGCAGGCTGGCTGTGGCAAGGGGAACACCACATTTGTCATCAACCTGGACATCAGGTTCATTGGCTGGGGGCAGTGGCAGCGTGGGGGTCGAGGACCTCACAGAGGACCATAACAATAGCATGCCAAGCAGACCCGAAGCTAAGTACAGCAAATGACATTGACAATGACATAACGCATATCAATTTAACCTCTTGCACTCCTTTGTACCGCGGGCGGGCAAGTCTCTGCATCCTAGGGCGCACGAGGGCGCACTCGTGCACCCTCGTGCGCTCTCGGACGCATGGTCCTTATGGTGGTGATGTAGTTGGTGTTGGCGTCCAAGCGCCACTGAAAAAAAAAGCTGCAGACACAGCCGTGAACAGATTAGTTCATCTGATTGACCTCTCATTCGACTAATAAGAGCCTTGAATTGGGTTTCTGAAACCTTGAAGAACCAATGAATGAAAACTTAGGAAGGAGGACCCGCCTACTGTGAATGCAGGAGCCAATTGAAGCACAGAAGTTCGGGCTGGGTGAAAAGAGATTTACTGTTGCAGCAAATGAAAAAAAGGATGCTGGACGAACCTGCTACAGACCCAGCAGCATGGAGAACACCCACAAGTGTGACCTGCACTCATTCCAGCAGAATAGACGTTTAGGATTCTCTTCCGTCATCATAGACCGACGGAGGCCGACGATAAAGGTCGTAAATCATTCACCAAAAGCGCAATATTGGAATTATGTTTTGACCAGGATCCACGAGCGGACCAGCGTCGCGTTCGTCTGACAATGGGGAAGAGAAGTTCACCAGGACTCTGCTGCTGTGAAGAGGTAAGGTGTTATAAGCTAAATTATTATTTCTCCCTGAAAACTGTAATCCAAAAATGACTTTTGACCGATCGGTAAATTACAGCTGTACGGCGCACGAAGTGCGTGTGCCGCGATAAACGGTTCATTTGCCGTGTTCGGACCGTGAATGCCCCCCCCCCCCCCGCTGCAGAAGAGGAGCGGGGGGGTGTTCACGGTCCGAACGCCCCCCGGTCCATGGGGGGAAGCCGCGCTGACTGCGCAGCGGTCGCCACATAGCCATATGAGTCTATTCCGTCATGTAGCGATGGCCGTCCTCTGTGGCGAGAGCCCCACACACACACACACAGTAGCGAGGGGGGGGAAGCCGCTGTGACAGCGTTGCTGTGGAAACATGCAACGAGTGTAATCCGTCATGTAGTGAGGGCCGAACTCCATCCTTTGCAGCGGGGGGGGGGACAACCCCCCCACACACACACACACACAGACACAGCCCTGAATGTGACCTTTCATTAGAGCCCAAAATGAAGATTCTACATTGAATTATTCAAAAGTTACAGACGTTTTTCCAAACTGTGCCATTTGGCACAATTTGACACAGTTCCAAAATGCCTGGGAACAGCCTGAGAACAAAACTGTGTAAAATATTCATTTTTTGTGGTATTGTTACCACATTTGGATCTCAGCTTGATAACACTTGGTTCTACATTTCTGTTGCATTTTCCAGCCGGATCGGACAGCTGTGTGTTATTTGCAAGCATTTGTATCCAAAAAAAACACCGTGGCCAAATTTATTTTCTTCAAGTTCAGTATGTTTAGATGACTGTAACTCAGTGGCCGGAGCACGTAGAGAGATGATGTTTTTTTTTTGCCAAAAAATTCAAAGTGTTTTCTTTTAAATGAGACCAACCCCATGAAGATGCTGCAAAGGGTTGAAGAACAGCTTTCGATTTACTTTGGGCACGTTATTTTTTGGTGTTTTTAGGAAAATTGCCCGGAGTGCAAGGGGTTAACTGACTTAGACTTTTGAAAATGCAGTGTTTACATGAATTGACATTGCAGGACACATGTGGCACATTGCAATGATGCCTTTCACCAGATAAAATGGTATGACAGCATCACATTTCAGAAATGTGACAGGAATAAGGAATACTTGTGTTGTATGGTTTTGATGTGCTAAAAGGCTGGGCTGTGCTCCTGGTGCTTGGCCTCGGCCGAGCCAGGCCTCGGGACTACAGACCACACCAAAATTTAGGAAATAAAGCATTTCTTGTGCAGAATGAAGCCAGATTCTAATTAAGCAATATGTCCACCTTTCCATTAACAGAAGGAGTGGGACATAACCTTTCACAAAGATGCACTAACACAAATTCAAACTGTCTGTGTTCAACAGGACAGACAGATGTGGCCTTAATGACTAATTCAGAATTGGTTACAATACATGCTAAATCACATTAAATCTGCACAGACAGCTGGATTAATTGTCTTAACTCACATTTGTAAACTAGGTCTAGGGAGGACTCTCACAAAAAGAGGCATGATTACAGAAACCTCATTTTGGGGGTCTTATACTACTCACAAAGTTTCATTTAAATTAACCATGTGCCACACATACTAATGGCACATACTGTATCTTTAAGGAAAAGATTTCGTTCTTCCAATTCAAATCCAGGAAAAGATTTCCTTTTTCAATCCAATTCCAATCACGCTGTTCAAGTACGCCACAACCTTGATGCATGCATCAAGGTTGCATGCAAGGTTTCTCCATGCATCGGGGGGGGGGGGGGGGGTACCATTATAATTAATTAGCAAAAATCCTTAGAAAAATAGATAATAAATAAAAATTATCAATAAATGATCAATACTGTAGGAGAGAAAAAAATATAGGTGAGACTGCTTGGTAATGGAATTACAACATTCAGTAGTTACATTTACATTAATAGAAAATTATGTGCTGAAAAATATTTGCAGATTATTGTAAAGAAAAAATATAATGTTTATAAGAAATAAAGTAAATTGATAAGGAAACAGAAAACCATGCAAATTTATGGGAAAAGTTCCAGATGTCTAAGGAAGGTCCAATTTATGCTGATAGAAGCTTACTGTGGGACTCAATTTAGAATCTACTACAAAGACAAAACAGATTTTTACTCAATTATGTAAGAAGAAAACAATGCTTTAGGGAGCTCAAAGCAAAATAATTTGACCTTCCCTGCATAAACTTATTCCTTTCAAAACCTTTGCATGAATCTCATTGAGCTTAATAAGTGTGAAGGCAAAAATGTTGTTTAAGAAATTATTAACATACTTACTAAATAAACAAAGGCTCTCTTTTGCACTAATCCAAATACTGCTATGGATTGCAGTAATCTGAATACTGATATGGTAACACTGAATCCCTTAACCAAAACAATATCAAGATTTAAAATAGCTGAAAATGATTCAATTTGATAATGGAATACACTTTGTAAGTCAAATCATATCACATTTAGATACAGTATCCAAATTGTTGGTACCCAACATTTAACTAGGAAACCATTTAGCTTACCATCAACTATCTACAGGATCAGCACAATGCACAAATAGGATTATGAAAGATGGATTAGGGAAATAGTGAAGAAAAAATATAGGAAAATTGTAAATGGCAAACTATACTATTGAAGCCATTTAACTTAGGTGATGAGGAAGGGTTTCTGGTTGATTACATATAAAGAATGACAACTGACAGAGATGTTATCCATACTGCCCTTCCCAGGAGGGACCATGTGATGAAGGAACCATGGGAGGTGCACCCATCTTTTGGCCGAACCAGAGGATCTGGTCATCAAAGAAAAATTGGACAAAAACTCCCTGGCAAGGACAAAACAATGGTTATCCTGGTGACACCAACAGCTGTGAAAGGCGATGGACATGACACTTGGGTGCATATAACAGTTTACCCCACTTGGAACCCTCAACAAGAGAGTGTTTAATACACATTATATACTCATTTAAAAAAAAAAAAAAAAAACAAGTGACTGTTTAGCTGTTTCTCCATGCAAGTGTTGGCTGAAGGCGCCCCCTGGCATCCAGTAACAGGCTTTTGCATGGCAAAGCAGCTGTTTGTTTATCATGGGGGGAAAGAAGGGTGCACTTGGTATTGTTGCCTTTTTTCATCCTCATCATTCTCATAGTAACACTTTTGTTTTTTGTTTTTTTGTGTTTTTTTTTTAAAGATGTTTCTATTGACTATACACCATAGAGAACTGTTATGTTTGTTCTGTGGTGGTATGAGATAATAAGGAGCGAACTGAGAGTTTTTAAGGGAGTTTATTAATCATACCGCCATCACAGGCTCACTCCAGCGCCGTGCATGCACGCCAGAGCGAGCACGGAGGCTCTCCAACAGATAGGCAATGCGTGCAGTCAGATGAGCAGTGAGAGAGCGTGAGCATATGATATTCAGTCACTTAAATACCCAGTTACAGACAATACATGAAAGGCATGTTATCATCAAAGAAACTGCAGGAAGGCATGGGACATTTGCATTTGAGTACAGAGCAGGAAGTCATACATAACAGCAGGATACTGGCGCCTGAACTAGACAAAGAGAGGCTGCCTATTGATATCAGCCATTGTTCTGCCAATTGCTCCAGCTGAGCGCTCTGCTTGTCCCAGTATGTTGTGGGGGTTACCCACAGTTCCTTAAATAACACTAACAGCTGGACAAATTATCTGCTACTGCTAAAATAATGCAGCTACTACAGGCTGTTCGTTTCTTAAGAGAGGCTATATACAGGAATAACACAGCAAACATCATTGTGAATCATACCTGTCACAACACTTATCACTCCACTGATCGGAAACATAATGACACTCCTTACTCAGCGAAGGCGAAGGATAATTTCATCAGGGAATTCCTCTTTTCTGAAGCGGTGTTGTCCCTTTGGGCAGCTTAACACTCTCTAAGTGTGCAACGGCTTACAGTGCGTCTCTCCCCTGTACTGCTACCTGCTTGACCAACAAAGCGAGCAAGTGTTATACTAAAGATTTACATTGTCAAAGGGGGTTAGGAGTTATTGGGTGTATCCACACCTGGCTGGAAACTGGGCAAGGTTGTGTACCCCATTTTGGCGGCTGACTCTACCCTCATCGTGTCAGCAAGGCAGGTGGGCAGGGTGAAGAGAGATGCTTACTTACTACATAATGCCATTTGTGGCATGGATGTACCAGGAGGGGGGTCCCTTCATTCACTGTTTCCTTGAGTGAGAGTGGGCAAGAACACCTTATGGTTTGAAACGCTTAATTATTTGTAAAATTTATGACATGGAATAGAATGGTTTCAATTAACTGCCATCCGTAGGGGTGTGTGCCCTGTTATAGGAGGTTATTGTTGTACTTTTACCCATGAAAATAATGCAAATGATCTTATTAATACTTTGGTTACACACAGCCTCTGACATAACGCACGGCTCAGGAGACGCACACACACAGGCTTAGAGTAGTTCAAAGAGTTTATTAACAGCAGGAGTGAATGAGTGCGTGTCTGCGGGGTGTAAATGTGTTGGTGATGGCGTCTGCTTCAGGCACAGAGGCAGGTGACCGTTCAGCCGAGCAACCCTATGGAGAGAGCACAGGGAGAGGGTGACGGGCATACACCAACACAGGAGGGATTTATGGCGAGAGAAGGACTTACTTGGATTGTCAGGATAGCTGGCAGAACAAGGGGGCGAAGCCCGGAAGACAGCCACCTGGAGAGCTCCGTACAGCAGCGAGGAATGGGCGATGGAGTGGAGATGTCCGCCGCCGGGGAATCCACCTGTGCACAGGGGAGCAGACTGGGAAAGAGAGGTAAGGATTCTTACCCAAATAATGTTGCTGAAGAAAGAGGTTAGCTCACAACGGTGAGGGACGAAGTCTGACGGCTTCAGGCCGAGCCTCCGGGCGAGACGGCCTTTATCCCTCGCCGCTGATGATTGTCAGGTGCGTGAGCAGGTGGCGCCGCTGATGAATGGCGCGGCATGACAGTACTCCCCCCTCTAGCAGCGCCTCCTGGCGATGGCTTATCTGGGTGCGCTCGGTGGAAGTCTGCGATGAGCGATGGGTCCAACACAAACGACGGGGGCACCCATTGTCGATGCTCGGGCCCATAGCCCTCCCAGTCCACCAAGTATTGCAACCCACGACCTCGGCGCCGGGAGTCCAGGATGGAGGAGACGGACCAGGCCGGATGGCCACCAATCATCCGGGGCGCGGGTTGCGCTGCAGGAGGAGGACAAAGGGGGTCAGTGACTGCCAGTTTCACCTTCGACACGTGGAAAGTGGGATGGATGCGGAGGGAGGGGGGAATAGCCACGCGCACAGCCACCGGGTTGATGATCCGGGTGATGGGAAAGGGGCCCATGAACCGCTGTGCCAGCTTCCTCCTCTCGCCTTTTAATGTGACGTCCTGGGTAGACACATACATGAGTTGCCCAACTCTGTACGCCGGGGCAGGTCGTCTGTGCCGGTCCGCCACGGTCCTGTTGCGCTCCGCTGTGCGTAAAAGCGCATGACGCGCGGCAGCCCAGGTGGAGCGGAACTGCCTAAGGTGCGCCCTAACAGAGGGGACAGTTACCTCGCTCTCCTGCGCTGGAAACAGCAGGGGGTCGTAACCCAGGGACGCCTTGAAGGGGGACATCCCCATTGCAGAAGAGCAGGCGGTGTTGTGGGCATACTCCACCCAGGCGAGATCGTTGCTCCAGGACGTCGGCTTGGATCTGGTAAAACAGCGGAGCGCAGCCTCCAGCTCCTGATTGGTCCTCTCACACTGCCCGTTAGACTGGGGGTGATGGCCGGAGGAGAGGCTCACCTTGGCTCCGATGGCATTACAAAAGGATTTCCAAACCTCGGATGAAAATTGGGGGCCCCGGTCCGAGACCACGTCCACCGGAATCCAGTGCAGCCTGACCACATGTTAGACGAGGAGGCCTGCCATCTCCAGGGCGGTAGGGAGACCTCGCAGGGGGACGAAGTGTGCCGCCTTGGAGAAACGGTCCACGATGGTCAGGACGGTGTCAAAGGAGTTGGAAACAGGGAGTCCGGTGATGAAATCCAGTGCGATGTGCGACCAGGGCCTGCCGGGGACGGGCAGAGGCTGGAGCAGACCCGCTGGAGGGGCATTTCCCGACTTGCTGGTGGCACAGATTGGGCAAGCCCGGGCGTAGCGGGCTGCATCCCTCCGCAGGCCTGGCCACCAAAAGGACCGTTGGAGGATGCTGATCATCCGAGAGGTGCCGGGATGACAGGTGAGCCGGGAGGTGTGGAGCCAGTGGATGACCTCTCCTCGGACCGCAGATGGGACGAACAGTCTTCCCTCTGGTCCGCCGCCAGGATCAGGTTCCACCTCCTGCGCCTTCCGGATCTTGTCTTCGATGTCCCAAGAGATGGCTCCCACGACGCACGACCTGGGCAGAATAGTGTGGGGCGTCTCCTCAGCCTCCACGGGGGTGAACTGCCTAGAGAGGGCGTCAGGCAGGCCGTTCTTGGAGCCCGGCCTGAAGGTGATTGAGAAGCGGAACCTGGCGAAGAACAAAGACCAGCGCGCCTGGCGGGCATTCAGGTGCTTGGCAGATCGTAAGTATTCTAAGTTCTTGTGGTCCGTCAGGACCACAAACGGCAGGTCCGCCCCCTCTAGCCAGTGGCGCCACTCCTGTAAGGCGAGTTTAATGGCCAGGAGCTCTCTGTCCCCCACATCGTAGTTCCTCTCCGCCGGGGACAGGCGCCGGGAGAAGAAGGCGCACGGTCGTTTGGCGCCATCGTCAGGTGACCGCTGGGATAATACTGCTCCCACTCCCGTGTCCGATGCGTCCACCTCCACAATGCACTGCAGCACGGGGTCGACCTGGCGAAGGACCCGGGAGGAGGAGAACTCCGCCTTCAGCGCCTTAAAGGCAGCAGCGACCTCTTCGGTCCAGCGGAACGGGACCTTCGGGGACGTGAGGCGGGTCAGCGGTCCGACGATCGAGCTGAAATTCGGGACAAAGCAGCGGTAAAAATTGGCGAAGCCAACAAATTGTTGCACCTGCTTCCGGGATGCGGGAGTAGGCCACTCCACCACCGCCTTCACCTTCTCTGGGTCTGGGAGCACCTGGTCTTGAGCGATGATGAATCCCAGGAAGGATGTGGTCCTAGCGTAGAATTCGCATTTTTCAGCCTTCACGTAGAGCCGATTCTCCAGCAGTCTTTGGAGGACCCGCCTCACATGGACCTGGTGCTCGTCCCTGGACTTGGAGAAGATAAGGATGTCATCCAGGTAGACGAACAGGAAGAGGCCGATGAAATCCCGGAGGACGTCATTAATGAGGCGCTGAAAGACGGCAGGAGCGTTGGTCAACCCGAACGGCATGACTAGGTATTCAAAGTGGTCGTTTGGGGTACGGAAGGCTGTTTTCCATTCATCTCCCTCCCGGATCCGGACGAGGTGGTAAGCGCTGCGTAGATCCAGCTTGGTAAACCAGGTCGCCCCCTGGAGGGAGTGAAAGGCAGTGTCCATGAGGGGCAGGGTGTAACGGTCCCTCTCAGTGATGTCATTTAGCGCTCGGTAGTCTATGCAGGGGCGGAGGGATCTGTCCTTTTTCCCGACAAAGAAAAACCCTGCCCCCACGGGTGACGACGATGGGTGAATAATCCCAGCGCTCAGTGATTCCTTCAGGTAAGTATTCATGGTCTCCTTCTCCGGCGCCGACAGGCTGTAGAGCCGACCAGAAGGCAGGGGAGCCCCCTGGCGGAGGTTGATAGCACAGTCATAGGGTTGATGCGGGGGAAGAGACATAGCTTTCGATTTACTAAATACCATACCCAGGTCGTGAAATTCTGGAGGCACCAGCGACAGGTCCGGGGGTGCTGTATCCGCCACAGGGGGAGCCGCGGACGGGGAGCAGGCAGCGGACTGAAGGCAGGTGCCCATACAGAAGGTACTCCACGCCGATACCCCAGCTGACCTCCAGTCCAGGACAGGGTTGTGGAGGCGTAGCCAGGGATACCCCAGGATGACGGGCGACACAGAGTTGGGCAGGACGTAAAATACCATCTCCTCCCGGTGGTTCCCTGAGATGATGACTGGGACATCATCCCTACAGCGATTCGCGGACCCCGCCGACTGGCTTTCCGCGGGCAACGCTCCACAGTGTGTTGGTCACCTCCGCAATACATGCAGAGGCCCAACTCACGGCGGCGTTGTCTCTCTGCAGGGGAAAGCTTGGTCCAGCCCATCACCATCGGCTCCGACTCCTCGGGGCACGATGCTGGCGGCGCCGCCAGGGGGCGAGCTTGGAACAGGTGCGGCGAGAAGAAGGAGACTTCCGCCCCGAGGAGCGCTCGCGCAGCCTGTTATCCAAACTTACCGCTAAGGATGTCAGCTCCGCTAGCGTCCCAGGGATATCCCGTCCAGCCAGTTCATCCCTCAGATCATTATTGAGGCTGCGGAGGAACAGGCCACAGAGGGAGCGTTCCTCCCAGCCCAATTCCTCCGCCGCTACCCGGAAGTCGACCGAGTAGTCCGCTGCCGACCGGCCTCCCTGCTGGAGAGCGAGAAGCCGATCGACCTGGACCGTCTTGGTTTGAGAATGGTCAAAGACCTCCAGAAAGCGCCTCACGAACTGGTCATAGGTAAGGGTGACATAACTGGGCCTCGCCATTACGGCGTAGGTCCAAGTTAACGCACGCCCCTCCAGAAGATTCCCTATGTAACCAATCCGGCTGTGATCCGAGGGAAAATCTCCGGGCACACGGTGGAACACGGACTCACACTGCATAATGAACCCCGCGCTCCGCTGAGCTTACCGCTAAAGCGGGCGGGGGTCGGAATCGGTGTGAGCCGAACTGGTGCCACTGGAGCCGGCTGGACGGCCGCTGGAACAGCAGGAGCCGCGCCACCCTGACGAGCCGGGGGGAACGGCTGTTGAGGATCTAAGCGGCCCAACCGGTTAGTTAAGTTTAATAATTGATTTAGGATAACCTGCTGTTGATAAGCAATTTGATCCACTCTAGCCTCGAGAGTGGCAAACCGGTGTGCGAGCCCGCCGTCCGCCAAGCCGCTCTGCTGAAGCCGTACTGACATAACGCACGGCTCAGGAGACGCACACACACAGGCTTAGAGTAGTTCAAAGAGTTTATTAACAGCAGGAGTGAATGAGTGCGTGTCTGCGGGGTGTAAATGTGTTGGTGATGGTGTCTGCTTCAGGCACAGAGGCAGGTGACCGTTCAGCCGAGCAACCCTATGGAGAGAGCACAGGGAGAGGGTGACGGGCATACACCAACACAGGAGGGATTTATGGCGAGAGAAGGACTTACTTGGATTGTCAGGATAGCTGGCAGAACAAGGGGGCGAAGCCCGGAAGACAGCCACCTGGAGAGCTCCGTACAGCAGCGAGGAATGGGCGATGGAGTGGAAATGTCCGCCGCCGGGGAATCCACCTGTGCACAGGGGAGCAGACTGGGAAAGAGAGGTAAGGATTCTTACCCAAATAATGTTGCTGAAGAAAGAGGTTAGCTCACAACGGTGAGGGACGAAGTCTGACGGCTTCAGGCCGAGCCTCCGGGCGAGACGGCCTTTATCCCTCGCCGCTGATGATTGTCAGGTGCGTGAGCAGGTGGCGCCGCTGATGAATGGCGCGGCGTGACAGCCTCGTTGCTTTGCAGGCAATAATAACAGAATTGATTAAGTAGTGATTTTCTTCATGAAGAAGTCTCATCACGGACTTGTTAATGGTTTGATCACTTTATTAACTTTATTAATTTCATTAATGGTGATGAGGCTGGTTCATGTAAACTTTGTGATATGTCTTCATACAACTGCTGAAGATGATGAGGATGGTCAAAGGGGTGATACTAGCCTATGTAGTATGAAGGCTGCAATATTGTTTAAATCTATTTTGAGTTTTTCAAAATCATTTTCTACGTTCTTATTTGACACAGTCTAGAATTAATCTTGATTATATTACACAGATTCACTTTTAATGACATATTCACTTCTATTGCTACACACGTTCCTTGTTCAAGTTTAAACATTGCTGCTAGTCTGCTGAAGACACATGACAACATGTACGTAAATTTGCACACCTATAAATCTTTAAATCATTTTTCATTATTCATTATTATTCAATTCACTTTACTACCACTTTCATTATTTTTCTTTTAATCATGATACTTTATTTAGCATCATGGAGGGAATATGATCGAAAAATTCCATATTATCCATATCATTATTACATTATTATTCTTATATTATTCCATGACTTTCCCATTTCATGCCTGATGTTTATATGTGCATTCCCTGTAGGATAAGTTCATATACTCCTTTATATTATGCTTTGATATTATATGTCTGATATATTCTTGGAGTGTTCCTGTGAGCATGTACAAAATACTCTGCTTTAGGCAGTATACCCAGATGAGCCAGCGTCAGCACACTGAAGAGAAGCTCCTTATAAACGCTGGCTGATGAAAGGTGGCAGCTGCATCTCCTCACCCAGGTGTGTTGATGAGCTGAGGAGGAAAACAACAGGAAGGCAGGGGCGAGCGCTCACAGCCATGACATTTTTCATGTGAAGATTGTTACATTTATTAATATAGGTTTGATAGAAAAAATCCATATTATCCATATTATTATTACATTATTATTCTTATATTATTCCATGACTTTCCCATTCCATGTCTGATGTTTATATGTGCATTCCATGTAGGATAAGTTCATATACTCCTTTATATTATGCTTTGATATTGTATGGCTGATATATTCTTGGTGTGTTTCTGTGAGCAATTATTGTTTATCTGTGGCCTTCAGGATGTGCATGTGAGTGCTGAGACTGCAGGTCAGCAGAGATGTAAATAATGACCTTGGCTAATCTCTTTGCTTTATAGACATGCCCTGCTAAGTTTCTGTGTCTGAGGAATGTGCTAAAACTTCCAATTCATTAGATTAGATTTATAGATACTCTGTCTGTCTCCGAGATGTCATGAGGATGTCTCTCCCATTGTTTATCTATCCTGAAGAGCAGCTATAAACACCAGACTCAAAAAATGTATGGTCAGAGGTTTTGTGTTCGTGGACTGAGAGCCATTCCCATGTAATCTCTCCCCCAGTGGCCATGGGGTAAATAAATATACTTACATCCAAATATTCCGCCTGATTTTTGACTCAGAATGATTATGCTGAAAATTATTCTATCAAGGTTCACCTGAGTATTCCAGTTTAATGCATGGTGCAGTCCAAATTCTCTTTGGCAATTGCAATAATATCCCACAAGGCTGTTGTACAACTTGAACTGACCAGATATTTGAAAAACAAAAAAAGGGGGGGGGGGGAGATCTAAACTCAAGTCTATTTTGTGACATGATGCATGGTAAAAATGCTATTTAAGTTTGAATGGATCATTTAAGAATGTATCATGCCTCTGCCACAGCAGACATTTGGACTGTGGATAATGGACATTTTCTTTGGATCACTGCACATCAGATTAAATCCATAATATTAAAGGTAAGAAACATTGACAGTTTTATGCAGTGATGCCAACTCACTCTTTTGGAGTGATTCTCACTCTTTGTACCTCTCTGTCACTCCACAAACCCTATTTCTCACTCCAAAATGAGGAAACTACTGGCAATTTTGTCTTGATTTTCTTCAGATTTTTCCCACAATAAGAGCTCTCAAGGCAGGATAAAGCAAACTAAACATGTTCTAAAAGCTGTGTCTGAAACAATCTGTTTTCAGCCTGACATTAATAAGCCCATAATGTAATCCATTAATTAAATCATCTTGATATGTGTGCAAGATGATTGAAGCATGGATTTAAAAGTAACATGAAAGTTACTATTCCAAGTAACTAGTTACTTTAATCATGCAGTATTTGGTAAGTAACTCATTTTCTTTTGAAAAGAAGTAACTAGTAACTGTAACTAGTTACTATGGGTAACCCCCACAACAGCCACGGACAAGCAGAGCGCTCAGTGGGAGCAATTAACATAGCGGTGTGATCTATGGACTGAAAACAATATGTAGATGTGCCTTGTAACCTCTTTTGTCCTACAGCTCCGGAGCAGAGGCGAATTCCGGCCAGTCTTGCTGTTGTTATGTATGACTTCCTGCTCTGTACTCAAATGCAAATGTCCCATGCCTTCCTGCAGTTTCTTTGATGATAACATGCCTTTCATGTATTGTCTGTAGTGGGGTATAAAAACTGCATTGCTCTGTAACTCTCTCTCTCTCTCTGACTGCTCATCTGACTACACGCATTGCCTATCTGCCTGAGAGCCTGAGGACCCGTTCCAGCCCGCCTGCACAGGGCTGGAGTGAGTTCTATGATGGCGGGATGAATGATAATAAACACCCTCAAAAACTCTCAGTTCGCTGCATATTATTCTTCCGCCACATTGGTGACCCTGAGAAAGAGTACGCTGACGACGAACGACGCAGCCCCGGCGGTGACTCTCCGATGACAAGCGAACGCAGCAGCCTGACGCAAATGATCTGCCCTCCCTTCTGCCACACGGGAGACCTCGACGCAGAGCGACCACCAGGCGAACTCTCCGGAGCTCATCCACGACCGGGAAAGCTGCAGAAAGCGTCATTGTGCAATCCCCACCTGAGATCTGCACATCCACGCTGGAACCGGCCGAGGGACACAAAACGCCTATCCCTCTCACCGCTCTAACGCATCGACACGAGCCTGAGGGATAGAGATCGCCTCCTCCCTCTCACCGCTCCAACGCACCATGACCCAACACAGCGAACGACGCAACAGCTTACAGGGATGACCATCGGCGCCGACGACACTGATCTCCAGCAAGCTCCCTGACCCTGACTCGCCTCTACAGTGGACCTGCCATGCACCGAACCCCGCACGCACACCGGGGGGTTATGAGGACAGCACACCATGCACGGGACAATACCGGCTCCACACAGACCGCCATCGTCCGTCGCCGCTGCACACAGAACCTTCAGGGCTGCTCACACACCTGAAACACGCACGCAGCTCGCTCACAGGATTTTCTAATGGTCTCAGCTACAGCGCACAAGGGAATTCAGCCGCCTGCTGTCCCCGAGGGCTTTAGGGCTGCACGCGCACCTAAAGTCAACACGCCAAGTCCCTCACACTGCTGCAGCTCCTTTTTTCTTCATGGCCGCGAGAGGAGTCAGAGACAAATTTTTCTTCTTACAGCTGCTGTGGACCTCTGCACGTTCAACGGGACAGCCCCTCAACATCGCGGATCCACAGGCAATTTTTGCGCAGCCCAGACAATTTCGCCGTCCCGGGCCGGCACTTGCTACCCCCACCCCCCTCCCTCCACCGCCGCCTGCAGCGAGCTTCCCCCGCAGCTCGCTGCCAAAGCCGGACTATCGAGGCCTCAGCTTCCCGCTGAGCCCTCTGGGGGGGAGTGTATGGGTAACCCCCACAACAGCCACGGACAAGCAGAGCGCTCAGCGGGAGCAATTAACATAGCAGTGTGATCTATGGACTGATAACAATATGTAGATGTGCCTTGTAACCTCTTTTGTCCTACAGCTCCGGAGCAGAGGCCAATTCCGGCCAGTCTTGCTGTTGTTATGTATGACTTCCTGCTCTGTACTCAAATGCAAATGTCCCATGCCTTCCTGCAGTTTCTTTGATGATAACATGCCTTTCATGTATTGTCTGTAGTGGGGTATAAAAACTGCATTGCTCTGTAACTCTCTCTCTCCCTCTGACTGCTCATCTGACTACACGCATTGCCTATCTGCCTGAGAGCCTGAGGACCCGCTCCAGCCTGCCTGCACAGGGCTGGAGTGAGTTCTATGATGGCGGGATGAATGATAATAAACACCCTCAAAAACTCTGTTCGCTGCATATTATTCTTCCACCACAGTTACTATTTTTTAGTAACTTCCCCAACACTGGTAATGATATATTGTTACCTCAAAAGCTAAAGTCCTAATGTTGTGGTCCAGGGCAAAAGCCTCCATACTTCTCCTGAGTTTCTTTTGTGTGTCTACGTTTCTCGCCGTGCCTATGTTCTGATCCTCCTGCCCTACTGAGGTATTCTTTGGTTTTGCTTGGAGGGAGTCTGGAATCCACCCTTGAAGGGGTGGGGGGATCCTGTCATGAATCGGGGCATGATCGTAGGATTATGTCCACACTTTATGTTCATTTGTGCTTTCTGGGTGCTCCCCTGAGTTGGTTATTGTAATTTTTCATGATTTATCATTTGCATTTATTGCCCTCTGTGTCCCCCTGAGTCCCTTGTCATTGTTTTCTGTGTCATCCCCTGTTTGGTCCTGGGTTTGTGTGTATATCTGTTTACCTATTGGTAAATGGTGAATGGCATCAGGTTCAGGTTCAGGTTACTTTATTTGTACCCGTAGGTAGACTTGTTTTGTAGTCAGGTGGCATCCATATTTACAAACCACAATTACATTCAACATGAACACAAACGCAGGCACACATGAAGCTGACTATAAACATAATAAAAGTGCTCAAGGCTCCATCAATCAGGACATAGGACAAAGAGATAAGAGAAAAAACAAAGAGATAAGAGAGAAGGGTCATATTAAAAAGTTAAAGACTAGTCAAACAGGTTAAAAACTCAAAAGTCTAAAACCCAATAAAAGATTTAGAACCCAAATAAAAAACCTACAAAAATAAGTAAATATAAAAAGAAATTAATATATAGCTAACTAAATTATGTGCAATATATTGCTACAACTTGTTCAACTCTTTGACAGCAGCAGGAACAAAGCTGTTTTTGTAGCACTGGGTTTTACTTTTTGGGACAGCAAACCTCCATCTGGAGGGAAGAAGCTGAAAGTGGCAGTGCAAAGGGTGGGAGTCATCATTTAAAATGGAGGTAGCAATCCTCTGTACCTGTCTGGTGTACAGGGATGTCAGGCTCAGCTGTGACTCACCAAGCAAATGACTGGACCATCTAACTACCTGATCCAAGGATTTCCTCTTTGGAAGCGTGCAAGTTTCCTTAAACAATGCAGATGTTGCTGACCCTTTTTGCACACCCTGTCACAGTTCTCTTCAAAGTTTAAATTACTATCAATAATTGTCCCAAGATATTTGTAGGATTGTACACATTCAGCGGTCTGGCCTTTTAGTACAGTGACTTCATGCCTGGGAGTTTTCCTCCTAAAGTCAATAATCATATCTTTAGTTTATGTCGTATTCAGCTGCAGGTAGGAATCCTCACACCAGTGAACAAAATCATCAACTACTGGGCCGTGGCCAGTCTCGCCATCTTGGAGGAGACTGAAAACAAATGAATCATCAGCATACTTTATAATGTGTCTGTTGTCATGTCTGCTCCGACACATGTTTGTGTACAGGTTGAAGAGTAGTGGTGACAGCACACACCCCTGAGGAGAGCCAGTAGAAGAACACTTTTGGTCAGACAATGTACCATTGACTCATACTCTCTGTGTCCTGCTGGTTAAAAAATCCAGAATCCAACCCACCAGATTATTACTCAAATCAAATTGTTGCAGGAGCCTTTAAACTAAAATATGAGGTTGGATTGTATTAAAGGCGGAAGAAAAGTCCACAAATAAAAGCCTGGCATGTGTCCCGTTAAAATCCAAATGTATAAAAAGCATGTAAAACAGAGTGACAGTAGCATCCTCCACTCCTCTGTGAGGCCTATAGGCAAACTGCAGAGGATCCAATGCATGCTCAGTCTGCTTTAGGACCTCAAATCTTACCAGTTTTTCAAAAATTTTCATTAAAATTGAAGTCAAAGCAACTGGTCTAAAGTCATTTATTGTTTTAGGACAGCTGGATTTTGGAACGGGGACAACCACAGCATCTTTCCAGATCTTAGGCACATGTTGTGTCTGTAAGGACTTATTGAAAATGTAGTGAAATACAGGACTCAATTCATGTGCACAGGACTTTACCAATCACCCACATATATTATCAGGACCCTGACTTTTGTTCACTTTTACAGCACAGAACACCCTTTTAATATCCTGCACCTCAATATTAAAGTGCTGATTGTCTTTGAGTTTCTGTTTCAAATCTTGGGTTTCTGTGCTAAAATCAAAGGAATCAAACCGACCATAAAGACAATTAGGAGCATTAGCCAGCTCCATGTCTGAATTAAAGCCATCTAAAAACACATGATTACTGCACTCTGTGCTCTGAAGACCTGCAATAGTTTTCATACTGGCCCAAGCTGAACCAGGTTTCTTTGTTGCCATCTTGCTTTCCAACTCTGATTTATAATTCTGTTTTGCTCGTAAAATTTCAGCCTTCAGCTCTTTTGTGGCAACCTGCAGCTCAGAAACAACCCCCTGTTTAAAGGCAAGTGCTTTCCGCTGTAACCAGGATTTAACTGATTTTGTAACCCATGGCTTGTTGTTGGGATATACTATTTTGCCACGTTTACGTGGAACAATCATATCTCTGCAGAAAGCCATGTATGAGCATGTGACGTCCACCAAAGAGTCCAAATCATCCCCGCAGGCCAGTGTGAACACCTCCCAGTCCGTACAGTTAAAGCATTCCTGGAGGCAGTTCACTGAATCCTCTGTCTACACGTCTATGTCTCTGGTCTTCGCCTTGCCTCTTCTGAGAGCAGTTTTATATGTGGGCAGCAAATGTACACAGTTGTGATCTGAGGATCCTAAAGGAGGAAGGGGAAGTGATTTATAGGCCCTCTCTATGGAGCTGTAGCACAGGTCCAATGTCTTTTTTCGCCTGGTTGGGCAGGAGACATACTGATAAAAGTTTTTAAGTGTCTTCTTTAAAGAAACTTGGTTAAAATACCCAAGGATAAAGTTTGGAGCCTCTGAGGAAATCATCTGCAACCGCTGTACCACATCAAAGACGGTGCTGGAGATGGAGACAGCATCCGCTTTTGGGTGAATGTACACAGTCATTATGAAAGGTTGGGGGAACTCGCGGGGCAGATAAAAGGGGCGTAGTGACAAGGACAGAAGCTCCACATCTGGTGTACAGATGCGCTCTCTGACCGTGACAGATATGCAGTACTGTTTATTAATTTATAAACATACGCTGCCCCCCTGACGTTTCCCCGTTACCTCTTCCTGCCAATCCGAGTGAAGTGGGGCTCCAAAGCCGTCAATCCACAGGTCCACATCCCGCTCATGCGCCGTAAGCCACGTCTCCGTGTAAGCCATGACACAGCAGTTCTTGAAATCCTTCTGATATCGTACATTCCCTTGAATTTCATCCACTTTATTTCTCAGGGATTGTACGTTCCCCATAATAATGGAAGGAAGAGCAATGCGATTAAGCTGATGCCTCCTGAGGTTTAATCTTACGCCTCCTCGCTTTCCGCGTTTCCTCCTCTTGTCTCTCTTTTCATTGCTGTGTCCATGAAAATCTCTTAAAATAAAGTTCGCCGGTTGCGGCACAGACTCAAACACAGATGCTGCATTATCCATGTTTAAATGCAGTAACATGTCTCTGGAATACTGTATTCTTCCCGGCGTGACCGCGATCGCGCTTACCTCCAAGACAAAGAGCCAATAGGAAAGAAATGAAATCCATACTGATGGAACCAGGGAGCTCTTCGTTATATAGTCCACAAACATTCAAGGACAAAAGCGGCAAAGAGAATTTTGTTAAAACACATTAAAGTGCATAAAAACAGAGACACAGACGTAGAACTTTTTTCACCCGCTGCCGGTCGCAGCGTGCGCATGTGCCCAATGGCATTTACTTATATAGTGCTTTTTCTCTTCTCTAAATAACCAAAGTGTGTGGTGATCCTGAGCATGGGTCTGCACCGCGCTCGAGTCACTTATTATTTTCTCTTTTTGTCCCTTTTTTCTGGGTTTGTTTTGAGGGTGTGTATTGGTGCTTTTATTTTGACAGCGCCGCAGCAGCACTTCCACCTCTCAGCCAGCCCGCGGCCTGTCACAGCTGTTCACCCTTTATTCATTATCTGTCTCACCTGTGTGTAATTAGTTTATGCTCTATTTAAGATAGCTGCTGGGAATTAGTCCTCGCTGCAATCTCACACCCACTCAGGCTGGAGTCCCCACGTCCGGCTCTAGTCTCTTTCCAGCGTCAGGTTTCGCCCTCGCTGCATTAAGTGTAAGTGACTTTGATTCTTTGTATGTGTTCAGTTATTTTGACCCATAGAGGTCGAGTGTCGAGAGTTTATGTGTTTTGCCCCTCAAGGCCCATTATTTTGTATTCTCTTTAATCAAACAACAAAACTCACTGCTGGCTTTTGGCATCTCATCTTTGTCCCGAAAGGGGCAATCATAGCAAAGTGCTTTATAGATCCTTCTATCCACCCATTCACGTACACATTCACACCTGTTTGGTCCTGGTTTTGTGTGTATATCTGTTTACCTATTGGTAAATGGTGAATGGCATTCACTTATATAGTGTTTTTTCTCAACTCTAAATGACCAAGGTGTATGGTGATCTCGAGCGTGGGTCTGCGCCGCGCTCGAGTCACTTATTATTTTCTCTTTTTGTCCCTTTTTTCTGGGCTTGTTTTGAAGGTGTGTACTAGTGCTTTTATTTTGACAGCACCGCAGCAGCACTTCCACCTGTTAGTCAGCCCGCAGCCTGTCACAGCTGTTCACCCTTTGTTCATTATCTGTCTCACCTGTGTGTAATTAGTTTATGCTCTATTTAAGATAGCTGCTGGGAATTAGTCCTTACTGCGATCTAACACCCACTCAGGCTGGAGTCCCCACGTCCGGCTTCAGTCTCTTTCCAGCATCAGGTTTCACCCTTGCTGCATTAAGTGTAAGTGACTTTGATTCTTTGTATGTGTTCAGTTATTTTGACCCATCAAGGTCGAGTGTCGAGAGTTTATGTGTTTCGCCCCTCAAGGCCCATTATTTGGTACTCTCTTTAATCAAACAACAAAACTCACTGCCGGCTTTTGGCATCTCATTTTTGTCTCGAAAGGGGCAATCATAACAGTAGATCACAGCCAAACGAGGTGCCAGCCTCAGTGAGTTTTTGTTTTTGGCTCTGAATTTTTTCCCTTCACCAGGTGCCAGCGTTTCTTTATCGGGGGAGGTTATGGCGTCTTTCACCTCCTGGTATCCTATGAGCCTGGGTTTTGAGCTCATCCAGGCTCTTATGGAGATAGATGACCTTCTGGCCATAGCTCACAATCGTTCCCCCAAAGATGCACTGTGGTACCTGGGCCTCGCGGAGGCAGCTGCCAAACGTCATCCTCGCCTTGTTGAGCATGCTGAGGGCAGGGAGAGGATGGCCAAGCTTTTGACGGTCCAACACAGAAACCGTCAACTGGACCAGGGATCCTCCAGGAAGCCTAAGAGGGGGTCAACGGGGAAGAACTCCCATTCTTCAGCACGTGAGGAGGTTCCTGCTATGGCTCCTGCTCCCGTGGTTCAGTCACCAAAGAGCTGTCTTCCAGCGTAGCGGAGGAGGCTGGTGTTAGGATGGTGGAGGCACATCCCGGGCTAAATTATTATCCTGAGTACGCCGAGCTGCTGGCCACAGTTTCAGCGCAGCAGCGGCGTTTTCCTAACCTAAATTTAACCTCGTTTCCAGCCAGAAGAGGTCGCCGCCCTGTACAGAACCCATCTCCTCCCCGGGACACGGCTGTTCAAGTGGAGGGAGTTTAATGACCGGGTCAATGCACCACGAGGTCCCCGTTTGGATCCAGCTATGGGCCGCCAGAAAGATTCCCCTGTCTCCCAGCCAGCTGTTTTTATGACAGCAGCTTCAGCCTCCAGGTCATCGTTGTCAGCTGTTTCGCCAGCTCCCCTACACCGGACTTCCTCTACTGCTCCTCCCTTCTCTATGGCACTTCCTCCAGCTGCTGCGAGCCCAGTGACTTCTTCTCCGGCTGCCTCCATTTTTGATCCACTCGGAGCGGTTCCTCCTCGTCTTCCTGAGGGGCCCACCTTCATCTCTGTAATGGGGGAGGGAAGAACAGAGCCTGCTGCAGCAGTGACCACTGTACCCCAGGAGGACAGGCAAGTGATTTTTCATTCTCAATCACTAACTGATGAATTACCTTGTTTGATTCCTGGGGGTGAGGCTCAGGTCATGCAGTCCCCTGAGCTCTCACAATCTGCTGCAGTCATATATATGCAACCTGCCTCCTTTGTGTCTCCTCCTATATTCCCTGAGTGTCCGCCAGTGTCAGGACTGAACCGCCGGAGGGAGGAGGGGCCTGTGGCCCTGGTGAACCTGGTTCCAGCCCTGCAGCCACAATATGGACAGAGGAGGAGGTCAGTCTGCCAGCTGGAGTCTGTGCCGACGACGAAGCATCCCCGGATCTCCACTGAGCAGAATTCTGTTCCAGCTGGGAATGGATCGCCGGTCGCCACGCAGAGCAAGCTATCTGTGTGGGCTGCAGCACCGGGGGTCCAGAGACTGCCGAGACCATCATGCCTGCTGCTGGGGCCGCCGCAGCAGAGATGGAGTTTTACCACCAGGAGGCTGGGCCAAGAGGATCACCATCCGGATCACCATCTGGATCCACGGAGTCCTGGACGGCGGTGGAACTTGAGCTCAGGCAAGTTCTCTCCTTTGTTTTCATTATTTCTGTATTGGAGAGATCTTGTCTGGCTCTTGGGGGGAGAGCCGGGTGCTGCCATCAGCAGCATCTGAGCTCGCCTCACCGAGTCCCACTGCTGCCGGTGACCCTGATCTTGTTCCTGTGCCCTTTATTTCTGAGCCTTTTTTCAGGGTCACCGAGGAACGTCCTGCCACATTAGAGGTCTTGGTCCGCTGCCCAAGGTCTTCATGGGTCCAGCTCCTCAAGCCGAAGTCACCATGGGTCCAGCTCCTCAAGCTGAAGTCACCATGGGTGCTGCAACACCTCAAGTGGAGGCCATTGAGGGTGCTGCAACACCTCAAGCCAAGGCCATCGAGGGTGTGGCTATGCCTCAAGCCGAGGCCATTGAGGGTGCTGCGCTTGGGCTGAAGACTATTGTGGGTCAGCTACAAACTGCTGGTTTTTTCATGGTCTGTTCACTGTCAGGGATCAGCAGGGGTTACCCGTCTCCTCTTCTGCTTTCTGGGGGAGGTGAACTGGGATCCGTGGGCCGCTGGCCCAGCAATGCGGGGAGGCCACCTGAGGAACCTTTTTGCCAGACTTGGCGGTTCTGGAGGTCTGGTAGGCCACTCGACCTTTTTCTCGTGAGGATTGGGTGGAGCCGGGACTGTGGGAGGCCACCAGAACAAGTAGTGTTTCTCTATTTCTGGGCTTTAGGAATGTATTATTCAGTTATCTTGTTCGGGGTCATGCATTTATTTTCACATTGACATTTCCAAGGGAAAAAAAAAAGTAGAAGGGAGAAGTTCTCATTTTGAACCTGCTGTGTTGCAATTTGTTATATTTTTGTGTTCTAGTTCTTTGCTAATTTTTTTGCATTGACTTTTCTAAAAGAAAAGGAAGATTAAATTAATCTATTTTTGTCTACCATGTAAAAATCTCCGTTTTCTGACAGGAATTAATGTGTATTTAAATTGCAAAAGTTATTCGGTTCTGGTTCTGTGTGACAAATTCCCATTTGCAGTTTATGGATGATATTTTGGTGTTTATTTTGGTATTTGTCTTAGTATCTTGTTGTTAAGCTTTTTGAGGTCATTTTTTTCATTTCACTGTCGCTCTCTCCAGGCCTGAGATCCCCCTCTGCCCTCCAGAGGCCGGTTTTGGTAGTTCTCCTGGTTGGCGGGGGGTCCCTCTTTCCTAGATGATACAATTGGGATGCCTGGAATCCATCCATTAAAGTGGGGGCACTGTGGTGATCCCGAGCGTGGGTCTGTGCCACGCTCGAGTCACTTATTATTTTCTCTTTTTGTCCCTTTTTTCTGGGTTTGTTTTGATGGTATGTATTGGTGCTTTTTTTTGACAGCACTGCGTCAGCACTTCCATCTATCAGCCGGCCCGCGGCCTGTCACAGCTTTTCACCCTTTATTAATAATCTGTCTCACCTGTGTGTAATTAGTTTATGCTCTATTTAAGATCGCTGCTGGGAATTAGTCCTCGCTGCGATCTCACACCCACTCAGGCTGGAGTCCCCACGTCCGGCTCCAGTCTCTTTCCAGCATCAGGTTTCGCCCTCGCTGCATTAAGTGTGTGACTTTGATTCTTTTTATGTGTTCAGTTATTTTGACCCATCAAGGTCGAGTGTTATAGTTTATGTGTTTCACCCCTCAAGGTGCATCATTTTGTACTCTCTTTAAAAAAACAACAAAACTCACTGCTGGCTTTTGGCATCTCATCTTTGTCCCAAAAGGGGTAATCATAGCAAAGTGCTTTATAGCTCCTGCTATCCACCCATTCACATACGCATTCACACACTGATGGCGGCAGAGCTGCCATACATAGGTGCTGGTCTGACGCACCAGGAGCAACTAGGGGTTCAGTGTCTTGATCAAGGACACTTTTACATGCAGACTGCAGACATCGAACCCCTGACCCTCTGATCAGCAGTTCACCACACTACACCTGCTCCAACTACTCATATTTTCCGTTCCCACAGACACTTCCCTCTCTGTATTTCTCCTGCATTGTTGCACTGTGTGTTTAGTGTCACATTTTATGTGTTTCCTTTGTCTGTGATTGGCCGTGCATCCCCGCCCGTCCTGTCTCCCTCACCTGCAGTCACTTCCCTGATGCCCTTGATTGTTCCCACCTGTTCTGTGTTTTGCTGATTATCCCCTGTCTATATACGCTGGGCCCTGCCTGTGTCAAGTGTGGTGTCATTAATATCTTCTGTCAGCCTTGCCTGTAAGTTTACCTGTATAATCCAAGTCTAGTCATTGTCATGTATCTGAACTCAGATTTTCTCTGAGTTCAGATCCTCACTTTGTTTCTAAGCTTTATTGTCTGTTGTTATTATTTTGTGGTTAGTTTTTATATATTTGTTTGGGGTGTGACAGACTCCTTTCCCTCTCTCTCTAACCAGATGCTCCCCTTCAGCTGCCACTGCCTGCTCAGCTGTGGCAACATGGTAATTAGGTCACTGCTTGCCTGTTACTCACACCTCCAGCTCATTTACTGTGTATATTTAAGCACTGGCGTTTCACCTCGTCAGTGCGGCTAAATTGTTTGTTAGATTGGTTTCTCCTGGTTGGTGTTCCTCCTGATCATTACACTGATAAGTGCCTCGTCCCCTCCTGAGTCAAGTTGGCTCAGGAGTGCCTAATTCTGTAAGTGTTTCCTGTTTGCATTTTTTGTATGTCAGCACTACTTTGGACTCGTTATGTTCTTTTTGTTATTAAAATGCACAAACTTCATTCAGTGCGTGGCTTCGTCCTTCTGCCCCATAGGGGCATACATGACAGAATTTATCCGCCAGAAATAGTACCCAGCTGTGAAGTTTGTGTGTTGTTTTTTTTTCATCTTTTTGTGTTTTTCTACCCATCTGATTGCTAGAGCAATCATGGACACAGCAGGACGGAGTTATCCGATGCAACTGGGGTGGAAATACTGCCTGGCCCTGATGGGAATAGACGGGTTAGTCTCTACAGCACGCACATACTCCACTCCAGAAGACGCACTTTGGTACTTTGATCTGGTGGAGACAGCAGCTTGACGATGCCCTCAGCTCTCAGAGCATGCTGAGGGGATTGAGAGGATAACCCTGGTGGCAGCGCTGCGGCATGAGAATGGCAAAAGGGTAGGGAAGTTCCCAAGGAAGGCTGGGCTTGCACCAAAGGGAGGGCACTCCCGGGGCTCCGCTGTTCCTGTTTCTCATTAGAACCCTATGCCCTTTCCCGCTCCCATTAAGTCAGCTCCAGCACCTAAAAGGCAACGTCATCCCGAAGCAAACCATTTGAGGAAAACTTCCTCCTCTTCGATAGCCACTCCCCCTTCGTCAAGCCTAACTATTCCCGCTGCAGGGCCACTCTCGTGCTCTTTTTTTTTTCAGCTGTTTTGACAGCCTCATCTCCGTCCGCCGCGGTCCTCCAGGCTTCCGCCGGCAACCCCCACCTCTGTGTCAGCTGAGGCAGTCCTTCTACAATCCTCAGAGGGGCTCAAGCTCTCCATGGACAGGGGGAGGGATGACCGTTCACCAGCTGCAGCAGAATACATCAAACACCAGGATGACAGGCAATTGGCATTTACTCCCTCTTTAATTCTTGAAAATGTGCCTTGCATGATTCCTGATAGGGAGGCTCAAGGTTTGCAGTCTCCTGAGCTCTTCCTACCTGCTGTAGCCAACAACTCCTCACCTGTCCTGTCCGTGTCCCTTCCATCTGTTTCTGAGTGCCTGCCGGTCACAGAACTGAGCCGCCAGATGATGGATGAGCTTGTGGTTCTGGAAGCTCCTTTTCCAGTGCTAGCACAGAGCCGACTCCCAGCTAACGAGCATCCTGTTTGGTTTTCTTCGCCTGGGTGTCCTGAGACTGCAACCATCATCATGCCTGCTGCAGAGGCCACCGCAGCAGAGTCAGAACCAGAACTGGACCTCCTGAAGGCCGAGCCCAGAGAACCATCGTCGCCTGGATCGTCAGAGTCCTGGACGGCATTGGAGATCGAGCTCAGGCAAGTGCTCTCTTTTGTTTTTCTCCTGTCTGTTTTAAAGCAATCTTTCCTGGCTCTTGGTGAGGAGAGCCAGGTGCAGCCGCCCGCTGCACCTGAGCTCACCTCGCCGGGCTCCACTGCTGCTCTTTGTGCTGTATCTGAGCTCTCTCCCAGGGTTGTTGGAGAGGATCCAACACCGCCAGAAGCCTCCGAGGGTCCAGGTTCACCACTGGAGGTTGCCTAGGGTCCAGCGTCTCCCACCGAGGTCATCTTGGGTGTCCCATCCCAGCCTGGGGCCTCCATGGGTACAGCTATGGCCCAGGCCGGTTCCACCGTGGGTGCCGTTCGTCCTCTGCCTGAGGCCATAGTCTGGGTTCCTCCTCAGCCTGAGTCTTCATGGGTGCTGCGTCCTGGCCGGGGACCATCGTGGGTTCCGTGCCCCAGTATCAGTCCCATGTGGGTGCTGCGCTCCAGTTTTGGTCAGACATGGGCACCGTGCCTCAGCCCGGGGCCCACCGAGGTTGCAGCGTTGGCCCAGCTGGGGTCCATCGAGGGTGCAGCGATGGCCCAGCTGGGATCCACCAAGGGTGCAACAATAGTCCAGCTGGGCCCCACCGAGGGTGCAATGTTGGCCCAGCCGGGGCCCACCAGGGGTGCTGCAGTGCTCCAGCCTGGGCCCACTGTGGGTGCTGCTATTCCAGTCCGAGACCACTGAGGTCATCGTGGTCCCCCTTCCTCCACTGCCAGATGCCGTCGGGGTCCCCTCTCCTTCCCTGCCAGATACCGTCGGGGTCCCCTTGTCTGTTGTCATTATTTTGTGTTTAGTTTTTGTATATTTGTTTGGAGTGTGACAGAGTCTTCTCCCTCTCTCTCACCAGATGCTCCCCTTCAGTTGCCACCGCCTGCTCAGCTGTGGCAGCTTGGTATTTAGGTCACTGCTCACCTGTTACTCAAATCTGCAGCTCATTTACTGTGTATATTTAAGCACTGGCATTTCACCTCATCAGTGCAGCTAAATTGTTTGTCAGAATGGTTTCTCCTGGTTGGTGTTCCTCCTGATCATTATGCTGATCAGTGCCTCGTCTCCTCCTGAGTCAAGTTGGTTCAAGAGTGCCTAATTCTGTAAGTGTTTTCCTGTTTGCATTTTTTGTTTGTCAGCACTACTTTGGACTCTTTATGTTCTCTTTGTTACTAAAATGCACAAACTTCATCCAGCATGTGGGTTCGTCCTTCTGCCCTGTAGGGGCATACATGACTGTTGTGTCTTGTCAGTTGGTTTGTTTTAGTCTTGTTTCCCAGCCCACGCACTATTTGTTTGTTCCTATTTAGTTAATAAAATATCACTGTTGCACTTGAGTCTACCTGCATGTGAGTCCTCTCCACCCCAACCTTATGACATATACAGATTTTGGAGCAACTTATGCTGCCATCAAAGAAACATCTTTATCAGGGATATCCCTGCTTATTTCAGCAAGACAATGCCATTCTGCACATGTTGCAACAGCATGGCTTCAGAGTAAAAGAGTGCGGGTACTAGACTGGCCTGACTGCAGTCCAGATCTATCTTCCCTTGAAAAGGATTGGCACATTATGAAGTGCAAAATACGACAGTGGAGACCCCGGACTGTTGAGAAATTGAAGTCATACATCAAGCAAGAATGGGAAAGAATTCCACCTACAGAGCTTCAACAATTAGTGTCCTCAGTTCCTAAATGGTTAATGAGTGTTGTTAAAAGGAAAGATGATGTAACACATTGGTAAACATGTCCCTGTACCAGCTTTTTTGGAATGTGGTGCAGGCATCAAATTCAAAATAAGTGAATATTTGTAAAAAAAAAAATAAAAATAAAATAAAATTGGGACCTCCACCCATCATTTCAGAGGTCAGGGGGCCTCTATCCATCATTCTAGAAGTCGAGCAGTCTGCTCCACCCATCATTCAAGAAGTCTAGCAGTCCACTCCACCTATCATCCAAGAGGTCATGCAGCCCGCTCAAAACATTGTCCAATAGATTGAGCAGTCCACTCCACCCATTGTCCAAGAGGTCGAGCAGTCCGCTCCACCCATCATCCAAGAGGTTCACCAGTCCGCTCCACCCATCAACCAAGAGGTCGAGCAGTCCACTCCACCTGTTGTCCAAGAGGTCGAGCAGTCCACTCCACCTGTTGTCCAAGAGGTTGAGCATTCCTCTTCACCTGTTGTCCAAGAGGTTGAGCAGTCCACTCCACTGTGGTTGTCTGAGCAGTCTGCTCCACTGTGGCCATCTGAGCAGTCCACTCCACCTTTGCCACCTGGGGACACTGCTCCTCAGCTGCTGTTAGCCCCTGCACCAAAGGCCCCTCAGGTACTGTTCCCAGAGCTAGAAACTCCTATATTGGTACCGCCAGAACTAGAAACTCCTACATTGGTATCTCCAGAGCTAAATAATCCTATGTTGTTGTCCCCAGAGCAAAAAGTTCCTTTTGTGGTCTCCAGAGCAAAGAGCCCCAATGTCAGCCCCAGAGTTTAAAACCAACAAGTTGTTCTCTTTTGATCAAGAAGTTCCTATGTTATCTCCTGGGTTTAAAAACCCTATGTTGTTTTCTTCTGAACAAAAATCTGTGTTGTATCACCTGAACTAAAAACTCCTATGTTGTTGCCCCCGGAGCAAAAGATTCCTTTGTGGTCTCCAGGGCAAAGAGCTCCAGTAGTGTTTTCCCCAGAGTAAAGAGCTCCTATATTATTTTCCCCATCGCAAAGAGCTCCTGTATTGGTTTTCCCAGAGCAAAGAGCTTCTATATTATTTTCCCCTGAGCAAAGAGTTGCTACATTGTTTTTTCCCAGAGCAAAGAGCTCCTACATTGTTTTCCCCAGAACAAAGGGCTCTTACTTTGTTTTTTCCAGAGCAAGAAACTCCTATAGTATTTTTTCCATTGCAAAGACTTCTCACATTGTTTCCTTCTGAGTGTAAAACCTCAATGTTGTTTTCTCCAGAGCAAAAGGCTCTTACATAATTTTTCTAGAGCAAGGAGTTCCCATGTTGTTTTCTCCTGAGTTTAAAACCTCTGGTTAAAGTTCCTGTATTGTTGTCACCTCCTGAGTTTAAAGGTTCTTTGTTGTTACTTTCTGAGTTTGAAGTGTCCATGTTGTCACCTCCTGGGGTTAAAGGTTCCTTGTTGTCACCTCACGAGGTAAAAGGTTCCTTGTCGGCCCCTCCTGAGAATAAAAGTTCCATGTTGTCACCTCCTGCAGTTAAAAGTTCCATGTTGTCATCTCCCAAGCTTAAAATGTCCATGCTGTCATCACCTGAGTTTAAAATTTCCATGTCGCCATCTCCTGAGTCTAAAGGTTCCATGTTGTCACCTCCTGAGTTTATATCATTATCTCCTGAGTTTAAGGTGTATGTGTTATCTCCAGAACCAAAAGCTTCTGTGTCATGTCCAGAAAAAAAAAAAACAAAAAAAAAAAAAACTCATGTGCCTTCTCCATTGTAAAAAAACTCCATTGTTGTTATCTCCAGGGCAAGAAGCCCCTATGTTGTTTTCTCTTGAGCAAAAAAACTCCTATGCTATCTTCTGTACAAAAAGCTCCACTGTTGCCATCTGCTCAGCTCAAAGATTCTGTTATCTTCTAAGCAAAAAGCTCCTTTGTTATCTCCAGAGCAAGAAGCTTCCAAGTTGATTTCTCCTGAGCAAAAGACTCCCATGTCATCTTCTGAGTTTCAAGGTTCTATATTGTTACCCCTTGAGTTGAAAAGGCCACTACGTTACCTCCTGAATTTAGAGCCCATGCTGTTGTCTTCTGAGCTCAAGCCTCTTTTGCAACAGGCTCCTGAGCTTTGCGCTCCCACGGTGCCTTGTTCCTCCATCTGGTGGCCTATGAACTCTGACACGCCACCCGGACACGCCATACTTATCCGTCTGGTAGCCCTTGGACTTGGACATACTGTGGGGCTTCTAGTGATTCCTACTCCTCCTTAAAAGTAATATTAATTTAGACATTGCTAATGTCTAATGCTGGTTATTCCATCTAGCTGCAATGCTCCTGCACTGTGTATATATTTGTGTACATAAGTATATTCATCTACTACTTTGACTAACCAGTTCTTACTATTTTGCTGACTGTTGCTCTGAGTGCTGCTATTCCTTTGCTGCTGTAATCCTGGAATTTCCCCATTGTTGGACTAATAAAGGCTTATCTTATCTTTTGCTATCTTATCTTATCGTTTAGCTCACATTTACCCAGCTAGGAAAACTGAGAACTGTGACATCTGTACATTATTCTCCAAAAACATCAGAAATCCTGAGCAGAAGTGCACCAATTCAATTCAATTCAATTCAACTTTATTTATATAGCGCCATTTCACAACAACAGTCATCTCATAGCACTATCAAATGTAGGGGGGAACCCCCACAGTTGCAGAAAGACCCCAGCAATCAGGCGATCCCCTGTGAGCAAGAACTTGGCGACGGTGGAGAGGAAAAACTCCCTTTTAACAGGAAGAAACCTCCAGCAGAACCAGGCTCAGGGAGGGGCAGTCATCTGCTGCGACTGGCTGGGGGGTGAGGGGATAGAGAAGAAGAAAAGAACAGATATGTAGAGAGCAAACAGCACGATGGGGACTCAATCTATGGGAGAGAACAAACAAATGTTAATGACCAGCAAAAAAATATTTCATAGAGAGTGAGGAAAGGAGTGAGGCCCAGTGCATTACTGGAGGTCCCCCGGCTGACTAAACCTATTAGCAGCATAACTAAGGGAGGGTTCAGAAACACATGATCCCTCCCTAATTGTAGGCTATATCAAAAAGGTAGGTTTTAGCCCTATTCTTAAAAACAGAGATCGAGTCTGACTCCCGAATCCAGATTGGCAGCTGATTCCACAGGAGAGGAGCTTGATAACTGTAGGCTCTGCCTCCCATTGTACTTTTGGAGATTCTAGGTATTACAAGTAATCCTGCATTTTGGGAGCGTAGTGCTCTGTTAGGATAATACGGTAGTATCAGATCTTTTAAATAAAAAGGAACCTGATTGTTTAGAGCTTTGTAAGTAAGAAGAAGGATTTTAAACTTAATTCTAAACTCTATGGGAAGCCAATGAAGGGAGGCCAGAACTGGAGAGATATGATCTCTCTTTCTAGAACCTGTTAAAATTCTTGCTGCAGCATTTTGGATCACCTGAAGACTTTTTAAAGATGTTTTAGGACAGCCTGATAATAAAGAATTACAATAATCTAATCTCGAGCTAACAAAAGCGTGGATCAGCTTCTCAGCATCGCTCTGAGACAAGATGTTCCTAATCTTGGCAATATTACGCAAATGATAGAAGGCAGTCTTAGAAACAAATTTAATATGTGAATTGAAGGACAAATCCTGATCAAAAATAACTCCAAGGTTCCTCCCAAAGCTATTAAGAGAAAGAGTAACTGCATCCAAACTGAAAGTTTGATTTGGAAAAGAATTTCTAAGGTTTTTTGGACCAACAAGAATGACTTCAGTCTTATCTGGATTTAATAGCAGGAAATTACAAGTCATCCAAGCTTTGATTTCCTTAAGACAGGCTTCTAACTTGGCTAATTGATTACTATCATCTGGCTTCATTGACAGGTATAATTGCGTGTCATCTGCATAACAATGAAAATGTATACAGTGCTTTCTAATAATGTTGCCTAATGGAAGCATATATAAACTCAAAAGAGTAGGGCCTAGCACAGATCCCTGTGGAACTCCATGACTAAGCTTTGAGTTGGAAGAAAACTCATTATTTGCATGAACAAACTGGAACCTATCAGATAAATAAGATCTAAACCACTGCAACGGAGTTCCATTAAGTCCAACATAGTGTTCTAATCTATCAAGTACAATATTATGATCGATAGTATCAAAAGCTGCACTAAGGTCTAAAAGGACAAGTACAGAAACTAGTCCATTATCAGATGCAATGAGGAGGTCGTTAGTGACCTTTGCTAAGGCTGTTTCAGTACTATGATGGATTTTAAACCCGGATTGAAACTCTTCAAGTAAACCATTTCCCTGCAGGTGGTCAAATAATTGCGTAGCAACAACTCTTTCTAAGATTTTTGAAATGAAAGGGAGATTAGAGATTGGTCTATAGTTAGCTGAAGCTCCTGGATCTAGCGTTGGCTTTTTGAGTAAGGGTTTAATTACAGCCGTTTTAAAAGCCTGCGGTACATGGCCTAAAGTTAATGAAGAATTGATTATATGAAGAATAAAGCTACCAATAAGTGGGAAGACTTCTTTAAATAACCTGGTAGGAATAGGGTCTAAAAGACAAGTTGAAGGTTTGGATGAGGAAACTATTTTGTCTAACTCACAAAGGTTGATTGGAGTAAACTCATCAAGACAGACATCAAAAGCAGGAGTTGTAGTAGTTACAGTATTTAAGTTAACTGTGGGAAGAATCTGATTGATTTTATCTCTGATGGATGAAATTTTATTATTGAAAAAGTTCATAAAGTCCTGACTAGTAAGCTCTAAGGGAATGCTAGGATTGACAGAGTCCTGACTCTTTGTCAACCTGGCTACAGTACTGAAAAGAAACCTGGGATTATTCTTGTTCTCTTCTATTAATGCACAGTAATAACTTGTTCTAGCTTTTCTAAGAGATTTTTTATAAATTAAAAGATTATTTCTCCAAGCTAAATAGATTTCATCTAAATTAGTAGAGCGCCATTTTCTTTCTAATTGACGAGTCTTCTGTTTTAAGCTACGAGTTTCTGTGTTGAACCAAGGAGTTAGAAATCTCTGATTAGACTTTTTCTTTTTTAAGGGGTCCACCAAGTCTAGAGCCTGATGCAGAGAAGCTGAAACACTATCCACCATGTTATCAATTACAGAAGGAGCAAGCTGTCTATAGCTTATTTCCGTTGTGTTGACACATGGCATAGAGGAAACAATCTGCATAAATTTGGAAACAGCATCATCTGAGAGGCATCTACTGTAATAATATTTTTCTTTAGGAGCCAAATAGTCAGAAATAGTAAAATCAAAGGTTAACAGACAATGGTCTGACAGTACAGGGTTATGAGGAGACACTACAAGATTTTCTATTTCTATGCCATATGTCAGAACAAGGTCCAATGTATGGTGGAGGTAATGAGTAGAATTTCCTACTTTCTGAGAAAACCCAATCGAGTCTAATATTGAATTAAAAGCCACATTAAGGCAGTCACTATCTACATCCACATGTATATTAAAGTCCCCTACTATAATTATTCTATCAGATTTCAGCACTAAATCAGCTAAGAAATCAGCAAATTCGGATAAAAATTGTGAGTAGGTTGATGGGGACGATAAACTATGGCAAATAAAATTGGGTTTAACCTAAAATTGCTAAAGTGCCCAATACTGAGGACCAGGCCCTCAAAGGAATTATAACATGTTTTTTGCTTTACATTAGCTAGTAATTTGGAATGGTAAATTGTTGCTACTCCTCCTCCACGACCAGAACTTATGGGATTTTGACAGTTTAAATAACCAGAGGGAGTTGATTCATTTAAACCAACATAATCCTCTTGCCCTAACCAAGTCTCTGTAAGGGAAATTAAATCAATCTGATGATCAATTAACAGATCATGGACTAACAGAGACTTGGGAGTTAGAGACCTAATATTTAATAAACCACATTTAATTTTTAAATTATGAGGAGGAACATAGGCCAAATCATTCAATTTAGAGGCTTTATGTTTAATTTGAGTTTTACCAATATTTTGCTTTATCACTTTGGGATGCTTATACATTATATTTTTATTCACTTTGGAGGGAGCAGACAACAATTCTCTGATGGGGAAGACAGGGGCTAAGCTGAGGGGTGGCGGATGAAGAGGAGCTGCAGAGAGGCGTGTAAGACTGCAACTCTGCTTCCTGGTCCCAACTCTGAGTAGTCAGGGTTTTGGAAATTTGGATAAAAAAGATGCCAGATTGTTAGATAAATGAGAAGCACCATCCAAAGTGGGATGGATGCTGTCTCGTCTCATAAGACCAGGTTTTCCCCCAAAAGAGCTCCAATTGTCAATGTAGCCCACGTCATTTTTAGGACACCACACAGACAGCCAGCAGTTCAAGGATGACGAGCGGCTAAACATGTCATCACTGGTCAGATTGGGGAGGGGCCCAGAGAATACTACAGTGGCAGACATCGTTTTTGCAAAGTCACACACCGATTCTACATCAAGTTTCGTGACTTCCGACTGCCGGAGACGGATGTCATTAATGTCGGCGTGAATAACAATTGTGGAATATTTACAGTTACTTTTAGCCAGCATTTTCAAATTTGACTCGATGTCGCCTGCTCTGGCCCCAGGAATGCATTTGACTATGGCCGCTGGAGTCTCTAGGTTCACGTTTCTGACTACAGAGTCGCCAATGATCAGAGTTTTTTCCTCAGCGGGTGTGTCGCTGAGCGGGGAAAAACGATTAGAAATGTGAACAGGTTGGTGGTGAACCGGGGCTTTGCGACTAGGCTTCCTTCTCACCGTCACCCACCCAGTCTCCTCGCTGCTGAGGAGAGCCGAGGGACCGCTGACAGGGGGGCCTAAGCTAGCTAGCTCCGCTGCAGCTAATGGGCGTCCGTCAAGATTAACTGGCGCAGACGGTGTTTCAATGCAGCGGAGCCGGGATTCCAAATCAGACAACCTCGCCTCGAGCGCCTCAAAAAGACAACATTTATTACATTTACCGTTATTATTAAAAGAGGCAGAGGTGTAGCTAAACATCTGACAGAGAGAGCACACCAGAGGAGGAGAGGAAAGAGAGCTAGTAGCCATAGCTAGTGTCTGGAGAGCAAACCACACAGGCAAACCACACAGGGAGACAGCAAAACAGGAAGTGACGATACGTTACCACAAGGAAGTGACGAACAGCAACATATTATATAGTATTGTCTCTAAAATAAAGGATCTGCATTTTTTTTAAAGTCTATATTACATATTGTTAATTGGTTAAAAAAATAGAGTCACATGGCTACCCTTTGTTTAACCAGGAACACATTAAATAGTTGTTCATGGAAATTCTAATTGGTATGGAAAATCAGATTCCAAACACATTCTTATGAATTTTATTTTGGTGGAAATCAACATGATGATGAATTACAAAGCACCTGGAGGGACTGCAATCACAAAGACCAGTTGTATAGACAAAACTCTCCACCGCAGGACAGTTTTTAAAGTTTCTACACTAATCTGTTATGGAGATATGAATCAAAGTGTCAGACGTGCACCTTGGAGACATCCACAACACTCTTTGTCCCCAAAGGATTAACCTACTGCACCATAGGGCCCTGGGCTACTAATTTTTCAAAGCACTATCTCCCTGCACAAATAAGATACTGCCCTGTACACTGTGCAAAAACATCAACACCGGTAAATCTATAATAACATGATAAAAATACACAGGGGAGATAAATAAAATAATGCTTTGCATTTATGAAAACCACAAATGCAATATTGTCACTTTTGAAATTATAGTAAAACTGTGAAAATGCATGACAGGAACCTAATTTCTATTTTACTAAAGCAGGGGTGTCAAACTCATTTTCATCCCAGGTCATATCAGCATTATAGTTCCTCTCAAAAGATTGGTTGTAATTGTAAGATATAGGTATACATGCATAGGCATTTAGCCGCCCCCCAAAAACACAGACCGAAAGTGTACTGTTATCTAATTCTACGTTTTAAATAACTTTCGGTTGTCATAATAATGCAATTTGATCATTTTTGATTTCTTAATACAGAAAGTTGAAAATATATACAATAAAAGACATCGAGTCCTGCTGCCCACACCCCACTCCACCAACACCCCCCCACTCCCAACACACAGCCCCCCAACATGACCCTCACTAAGACCCAGATGAGGACGGAGCTGAGGAAGATCAAGGCAAGGAAGGTGTCTGGACCTGACGGCATCAGCGCAAAGCTCCTCAAGTCCTGTGCAGATCAGCTGTGTGGGATTGTGGAGCTCATCTTCAACCTGAGCCTGAAGCTGGGGAGGGTACCACAGTTGTGGAAAACATCTTGTGTGGTACCTGTACCAAAGATTTCCCGCCCCAAAGACCTGAACAGCTACAGACCAGTGGCCCTGACGTCCCACATGATGAAGACCCTGGAGAGACTGCTCCTCGCTCACCTCCGCCCCCTGGTGGGACCAGCGATGGATCCACTCCAGTTCGCCTACCAGCATGGCATCAGGGTGGAGGATGCAGTGATCTTCCTCCTTCACTGTTCTCTGTCCCACCTGGAGAAGCCCGGGAATGCTGTGAGGATCATGTTCTTTGACTTCTCCAGTGCTTTCAACACCATCCAACCGATGATCCTGAAGGACAAGCTGCTGTGCGCAGGGGTGGACCAGCTCCTGTCATCATGGATCCTGGACTACCTCACTAACCGGCCACAGTTTGTGAGAACCCGGGACTGTGTGTCCGACACGATCATCGGTAGCACAGGGGCCCCCCAGGGAATGGTTTTGGCTCCCTTCCTGTTCACCCTTTATACTGCGGCCTTCTCACACAACACAACACGCTGCCATCTACATAAGTTCTCTGACAACTCTGCGATCGTCGGCCTCATCTCTAACGGAGATTAAGCTGAGTACAGAGGACTTATCCAGGACTTCGTGGACTGGTGCCATCGGAACTGCCTCCAGATCAACGTGAGGAAAACTAAGGAGCTGGTGGTGGACTGCCGCAGACAAAGACAACCCCTCACAGCACCAGTAAACATACAGGGAACAGACACTGAGATGGTGACATCCTACAAGTACCTGGGTGTTCATTTGAATAATAAACTAGACTGGTCACACAATACCGACACACTCTACAAGAAGGGACAGCACAGGCTGTTCCTACTGAGGAGACTCAGGTCTTTTGGTGTACAAGGGGCGCTGCTGAAGACATTCTACGACACGGTGGTGGCATCAGCCATCACTTTTGGAGTGGTTTGCTGGGGCAGTGGCATTACCGCAGCCGATAGGAAGAGACTGAACAAACTGATCAAGAAAGCTAGCTCTGTCCTGGGGCAGCACCCTGACCCAGTGGAGGAGATAGGAGAGAGAAGGATGGTGGCTGAACTGTCATCTCTGCTGGAGTCCGAGTCCCACCCTATGCAGGCCATACTGAACGCACTGAGGAGCTCATTTAGCGGCAGACTACATCATCCTAGGTGCGCAACCGAGAGGTTTCGCATGTCCTTCCTACCTACGGCTGTCAGACTGTATAACCTAAGCAGGGCTGCTCGCAGAGATAGCAAAAAAACGTGATGACCTAATAGTATTGAATGCAAAAGACGCAATAGACTTACACAATGGTCCCCTCCAGTATATACAACTAGGACAATATCGGTCGCTACAGAGGGTGACAATATGTATAGATACATATTCATACTATGTAGGATAACTAAGTAGATGGTTATGCTGTTTATTCCATCTTGCTACAATGCTCTGCACTTTGTATATATATTTATATATTTATGTGTATGTATGTATATCCACTGCTCTTATTTATATCTTCTGTATCTTCTTAATTATTGCTCTGAGTGTTGCTATCCCTGTGCTGTTGCAATCCTGGAATTTCCCCATTGTGGGACTAATAAAGGCTTATCTTATCTCATCTTATCTTATCTTAAAAATATTGTATATAAATGTGGAAACACAGGTAAATCACAAGTTTTGAACTGCGGAAAATACATAAAAATAAAAAAGATACAGGAAGATAAAAAATATATACATGATTTTTTTTTTAAATATGAAAATTTATAAATGTCGAAAAATGAACAAGTCAATTAAAAATTGATTCAGAAAGCACATCCATCCATCCATCTATCCATCTTCTACCACTTTTCCAAGGGACTGGGACATGGAAGCAACAGTCCAAGTAGATACAACAAAAATAAAATATAGTTGTTTTGTTTTTTTTGTTTTTTTTTTGACGGGTTGACATTGTTAAAGATGCACTATGGTAGCTACAAATCTTCTATAAAAACACATCTACATTGTCTAAAATGGTATCTTATGCCCTTTTTTCTACAAACAATACTATTCATTGTATTAAAGTTTGGTGTCAAAATCTTTTCACTCTCCCCACCTCAAATGCCAGAACCAGTGAATAGGCCCAACCCACATACCACAAGGCTAATACTGGCTAGAGCTACATTAAACAGCATAAATCCTGTGATAAAAATGTTTACTGGTTGAAGGACATGCCCAGTTGTATGCACAGTAGCCCAGGATAAAAGACTGAAACTGCATCAGTCCTTAAAAGCAGTTTAATGGTAAAACCCATCTTAATCTGAGTCAAGTTTTCAAAGTAGTTGCCCAAAAATGCTAACTGGCTGGAGGTTAACATCACTTAGGCCAGAGAATCCTGACTGGCTCAACATTACCAAAAACATTCCATTTCATCTTGCCTTTTTACAGGGGGTGGGGCTTAAGTTAAATTTTAAAGCAACAAAACAGAGACATGAGACATTTGCATGATTTTGCTCTTGATATGTCAAACATGTTGCAGACATGTTAACAAGAAAAAAAAAACTTTATTTTAGGTGAAATGTCACTTTAAAAGTCTATTTCTGATCAGGGTTAACCTGCTCACTATTACTTTACCACACTATAACTTACTATAACTTTTTTGTGACCTGTTGGGGGACTACAGATGCAAATTTGCAGTATTGCTAAATCTGGCATACTTACATTTGTCTTAATGTTCATTAGTATGTAATGTCCCTTTAAAATAAACATTAAGCTTAAACTTAAACCACACATGGCTTTAAAATTATTTTTTCACATAGGTCCAGGTAGGTCTGGAGAGCTTTTTTCCCTTAAAGTGTGACACTCCGGCAAAAATCTTTTTTTTTTTTTTCTGTTGTTAACATGTCTGCGACATGTTTTTTTTGTTGTTGTTTTTTTTTGACTTACAAAACATATCAAGAACAAAATGTCACCACAGTCCCAAGTCTGTGTTTTTCTGCTGTGAATTTCCAGTTTGGTGATGCCCCCCTTCAACAGGTGAGTTTGGACAGAGCGTTTCTAGCTACATAAGTATTCTTGCTTAGCCTGATTGGTAATAACATTAACCAATCAGACGGATACTCTTGGCTACCTTTGGGGAAGAGGGAGGAGCCACAGAGCAGCAGGACTGAGGCGGCTGAAAGAGTCCGTTTTGCACAGGGATTAGCAAAGTAGTGGTGGAAGGGGGGGAGAGTATACCTGGCTTGATTGTTGCTCAGTAAGACCGCTGCTGTCAGCTCACTTCGCTGGCAGACGGGACGCCGAGCTGCAGAATTTGAGCCGCCCAGTGGACTACTTTTGATAAGCAAAACGGGCGCCAGCTCACTGCAGTCGCCAGCAGACGGGATGCTGCACTCGGCGAGACCGCTTTCAAAAAAATGTTTCGCTTTTTACTTTTGAAGATATAGGCAAAACTTAATGTCCGGAAGCATTGTGAACAGACTAGCTAATCCACCCACCAGGAGTCACAGTGACCAATCACGTGCAAGCCCTGCAGGTCACTAATTAGAATATTCCAAGAGCCGCACATACTTAAGTAGATGAAAGATGTAAAAGCTCTTTCCAAGCAATTCTAAGGCAATGAAAGCTTTTTTGGTGGGTAAAAAGCCACACTATACTCTTTGGGCAATACATATTTTTTTAGATGGTTTTAGGTGGTTTTAGAGCCGCCGGAGTGCATCTTTAATAAATGAAAATCATCATTTAAAAACTGCTTTTTGTATTTACTCGGGTTATCTTTATCTAATATTAAAATTTCTTAGATTATCTGAATCATTTAAGTGTGACAAATATACAAAAATATAGGAAATCAGGAAGGTGCAAACACTTTTTCATTGCACTGTACGTCACAGTAAAGTTGTACAGCAATCTCAGCTTCACTATGTTGTATTACATACTAAGCTACTGTGGTTGGACTCCACACACGTAAATATTTTATTTATTTAACCTTTAGTTATACAGGGGAGGTCCACTGAGAAGCAACCTCAAGGCCACCCTGCTCACATTCACACAGATACATATTCACACCTGGAAGCGTCCAGTACCACCACAGACTGACCTGTGGCCACTGGACAGCTCCCAGCTCCACTGGGGGAATAACCAAACAGCCAATGAGAGTGAGCTGACCTAGAAGTGGCACCAACTGGATGTTACATACTCACCACTAGCTGGCACATATAAAAGTCCCTACTCTACCGTCTTCTCAGCTTGAGTTTCACCCATATTCTTTTTTAAATGTTTTTCACCACAAAATGAGCAACAACCAGCTGATGATGTTGACAATCCTCTATCTTTCTTTATGAGGTCACATTTGAATGTCACATTTGATCACGTGAGATTCTGTGAGATCTCGTGCTAGTGGAATCACTATCTGAAATCATTCAAAAAACTGAATGAGTGTGCTACCCGTCATTTAATCATTTAGTGTGTGTGTGTGTGTTTGCAGGATTATAAAGTTAAAAACCCTTTAAAGCTGTCCTGACATCTGTGGTCTCACACATTTAAAAAAAAATGGTTACAATTTAAAATCCTCCTGTGTATCGCCAGCTTTAGTTTTGAAAAGACAAGCTGTTTGAAAGTATACAGTATATGAGCATTTTAATATCTGTGTGAGAGCCATAGAGAACTAAACATTATTGGGACTGAGATACTAATTGGGAAGACAAGGAAATTCAATAAATATCAACTATGGCTGCTTTGAAACATTCTTCTACAGCAGAAGTCACCAACTAAAACTGCAAAAGGTCCTATATGTCGGTCCTCCTCCCCAGCCGAGGTCCAAAATAGGTGTGGGAATCTTTAGGCACCTCATGATTCGATTATGATTCAGAACTCCGACTTGATTCTAAAACCATTCTCAATGCATCTTGATGCATTTTTTTTCCTATTCAAGATTTTTCCCTCCCACTGTGTGACAACTTGGCCCTTTTAAAGCAAACTATTTGCAAGGACCCATGAATTTACTTCCAACATCTTTTATTAAAACAAATGGAAGAGAAATCTGACACGTGGTGGCCAAATGGTTAGGGATGTGGGTTCGATCCCTGGACCCGCAGGATTAGATCTGGGTGGGACAGATAACATAACAGTGTTTGCCCCACCCTCCTTAACCCCACTGTGGTGCCCTTGAGCAAGGCCCTTAATCCCAGCTGCTCCAGTGCAGCTGCTCAGTGGCCATAGGTCAGTCTGTGGTTGTACTGGTCAGCTTCCTGGTGTGAATGTGTGAGTCCGAACAGGGCATCCTTGAAAAAGAGAGGTTGCCTCTAAATGGAACTACCCTGTATAAATAAAGGTGAAATAAAAAACATGGACAAATTTATCTCAAAAATGTGCTTTTAAGAACTGTCATCCTTTCATTGACATTCTTTCAGAAGACCACAGCTGTCTCCAGACAGGCCAATATCATTTAACTTGCTTTCACACATTATTTTATTCAGCTCATGTTTCAACTGGTTTTAGCTCTATATTCCTTTTTAAACAAACAAACAAACAATATACAGTATATATATATATATATATATATATATATATATATATATATATATATATATATATATATATATATATATATATATATATATATATATACGTATATATATATATATATATATATATATATATATATATATATTATTAATATATATATATATATATATATATATATATATATATATATATATATTATATAATATATATAATGTATATATATTTACAGTATTAAAATGAATTCTTTGTTCAGTTTCAAACAAAATGTAATAAAATCCTAAAATCCTAAAAAAACACAAACTAATTTGTATTTCATTTAAAAAAAAGATTATGTTACGACCCGAGCGCTGGTTCTGATAGCGCTCGGGCCATGTCCAACTTGCTGCCGGCCTTGACAGCTGTGGGCTGTATTCTGGCCTCACCGGGCTCTTATTGTGAAGGTGCTCGGTGGGGCTTCCGCCTGTCAAGGCTGGCCAGCTGTATGTCATTGCCGTTCGTTAGTGCTTCGCCTTTATAAACTCAGCACTAGCGACGGTATGACGCAGGAGTATCGTCGGACTTTCCTTGTCAGGAGTATCGTCTAATCTTCCTTGCCAGACGTTGGTCAACACTTCGTCAGATCTTCATGTCAGGTTCGTGATCTGAACTCATGTCATAGTTTAGCTCGTAGTGGCTGGGGTTAGACCTACGAGCCCAAGTCTTGTTATATGTGTGTTTTGCCCTGCAGGGTTCATAGTCTTGTCTTGTCACGTGTGAAAATAAATTAACATCATTGCCAAACTCACTGGTGGGCTCTTTGGCATCTGTTGGTGATCCGCGAGGATCACCTCATGACAGTATACTCCTGCCAGGACGTCTAAACGGAGGCACCACACCGAGACGCCGTTTCACCGTGAGTTTGTGCCTGAACTAGACTGTTGTTCTTCCCTGTCTGAGTGTCTTTTGCTGGGAGAATGCCGTCCTCCAGGGGCCGCGGTCGGCGCCTGGGCAGGAAGCTAGCGGAGGTTCTGGAGTATGTGGACTGCACGTTATTCACCACTACGCTGTGCGTCGCTCCCAGCGACATTCGCAGGCATTTGGACTACGCTGTGGAGTTTCTGGACAACCTCCCCCTCGACTATGACGATCACCCGGAGGTGATAACGAGGTGGGAGGAACTCGCCGTGCAGCGCGAGGTACTTCGTGGGCTGGAGGAGGAAGAGAGCAGGAAGCAGAGGAGGAGGCATCCTCGCTCCCCATGTTGGAGTCCCGTTCCCGTCCCGGAGCTGGTCCAGGAGTGTGCGCTGTCTGGGGGCCGACGACGACGTCGGCGCAACAGCGCAGGCAATTCGCAGCGGAATCCCAGGCTGGACTCGCTGCCGGCGAAGCCTGTCAGCGAACCTCCGAGAGCAGCCCCACCTCGTCTTTCCAGGGGGTCCTCTGTCGCCATCCAGTGGGGAGAAGGAGGAACGACGTCCCCCACAGCAAGAACCATCTCAACTCCGGGAGGAAGGCAAGTGCACGATAATTTGTTACACCTTGATTTTGTTCTGCCTTGTCTGACTCCTGGGGGTGGAGTTCGGGGTTCGCAGCCCCCCGAGCTCCCTCCACCTGCTGTGGATGAAATTACTAAACCTGCTGCCTCTGTGTTCTCCCCCGCCGAGCGGTCCGCGACGACAGGCCAGCGTCGTCGGATGAAGAGGGTCCCCGCAGTGCTAGAAAGCCTGGATCCGGCCCTGCAGCCACGCCGTGGATGGAGGAGAGGAGCAGACTGCGGCCCACCGCGGGTGCGGTTTCGGGGCAATCGGGGTCCAATGTGGGTGCACCGGAGGCCCAATCGGGGTCCACCGCGGGTGCGGTTCTGGCCCAATCGGGGTCCGACGTGGGTGCGTCGGAGGCCCAATCGGGGTCCACCGCGGGTGCGGTTCCGGCCCAATCGGGGTCCAATGTGGGTGCAGCTGGGACCGAATCGGGGTCCAATGGCGGTGCAGCGCCAGCTTGGTCCACGGACGGGGAAGGAGCTGCAGAACTTTCTCCGTCGAGCGGATTACGGGCTCGCCCTGCTCGTCTGTTCCTTTTGAGTCACCCCCCCCCCCGTGCATCATTGCCGGGGGCCGTGGGGGCTCCTGTTCGCTCGCCCCGGCTCTCCCGAGTTGTGTCCTCGTCAGGGAGGCCGCCTCGGGTTGTTGTTGCCCTGGACTGGTGGCTGAGGGACACGGGTCGGCCGCCGGAGGGACTGTTTCGCCGGTTCGGTGCCTCGGTTCGGCCACCCGACCTACTGTGCGTGTCATCGAGCGACCTGGTTTGACCACCGGAGGAGCGGACATGCCGGGCATTGGACTCTGGTGAGCTGCCTGGTCATGTCTCGCCTCGTATGACCACCCGCCGGCTGTTGGACGCGGGGAGACCGCCTGAACTGTTTCTGTGGCACTTGGTCTCCGCCGGTCGGCGTTAACTGTCAGGGGGGTAGTGGTCATGCTTCTGGGTTGTTCTGGCTGTGATTGTTCAGTTTTTTTTTCCTCCTTGCTGTCCAGTGTATTTTGTGTTTTATGTCTTGCAGTGGTCTTAATTTGTAGTGTGTATACTCAGATATGTGCCAGTAAGTATTTTGCTTCCGTATTTGTTTTTTTTTTTTGAAGACTCTCGTGTATTCACTAAGGGGGGGTGTCATCTTCTTGTGTAACATGTGGGCCAAGATTTATTTTTTCTCGTGCTGCCTTGTGTTTCCTGTAGTTTAGTTGGGGATTTTTGGCAATTGGGTTATGTTCTGCTGTTGCCTTATTTTCCTCTGTGTGATTTATCTGATTTGTATATTTGGTATTTTGTCTTAGGCCTTGTATCCAGTCTTTTTGACCTAGTAGTTCTGTTTTTTGGGGGGTTTTCCATGTGCATTTTCTTGATTTATGTCACCATGGGGTGAGACGCTGGCTCAGCGCTCAGCCCATGCTCCTTTTATCCCTGCCTCTCATTGGGCAGCGCCCCAGCTGGCTCCCAGCTGTCAGTGTCACGGGACGGCTGGGGCCAATTAATCCTCATCAGCTGGGGCGCTGCTAATGAGTATAAAGAGGAGCAGCCACGATCATTCGGGGCTGCGACATAAGCACTGCTAGGCTGGAGTCCCTTCGTCCGGTTCCAGCCCTTGACTCATCTGCAGCTTTACCTGTAAGTGTTACCCTGTAAGGAGCTGTTGTGCCTCTGTACCCCCTTGTCCGGTGCTAGCCCGCTGCTGCTTATTGTATCACTTGGGTGTATCACCTTATATGAGTATCTGAGCACTGGAGCCCTATGCCAGTGCCAGCTCTCTGGCTGCTAAACCCGTGAGTGTACCCGCTGTGAGTTTTCATGCTGTTACCCCTTCGCCCGGTGCCAATTGTTAACCCTGGTGCTGTACTGCTCGCGTATGTTACTATGTATAAGCATTTGTGCTTTCCTCATCCCTTACCCCTGTCACTAATAAACATCACAACTGACTGGCTCGCCCTTGGCTCTCTTATTGCGTGGCTCCCTAGAGCCACGTGTGACAGTATGTCGCAGCCCGAACGAGTTGCCGGCGGCCGTAAATGGTTTGGACTTGTACCTTCCTGTCCGGGTGTTAGCGCCGTTAGCATGCCGTTTCCCAGGAGTCACCTCCGACGCCAGGGCGACGAGCTGAGGTCCATCCTGGGGGCTGTCGACAGGACGCTCTTCATCCTGCACGACGCCTCCAACGCGAGACGCTGGCATCCGGGCCATGCTGAGGATCTCCTGGACAGTTACACTCGCTCCTTATTCCATCTCGAAGTCAGTGCCAGGATTGACGCCATGGGCACACAGCGAGAGAAGCTCCGCTGGTTGGATGAAAACCCCGGCAGAACGCCGAAGTGGATGACGTTGCCCCCCGCTTCGGGACCCCGTTCCTGCTGCCATTCCAGCCCGGGAGTTCGCGCCACCCAGAGGGCTTCCCCCGTTCTGCACCACGTCACTCGGGATTCCCCCCATGGAGCCACAGCTGACAGCAGTTACGTCTGGGACCGAGCGGCTGACGCAATCCCCGCTGAGCATCCATTCACCATCTGCAGGCACGTGGCGGCGGCAGTGAGATTGGTGGAGAGGACTCCAGGGCAGCGAAGCTTTCCCGAGCTCAACGCCTTCCTCGCCTCGGTCTCTGCTCAGGAGCGGCGATTCCTTGGTTCCCCCCTCGCTTCGTCCCCTGGGAATAGCTGTCATCACTTCGCCAAGTCACCTCAGCATGAACCCCATCCGGATCCAGTTCTGGGCTTCCACCAGGACCTCTCCTCCCACGCAGCTGTCACCTTTTCGCCTCATCAGTGTGGAGATTTTACAGCCTCGTTCCCTGAGCCTCATTCCCCCGCTGTCACTCCAGGGCATTCGGGCTGGCTCACCCCGGCTGTTACCCCCTCCTCCTCGACGCGCCCCCCGACTGCTGTGTGTGCCTGGAATCCCGGCCTGGTGAGCCCTCTCCTGGAGACAACGCGAGCAGTCCCCAGACGATTTCCCAGGGGGTCCTCCGTTATCGCCTGGCGGGGAGAGGAGGAAGCAATGTTCACCGCAGCAGGCTCCACCCAACCTCCAGGAGGCAGGCAAGTCTCAGTTTATTTTGGAGGTGGGGTTCGGGGTTCGCAGCTCCCTGAACTCCCACCACCTGCTGTAACCTGTGCCTTTAATCCTGCATCCTCTGTGTCTCTCTCCGCCGAGCGCTCCCCGGCTCCGGGTCAACGTGGTGGGACGAGGAGAGGGCCTGCGGTTCCGCAGCTACGTTGTGGGCGGAGGAGGAAGACCGACTGCTGTGTGGAGTCTGCGCCAACGACCAAGCGTCCCCGGGTCTCCACGGAGGTGCGGTTCGGTCCAGCAGGACGAGGTTCTCCTACCATCATGCCGCGTGGACTGTCGGTGTGGCTACCTGCGCTGGAGGAACCTCAAGCTGCACTGACCATCGTCCTGGCTGCGGGGCCCGACGCAGCCGAATGGGAGCCTGACAATGACCTCCGGACAACGGATCCTGGATCTTCGCAGTCCTGGACGGCGTCGGAACCCAAGATCAGGGGAGTGCTCCTCTCTCTTTTCTCCCTCTATTTCTCTGAGCACTTTAGCCTGTCTCTAGAGGGGATGAGCCGGGTGCAGCCGCCCGCTGCATCCGAGCTCGTTCCACCGGGTTCTGGCGCTGCCGGTGATCCTGACCCCGGTTCTGTTTTCTTCTCTGAGCCTTCTTCCAGGGTCACCGGCGAGGAGTTGCCGTTCCTCATGGTGCTGTGGGGTCCAGGTTCAGTGCTGGAGGTCGGTTCTGGTGCGGTGCCGACCCAGTCGGGGTCCGTCATGGGTGCTGCTCCAGCGGTGCTCCACGTGGATTCGCCTGAGACCCAATCGGGGTCCGACGCGGGTGCTGCTCCAGCGGCGTTCAGCGTGGGTTTGCCTAAGACCCAATCGGGGTCTGACGCGGGTGCCACCCCAGTGTTGTCCAGGTCCGGTGGGGAGGTGGCTGTTCCCCTGCAGCCTGACGCTCGTCTACCTCATCATCAGCTGTCCCCTAAGCCTCTTCCTCCGGGGTCTGCTCTGACCCTTCGCCCATCTCAACGGTCCTGGTGGTTGAGTGACGCGGGTCGACGGCTCGACCTGCAAGTCTTCTGGTTCAGCGAGCTGGTCCAACCTCCCGACGAACTATATTGTTGCTGGGTGGCCTGGCACGGCTACCGGTGGCCTAGTTTCTTGGAACTTGGGTTTGGACTTGGCCGCCCGAACATTGTCTCTTCCCCGGGTTGCCAACTGGACAATGGGCGGGGAGATTACCAGAACAATTCCGGCCGTTTTGGACTCTGCCTGCCGTCTCCTTGGGTGTCCTTTACTTCTTTTATTATTATTGAGGTCACTCGGGTGTAGTTTCTTTGTCCATTAGGGGAATATATGTTTTTGTGCTGTGTGTTGTGTTTTTTTTTTTTTATTAACCATACTCAGCATTTTTATCCCATCATTATCCTGTGCTCCTGTCACCATTATCCCTCTAGGTGACCCTCCTTGTATTTTGTGCTGTGTATTGTGTTTTTTTCCCCTTATAACCGTACTCAGCATCTTATCCCATCATTATCCTGTGCACCTGTCACCGTTATCCCTCTAGGTGACCCTCCTTGTATTTAGTGCTGTGTATTGTGTTTTCTCCCTTATTAACCGTACTCAGCATTTTACCTTATTGTTATCTTGTGATCCTGTCACCTTTATTCCTCTAGGTAATTCCCCATTTATTTGGTGCTGTGTATTGCGTTCTCTCCCTTGTAAACCGTACTCAGCATTTTTCCCTCATGTTCATCCTGTTCCTACCCTGTCACCATTATTTCCCTGGGTGTCCCTCTTTGTATATGGCGCTGTGTATTATGTTTTCCCTGCCACCCATACTCAGCGTCTTTCATCACCCTTATTTTATCTTTAGCTGTGTATGAGTGCATTATGGAGTAGTGTGTTTCGTTTCCCCTTAACCATACTCTGTAATTGCTTTATTTGTCCTGTTACCTTTTTGGTGTTTTGTTTTTTCCCCCCTTTCTTGCCCTGGGCTACACGTTGTGTTATCTGAGTAGAGCAGTAACCTGTGTCCTACTCAGTTTTTTCCCCATCTGTGCCCTGGGTTAATTTTTTCCCTGTTTTGTAACGTATTGTATTTGAGTTTTTTTCCTCTCTCTGCCCTGCTACCCTACATTGTCCATTGGGGGTTTTTTTGTTTCTTCCTTCCCTTTGCATCTTCACCTCCGGTCCTGCCTCCCTTCCGCCCACCCTAGGTGGGGGGGGGGGGCTGGGATGTTCCTGGTCGTTCGAGAGCCCGACGGTGAGGGGGAGGCTCTGTCACCATGGGGTGAGACGCCGGCTCGGCGCTCAGCCCATGCTCCTTTTATCCCTGCCTCTCATTGGGCAGCGCCTCAGCTGGCTCCCAACTGTCAGTGTCACGGGACGGCTGGGGCCAATTAATCCTCATCAGTTGGGGCGCTGCTAATGAGTATAAAGAGGAGCAGCCACGATCATTCGGGGCTGCGACATAAGCACTGCTAGGCTGGAGTCCCTTCGTCCGGTTCCAGCCCTTGACTCATCTGCAGCATTACCTGTAAGTGTTACCCTGTAAGGAGCTGTTGTGCCACTGTACCCCCTTGTCCGGTGCTAGCCCGCTGCTGCTTATTGTATCACTTGGGTGTATCACCTTATATGAGTATCTGAGCACTGGAGCCCTATGCCAGTGCCAGCTCTCTGGCTGCTAAACCCGTGAGTGTACCCGCTGTGAGTTTTCATGCTGTTACCCCTTCGCCCGGTGCCAATTGTTAACCCTGGTGCTGTACTGCTCGCGTATGTTACTATGTATAAGCATTTGTGCTTTCCTCATCCCTTACCCCTGTCACTAATAAACATCACAACTGACTGGCTCGCCCTTGGCTCTCTTATTGCGTGGCTCCCTAGAGCCACGTGTGACAATTTATGCTTAGTAGTTAGTTTTGTCATTGTCCTGGATGTGGTTGTCACTTTTTGTTTCTGGTTTTTGGGTTCTCTCCCTCCGCACCTACCCCCAGCCTCCCACCCTGGGGGGTGGGGGGGCAGGGTGGTCCCTTGGGGCTTTCGGAGTCCGCCCGTGGAGGGAAGGTACTGTTACGACCCGAGCGCTGGTTCTGATAGCGCTCGGGCCATGTCCAACTCGCTGCTGGCCTTGACAGCTGCGGGCTGTATTCTGGCCTCACCGGGCTCTTATTGTGAAGGTGCTCGGTGGGGCTTTCGCCTGTCAAGGCTGGCCAGCTGTATGTCATTGCCGTTCGTTAGTGCTTCGCCTTTATAAACTCAGCACTAGCGATGGTATGACGCAGGAGTATCGTCGGACTTTCCTTGTCAGGAGTATCATCTAATCTTCCTTGCCAGACGTTGGTCAACACTTTGTCAGATCTTCATGTCAGGTTCGTGATCTGAACTCATGTCATATCTGATCTGCGAGGATCACCACATGACAGATTAATATCTAAAAAAACAAAAGTTAACAAAAATTCTACCTCTATACAATATTTTCAGTGCAGAAAAAACTTTTAAACTAAGACAAAAGAAATGGACACAAAATATAATTCCAGGACATAAAATCTCCATCTTTTTAAAATCTCCACAGTAAACTCTAAGAGTTTTTAAGTGATACCAGCAAAGGAACTGTACATTCAGTTTCACAACAGCGTGTCATGATTGGTAATGACTGACAGCTCACGTACAGGGAGTGACACCAGATAAACACACGATGACACAGAAAAGCAAATTTGATTAGAATTTTATTAATGCAAATAGGAAAGCTTCGCAAAGCAAAAATGCCACTCGCCAGAGGAAGACCCAGCCTGTAGGGAGAGACAAGAGCAGGTTAGATTAGGAGTGAGACTGAAAAGGGAAAAATAGGACAACACTCACGTGGGAGAAACAGAGAGCCCTGCAGAGGAACCCAGCACTTACGGCAAACCAGGTGGAGTTGCTGGAAGGCAGGAGTAGAGCTGGGTGAGGTGTCTGACCAAGTGAAATGGCCACTGACGTGGTGATGGTGACGAGGCAAGTGAGCGCATGACAACCCCGGAGACGTACCACAAAGGAGGTAGCAATCTGAGGAGCAGAAGACAAAATATTAATGGGGTTTTCATCGAGAGGAAGAATTAAACTTACTTGCTGAAACTGGTAGTATACCCAACGAGCCAGCGTCAAAGCATAGAAGTGAAGGTCTATTTAAGCACTGGCGAGGCAGAGGTAGCAGGTGCGTCTCATTACGCAGGTGAGGATGATTGCCCGCGGAGTAGGGGAAAGTTGAACAGGATGGGCGGGGGAGAACATGGCATCAGAACATGACAGTGCCCCCCCCCACAAGAGGCGCCTCCTGACGGTCCACTGGGCTTGTTGGGATGTGCCTTGTGAAAGGCCCAGACCATCCCCTTGTCATAGATGTTTGAACCAGGGATCCACGATCTTTCTTTTTGTCCGTAGCCCTTCCAGTGGACAAGATATTAGAGCCCCTGGCCCCGATGGCAAGCATCCAGAATCTTCTGGACCGTGTAGGTGGTTTGGCCATCGATGATCCGAGGGGGAGGCGGTGACTTCGGGGGAGGGCAGAGAGGGTTGGCGGAGAGGGGCTTGATCTTCGAAACATGGAAGGTGGGGTGTATCCGCATCGCCGACTGGAGCTTCAAGTGAACCGTGACGTTGTTAATAACCCTAGAGATGGGAAATGGGCCCAGAAAATGAGGAGAGAGCTTCCTCGACTCCATCATCAAGGGCACTTTGTCTGCTGACAATCACACTTGCTGCCCGATGGAATACTTACGAGCAGGGTACGCCTGTGGTCAGCATACTGGCAGTTGTGTTCAGCTGAAAGGGAGAGGGCAGCAGGAGTGGCCTTCCAGAGCTGGCGACAGCAGCGTATGTGGGCCCCCACCGATGGTACTGCCACCTCCCTCTCCACCATAGGTAACAGAGGGGGAGTGTACCCCACTGATGCCTCAAATGGGGTCAATCCAGTGGCCACTGAGATGGCAGAGTTGTGCGAATACTCCACCCAGGTCAGATGAGTGCTCCACGAACTGGGGTTGCAGGCTGCCACACACCAAAGGGTGGCCTCCAAGGATTGGTTGGCGCACTCAGCCTGCCCGTTGCTCTGTGGATGGTACCCAGATGTGAGGCTAACAGTGGTGCCAAGAGAACGGCAGAAGGCTTACCAGACTTGGGAGGTAAATTGAAGGCCCCGGTCAGACACAATGTGCACAGGAGTTCTGTGTAAGCGGATGACATGGTTCATGAGGAGGTCCGCCGTTTCCAAAGCGGAGGGTAATTTGGGAAGGGCCACCAGGTGGATTGCCTTAGAGAAGCAATCAACACAGGTGAGGATCACAGTGTTACCTTGAGAGGGGGGAAGTCCGGTAAAAAAGTCCAGGGCAATGTGGGGCCAGGGTCGGCAGGGGATGGGAAGTGGATGGAGGAGGCCAGAAGGGGGCAAGGAGTCCGATTTATTATGACAGCAGACTTGACAGGCGCTGACGTGATCCCAGACGTCGGCCCCCAGAGTGGGCTACCAGAGCACTCAACGAATGAGGCTGATGGTGCAAGTGATCCCACGATGGCAAGCAAAAAAGCTGGTGTGGCCCCACTTGATAACATCGCTGCAGAGGGCAGCCGGGACAAACAGACGACTGTCAGGGCTCCCTTCCGGTATGGGTTCCGTGGATTGAGCCTGCCAGACCCTCCGCTCAATCTCCCACGTGAGAGCTCAAAAGAAGCAAGAGGGTGGGACAATAGGTTGGGGAAGGGAATGAAGGGCAGGAGGATCGGGGCAGAACTGACGGGAGAGACCGTCCGGTTTAATGCTATGGGAGCCAGGCCTAAAAATGATGGTAAGATTAAATCTAGCAAAGAATAAGGCCCAGCCGGCCTGCCTGGCATTCAGTCTGTGGGCCGACCGAAGATATTCTAAATTTTTGTAGTCGGTCCACACAATTACGGGCTGGGCCGCTTCCTCCAGCCAGTGTCTCCACTCCTCAAGGGCCAACTTAATGGCCAACAGCTTACGGTCTCCATCCATCCATCCATCCATCCATCTTCTACCGCTTTTCCGGAGGTCCGGGTCGCGGAGGCAGCAGTTCAAGCAGAGAAGCCCAGACTTCCCTCTCCCCAGCCACCTGCTCCAGCTCTTCAGAGGGGATACCAAGGCGTTCCCAGACCAGCTGGGAGACATAGTCTCTCCACCGTGTCCTGGGTCTGCCCCGGGGTCTCCTCCCAGTGGGACGTACCTGAAACACCTCAAGTGGGAGGCGTCCAGGAGGCCTCCTAATCAGATGCCCATACCACCTCAACTGACTCCTTTCAATGTGGAGGAGCAGCGGTTCTACTCTGAGCCTCTCCCGGATGACTGAGCTCCTCACCCTATCTCTGAGGGTGAGTCCAGCAATCCTACGGAGAAAGCTCATTTCCGCCGCTTGTATCCGCGATCTCGTTCTTTCGGTCATTACCCAAAGCTCGTCACCATAGGTGAGAGTAGGAACGTAGATTGACTGGTAAATCGACAGCTTTGCCTTAGAACTAAGCTCCCTCTTCACCACAACAGACCGGTACAATGTCCGCATCACTGCAGATGCTGCTCCGATCCGTCTGTCGATCTCTCACTCCATTTTCCCCTCACTCGTGAACAAGACCCCAAGATACTTAAACTCCTCCACTTGGGGCAGGAGCCTGTCCCCAACCCGGAGAGGACAATCCACCTTTTTCCAGCTGAGGACCATGGACTCGGACTTGGAGGTGCTGATTCTCATCCCAGCCGCTTCACACTCAGCGGAGCTCACGGTCTCCTACGTTGTAATTTCTCTCAGCAGGCATGAGCCACCGACAGAAATACGTGCATGGATGGAGCTTCTGATCTGAAGCTGAGCACTGCAATAGGACAGCGCCCAGCCCTGAGACAGAAGCATCCACCTCTAGAATAAACTGGAGCTGGGGGTTGACCTGGGCCAAGATGGGAGCTTGGGAGAACAGACCCTTTAATTTGTGAAAGGCCTGTTCAGCTGCCTCGGACCAATTAAGGGGCACTTTTACCGAGGTCAGCTGGGTCAGAGGCTGTGCTACCCCACTATAGTTTCTGATGAAACGGCAATAAAAATTCACAAACCCCAAGAAGTGTTGAAGTTCCTTGTGGGAGTGGGGTGTAGGCCAATATAGCATAGCCTCTACCTTGGCTGGGTCGGCCCTCCCTCAACTCCCCTTCAGCTACGATAAAGCCTAGGAATGAAGTGGAGCGAGTGGAAAACTCACACTTCTTGGCTTTAATGTAGAGCTGGTTCTCCAGGAGCCATTGTAAAATGGCCCTGATGTGGACTGCATGTTCCTCTGGTGTGTGAGAAAAAATCAAAACGTTGTTTAGGTAAACAAAAACAAATTGATTAACCATATCGCGGAGGATGTCATTGATCATACGTTGGAAGACGGCTGGGGCATTGGTGAGTCTGAATGGTATCACCAGATATTCAAATTGGCCCAAGTGTGTTTTGAAGGCCGTCTTCCATTCGTCCCCTTCACTAATGCAAACCAGATGATAAGCGTTCCGCAAATCCAATTTAGTAAATACTCATGCGAGCTGAATTAGCTCAAACGAGGAGTTTATCAGGGGCAGAGGATATTTATCCTTAACCGTTACAGCATTGAGTTCCCGATAATCAATGCACAGGTGTAGCGAACCGTCCTTCTTTCCGACAAAAAAAAAAATCCTGCCCCACAAGGGGCCAATGAAAGCCAAATGAGGCCGGCATTAAGAGAATCTTTAATATAGCTCTCCATCGCATCCCTCTCCAGCCCAGAAATACTGTAGAGTTGGTTGGACGGCAGCCGCGCACCTGGGAGAAGGTCTATAGCACAATCATAAGAGCGATGGGGAGGTAAAGAAAGCGCTCTTGATTTGCTAAAGACCTCTCTGAGATCGTGATAGACCTCAGGTACTCGACTGAGGTCCGGCAGCTCTGCCGGAGGGGAAGAGATGAATAGCAAAGGTGAACACTCGGCCGAGCTCAGACAGGATACCAAACAAGACAGGCTTCAGGAAGAGATGGAATTATTCACCCAATTAATGATAGAGTTATGTTTCCAGAGCCACAGGTAACCAAGAACCACCGGCTGACCAGATTTAGGGGGAATCAGGAACAAAATAGTCTCCTGGTGGTTACCGGAAAGAAGGACGGACACTGGCTCCGTCTTTTTGGCAGTGATGGCCACTTTTACGCCTGACAATGTAGTGACATTGGGGGACATCTGCAATTTGGTCGTGGGAATGCCTATGTGCTGCACGAAGCGTGCAGAAATGAAGTTCTGCTCCACCCCTGAATCAATCAAAGCCATAGCTCTCCTCTCGACTCCCAGCAACTGAATGAGGGCCAAAATGGAGAAGTTACCGGGGGGGGGGGGGGTGAATGGATTTCCCACCTTTCAGACCCCCCACAGCTACTGACGGGCCATGTCTTTTGGCTTCAGATGGCACTCCTGCAGTGTGTGCTTTAGGGAGCCACAATACATGCAGTCGCTGACTCTCCTCCGCCTCTGGCACTCTTCTGCAGTCAAACGGACTCGGCCAAACTTCATAGGCTCAGAGGAGGATTCGGCTTCACCCGTGTCAGAAGCTGAAGAGGGTGTGCACGCACTGGGCAGGTTGGAGGAAGCCTTGCACTCCCTCATGCGCTTGCGGTATTGGTTGTCAAGACTGACAGCCTGACCAATTAGACCATCCAAGGAGGAGGGAATGGCATTAATCGCTAGGTCATCGCGGAGGTTTTCATTTAAACCCTGGAGGAAGGTGCTGCGTTAAGAAACGTCGTTCCATCCAGAGTCCGCCATGATGACCCACAACTCCACAGAGTAGTCAGCGGCAGACTGGCTCCCCTGATGGAGTGACATCAATCAGCTCACGATGTTCCCTTCACTTTCTGAACGGTCAAAAGCGCGAGTGAATTCGTCCAGAAATCTCTCAAAAGAATAATTGGGGCCCTCCGAGCTGTCGAGAATAGATTGGGCTCAACTGAGGGCTCTATCTCGCAGCAGGAGGGTCATAAAGTGAATTTTCGCTGGATCGTCCAGGTACTCCCCCCGACCTGGCCCAAATACAGCCGAACATGGCACAAAAAGCCCTTACATTTCCCCACCTCCCCCGCGTACGGGGCAGGTGAGGCAATGGAGGTGGTTCGGTGCACAGTGGAAGAAACTGGGGCAACAGGCGGAGGGGTGGAACCCGGACAGGACAAATGGGCCAAATTTTAGGCGACCGTGCCCAGCTGCTGTGTAATAGTTTTGCAGCTGCTGTGTAAGCATGGCCACCTGCCTCTCTGTGGCATCCAAACGATCCAAAGTGGAGTGTTCAGCTGATGCCTCTCTCGCAGAGCTTACACTATGGCTGACTCATTCTGTCATGATTGGTAATGACTGACAGCTCACGTACAGGGAGTGACACTAGAGAAAATGCACAATGACACAGAGAAGCAAATTTGATTTGAATTTTATTAATGCAAAAAGGAAAGCTTCGCAAAGGAAAAACACCACTCGCCAGAGGAAGACCCAGCCTGTAGGGAGAGACGAGAGCAGGTTAGATTAGGAGGGAGACTGAAAAGGGAAAAATAGGACAACACTCTCGTGGGAGGAAAAGAGAGCCCAGTAGAGGAACCCAGAACTTACAGCAAACCAGGTTGAGTTGCTGGAAGGCAGGAGTAGAGCTGGGTGAGGTGTCTGACTGGGTGAAGATGGCTGCTGACGTGGTGATGGTGATGAGGCAGGTGAGCACACAACAACCCCGGAGACGCACCACGAAGGAGGTAGCAATCTGAGGAGGAGAAGACAAAATATTAATGGGGTTTTCATCGAGAGGAAGAATTAAACTTTCTTGCTGAAACTGGTAGTATACCCAACGAGCCAGCGCCGAAGCACAGAAGTGAAGGGCTATTTACACACTGGTGAGGCAGAGGTAGCAGGTGTGTGTCATCACGCAGGTGAGGATGATTGCCCGTGGAGTAGGGAAGAGTTGAACAGGACGGGAGAGGAAGAGGGTGGACACCACAACATGACACAACGCTTCTTTGTGTGGGTACAGACCTGAAAGGTCTGTCTGGGTGGATGTCCTGGCTGTCATCCTTGTGCGTGTGTGTGTGTGTGTGTGTGTGTGTGTGTGTGTGTGTGTGTGTGTGTGTGTGTGTGTGTGTGTGTGTGTGTGTGTGTGTTTGGGTTCATGGGTGCCCGCAGTGAATCTGATTTTGCAACCTGCTGACTCTCTGGAGCGGTTGGAGCCGCAGTCTCTGCAGAGAGTGGCATTTTGGGGACAGCAAAGAGGGAGTCTGCAGCAGGAGGAGAGTGCCCAAGGGCTTATGCCATAATCTGTAGGACAGTCACCGATGCAGCAGTCCAGTTCCACTTTTTCCGCCTTTTTTCCCCACCAAAATAAAAGTCTCCTTTTTCCCCAAATTGTATCAAAAGGCTTTGGGGTCCAAACGGAGGACTCTCGGGGTCCAGATCCAGACTGGAGTCCGCCAATCAGTGACCCCTATTGTACAGTGTAAATACTGTATTCTTGCTATACTATATGCTAAGTGTTATAATAACAATAATAATGGCTTAAATTTATATGGTGCTTTACATGTCAAGCGATATCTCAAATCACTTACAGTGACTCCATTATTCATTCACTCCAGACAGAGGTAGTGGTAAACTACTACTGTAGCTGATGGAAACGTGGCTGCCAATCCACACCAACAGCCCCTCCGACCACAACCAAACATTTATACACATGCATACCCAGTGTCATGGACACTGGATGTAAGGTGGGTAAAGTGCCTTGCCTAGAGACACAATGGCAGGATGGCTAGGGAGAGCGGGATTCGAACCGCCAACCCTCTGGTTATTGGATAACCTGCTCTACCTCCTGAGCCTCTGCAGCCCACATTTCCTCCTCCGTTCCATTTTTACTGAGCACCAAGCTGGACGGTCGGAAGTTCCATTTTTATCTGGTCTTTGGAATGACCCACCCGGGACTTGAACCCCAACCTCTCAGTTGGGGTTCAAGTGGTGGCTTAGATGCTGTACCTCTAAGCCACCACTCCAGTTCTCCGGTAATATGTTCCATTAAATATGCTGTTTAAAAATATAATGGCAAGAACTTTGTAAACCAACACAATAACACACTATATTCTGTGTCCTTAATTGCCCTTCAATAAATGCAGGTGGTAAATGTTTCTTCAGAATATAATACTGTTTTTGGTCTAGAAAGTATACAGCATAAGTTGTAGTGATGGCAATTAGAACCAGGTGCTATAATTACCTGGAGATGGAGTGTGTATTATAATGTACAACATTAATGTCAAAACTCCAAGCTGTCAGTATTCCTTGGAAGAAGGAAAAATTCTTTTTGGGCCATATTTGGCTTAATTTGCCATCTGTGCCTGTTGCAAAGGAGGTATCTGCACTCAGATGAGAGGTTTCAAAGAGCTGGAAGGCCCAGAGAGGACAGACATGTGGACAGTTTGATGTGCAAGCAATTTCCATTCCCACAAAAGCCAGCAGATATTCCTCTCCTTCTTCTTCTTCTTCTTCTCTTCCTTCTGGCTGAACTGTTTGATTTAACTGTTCTTAGCTGTGAAATTATGGACCATTACTACTCTTACCCATATTTTCACCAGTTCTGTTTGTATGCATCATTTAGCAATAACACAATCCAGAGTTATGATGCTAACAAAAATAGAAAGCACATTATCACATGTAGCACCTGAATACATAAACAGAGATCGCTGTGGCAAAAGGTCTGTGCTGAAAAACTGACGATTTTTTATTTGTAAGTTTCTAAGTGAGCACTGCTGTCGTGGAGACATCAGGTTTCTTATTACTTGGCTAAGCAGGCTCCCTTATTAAGGATTCTGGTTGGACGCATCTTCTCCAAGAATCCTAATTAGTGTGACTTTAACAAAAGACGTAGGATTGTGCCATCTGCCTCACATAACGAGGATTCCTCACTAATTAAAAACACCTAGGAGTGCAGTTAGGAAGTAATATCTGGTTAGGTTTCGAAGGTTACGGGGATCTAATGAACATGAAAATGAGTAACAGTGCTAGAAGTTCAAGTTAAGGCCTACCTTTGTAATGACAGGCATAATGTATTGAGGAAACGTGCAAAAAAAAGGCATTCCTCCTTATGACAGAATTAAATAATGCTTGTGACAAGGCAGTTTAAGCACAAGCTGACAATCATGGCACAGCAGCACTGAAAACACTTTATATGGAGCTACTACATATAATGCATTCAAATTGCTATTTTGTAAAATGTTCATATAGTTGATACAGAATTCTCAAAGAAAAATTGCAAACGACAAACTGACACTAAATGCACATTACTATTATCAAATCAAATCAAATCAAATCAAACTTTATTGTCATATTGCTGTACATACAACTGTAGTGCAGGCAAGATGAAATTGCGTTTCTCTCGGCATCCATATAAGAAGCAGCATGATTTAAGACACACTCCCACATAGCTCCACCCCCCACCCCCAGCCCCCCATCCATTCACACATCCCTGAGACATACTTGGGGAAAAACAATAACTAACTATAATATACAAAATGTCCGTAGGTGCAGTAGTGTGTATGAGAGATTCCGGGTCAGCTGTTCAGCATCCTGACAGCTTGTGGAAGGAAGCTGTTGATCAGTCTGGTGGTTCTGCCTCTGATGCTCCGGAATCGTTTACCAGATGGAAGAAGTTCAAAGTGTTTATGCAGAGGGTGAGAACGGTCCTTGACAATGTTCAGTGCCCTGCTCCTACAACGGTTCTGAAAAAGTTCTTGGACAGAGGGGAGGGAGACTCCAATTACCCTCTCCGCCCCCTTGACTATCCTCTGCAGGGCTTTTTTGTCTGACATACTGCAGCTGGAGTACCATGTAGCAATGCAGTACGTCAGAACACTCTCCACCACACCTCTGTAGAAGGTCCTGAGGATGCAGATGGGGAGAGAGGCCTGTTTGGGTTTCCTCAAGAAGTGTAGTCTCTGTTGAGCCCACTTCCTGATCTCCAAGGAATTCTTGCTCCAGGTCAGGTCCTGTGAGATCTGCACTCCGAGGAACTTGATGTTCTCTACTCTCTCCACTAAACAGCCACCGATGCTGAGGGGGACGTGCTCAGGCTGTGACCGCGGGAAGTCGATAATCATCTCCTTTGTTTTGTCCACGTTGAGCACCAGATTGTTCTCCCTGCACCAGCCCTCCAGGTCTCTCACTTCTTCCCTGTACATTGATTCCTCATCCTTCTGAATAAGTCCCACAACCGTGGTGTCATCTGCAAACTTAATAATCTGGTTCCCCTCGTGTCTGGATACACAGTCATGTGTTAGAAGTGTAAACAACAGTGGACTGAGTACACAGCCTTGAGGGGATCCGGTACTCATCGTGACAGAGTTGGAGATGTTGTTTCCAACCCGGACAGACTGAGGTCTCTCAGTCAGGAAATCCAGGATCCAGAGACATGTGGCGGTGTTCAGACCGGGAAGGAGTAATTTCTCCATCAGTCTCTGGGAAATAATGGTGTTGAATGCTGAACTGAAATCAATGTACAAGAGTCTGGCGTAGGTGTCTTTCTGGTCCAGGTGGGTGATGACAGAGTGTAGGGTGGTGACTATAGCATCCTCCGTGGAGCGGTTTGAACGATATGCAAACTGGAGCGGGTCGTGTGATGCAGGGAGGCAGGCTGTAATGTGTGGTTTGACAAACTGTTCAAAACACTTCATCACAATTGGTGTCAGTGCAACAGGACGATAGTCATTCAAACAGGACACCACTGGTTTCTTTGCAACCGGTACAATGATAGAGGTCTTGAAGCATCTGGGAACGATGGCCTGACTCAGGGAGATGTTATAAATGTCAGTCAGGACATCTGCCAACTCGCTCGCGCAGTCTCGGAGCACACGTCCCGGAATGTTGTCTGGACCTGCAGCTTTGCATGGGTTGACTCTGGTTAGGGTCCTCCGTGTGTCCGCTGTGTTGATGGTAAAAGCTGGTCCAACCAATGGTGGGGGTGGGCCAGCCCTCCCTCTGATTGTCGAGTTTGATGCTTCAAAACGTGCAAAGAAGTTGTTAAGCCTGTCTGGAAGCGAAGCATCATCATCACCGACCCCCTGCCTAGACTTAAAGCCCGTCAGTGTCCGAACTCCCTGCCACATCTGCTTGGTGTTCCTAGTGTCACAGAGGTGTCCCTGGATTTTCTCCGCATAGGCGCGCTTTGCCGCCTTAATTCCCTTTGAAAGCGCAGACCTGGCTGAGCGGAGGGCGATCCTGTCCTTTGCTCTGAAGGCTGCATCTCTGGCTGTAAGCAGCGAGCGCACCTCTGCAGTCATCCAGGGCTTATGATTACCCCGCATAGTGATGGTCTTCACTGTAATGAAATCCTCTGTGCACTTCGCGATGTAGCTGGTGACCGTATCAGCATACTCCTCCACATCTGTCTTGTCTTCCTGGGAGGCTGCTATTTTGAAGACCTTCCAGTCTGTGTGCAGAAAACAGTCCTTCAGTGCAGAGGTTGCACTCTCTGGCCAAATCCTGATTTGTTTCACTGCTGGCCTGCTGCGCTTCAATAAAGGTTTGTAGGCAGGCAGCAGCATCACGGACATGTGATCAGAATGGCCGAGATGGGGGCGGGGTATTGCTTTATATGCATCTGTGTTTGTGTACACTAAGTCCAACATATTCTCTCCTCTGATCTTAAAGTCTGCACATTGTTTAAACTTGGGGAGCACAGTCTTTAGGCTGGTGTGGTTAAAATCCCCCGCAACCACCACAAAACTGTCCGGGTGTGAAGTTTGGATTTCACTGATCGCATTGGGCAGTACCCTGAGTGCCTTCTTAGCATTAGCTTTAGGATTAGGGCTCGGCGCTATGTAAACACCAGCTACAAACACGTTGCTGAATTCCCTCGGCAAATAATAAGGCCGACAATTTACAATAAGGAACTCCGCCAATGGACAGCAGTGTTTAGACACTAACGTGGCATTAACGCACCAGTTCTTGTTAACATAGATGCATAGCCCCCCCCCCCCCCCCGGCTCTTACCGGAGCTCGCCGTTTCCCTGTCGGCACGGAACATCGCCATATCTTCCAGTTGAATGGCCTCGTCAGGAATGTTGCCGTGGAGCCATGTCTCGGTAAAAAACGAGACATGGTTCATGGTTTATTTCTTCAAAGTAGCTATTCTGTGCATAGCATCCTCAAGTGAAAGGCTATTTAGGTATGTATATTTAGAGAGGTCCCCTTGGATTATTTGGTGAGACCATTTAGTTTTTATGGCTGTTGCATTCTTGTAGACAAAGCATTAGTTGTGCACTACAGGTATCCTGAATGTTTTTCCTTTTATGAAAAACTACTATTCATGCACAGTCAACTGGATGGCAAAAGAAACAAAACATGTTATACTCAATAGAGAAAAGAGTACTGTACTCACACAGCTTGGAAATTTAAATGAAATGAAAGAACCTCATTGAGAAAGTTTACATACCCTGCACATCTGCATATCAGGGGCCCCTAATGAGAACTGTGATCAACATAAAATGGTTGGGAAAAAAGTCACCCCCCCCAAAAAAAAAATAAAAAAAATTGACCCTTTGTGTATAAACTTTATACAGATGTATAAACTTGAAGTGAATCCGATCAGACGTGTAGAAGTCAAAGTGGCAACAACATAAAAAGACCGACCCCCAGAATGACTGGAACTTCACTTTAGATGTGTCTGAAAATTGAATGTGTCCAAGGTATTGATGAGTTAAATCTTCTGTTTAGATTTAAAGTTCTTCTGATCGGAAATGTCGACGTTATAGTGGTGACAACAAAATATCAAACAAAGGAACGGGTGAAAAACATTATACCCTCCACAACTTTGTGCAGTATAATTACATTGGGAAGGTAATTAGAGAAGCTTAAAGTCTATACACCTTCTAATGGAAAGACTAACAATGAGCTAATGGGATTTATACATGACAAATTCATAACCATTTGGAGTGACTCAGAACTTCTGCAGCATTAGACCAGCATTAGCACTAGATTGATCTGAGATATTCCTTTTCAGGGGGCCTTGCAACCTCTTGGCTACTGCAAACACTGTCCTGAAGTTCCACTTTGGTCTCTGCGAGGCAAAGCCTCCAACAAGGCCAGTAGTTTGTTGTCTTTTCTTCATTGTGGCTGTCCAAAAAAACTTGGATTCTCACCATTCCTTAAGTCCCCCAAGGGCTCAGGCTAGGTCTTCTTAACAGAAAAGCAAACAGTGTCACAAATCAGACCAAGAACCAATCATCTCATGCCCATTTGAAGAGCATGAGTGTCTTCTTGACTGAAGAAAGACCTTCAGGATTTTCAAAGGAGGACACTCCGATCCAAAGCAATCTGCAGTAGCTTTCCCTCACAACTCAAGAACCCCTTTCCAAGTAGGGCGTTAAGTGTCCTGGGGAGGAACAGATATAGGTGTGGACTGATTTAATTTTAGGATCGATCTTCATTTGGTCACATTTTCTCTGAGAATTTTTTCATCGAATGTGTTTAATTTTAAGTTCAGATTTGTCTTCTGTTTTATTTATTAGTTGGCTGGTGCATGTTATTTCACTGTTCAGAAGCAAAAGAAGACTTGTAAATATAATTTGCAGTGACATCTGTAGCATCAACCCCTATGGCTCCAATCTATAAAATCAAGAACAGATTAGTCTGCAATCATACATCCCGGAACTTCCTCCCCAACCAAGCAGTTTAATGCTTCAAGAACTGTTTGAAACATTCCAGTTATTTTGACCACATTCCACAGGTCTCTAGGAATTATCCACAGCTCAACTTTGCCCCTTTGGACAGCTCAGGAATATGTTTGCATTACTTCTGTCAACTGCTGGACTGTTTTTTGTTGTTGTTGTTTTTTTTTGACTGAACATTTACTTGCTCTTCAAGTTTTCATTCCTCAGGATATGTCAACAATGGCTCTCATGAGCCATCAATGAGACGCCGAAAGTCAGCCGATGAGTTTGCATAGTTTATTAACGAAAGACAATAATACAAAAAAAAGAGCCACGTGGGGCAAAAGCACGAACACACACTCAGTTCCTAAATCACAGGAAAGCAGACTATGAGGGAACACTTACTGAGAATCTCCTACGATGGAGGTTAGACGGAGGAATGTTTGACGAGGTCGCAGCAAGGAGTAGGCCTCAGCTCCTTCCTTAAATACCCATCACATTCCAGTGAATGGGGAATGTAATTAGGGGAAACGCTGAACAGCTGTCACAACGTGACTCGGCTTTGATAGCCGGAAGCCCGCCATGACGCTGTCAGAATAAAAGCCCTGACGGCCATATGGTATGCCTGAGAAGAGAACGGGAATCCCCAGACAACCTGAGGGCAGACAGAGTCAGCGCACGGACCATGGCAGGATAATTCTCAGGACACTATTTGAAGAGATGACCAACTCTGCGATGAACAACCATGGCTTAAAATGTTTTATTAATCATTGGTTTAAATGTATTGCATGTTTGAAAATGCTTAAACAAACTTTATTCTACTGCATGTTAATTATAGAAGGACAAGTTTATGAAAGTGCATGTGTAATGTAGCAAGACTGAAAATTAGTCATGAATCACTGAAGTTAGTTCAGCTTACACAAATTACACCAAATTCAAGGAAGACTAACTTTCCATTTTCGAAAAAAAAAAAACAAAAACAAAACAAGGTGTAGTTGGTTGTCGGCAGGCCATGTCCGAATTTGCGCGCTATGTTGCACATTCACATTCACGTGTGACCAAAAGGGCCACGTACCATTCTCTTTGTATGAGAACTGCGCATGTGCAGATTAAGCAGTGCAAACGCCATTTTGAAAACCACCAGGGTTAGTCATCTTGGATGCCATTTTGGAGCTGGGACAGCAAGACCACCTCCGAGTGACATCACTGTGTCTCCTCCTCCTTGAGTGTAGAAGGAACTGCCTCCATCTTGTGGTCAACTATAAGAATTACATTCTTTCATAAATTTACCTCCAAATTAAATAAAGTGTGAATCTATTAAGCCGATTTATGACCAAATCAAGCTTCCAAATTAACTTCAAAGGAACCCATATTATTCAGAATAACCTAAATTTAAAACCAATCTAAAGTTTCTATGCCAAAAGCAGCAAAAAAAAAAAAAAAAAAACTTGTTGGCTGTTGAAGGTTTATCCTCATTGGTGAACTAACTTCTATTGCATATCAACTCAGTAGAAGGGCATAAAAGCATACACTTTGTACTTAATCACTTATATTAACCACACATTTTAATCTTTATAGTTAAAAGAACATATATTTACACATTTTATGCAAACTGTTGAAGCTATGTGTGTGTGTTCTTTAAATGCTGCATTGTGTGATTTCTTCCACAGGAACCGCTCAAGTAGGTTCATTTTGTCTTCTTTTAATTATTTACCTTTTGTTCTTATTAAAGACAAAAATAGAAAGGAGATGTCTTTACCTTCTTAACATGTTTTGACTGTGCACTGCAGCCTTCATCAGAAGAGTCAGCTGATTGCTGCCAGGTGTCATTTTATCAGCTGACTTTCGTATGCGGGGCCAGCCCAGCAGACCTGTCAGATCCACCAAGCCGGCCCTGCTTTCCGCCATCAGATGGTCTCTGGAGAATGTGGTCACAGGTGTGGGAAAGTATAAAGGCCCCCTCATCTCGGTTCATGGTATCTTTTCCCCGCTTCCTGATTTCTATGGCCTCCTTGATCCAGCATTTGTGTCTGTTGCTCTCCGATCCAATAATTTTTGTGTTGTGCCAGTCCATGATGTGATTATTTCTTTTGCAGTGATCTGATATTGCTGATTTTAATGTTTCTTGTTCTGCCTTTTCTTTTTGTGATCTTGTGAGTCGTCCTTGTGTTTCCTTCTCACATTCCTTCTGGTGTTCTTTTTTCCTTGTGGTGAATGATCTTCCAGTTTGTCCTGTGTAGGTTTTGTTGCATGATCTGCATGATATTTCATATATTACATTGCATTTTTTGTCTTGTTCTATTCTGTCCTTGGGGTGTACTAATAATTGTCTTATTTTTTGTGTGGTTTTACTGCTGTCTTTATTTTGTATTTTTTCATGATCCTTTGAATTGGTTCCGTGATCCCTCAGATGTATGGTATAGTTATGGGGTCCTTGTTTTTGATTTCGGGTTTTGTTCTGTCTTATTTCCTGTTTGTTTTCTTTGTTTTTGACTTGCTGTTTCCCTTTGTTTATGGCCTATACTGGATATTGGCAGCATATAAGTGCATGTTTTATGTGGTTTTCCTCCTCCTGTCTGTCTTCTTGGTCTGTGATGATGGTGGCCCATTCATATCACGTCCTGACAACTGATAGTTTGTGTGCTGTGGGGTATTCTGATGTCCATAGTAGGTATTGATCTGTGTGGGTTGGTTTCCTGTAGACTGTGATTTTTATGCTGCCATCATCGTTGTGGTGGATTTTCATCTCCAGAAAGGCTATGGTGCCATTTTCCTCTTCTTCATATGTGAATTTTATATTCCCAGTGCTGTCCGTGCTATTCAGGTGGTCAGTGAGTTCTTGTGTGTGTCCTTTTCTTATTTTCTCCAAAATGTCGTCCACATATCTCTTCCAGAGGGTGGGTTTGCATTGTGTAAGTGCTGTGTTGATGGCTTTGTTTTCCAGATCCTCCATGAAAAAGCTGCTCATAATGGCTGATAGTGGGTCTCCCATTGCAAATCCTTCTTTTTGTCTGTAGATTTTTCCTCTGTATTGAAAATAGGTGGATTTTGCAACAAATTGTAATAGTTCAGATATGTCGTGAACTGTGAGATTGGTGCGTCTTTTAAGGGTACTGTCATTACTGAGACGTTCTTGCACTATATGTAGTGTGACATCAACAGGTGTCTTTGTGAATAATGAAATGACATCATGTGAAATGAGTATCTCGTCTGATTCTATTTTCATATTTTTGAGTTCTTGTGCCAGGTCTTTTGAGTTTCTGCAGTGGAAATCTGATAGTCCATGGAGGGGTTTGATGATTTCAACCAGGGCTTTTGATAAGTTGTACGTGACTGATCCGATACTGTCTATTATTGGCCGCAGTGGGATATCCTTTTTATGTATTTTTGGGGTTCCATAGATCTGGGGGGTGATGCTGGCTGTGAGAATCAGGTGATCATATGCGTCCTTTGTGATTTTTTGCTTTCTAATAGGGGTTTGAGAAGGGCTTTTAGCATTTTTTTCTTTTCTTCTGTGGGGTTTGTTTTAATGATTTCATATGTGCTGTCATCTGCCAACATGGTTTCCATCTGTTTTTCATATGCTTCCGTGTCCATGACTACTGTCGTTCTGCTTTTATCTGATGGGAGGATTGTGATTGTCTTATCTGTCTTGAGTGAGTTTAATGCTTTTTCTTCTTCTTTTGTAATGTTGCTTTGTGGTAATTTGGCTGTTTTGAGGATTCCTGCGACTGCGTTCCGGAGTGATGCTTTTTCCCCTTGGTCCTGGATTTTTTTGGATGCGAGTTTTGTTGCGAGGATGTATTCTTCATGGGGTATTTTGGCTGGTGTGATGGCGACGTTCAGTCCTCTGTTCAGCACTGTTTTCTCCGTGTCTGTGAGTGCATTTTGACAAGTTTTTGACCCACTTAGCGTTCGTTTCCGTGTGTGTTTGTCTTCGTCCGTTCTTTCTTTCTGTAAGTTTTTTTAGTTTTTTTAAATGGCGGTTTTTTGTTACAATGAATTCTTGTTCGTGTGCATGTTTTAATTGTGCTTTTATCTGCTCCTGCATTTCCTGGTCGGTCGGGTAGTGTTTCTTGAATTCTCCATTTCCTCCTTGATCTGGTTGTTGATTCTGTCCACTTTGTTTGCCATCATTCTTATCCGTTCTTTGATCAGGTCTTTCTGTGCTTTATTGATAATTTTCTCTGCGTTTTTGGTCGGGATTGGATTTTTTATGTTGAGGCTTGCCGGTGTGACATCTTCATCTCTGCAACGGAGGTTAAATCTCAGGTGGTTTCTGTAGCGTGCCTGTGTTTTCTCCAATTTCTCCAGCTGGCGGAAGTCTTTGATACAATTTTGTCCATAACTTCCACGTAATTGCTCAAGTAGGTTAATTTTGTCTTCTTTTAATTATTTACCTTTTCTTTTTATTAAAAACAAAAATAGAAAGGAGATGTCTTTACCTTCTTAACATGTTTCGACTGTGCACTGCAGCCTTCATCAGAAGAGTCAGCTGATTGCTACCTGTCAGATCCACCGAACTGGCTCCGCTTTCCACTGTCAGATGGCGGAAAGCGGGGCCGGCTCGGTGGATCTGACAGGTCTGCTGGGCTGGCCCCACCTACGAAAGTCAGCTGATAAAATGACACCTGGCAGATAACAATCAAACAAATCACGATTAGTTTTAATGCTAAAAAAATCCTTGGTGGAAAAATACACAAAAACAATTCACTTGTGTTTCCTAATCTGTAAATATTAAACATTTAAAAAGCTTAAATGAGAATTTGCTTTAACAGTAAAGACAAAGTCAATCTTAACTTGAAAAGGAAGTGAAAGCTTATAACCTTAAATCTCTAAAGCATTTAACCTTTTCTATCTTTGTTGTTCCCTTTTGTAAATAAAATGATTACTTTAAAGTGGCATTCAACAAAAATTCCAAAGCTTGTAATTGATGATAATTCCAATTCTAGGCTTTGAAAATTTAAGTAAAGAAGTCAATCCGCACAATTTCTTTTTTTTTTTGTGAAATACAGATCAAAAGACAGTTTCAACAAACAAATAAAATTAAATATCTCCACATTTCTAAACAATTTCAAAATTTTACCTCCCTTCTTACAAGCCCGTAAGTTGGAACAAGTTCTAAAAAGAGCTTATAACTACCACTATTATAAAATAACACTCAAGGGTAACCCTTGACTAAAAAATTTAGCTATAATCTGTCATGATTGGTATTTATTGACAGCTCACGTGCAGGGAATGACAACAGAGAAAGCACACTGTGACACAGAGAAGCAAATTTAATTTGAATTTTATTAATGTTAAAGGAACACTTCGAAAGAGAAAAACACCACTCGCCAAGGGAACACTCAGCCTGAGGAGAGAGAGACGAGAGCAGTAGATTAGGAGGGAGACTCTGATAAGGGAAAATAGGACAACACTCATGTGGGAGTGATGATACTGGAAGGCAGGAGTGGAGCTGGGTGAGGTGTCTGACTGGGTGATGATGGTCGCTGACGTGGTGATGGTGAAGAGGCAGGTGAGCGCACAACTACCCTGAAGATGCACCACAAAGGAGGTAGCAACCTGTGGAGAGGTAAGCAAAAGGTTAGAAGGTTTTTTGAGTTTAGAGGAAAATAAGACTTACTGCTGAAGCAGGTATGCCCAACGAGCCAGCACCGATGTGTTGAAGGGAAGGTCTATGTAAGCACTGGCAAGTCAGAGGTAACAGGGGCGTCTCATCACACAGGTGGAGATGATTGCCCGCAGAGTAGGTGAAAGTTGAGCCAGAGGGGTGGGGGAGAGTGCGCTCACCAGACCATAACAGTGCCCCCCCCCTTCCCTCAAGGAACACCTCCTGGTGGTCCACTGGGCTTGGTGGGATGAGCTTTGTGGAAGGCCCGGACCATCCCCTTGTCGTGGAAGTTGGATCGAGGAATCTACGACCTTTCTTCTGGTCCGTAGCCCTTCCAGTGGACAAGATATTGAAGCCCCCGACCCCGACAGCGAACGTCCAGAATCTTGTGGACCATGTAAGTGGTTTGGCCATTGATGATCCGAGGGGGAGGAGGTGGCTTCAGGGGAGGGCAGAGAGGACTGGCGGAGAGGGGCTTGATCTTAGAGACGTGAAAGGTGGGGTGTATCTGCATCGCCGATGGGAGCTTTAAGAGGACTGTGACATCTTTGATGATTCTTGAAATGGGAAATGGACCAAGGAACCGAGGAGAAAGCTTCCTGGACTCTGTTCTTAAAGACACCTGGTCCACTGCCAACCACACCTGTCATGACTCCCGTGTCCTTTTACGCAGCACATGGAGAGAGAGAATGAAATGATGGATTTATGAGCAGGGGTTACACCACAACACATTTATTAATGTAAAGACAAACAGTTCCAAAAGGTGAGGACGTACAAAAATACAAGGCAATTTACAATGGCCGTTCCTGGGCCGGCATTGCCCAGTGAACACATGAGGAGAAGCGATAACCACAGTAGCATCCCAAAGCAGACATCACTTGAAGGACACAGAAGAACCACGGCAAAAATGGAGTGGCTAACACTTTGTGGTACAAATGAACATGACGATGCACACTGAAGACCATTCAATGACCCAGCAATTCGTGACTGGCAAAAGGCTGCTTAAGTACATGCATTGCTGGTGATGGTGTGATTGGGAGCACCTGGGCAAGAGCGGAGAAATGGCAACTGGGAGTGGGAACAGCTGGCGGTAATGAGTGAGGGGGCGTGGTCGGACCGGCAGGCTGTCAGCCAGCACTCACACGAAAGTGAGCCAAAGAGAGCTTCCTAACAGCTGCCGGCCAGAGAGCAGTGGAAGTGAAAGGGAGGCAGCACTGAAATACATAATAAACACATACACAGTGGCACATAACTCCACAAGAAGGTCAGGACCGAGTCGTGGAGACCAAGCTGACTCGGTTCCTGACACACCTGCTGTCCAATGGCATATTTTGGACCTGGAGTCCACCTGTGGTCAGCGTACTGGCGATTGAGTTCAGCTGACCGGGCAAGGGCAGCACGAGTGGCTCTCCATAGCCGGTGACAGGGGAGTGCGTGGTCCCCCACTGATGGAACTGCCACCTCCCTCTCCGCCACTGGTAACAAGGGGGGGTGTACCCCATGGATGACTTGAATGGGGTCAACCCAGTGGCTGTTGAGATCACAGTGTTGTGGGAGTACTCCACCCAGGCCAGATGAGTACTCCGTAAACTTGGGTTGCAGGCTGCCACGCTCCTAAGGGTGGCCTCCAAGGATTGGTTGGCGCGCTCAGCCTGCCCGTTGCTTTGTGAATGGTATCCCAATGTGAGACTGACGGTGGTTCCTAAGGAGAGACAAAAGGCTTTCCAGATTTGGGAGATGAATTTAGGACCCCGGTCAGACACAATGTCCACAGGGATACCATGTAAGCGGATGACCTGGTTAGTGAGGAGGGGAGTTTGGGAAGGGGTTCCAGGTGGATTGCCTTAGAGAAGCAATCCACGCAGGTGAGGATAATGGTGTTAGCTTGAGAAGGAGGAAGTCTGGTAATGAAGTCCAAGGCAATGTGGGACCAGGGTCGGTGAGGGATGGAGAAGGCCAGAAGGGGGCGAAGAGTCCCATTTGTTGCAGCAACAGACTTCACAAGCTCTGACATAATCCCGGATGTCAGTCCACAGAGTGGGCCAAAAGAACACCCAACAAATGAGATTGATAGTCCGAGTGATCCCAGGATGACATGCAAAGAAGCTGGTGTCGCCTCACTTGATGACGTCGCTGCGGAGAGTGGCCGGGACAAACAGTCGGCAGTCAGGGCCCCCTTCTGCTATGGGGTCCATGGAAAGAGCCTGCCGGACCCTCCACTCAATGCCCCATGTGAGCGCTCCGAGGAAGCAGGAGGGGGGCACAATGGGTTGGGGGAGGGAGGAGGGGTAGGAGAGTTGGGACAGAACTGGCAGGAGAGAGCGTCTGGTTTAACATTGTGGGAGCCAAGCCTGTAGATGATGGTAAGATTAAATCTAGCAAAGAATAAGGCCCAGCGGGCCTGCCTGGCATTCAGCCTGCGGGCCGACCGAAGTTATTCTTAATTTCTATGGTCGGTCCACACAATTACAGGCTTGGCCACTCCCTCCAACCAGTGTCTCCACTCCTCAAGGGCCAACTTAATGGCCAACAGCTCTTGGTCTCCTTCATTGTAGTTCTGCTTGGCAGGCGTGAGCCGCCGAGAGAAATACACGCAAGGATGGAGCCTCTCATCTTAGGCTGAACGCTGTGATAGAACAGCGCCCATCCCTGAGTCAGAAGCATCCACCTCTAAAATAAACTGGAGCTGGGGGCTGACCTGGGCCAAGATAGGAGCGTTGGAGAACAAATCCTTCAATTTGTGAAAGGCCTGTTCAGCTGCCTCGGACCAACTAAAGGGCAATTTTACCGAGGTCCGCTGGGTCAGAGGCTGTGCTACCCCACTATAGTTTCTAATGAAACGGCAATAGAAATTTGCAAACCTCAAGAAGCGCTGAAGCTCCTTGTGGGAGTAGGGTGTAGGCCAATTTAGAACAGCCTCCCCCTTGGCCGGGTCGGACCTCAGCTTTCCCTCAGCCATGATAAAGCCCAGAAAGGAAGTAGAGCGGGTGGAAAACTCACACTTCTTGGCTTTAACGTAAAGCTGATTCTCCAGAAGCCGTTGTAGAATGGCCCTGACGTGGACTGCGTGTTCCTCTGGCATGTGTGAAAAAATCGAAATGTCATTGAGATAAATGAAAACAAATTGATTGACCATATCGCGGAGGACGTCATTGATCATACATTAGAAGACGGCGGGGGCATTGGTGAGCCCGAATGGAATCACCAGATATTTGAATTGCCCCAAGTGTGTTTTAACTGCCCTAGGAGCCATGTGGTGCCTGGGGAAACACAAGGAAACTCAAGGCCCCCCTAGTGGTCAAGAGTGGTAAAAAAATTTCTCAATAAAATTGTTCAGGTTTCCAAGGCTGTAACTTGAAAGTTACAAGAGATAATAGCTTACTGTCAATTAGAAAGATGTAGAATATGATCCAAAGTTTCAGATAGGAATACATTTACGCATCTAATTTGCATAATGCCGCGGCAGCTATACAAATTACATAACTCAGTCAAAAGTGGACTTTGGACACATTTACATAAAGAATGGTCCGGGGTTTTTTTACGCCAATTTGTCTACAGGGGTATGTTTTTTATCTAATCTTCAAAGTATATGAACCAGAAAATCAATAAAATGTAAAAAACAAAAAACAAAAATATATTTCTCTTACCTGTTGCCAGGTGGGGGGGCTCGCCCGCCCACGTGACCGGTCCGTTTTCGTCCATCGTAGTCGATGTTTGTGTGTTTGTTCAGCCATTTACATCGTGTACCACATCTTAAAATTCTTATGATCACCTCACGTGAATTTTGTTTGTATTATGCAGCTACTTTTTTTCTGTTTGATGCATTATTCCTGTGGGAATCCATGCCCCCCTGTGGGCGCTGCCCTCTTGGTAATGGGAGCTCAGTTTTTCATTCATCATGGTCGATGTAACACATCTACTTAGTAATTTACACCCGTGTACCACATCTACAAACTCTCATGATTATCCCACGTGAATTTTGTTTTTATTACACGGCTATTTTTCCCATTTCATGCAGTTTCAGTCATCATCGCTGCAACGATGACCAAATATGGCAGCATCCACATTGGTGTGTGAGCTCAAAGAGGAAAAAGGAAGAAGAAAATGAGGATTTCTTCTTCTTTGCTATATTCCATGTCAGCCATGATTCCTTCGGCACGTGTCTGCCGCCTTCTAAACTGTCAGATCAATAGAGATTAGTACAAATTCTCAGTATAGCCGGGGGACGTCAATTAGTTGACACGTGCAGTTGCTGTGCTGTGCCACTGGGGGCGTGTGACCCATCCATTTAATCTGGGCACTTAAAGGGTTAAAGGCTGTCTTCCATTCATCCCCTTAGCGAATGCGAACCAGATGATGCACGTTCCGCAAGTCCAATTTGGTATAATACTTGCGCGCACTGAAGGAGCTAAAATGTGGAGTTTATCAGGGGCAGAGGGTATTTGTCCTTGACTGTTATAGCACTGAGTTTACGATAATCAATGCACAGGTATAGGGAACCGCCCTTCTCCCCAACAATAAAGAACCCTGCCCCAAGAGGAGCCGATGAAGGCCGAATAAGGCCGGCGTTCAGAGAATCGTTAATATAGCTCTCCATCGCCTCCCTCTCCAGCCCAGAAATACTGTAGAGCCGGCTGGACAGCAGCTGCACACCCGAGTGAAGGTCTATAGCACAATCATAGGAGCGATGGGGAGGTAAAGAAAGCGCTCTTGATTTACTAAAGATCTCTCTGAGATCACGATAGACCTCAGGCACTAGGCTGAGATCCAGAAGCTCTATCGGAGGGGAGGAGATGGACAGCATAGGTGAACACTCGGCTGAGCTGAGACAGGATGCCAAACAAGATGAGCTCCAGGAAGAAATGGAATTATTTGCCCAATTAAAAATAAGGTTATGTTTCCGGAGCCACGGGTAACCTAAAACCACCAGGTGCCTTGATTTAGGGAGAATATAAAACAAGATAGTCTCCCGGTGGTTGCCGGAAAGAAGGATGACTACTGGCTCCATTTTCTCAGTGATGTTGGCCATCTTTTTGCCCGACAATGCTGTTACATTTTGGGACATGGGCAATTTGATCGAGGGGATGCCTACATACCACACGAAGAGTGCAGAGATGAAATTCAGCTCTGCCCTTGAATCAATTAAAGCCTCAGTTCTCCTCTCAACCCCTAGAAACTGAATGAGGGCCGAAATGGAGAAGTTACCGGGGGGGGGGGGGATGGATTTCCCTCCCGTCAGACTCCCCACGGCTACTGACGGACCGCATCTTTTAGCTTCAGCTGGCACCCCTGCAGTGTGTGCTTGAGAGAGTCACAATACATGCAGGAGCCAATTCTCCTTTGACTCTGGCACTCTTCCGGAGTCAAATGGAACCAGCTGAACTCCATAGGCTCAGAGGAATCAGCTCTTGCTGTGTCCGTAGCCGAGAGGGATGCGCACGCACTGGGCAGGTAGGAGGAGGCATTGTGCTCCTTCGCACGCTTGTGGTATCGGATGTCGAGACTGACAGCCTGATCAATTAGTCCATCCAAGGAGGAAGGGACGGCATGAACCACTAGGTCGTCTCAGAGATGTTTGTTTAAACCCTGGAGGAAGACACTTCGTAACGAAACGTCATTCCATCTTGAGTCCGCTGGGTCCGATGACCCAAAACTCTGTAGAGTAGTCGGCAGCAGACCGGCTACCCTGGCAGAGTGACATTAAGCAGCTCATAATGTTCCCCTCGCTTTCTGTACGGTCAAACGCGCTGGTAAATTCGGCCACAAATCTGTCAAATGAATAAGTGGGGCCCTCCTGACTGTCGAGAATGACTTGGGCCAAACTCAGGGCCCTATCCCGCAGCAGGAAGGTCATAAAATGAATTTTAGCTATGTCATCCGGGTACTCCCCCGACCTGGCCCAAATACAGCCGAACATGACACAAGAACCCTCTACATTTCCCCACCTCCCCCGCGTATGGGGCAGGCGAGGGAACGGAGGTGATTTGGCGCACAGTGGAAGAAATTGGGGCAACAGGCGGGGATAGGAACCAACTTAGACAAATGGCCCAAATGTTCAACGACCATGCCCAGCTGCTGCGTAATGGTTTTCAGCTGTTGAGTAAGCACGGCCACCTGCCTCTCTGTGGCATCTAAACAGTCTAAAGCGGAGTGTTCCACTGATGTCACTCCTACTGAGCTTGCACTGTGGCTGGCTCATTCTGTCATGATTGGTATTTATTGACAGCTCACGTGCAGGGAGTGACAACAGAGAAAGCACACTATGACACAGAGAAGGAAATTTAATTTGAATTTTATTAATGCAAAAAGAACGCTCCGCAAGAGAAAAAAAAACGCCACTCACCAAGGGAACACTCAGCCTGAGGAGAGAGAGACGAGAGCAGTAGATTAGGAGGGAGAGTCCGGTGGGGGAAAATAGGACAACACTCACTTGGGAGTATCAGAGCCCGGCAGAAGAACCCAGCACTTACGGCGAACCAAGTGATGATACTGGAAGGCAGGAGTGGAGCTGGGTGAGGTGTCTGACTGGGTGATGATGGTCACTGACGTGGTGATGGTGAAGAGGCAGGTGAGCGCACAACTACCCTGAAGATGCACCATGAAGGCGGTAGCAACCTGTGGAGAGGTAAGAAAAAGGTTAGAAGGTTTTTCGAGTTTAGAGGAAAATAAGACTTACTGCTGAAGCAGGTAGTATACCCAACAAGTCAGCGCTAATGTGTTGAAGAGAAGGTCTATTTAAGCACTGGCGAGTCAGAGGTATCAGGTGTGTCTCATCACACAGGTGGAGATGATTGCCCGCAGAGTTGGTGAAAGTTGAACTGGATGGGTGGGGGAGAGTGTGCTCACCAGATCATAACAGTATCAACAAGTTGATTTTTCAGCTAACAACAAATGGTAAGGGTCAACAGACAACCGACCAATTTACCAAACTGGATGACCTTCAAGCAACATTGGACGGCTGGACTTCTGATCTTATATCTAGCTTCACAACACAGGTCAAGAAAACACAGCCTGAACATCTGTGTTATGACTCGCCGCTCATCAGCGGCGCCAGCCGCGCGCACACCTGCTCCTCGTCAGCGGCGAGGTATTTAATCCACTCTGCCCTGGGCTTCGGCCTGAAGCCGTCTCTCTACTTCAGCCCCTTCGCTACTACGGACCTCAAACCTACTAGTGAAGATATCCTGGGTAAGCTCCCCTTACCTCTCTCCTCTAGCCTTCCCCTGTGCACAGGTGGACATTCTCGGCGGCGGACTTCATCTCCTTGCCGTTGGCTCTACGCTGCTGCCACAGGTACCGCAGGTCGCTGTCTCCCGGGCTTCGCCCTTGTCGACGCCAGCCACCTGTCACAACCAAGTAAGCCAGCTACCATCATTATTCCCTGTATTGGTGTGGTGCCCGTTACCCTTCTCCCTCTGCTCTTTCCCACAGGGTTGTCCGGCTATACGGCCTCCTGCCCCCGTGCCTGACGCAGACGCCACCACCAATACATTCTTATTCCACAGACACGCAGCCATACACTTCCTTGTTGCTAATAAAGCTGTTAAATCTATCCTGAGCCTGCGTGTGTGTCTCCTGGGCCGTGCATTATGTCAGTACGGCTTCAGCAGAGTGGCTCGGCAGACAGCGTGCTCGCACGCCGTCTTTTCACCCTCGAGGCTCGGGTGGATTTAATAGCTTATCAGCAACAGGTGATATTGAATCAATTGATTATCATTACTAACCGATTAGACCGCTTGGAACCCCAGCAGCCATTCCCCTCGGCTCGTCCGGGTGGCGTGGCTCCTGCGGCTCCAGTGGCCGTCCAGCCTGCTCCGGGTGCGCCAACACAGCTCACACCAATCCCCACTCCTGCTCGCTTCAGCGGTAAGCTGGGTGGAGCTCGGGGTTTTATTATGCAGTGTGAGTCCGTGTTTCTTCGCGTTCCCGGAGATTTTCCCTCAGACCATAGCAGAATTGGCTATATAGGTAATCTCCTTGAGGGTTGTGCGCTTACCTGGGCTTACGCCGTTATGGTGAAGCCCAGCTACGCCACTCTCACCTATGGCCAGTTCATGCGACAATTTCTGGAAGTGTTCGATCATTCGCGTTTGGACAGTGTCTAGGTCGACCGCCTTCTCGGACTCCAACAGGGGAGCCGATCAGCGGCTGACTACGCGATCGACTTCTGGGTTACCGCGGAGGAGGTTGGCTGGGAAGAGCGTGCGCTCTGTGGCATCTTCCTCCGCAGTCTAAATTCCGGTCTGAGGGATGAGTTGGCTGGACGGGATACCCCGGAGACGCTGGCAGAGCTGATTTCTCTCACCATCAGTTTGGATAACAGGCTGCGTGAGCGCGCCTCCGAGCGGAAGCAGTCTTCTCGCTCGCGGGGCGCCTCTGCACGTCTGCCCCAAGCTCGCCCCCTGGCGTTGCCGCCGCCGGAGGTCTCCGAGGAGTCGGAACCAATGGTGACGGGCCGGACAAAGCTCCCCCTGGCGGAGAAACAGTGCCGTCGTGACCTGGGCCTCTGCATGTATTGCGGAGGTAGCCAGCACACGGTGGAGCATTGTCCGGAGAAGCCAAACGAGGTGGTCCGCGAGTCACTGTAGGGGGCCTCGCGGACACTAATCGGTTAAGTCCCCTCACACATTTGACACTGCCCATCTGTTTCTGTCACAACCTCACTGGGCATCTCACACATGCACTGGTGGATTCAGGCGCGGAGGGCAGCTTTATTTCACAAAGCCTGGCAACCCGACTGGGCATCCACTGTCACCCCCTCGATACTCCTCTCGCCCTGGTAAATCTCTCCCGAGTTTCCCTGGGAAAGGTAACTCACCAAACATCCCCTGTCCCGGTGATCATCTCTGGAAACCATCGGGAGGATATCTCCTTTTACGTCCTGCCCACCTCAGTAACACCTGTCATCCTCGGTTATCCCTGGCTCCGCCTCCACAACCCCGCCTTGGACTGGAAGACTGGGAAGGTTTCAGCGTGGAGCACTTTCTGCATGGGTACCTGCCTCCAATCTGCGGCCTGCGCCCCGTCCTCGCCTCCCACAGCTCAGGACATCGCGCCCCCGGATCTCACCCTAGTGCCCTCAGAGTTCCACGACCTGGGTGCCGTTTTCAGTAAGTCCAAGGCGATGTCTCTACCTCCTCACCGGCCCTACGACTGCGCCATTAACATCTGCCAGGGGGCGCCCTTACCCTCAGGACGCCTCTACAGTCTGTCAGCGCTGGAGAAGGAGGCAATGAACAGCTACCTGAAGGAGTCAGTCAGTGCTGGGATCATCCGACCGTCCTCCTCTCCAGTAGGTGCAGGGTTCTTCTTCGTTGGAAAGAAGGACGGATCTCTTCGTCCTTGTATCGACTATCGAGCTCTCAACGATATCACCAGTACACCCTGCCCCTTATGGACACTGCCTTCCACTCCCTCCAGGGGGCGACCTGGTTTACTAAGCTGGATCTCCGCAGCGCTTACCACCTCGTCCGGATCCGGGAGGGAGATGAGTGGAAAACCGCCTTCCAAACCCCAAACGGGCATTTTGAATATCTCGTGATGCCGTTTGGGTTGACCAACGCTCCAGCCGTCTTTCAGCGCCTCATCAATGACGTCCTCCGGGACTTCATCGGCCTGTTCGTATTCATCTACCTGGACGACATTCTCATCTTCTCCAGGTCCAGGGATGAACACCGGGTCCACGTGAGGCGGGTCCTGCAGAGACTGCTGGAGAACCGGCTGTACATCAAGGCGGAGAAATGTGAATTCTACGCCAAAACAACTTCCTTCCTGGGGTTCGTCATCTCCCATGACCAGGTGCTTCCGGACCCAGCGAAGATCAAAGCAGTGGTGGATTGGCCCACACCAACTTCTTGAAAGCAAGTTCAGCAATTCATCGGGTTCGCCAATTTCTACCACCGCTTTGTCCCAAACTTTGGAGCCATCGTCGGGCCCCTGACCCACCTCACCTCTCCTAAGACCCCGTTCCGGTGGACTGAAGAGGCCGCTTCGGCCTTCCAGGCGCTGAAGACGGAGTTCTCCTCCTCCCGGGTCCTCAGCCAGGTCGATCCCGCACTGCAGTGCATTGTGGAGGTGGACGCTACGGACATGGGGGTGGGGGCGGTGTTGTCCCAGCGGTCCCCAGCCAATGGAGTCAAGAGACCCTGCGCCTTCTTCTCTCGGCGCCTGTCCCCGGCGGAACGAAATTACGACGTGGGGGACAGAGAGCTTCTTGCCATCAAGCTTGCCCTGCAAGAATGGCGTCACTTGCTGGAGGGGGCAGCCTTGCCTTTTGTGGTCCTTACTGACCACAAGAACCTGGAGTACCTGAGATCTGCCAAGCGTCTGAATGCCCGCCAGGCGCGTTGGTCCCTGTTCTTTGCAAGGTTTAAGTTCAGCATCACATATAGGCCTGGCTCCAAGAACGGCCTGCCCGACGCCCTCTCCAGGCAATTTGCCCCAGAGGCTGCAGAAGACGTTGCTCACACCATCTTGCCCAGGTTGTGCGTCGTGGGGGCTGTTACATGGGACATAGAAGACAAGATCCGGAGGGTGCAGGAGTCGGAACCGGACCCTGGCGGCGGACCGGAGGGGAGGCTCTTCGTGCCATCTGCCGTCCGGGGGGACGTCATACACTGGCTCCGTACCTCCAAGCTCACTTGCCATCCTGGAGCTTCGCGGATGATTGACCTTCTCCAGCGATCCTTTTGGTGGCCAGGCCTGCGGAAGGATGCCGCCCGTTACGCCCGGGCCTGCCCCGTCTGTGCTGCCAATAAGTCAGGTAACGCTCCCCCTGCGGGTCTGCTCCAGCCCCTGCCCGTCCCTGGCAGGCCCTGGTCGCACATCGCTCTGGACTTCGTCACCGGGCTCCCTGTCTCCAACAACTTTGACACAGTTCTGACCATTGTAGACCGTTTTTCCAAGGCCGCCCACTTCGTGCCCCTACGTGGACTTCCCTCAGCCTTGGAGACGGCGGACCCCCTCATCCAGCACGTGGTCAGACTGCATGGAATCCCGGTCGACGTGGTCTCCGACCGCGGCCCCCAGTTTTCTTCGGACGTCTGGAGGTCATTTTGCAATGCCCTGGGAGCCAAGGTAAGCCTCTCCTCCGGCCATCACCCCCAGTCTAACGGGCAGTGTGAGCGGACTAACCAGGAGCTGGAGGCTATGCTCCGCTGCGTCACGTCATCCAAACCCACGTCCTGGAGTTCTCACCTCGCCTGGGTGGAGTACGCCCACAACACCTCTCGCTCTACGGCCATCGGGATGTCGCCCTTTAAAGCATCCTTGGGCTATGATCCACCCCTGTTCCCCACGCAGGAGGGCGAGTTGGCTGTTCCCTCTGTCCAGGCACATCTGAGGCGGTGCCGTTCCCTTTGGTCCACGGCGCGTAATGCACTTTTACGCACGGCGGAGCGCAATAAGTCTACGGCGGACTGACATAGGAGACCTGCACCTGCCTACCAGGTGGGACAGCAAGTTTGGGTATCCACACAGGACGTAAACCTAAAGGGTGAGAGGAGAAAGCTGGCCCAACGATTCATTGGCCCTTATCCCATAACCAGAATCATTAACCCGGTGGCTGTGCGTGTGGCTATTCCCTCCTCCCTCCGCATCCATCCCACCTTCCACGTCTCCAAAATCAAACCGGTGGTCTCTGACCCCCTCTGCCCTCCACCTGCGGCGCACCCCGCTCCCCGGATGATTGGTGGCCATCCAGCCTGGACCGTCGCTGACATCTTGGACGCCCGATGCCGGGGTCGCAGATTGCAGTACCTGGTGGATTGGGAGGGCTATGGACCCGAGTGGAGACAGTGGGTGCCTTCCTCGCTGGTGTTGGACCAGTCACTCATTTCTGAGTTTCATCAAGCGCACCCGGAAAAACCATCGCCAGGAGGCGCTGCTAGAGGGGGGAGTACTGTTATGACTTGCCGCTCATCAGCGGCGCCAGCCGCGCGCACACCTGCTCCTCGTCAGCGGCGAGGTATTTAATCCACTCTGCCCTGGGCTTCGGCCTGAAGCCGTCTCTCTACTTCGGCCCCTTCGCTACTACGGACCTCAAACCTACTAGTGAAGATATCCTGGGTAAGCTCCCCTTACCTCTCTCCTCTAGCCTTCCCCTGTGCACAGGTGGACATTCTCGGCGGCGGACTTCATCTCCTCGCCGTTGGCTCTACGCTGCTGCCACAGGTACCGCAGGTCGCTGTCTCCCGGGCTCCGCCCTTGTCGACGCCAGCCACCTGTCACAACCAAGTAAGCCAGCTACCATCATTATTCCCTGTATTGGTGTGGTGCCCATTACCCTTCTCCCTCTGCTCTTTCCCACAGGGTTGTCCGGCTATACAGCCTCCTGCCCCCGTGCCTGATGCAGACGCCACCACCAATACATTCTTATTCCACAGACACGCAGCCATACACTTCCTTGTTGCTAATAAAGCTGTTAAATCTATCCTGAGCCTGCGTGTGTGTCTCCTGGGCCGTGCATTATGTCAATCTGAAGCAACTCACTGAAGACCTTTTGGATGACTACACTGAAAAGCCACCAGAAGGAAAGGATCTCCCCAGCATTTTAGGTAAGTTCACGCTAGCATTAGTTGCAAGATTAAAAGTAACTGAGAATGAGCTAGGAAATCAACAATCAACAATCCTCTCTCTCCAGGGACAGAACAAATCACTAAAGGAAAAATTGGATCAATCTCAAGATAAAAACGACAATATTCAAGTTCAACTTGATGATGCGTTATGAGATTTGGACCAGGCAGAATTAGGAAAGCAACGGTTAACACATGAAAACGACTTGCTTCACCAAGAGAACTTAGCTGAAGCAGGTAAAAGCTGCGAGTGGAGGGGGGTTTCCTCCTTCTCGAGCGCTTCTTCCGTGGTGGTGATAGCTCTAGTGTCGGAGAATCCCTCTCTGGCTCCCCGTAAGGCTGGGAGAGTACAATGGAGAGGATGTCGCCCACCCTCGGAATTAACCTGAGAGTAGGATGTTTCCAAATTATCTCCTCAGCGGTACTGCGTGCCAGCCAAACATCGTCGGGAGAACACGGTCATTCAATCCAAAAAAGAGAGTCCTCCAAAAGCTCCTGTGCTTTCAGCTCCTCGTCAGTCCAGACCTGCATGGTGTGACTTGGATGATGGAGAGAGAGCACACAGAAGGGTGAAAAAGGAAAAAGTTACACGCACTCTGCTGGGTTTATTTCTGGCCAAATCATTCTGTTATGATCCCTTGTGCGCCATTACGCAGCACACAGAGGGAGGAATTGAAACCCACATGCAGAGTAGATTGTGTGCAATTTATTGAACAAAAATAAGGATCCCTGGGGATCCCTGTCCCCAAGAAGCCACAGATCACTGGACTTAACGACTACAGACCTGTAGCGCTCACCTCTGTAGTCATGAAGTCCTTTGAGTGCCTGGTCCTGCCCCACCTCAAGACCATCACCACTCCCCTCCTGGACCCGCTGCAGTTCGCCTACAGAGCCAACAGGTCTGTGGACGACGCAGTCAACCTGGCCCTCCACTCCATCCTGCAGCACCTGGACTCCCCGGGAACCTACGTCAGGATCCTGTTTGTGGACTTCAGCTCTGCATTCAATACCATCCGCCCCGCTCTGCTCCAGGACAAGCTGTCCCTGCTCAACGTGCCTGACTCCCTCTGCAGGTGGATCACCGACTTCCTGACGGACCGGAGGCAGCATGTGCGGCTGGGAAAGACTGTCTCAGACTCTGTTAGCATCAGCACTGGATCACCCCAGGGATGTGTACTTTCCCCCCTGCTCTTCTCCCTGTACACCAACTCCTGCACCTCCAGCCACCAGTCTGTCAAGCTGATCAAGTTTGCGGATGACACCACCCTCATCGGGCTCATTTCCAACGGCGACGAGTCCGTCTACAGGAGAGAGGTGGCCCAGCTGGCGTCCTGGTGCAGCCACAACAACCTGCAGCTGAACACTCTGAAGACAGTGGAGATGATCGTGGACTTCAGAAAAGTCACAGCCCCTCTGCCCCCCCTTACCCTCACAGATTCTCCCATCACCACTGCGGATTCCTTCTGCTTCCTGGCAGTCTTCTCCCCTCAGGCAGAAGACTTCGGTCCATTCAGACTAAAACCTCCCGCTACATGAACAGCTTCTTCCCCTCTGCCATCAGACTGCTGAACACTAAGTGACTTATTAGACTCTCGTGCACCACGTACAGCAGCTCAACCGGACTCATGACAATTATCACTGTTTTCTTTTTGCACTACCGACTGCACTATGTGGAACTCCACAATATCTGCTGCTTGTTAATATATTTAAAAATTGCATAGATTAGTATTACTTATTCATATTCTATCTTTTATTGCATGCATAGTTTTTTATCTTTAGTGCTACTCCATGTTTAATGTTGCAGCATTGCACCGAGACAAATTCCTAGTTTGTGTACTACATGAACAATGGCAATAAATCTCATTCTGATTCTGATTCTGATACAATCCAGCAAACAGTCACAATAACAACTGATGTATGAGATAGCAGTCATGGAGGGCACCGGGGGAAACAGGGAGGCCTCCGGGATGCTCTACAGCCCAGGGAGAGAATGCCTAGTGCCGAAGGATGGCACGGGGAGAAAGGCAAAGGAACTTATGGCTGGAGCAGTCCGAGGAGTCCGTGCTGTCTGGTGAGAGAAGGTGAAACAGGAACAGCCACAACATCAGGTAACAACGAGTGTCAGGTAGCGTTAGCAGAAGACAATACAGTCAGGCTGAAAATACAACACAGGTAGTGAAGAACAATCAACAATGATTCGGTGATCTCTCCCCGCAGACCCTGGACTTAAGAGTACTGCCACTAATTACGAGAGTGATCGCCAGTGTGCTGGAGTGAATGAATGTGTGGGCTGGACTAAGTGGAACCCGGTGTGCATGACTGAATGTCTGAGCATGTGAGTGAGGAGTGAGGAAGTGTGTGTGTGTGTGTGTGTGTGTGTGTGTGTGTGTGTGTGTGTGTGTGTGTGTGTGTGTGTGTGTGTGTGCGGGAGAGTGTAAGTGAATGTATGTGTGCATGGCACAGAGAGTAACAGGGGATAAAGAGGAACAGCTGATCCCACTGACAAGAGGAAGAGGCGTGGCTGAGCTGTCAGGGAGCGAAGGACCCCAGAGGCTCCCAGACAGCGCCTGATGGAAAATACACAACACAAAGAGACAACTTAGGCACAGCGTCGTAGAACTGGGTTTGGAACACCAAACCCAAATTCATGACAGGTTGCATCTCTTAAAACCAATCAGTGAACTACACCAGAACTTCCAAAAAGAAAAAGGGTAAATTAAAACCAAATTATCCCTTCAATTAATCTTAAGATAGATAGATAGATAGATAGATAGATAGATAGATAGATAGATAGATAGATAGATAGATAGATAGATAGATAGATAGATAGATAGATAGATAGATAGACAAGTTTATTGTCTGTCCCAATCAGTGACAGAAATTCTTCTTCAACACGGCTATAACAATATAACACATTCAACACTCTCAAAGACATGTTCAAAACTCCATCCATCCATCTTCTACCACTTTTCCGGGTCACGGAGGCAGCAGTTCAAGCAGAGAAGCCCAGACTTCCCTCTCCCCAGCCACCTGCTCCAACTCTTCAGAGAGGATACCAAGGCGTTCCCGGACCAGCTGGGAGGCATAGTCTCTCCACCAAGTCCTGGGTCTGCCCCGGGGTCTCCTCCCAGTTGGACGTGCCCGAAACACCTCAAGTGGGAGGCTCAAGTGTGAGTTCAAACTCACAGGAACTCACAGAATAAAAACAGTTTAAAAAAGGAAACATGGTTAAAAAGGAAACAACAAATAAAATCATGTGGCAGAAAATATTAATAATTATTAAAAATTAATAGTGATTAATAGATAAATGCTGATAACTAATATTCATAGCTAATTGAAGTATGATAACTATTTGATTTTGTTCAGGATTGTTACTGCAGAAGGAATAAGTGATTTCTTGTAAATGTTTTATGGGCCAATGGAACTTTATATTGTCTGCCTGATGGTAGTAACTGAAAAGAGTGATGAAGGGGGTGAGATGGGTCCTCTGTGATCATTGTGGCTTTCCTGATCACAGAGCGCTGATACAGTTCAGACAATGGTGTCTGTGGTGAGCCAATGATTTTACTAGCCTGATTAACTATACGGGAAAGCTTTGTTTTGTGCTTGATGAAGAGGGAGCTGTACCAGGATGAAATGTTATAAGTGAGAATGGATTCAATTAGTGAAGTGTAAACCAGAGTTAAAATGTGTCTGCTGACATTAAAAGTCCTCACTTTCCTCAACAGGCGGAGGCGTTGTGCTTTTTTATAAACAGAGTCAACATGGTGTGCAAAAGACAGGCTGCAGTCCATCTCTATTCCCAAATATTTAAAAACTTAAACTTGAGCAATAGCCTGACCCTGGATACTGAGGGGTGTAAAGAGAGTAGCTGAAAGTTTCTCTCTGCTCCCACAGCACAACTCCTTAGTCTTTGTGGTGTTTAACTCCAGAAAGTTTTGATTAAAAGTTTGAGCTAGATCATTGACTGCCCGCTGATAGCTGTTCAGTGCAGTACCATCTGTCATATGAGCCACCAGGGCCATGTCATCTGCATATTTAGAGTCATTCCTTCACTCTCACAGGAGATGTTATTTGTGTACACAGTGTAACCCAGTGTTAAAAACGCGATTAAAAATATAAATATTGATACTGCTTTTAAAAAGAAAAACACCCATTTCACAGTGGGAATAAATAATTTGAATATGAATATTTAAATAAATATATATTCATAAATAGTTAGGAACATTTTCTGGAAAGTTTTGATAAAGTTCCAAACACTTTTATTTGGCATTTTGAGCGACCAATGGCTGTGTCGTTTGTTTGGCAGAAACAGCCAATGGGGTCCCGCCAGCCAATGGGGTCACGCCAGCCCTCCCTTGGCCTGTGTGTAATCCGCAGAGCACTGTCCTTGGCAGCAGACATCGACCGAGAGAGCACGTTTCTTTTACGGAGACGGTGAGCTAGCGTGCTGATAGCAGTCTTTGCCTTGGACAAAATTTGAAATTGGTAAGCCTGAACAAACACCTGCAATGAGACATTGCTGTATTAGCAAATTCTAATGCCCCGTTTATAAAATTTTAAGATTGGGATCCAGAGGCTGTTGATGCCGCTGAGCGCGGGAATCCCATTGACGCACGTGTCACTTAGCTTGGTAAGTGCCATTCATTGTGTATGGGAATGGATTACTTTATTGTTATTTTTTTTTTATTATTATTGTTGTAAGCGCTGTGATTTTATGTATGTGTACATATCTGTAAAATTATATACATAGTTGCAAGTTCCATACACCGTGTGTGTGAGTTTTCTGTTGTTATGCCCTCCAGGCTCCTATGAACCTGTAATCAGTCTGATCTGGCCCAATTATCCCTTTTGCCCAGGTAGAACCAAAAAGGGTACTACACCTAAAAGTGAGTAGGTGTTAGTGGGTGCTACAACAGAGAACAAAACCAGAGATAAAACACAACCTTGAGGAAGACCTGTGTTGAAAATCAACTTGCTAGATGTAAACCCATTTAAAAACACTTGTTGTGGCCTGTCATATAAAAAACTCTGAATCCATCAAATCAATGCTGAGTGAACCTGCAGGTCTGTCAGGTGATGTAGCAAGATGCCTGTGTGTACAGTGTTAACCCCTTGCACTCCGGGCAATTTTCCTAAAAATGCCAAAAAAAAACGTGCCCAAAGTAAATCGAAAGCTGTTATTCAACCCTTTGCAGCATCTTCATGGGGTTGGCCTCATTTAAAAGGAAACACTTTGAATTTTTTGGCAAAAAAAACATGATCTCTCTACGTGCTCCGGCCACTGAGTTACAGTCATCTAAACATACTGAACTTGAAGAAAATAAATTTGGACACGGTGTTTTTTTGGATACAAATGCTTGCAAATAACACACAGCAGTCCGATCCGGCTGGAAAATGCAACAGAAATGTAGAACCAAGTGTTATCAAGCTGAGATCCAAATTTGGTAACAATACCACAAAAAATGAATATTTTACACAGCTTTGTTCTCAGGCTGTTCCCAGGCGTTTTGGAACTGTGCCAAATTGTGCCAAATGGCACAGTTTGGAAAAATGTCTGTAACTTTTGAATAATTCAATGTAGAATCTTCATTTTGGGCTCTAATGAAAGGTCACACTCAGGGCTGTGTCTGTGTGTGTGTGTGTGGGGGGGGGGGGTTGTCCCCCCCCCGCAACAAAGGACGGAGTTCGGCCCTCGCTACATGACGGATTACACTCCTTGCATGTTTCCACAGCAACGCTGTCACAGCGGCTCCCCCCCCCTTGCTACTGTGTGTGTGTGTGGGGGGGGGTTGTCCCCCCGCCTCGCTACAGAAGCCATCGCTACATGATGGAACGCCCCCCCCCGCTCCTCTTCTGCAGCGGGGGGGGGGGGGGCGTTCACGGTCCGAACACGGCAAAAGAACCGTTTATCGCAGCGCACGCACTTCGTACTTCATGCGCAGCACAGTTGTAATTTACCGATCGGTCAAAAGTCATTTTTGGATTACAGTTTTCAGGGAGAAATAATAATTTAGCTTATAACACCTTACCTCTTCACAGCAGCAGAGTCCTGGCGAACTTCTCTTCCCCATTGTCAGACGAACGCGACGCTGGTCCGCTTGTGGATCCCGATCAAAACATAATTCCATTATTGCGGTTTTGGTGAATGATTTACGACCTTTGTCGTCGGCCTCCGTCGGTCTATGATGACGGAAGAGAATCCTAATACTATTCTGCTGGAATGAGTGCAGGTCCCACTTGTGGGTGTTCTCCATGCTGCGGGGTCTGTAGCAGATTCGTCCAGCGTCCTTTGTTTTCATCTGCTGCAACAGTAAATATCTCTTCACCCAGCCCGAATTTCTGTGCTTCAATTGGCTCCTGCATTCACAGTAGGCGGGTCCTCCTTCCTAGGTTTTCATTCATTGGCTCTTCATGGTTTCAGAAACCCAATTCAAGGCTCTTATTAGTCGAATGAGAGGTCAATCAGATGAACTAATCTGTTCTCGGCTGTATGCAGTTTTTTTTTCAGTGGCGCTTGAAGGCCAGCACCATCTCCATCTGGACCATCATCAGTATATCATGCATCATGCGTCCGAGCGCGCACGAGTGCGCTCTCGTGCGCTCTCGTGCGCCCTCGTGCGCCCTAGGACGCAGAGACTTGCCCGCCCGTGGAACAACGGAGCGCAAGTGGTTAAAAGCAAAAGAAAAGTCCATAAACAATATCCGTGTGTGTGGGTGTGAAGAATCCATTTGTTTAGTGACAGTGTCTAGAAGTGTAAGACATCCATCCTCTACATCCCATTTTGCCTTATAGGCAAACTGGAGGGGATCCAATTTGTGTGACAACATGTTGGTCAAAAAGTCACACACCACTCGCTCCATACATTTACAGAGCACAGAGGTCAGGGCCACTGGTCTGTAGTCTTTCAGGTCCTTAGGGTGAGTCTTTTTGGGGATTGGAATGATGGTAGATTCCTTCCACTGGTCAGGGACACATCCAAAATCCAAGAGATGCTGAAAAAGTCTGGTGAGGACGCCACCTAGCTAAGTAGAACATTCCTTGAGGACTCTGCCTCTGAGCCTATCAGGGCCAGCGGCTTTGTGTTGGTTGACCCTATGTAAGATGGACGTCACAAGTTGCTCCTCAATGATAAGGCGTTCATGGGGGGAGATGGAAGGTGGGGAGGTCCAGGTGGTCAGTGTGCTGCTAGTATTAAAATGGGTGAAGAAGGTGTTAAGCTGTTCTGCAAAGGAAGAGGGCTCTGGGCAGTTGACCATGGCAGGTTTTGGGGCTCTGCCCATCATGATATTAAGACCCTGCTACGCCTCTCTCACACTTTCTGATGTTAATTTCTGCTCCACCTTATTCTTATAATTTATTTTAGCCAGCTTTGCCATCCTCCCAAAATCTTTCTGCAGTTCCTTTACCCTCAGCTTGTCTCCTTGTAGGAAAGTTTTTTTTTTTTGGACCAGGCAGATTTTCATGTCCGTTGTAACCCATTTCTTATTATTTGAGTGCATTATTATATGGTGGATGGGAGTAACAGTGTCCTCACAGAATAAGATGTAAGAGGTCAGCACATCTGTCAACATGTTAAAATCACTGCCACAGTCACTGAAGAATAGATCCCAGTCTGTCAATTCAAAGCAAGCTCTCAGTGATTTAGCTGCATCTTTATTCCAGACTCGACGGATTTTTTATGGGTTTACACGTTTTCTGTTGTGATCTGTATTTTGGCAGTAGCAGAATGACGTTGTGATCAGAACGTCCAAGAGGTGGGCGTGGTTTTGAGATACATATATGCACCAGGGACATTACCATAACACAAGTCCAACATGTTTTCTTTTCTATGGGAATTGTGACGTATTGCTCCAGATTGGGAAAATATGTGGTGATACTGCATTTGTTAAAATCCCACAGTAAAAACACTGGCTGTTCTCCAGTCTGATTGACAGCTCTATTATAATAGTCAGCTATGTGCTCCGCAGCGCTGCTAAAATCAAGACCTGGTACATAGGTTAAAATAACCATTATTTGAGCAAATTCTCGAGGTAAATAGTAAGGTCTGAAGGACACAGTCAAAACCAATCAGTGAACTACACCAAAACTTCCAAAAAGAAAAAGGGTAAATTAAAACCATATTATCCTTAAAACTAGTCTTAAAGGCCTCTGTAAAATCTAATCAATTTCAGTCAACTTACTGTTCTCAAACAGGACACACAAAACATCCAATATCATTAGCTTGAGCTAACAACAGCTAACAACATCAAAATCCCCACTAAAGGTGATAAAATATCTAAGGTTTAGAGTTCAATCTCTAAAAGAAATTGTTCCACCTCTGAGAATAAGTTTCATCTGCCACTCAGGTGTCTAAAAGAAAAGAAAAAAAAACAACAAGAAGGTTTAAGTTAAAATCACTGCTATTTGGTTGCCAGGATGATGGCCTTCCTGTTTTTCAGTTTAGCCCTCCACCTAGCAATCACACCTACTGTCACCCAGCCGGAACTGGACAGAGCCAAGACAAAATGTCAACAATCCTTAGGTGGATTCTCAGTAACAGCCTCAGCATTAGGGCCTCTTGTTAGCCTTAGCAATTCCACTGTTAACCTGGTCAACAGCGCTACAGTAAAACGCCAGGTAGTTGAACCACAAACCATTACCAAAACTTTGCAAGATGCTGTGTTGGTTTTGAATGTTTGCTCCGAAGCTTCAGTCATACTCAACAAGTTCTTGAACTTCTTGCTCTTCGTGTAAAAGGTTGACTATGCTCACACACAGCTGGTGTCTATGTTACTCTCAGATGTAGCTAGGAACATTAGCTTTCCAGTTAACACTTTAGCAATGAGCCTGTTTCTACCCTATCTTGGCCATTTTTCAGTGGTCACAAATTTACTCCTTGTTGCCATTCAAAGAACAATGATGACATTCCATGTTCTCTCAGTTTTCCAGAATAAAGGCCTTGGACACCCACTGACATAGACATCTGTGGAACCATGGTTTAGTCCAGCTAAACCAATCCAGTTTGAACCTCCTTGAGTTTTCTCAATATTACTTAGCCAAAACATTTACCTTAAGTATGTGAAAATATATATATATATTTAAATAACTAAAAAATTACATACTTTATTTTTATACCTTGATACCCAGAATTGTCTTTTTGTACTTTTGTAACCAGAATTTTTGAGTCTTTACATGCATTACAGTATTTTAGCATATTTTAGACAATTTCACTATTTTTATATTTGTCCATATTCAAATTATTTTTGAAGATTCCTCAAAGTTGTTTTTTTTTTTTTCCAGTAAACCAAACTCAAAGATCTATACTCAGGAATAGATACGGTTTACAAGCTGAGAGCTTATGGACATCAGAACCATTATCTCAGCAATTGGGTCAAGAGTCGACAATTGGAACCAGCCGCCAAGGATGTGTACCAGCACTGACCAAAGCTCACCATTGATACAGAGGGGGGGATATGTAACATCAGCCCCTATGGCTCCAATCTATAAAATCACTCTTCACTTGGAAGAAATTATTTCACCCAAAACTCTGGTCAAGAATTGTTTTCTTCACCTAAGCACCACAGATATTCTCTGGTAAAAAGGACGATAAGGATTCCATTTTGTGTCAGGAACAGATTAGTCTGCAATCATAAATTCTGGAACTTCCTCCCCAACTAGGCAGTTTTATGCTTCAAGAACTGTCTGAAACATACCAGATACAGATGTGGACAAAATTGTTGGCACCCCTCTGTTAATGAAAGAAAAACCCACAATGGTCACAGAAATAACTTGAATCTGACAAAAGTGGTAATAAATAAAAATTATATGAAAATTAACCAATGAAAATCAGACAATGCTTTTGAATTGTGGTTCAACAGAATTATTTTAAAAAACAAACTCATGAAACAGGCCTGGACAAAAATGATGGTACCCTTAGAAAAGATTGAAAATAATGTGACCATAGGGACATGTTCAATCAAGATGTGTCCTCTAAGTAACATCACAGGTGTCTACAAACTTGTAATCAGTCAGTCGGCCTATTTAAAGGGTGAAAAGTAGTCACTGTGCTGTTTGTTGACATGGTGTGTACCACACTAAACATGGACCAGAGGAAGCAAAGGAGAGAGTTGTCTCAGGAGATTAGAAAGAAAATTATAGACAAGCATGTTAAAGGTAAAGGCTATAAGATCATCTCCAAGCAGCTTGATGTTCCGGTGACTACAGTTGCACATATTACTCAGAAATTTAAGATCCACGGGACTGTAGCCAACCTCCCTGGATGTGGCCGCAGGAGGAGACGGATAGTACAAATGGTAACGAAAGAGCCCAGAACAACCTCTAAACACATTCATGGTGAACTCCAAGGTCAAGGTACATCAGTGTCAGATCACACCATCTGTCATTGTTTGAGCCAAAGTGGACTTCATGGGAGACAACCAAGGAGGACACCACTGTTGAAAACAAATCATAAAAAAGCCAGACTGGAATTTTTCAACCTGTATGTTGACAAGCCACAAAGCTTCTGGGAGAATGTCCTATGGACAGAGGAGACAAAACTAGAACTTTTTTGGCAAGGCACATCAGCTCTATATTCACAGACGCAAAAATGAAGCATACCAAGAAAAGAACACTGTCCCTACTGTGAAACATGGAGGAGATTCTGTTATGTTCTGGGGCTGCTTTGCTGCATCTGGCACAGGGTGTCTTGAATCTGTGCAGGGTACAATGAAATCTCAAGACTATCAAGGTATTCTAGAGAGAAATGTGCTGCCCAGTGTCAGACAGCTTGGTCTCAGTCGCAGGTCATGGGTCTTGCAACAGGATAATGACCCAAAACACACAGCTAAAAACACCCAAGAATGGCTAAGAGTGAAACATTGGACTATTCTAAAGTGGCCTTCTATGATCCCTGATCTAAATCCTACTGAACATCTGTGGAAGGAGCTGAAACATGCCATCTGGAGAAGGCACCCTTCAAACGTGAGACAACTGGAGCAGTTTGCTCATGAGGAGTGGGCCAAAATACCTGCTGAAAGGTGCAAAAGTCTCATTGACTGTTACAGAAATCGTTTGATTGCAGTGATTGCTTCAAAAGGTTGTGCAACAAAATATTAAGTTAAGGGTACCATCATTTTTGTCCAGGCCTGTTTCATGAGTTTGTTTTTTAAAATAATTCTGTTGAACCACAATTCAAAAGCAATGTCTGATTTTCATTGGTTAATTTTCATAGAATTTTTATTTATTACCACTTTTGTCAGATTCAAGTTATTTCTGTGACCATTGTGTTTTTTTCTTTCATTAACAGAGGGGTACCAACAATTGTGTCCACGTCTGTACATTGACCACATTCCACAGGTTTCTAGGAATTATCCACAGCTCAACATTGCCCCTTTGGACTGCTCAAGAATATGTTTGCATTACCTCTGTCAACTGCTGGACTGATTTTTTTGTTTGTTTGCTTGTTTGTTTTTTGACTGAACATTAACTCTCTCTTCAAGTTTTCATTCCTCAGGATAATTCTCAGGACACTATTTGAAGAGATGACCAACTCTGTGATGAACAATCGTGGTATACAATGTTTCATTAATCATTGGTTTAAATGTATTGCATGCTTGAAAATGCTTAAATGAACTTTATTCTAATGCATGTTTATTATAGAAGGACAAGTTTATGAAAGTGCATGTTTAATGTAGCAAGAATGAAAATTAGTCATGAATCACTGAAGTTAGTTTAGCTTACACACATCAAGTGAATTTTCATTTTAATCAGTATGTGTTTCATCCTATATTAAATCTTACTCAAGTCATATGACTGGCTTAGCCAATCACCAGCCAGTCTTTGTTGGACAATGCCCCCTTTCATTCTATTGGTCGGTTACAGACAAAGGACTGCTTTCTTATTGGACCAGAGTTCATTCAAACCTCCCACGGTGGGAGATAATTGGTTCTCTTTCATGTCAGTCGTTTTTTTTTTCCTTTGAAAGTGATCAATTTAAGGAAGAAACGCCCTAGTTCAGGCAGTTGTTCTTTCTGTAACTTTGTCTAAGTTTGTAAAAATGTTGTCTTTGTGTCCTGTTCAGTTACATCCTACCTTGAATTCTGTCTTTCCTTTAAAGGTCTGATGACATGATTTTGACATTTTTAGCATGTTGTGTAAACCCAAAAGTCATTGTCAATGATCAATATAATATTTACAACCGCGTCTGCATAACATAGTTATCATCAAAAAACCGCAGCCGCTGACTGGACTGTGGTGCCGCCCATCGAATGAAGAAGGAGTTGGAAATGACATAAGCGAGAGAACGGATGCCGGTGTTGTTGACTGGAATGCCAGCAGCTTTGTAGCAGACAGTTTCTCTGGTTTCTTGTATTAGTTTTACAGCTATGCCTTCACATTGTGTCGCAGGCTTAGATAAACAGCAGGCCATGAAAGACCACATCACACGCTTCAGCTCCAACTGTCATAAGCCTCCTCGTGCGCTTTTACGCAGCGCACAGATGAGGGGAAGGATGAATGGATTTACATGCAGGATTTACCACAGCACAGGTATTGAACATAATACTGATGACAACAGTTCCCAAAAAGGTGAAGACTTACAAGAATAAACAGAAACACTTACAGTTGCCATTCGGGGCCGACATCGCCCAGCGAACACATGGAGAGCTGACGTGTTAACCACGGTTGCACCCCAGGGCCTACATCACTTCAAGGGGCACAACAGAACCACGGCTGTGTGGAGTGGCTAGCACGTTGTGATAGTGTTGGCAATATTTGCTTGCTGACAACATGGCAGATGATGCACACAAAACATGAACAGCTGACTGTCAAAGAAAGAGGGGGCGTGGTCAGACCAGCGAATCTTGGACAGCGCCCACCTGAAAGTGGGTCAAAACCGCTGCCCAACAACTGCGGGCCAGAGTGGCGGTTACAGGCATGGAAATGAAAAGGAACACAGACATAAAAACAACAAGAACTCAAAAGATAATACATAATAAACCTAATGCCTGAGCCACAGAGAACAGTCAGAACCGAGCCTACAGGATAACACAGGCTCGGTACGTGACACCAACTGACTGATTGTATTCATTGCCACTAATTTAGACTTTTTTCTGTTATAATAATTAATTTAAAATTTTTAATAGTTATAATACATGTGTGTTATACCAGTTATGAGTATTGTTTTTCTTGTGACCAAATTCTTGAAAAAATGAGGACTATCAGTTGCTTCTATTGCTTTTATTATTATTGTTGAAAATCACATGCCAGTTGATACAAGACAAAAGCAGTTAATAAACAATGATAACAAACAAAACTGCATTTTTTATGAGACGCAGATAATAGGGAATACATTACTTTTAAGGATTTGCCATCAGTAACATAGAGAATAATTTTAATTTCTAGAGGGGTTCTACAGATAACTGAACTTTAAAATGATAAGTTATGGCCATGAGTATGCTCTATTTTCCCCAAAAAAATATTTTAAATTATATTTGCAAAATACAAAAAGAATTCTATCTCTTGTTCAAATACCCAGGATTGATACAGGATTACATGCAACGTCCAAATGATGACAACAGTTAAGAGATTTTCAAGTATCACACTATAAATATTTAGTAATTTTATTTTCATGTAAAAATTGACAACAGTTGTGGTCAGATAAACATTTATTGAATGAAAAACAATACCATGAAAACATAAAGGTAGTTAGTCAGCATAAGTAAAACAAACATATTGTCCCTCTTGTATTGGAAAGGTCTGTCTGATCTTGTGAATGACACAGGCAGGTATTGGCACGCAGACTTTCTCACCAAGGTAGTGGTAGCACCATTGGATGAACTGTCTGTAAGCTGTATATCGCTTCCAATTGTTCCCATAATCCACATTCACATAATGCTTATAGGTGAAGAAGGCCACTTCCAACACATCTTTGTTCAGACACACCATGGGGAAGTTATGATGACCAGTGATACACTTTATAGCACCATCCGGAATGTGAATCGACTGGAATTTTCTGCTTCACCTTGTCCTGCTCCTGACAGCAAATACTCTCCTTCTCTGTTGTCATGCTCACACACAGACCACACTGGCACCTGCAAAAATAAAAAATAGTATCTTTTGATTTGTTTATTTGGGGGGGTGGGGGCGTTGACAGCATCAGGTAGATGTTTCAATTTTATTATAAATACACTGCTATGATTTTATTGAAAAATTGGGTTTAAATAAATTATATTTATGAACAAATAATTTGTTGCAATATCTGTAACAAAAGCATACCACTCGGTGTTCCCCTGCCGTGTGTTTGTCGCTGCTACTGCGCCGGCCATGTGTGCCTCACCACCGTCACTCTCTGACGGTGGTGAGTCTGACTCGCTAGGCACAATGTCCGCTTGGTACGGCTCAAACCTATAAGGTCTGATGCCCCCAGATTCTTCATTGTCATCCCATTGTTCGAAACTATAATCTTCAGAAGACTGGACAACACAAACCAATTCCAGACTACATGTGCTGGAACCATCGTCGATGTTTTCTACCACTTCCATCCTGCATGTACAATGGACAGCAAAGCGCTGTGTTCTCCTGATGATGTTACAACATGGCTGGGGAGTTTTCCAGCCACTGACACAATTGGTGACATGGCGCTCGTGAGAACGTCGGATATTCGCATGAAAAAAAGCCTGTTTGACTTAGAACTGCACAGACCAACCTATTTCGTCATATTGAAATTATGTGTTGCAAAATTAGATGAAGTCAAAATCATGTCATCACACCTTTAAACGTTTGGGAAAAATACTTTTTCTTCTGTTTTGAGCTCAACCTTCTCTTCTATATGGAGTGAAACTCCGTGTTCTCAGACGTCTTTTTCCTATTTTATTCTGTTAAACTTTTTCTATTAATTTTTCTTAACTCACCGTATTTTAAAGTGGACTGATCGTTTTTTCCTCACACTGGAAGCTGTTTTTGCCAATCACCACAACATTTGAAGAACTCGGATTTCATGGCTTAAATATTTTTTTTTTGTCTCTTCAATTCTGTGACTTTGATCAGACTTTGAACTATCTCCAATTTATTTGGACCCAGGAGAGCCACTGGAAAAAACCCTCTCGTGTTGTCCGCATGACATACTGCTTCAGTGGCCAGCAGCAGCCTCTCATCATCGTTGTTGGATCTCAGCTCCTGACTGTTTGCCTCTGGGAAGAAATTATCTGCTGGCAGAAATTTTTCCAGTACCATCAAATAAAGCTTCAGCGAAGGATCCAGCTGAAAGCCAATGCAACGGGTCACATGAGCAAGATTCCTTTGTTTCATCTGCTGAGTTAATGCAATATTCATTGCCTTAAAGTATGTCATAATTTGTCTCAGGTTTAAAACTAGTTCATAACTTTGATCGGAGCTATAGAATTAAAGAGAAATAGCATCCCTCTTTTCATTAAATTCTATTTTCCCTTTTTAGAGTAACCCAGAATGTCTTTTTCCATATAATCAGCTTTTATCATTTTCTTCATAAAATTTTAAGAAAATAAATTATTTCTTATTAAAATAAATTATTTCTTTAATTTTGATGGTTATGGCTTGTAGCTAATGAAAGCCCCAATTTCAGTTTCTCAAATAAATTGAATATTACACATGATCAATTTTTAAAAAATGATTTTTATTAGAAATGTTGTCCGACTGAAAAGTATGTCCTTGTACACACTCAATACTTGGACGAGGCTCCTTGTGTATGAATTAATACTGCATCAAAGCGGCGTGGCATGGAGGTGGTACTGCTGAGGTGTTATGAAAGCCCAGGTTGCTTTGACAGGCCTTCAGCTTGTTTGCATTGTTGGGTCTGGTGTCTCTCATCTTTCTCTTGACAATACCCCAAATATTTTCTATGGGGTTTAGGGGAGTTTGCTGGCTGTTATGTATGGAAATACCTGGGCAATGAATGAGGCAAGATGGACTTGGTGAACATGGCTTTATTGAACTATATACAGAGCAGTACACAGTATGCACCAGTGTAGGCATCCGGCAAAGAGACCGTAAGATGGTGCCCATCCCTTATATAGGCAGTGCGGTGACATGACAGGAAGTCCACGTCACCACACAACACTTCATGATAAAGTGCCCCAAATAAGTATATCACATTTCCTCCTGTCTTAGAAAGTCAAAAAACACACACACAATAGAAACCCACTCCAATTTAGAACCCGAATCACACTCTAAAATACCAAAAACTCATGTATTAAACTGGCCTAACACACTCACACACAACAACCTAAAATAGAACTGGTGGGTGGACTGCCCCACAGCCTACACAGCATGGTGGATTATTCTGCCACCAAACAAACTAAAAGTCTGTATTTCAAACAAAAAAAATTGCCATGCTCCTAAACTAAAGCAATAATACATATATATATACGTATAACCCCATAACATAGCATGCACATAAAACACACAGAACTATAAATATTGTGCTACCGCACAGTCACTTGGGTTTGAAAGATAGAGCCGGTATGGGGGGGGGGCACTCAGGGCAGCCCCTCAGCAGGCGTAACCCTGGAGCCAGCAGGCCCCTGGATCGATGGCTGATCTTCTGAATGATGGAGCCCAGATCCCACACCGCCATTACCGACTCCCATCAAGACACGCCACCTGGAGCGTCCTCCTGGACACGCCGCAGGTGGTTGACATGCCTCATCGAGCCATCGGACAACCGGAAGCATGCCACTCCCAACTTCGCCACGATCCTCAGACATTCTTGATGTTTTGCTGGCTGTCGTTTGGCCCATCTTCGCTGTGGACGTTCATCACCCCAAACCCAAATCAAGTCCATAACCTGAAGTGGAATTTTACTTGGCCCGATGTGCTGCTCCTGAGAATGCAGTAACCCGATGCTCGTCGGTCTGACCCCGTCCTCTTCTATAAACGTTGTAGTGTACACCGTTGTAGCTGCAGACCCCCCACCCAACTGTGACCAAGTACCGGAGGCATCTGGGGCTAGCACATTGGTGTCACTCGCCGACGCAGGTACCTCGCCGCCATACTCGGTACCCCCTTCTACCATGTCCCGACCGCCAGCACTGAGACCCTCCCGCACCGAACCTGAGTGAAACTAGTCCTGTTTGACCGCCGTGGTGTCTGTTAGCTCTCCATACCATTCACTTTCAGTGTCTGTTGGGGCGGGTGGGGTGATTTCTCCCTTGGGTTCCCCGGGTAAGGCAAATGGCATACCTTGGCATAGTGATTCGAGAGTCCACATTTACTATAATGTTTTCCTCTTGCTGGGCAAGACAACGCAGTGCATCGCGGACCCACAACCCCTGCAACGGGAGTTTCCCGGGGCAGACCTTTGGCTGGCAGGATTGATTTCCCAATAATCTTCATCCGAGCTATCCTCACTATCAGGGTCCGCAACATTAGCTGATGCAGGCGGCTCCAGCGTCTTCTGTGGCTGGCGCTAATTTAGCTCCACAGCTAGCTTATCAACGGCTTCTAACCAGAGAGCTAGCTCCACTGCTTTAGCTAATGTCAAGTCATTAGGCACCACTCATAGCCTATCACACAGCTCAGCATTGCACATGTGCTCTGCTAGTTGGTCGCGTACTATCTCATCTTCAAGCGGTCCAAAACAACACTCGCTGGGTAGCTGCTTCAGGTCAATAACATGCTGGCGGACAGGCTCACCTACACACTGGCGTCTCTGGCGAAAACGAATTATCCGAACAGTCACGCTGTCTGGTGTAGCGTTATCTCATCAATAAAATTATTCTTCATCTTAAAGACATTGTTTCACCCAGGAAAAGGCCAGTCAAGAACTGCTTTCTCATCCCAGGACCACAGCTGAACCAACATTCCTTTGTTAAGCAAACCTAAGGAATGCTCTCAATGTATTAACTCAGATCATAAATAAACTGGAAACGTTCTTACTCCAGACTGTTTGATTGGCTAATAAAACAGTTGACATATTCTAAACCCCTGTGACAAAGAACAGACTTTTTTGAGTGCATCATATGGTCACTACAAAATATCCACAGCTCGACACTACCCCTGGTGGACGTCTCTGGAGTAGACGCTCACTTTGACTGTACAAGTACTGAACTGAAATTAACTCTTTCTTCAAGCTCCATTTCTCAGAACAATTCTAAGGACACCATTTGTTGAAGATCACTGCCTCTGTGGGACAAAGATATTCTGTGGACAATCAATAATGGGTTTGAAATAATATATTAATCCTTGATTTTAAATATGTGCATGTTAAAATGTTTAAATGAATGTTTTATTCTTGAATGTTAATTTAAAAGCACTAGTTATAAAGTTGCATGAATCGCTGAAGTAGGTTAGATTTTATACATTGTAGAGGGTGTAAGGAAAAGGATGTGGAGGCGAGGCACGAGCGTAGGTCAACACAGGTTCTTTATTGACCCTCTAACATAAATACAGCCGGTGGACCCCAGCGTTGCCCGCTGGGGCCATATGTCTGGGAGGAGAGTTTTTGCGTTCCCGAGGCATGTATAACAAGCCTTTTATCCACGTTATACAGACAGAGAGAATGCATGGCACATTAGCATAGTGATTGTCATCTAATACACATCAGTCAATACACATCATTAGCATGACATCAGCTAGCGCCCGGCCCGGACGTCGTCTCTGAGGACGCATACATGACAGTCCCGTCTGATTGCCCCCGGGGCTCTCTGTCCGTATGTAAATTGTCCTCCGTTTCTTCCAGCCCTGATGAGTGTGAGATAGTGTTCATCTGCAGTGTGCTGGGTCACCACACGGTTCCCCCCAGAACACTCACAAGGGGCTGTGACACCCCCCCCCACTTGGTCATTTGGGCTCCAGCTCCGGTAGAACTGTCCTGCTGTAGAGGAGTGTCAGAGGGCATGTCAGTCCGTGGGGGGACTGGGGAGGGGTGGAAAAGACAATGTGCTCCGCTCCGAGTTCCAGCACATTGAATGGCCGTGGATCGTGGGCGCACAGGGCTGGTGCCCGTTGTGCATAATGGAACAAACCAGCTTTAGGGAGTGAGGTGTGGGAAGAGCGATGTAAAGGAGGAGGGGGAGGGGAGTGGGAATAATTGAGTGCCGGCCCGGAATGTCAAAAGTGTCTGGGCTGCGCAAAAATTGCACGTGGATTCGCCATGGTGAAGGACTTTCCCGGTAAACCTGGCGGTGACCCGCAGCAGCTGTGAAAAAAATTAAGTCTCTGAGTCCTCTTTCGGCTCAGTCCTGTGAGGATGTGGGGAAGGCCAAATTCCCAGAGGATGCGTAGCGGCTGTGAAAAAAAAACTGAAGCTATGTGAGGGACTTGGCGGTTTGGCTTTAGGTGCGGAAGCAGCCCTAAAGTCATCGAGGAAAGCAATCGGGTAAATTCCCATTGTGCGTCGTGGATGAGAAACCCATACAAAGTCCCGTGTGTGGGCTGCATGTCTGTTTCAGGTGCGTGAGCAGCCCTAAAGGTTCCTAGGTGGCGATCGGCCGTGTTTCTCGGGCTTGCGCAGCAGCGGAGGACGATGTATAAGTCTGTGGAGCCGGTTTGTCCCTGGTGCGTGGCGCGCGCCTGGTGCAGAGACCACATAGCTGGAAGTTGCGCTGTCCTCGTAAACCTGCAGTGTGCACGCAGGGCTTCTGTGTGCAGAAAGTCCGCTGTCAGGAGGTGAGTCAGAGTCAGGGAGCTTGATAGAAATCAACGCAGACGGCACCGATGATCTTCCCCATTCAGGCTGTTTCTGTGCGTTGCTTGTGTCGCTGATCCTTGTGTGTCTCGGTCTTGCCGCGGTCTCTGTCCGGCCCTGGAGGTCTCCATCGTGGAGAGAGGATAAGGCGTGCACGCTCCAGTGTTGATGCGAAGGAAATAGGCGATCCCTGGTCTCTGGAATCCACAGCGTGGTGAAAAGGAGTAGACGGTCATCCCACGTCAGGTCACCATGTGGTGTGCGGCATAAGTGAGAGACAGTTCATCTCCGTCAGGTCACCAATGTAGAGAAAAAGGAATCCACGGCACGACCAAAGGGAGAGATAGTCTATTTCACGCCAGGTCACCAATGTAGAGGGTGTAAGCAAAAGGATGTGGAGGTGAGGCACGAGCGTAGTTCGACACAGGTTCTTTATTGACCCACTAGCATAAATACAGCCAGTGGACCCCAGCATTGCCCACTGGGGCCGTGTCTCTGGTAGGAGAGTTTTTGCATTCCTGAGGCATGTATAACAAGCTCTTTTATACACGCTATACACACAGAGAGAATGCATGGCACATTAGCATAGTCATTGTCATCTAATACACATCAGTCAAAACACATCATTAGCATGACATCAGCTAGCGCCCGGCCCGGATGTCCTCTCCGAGGACGCATACATAACAGTCCCGTCTGATTGCACCCTGGGGCTCTCTGTCCATATGTAAATTGTCCTCCGTTTCCTCTAGTCCTGATGAGTGTGAGATAGTATTCATCCGCAGTATGCTGGGTCACCACAACATAAGTATATTGATGAATCTTCAGTATTAGAATGTGTCCGTCATTCTGTGAGGATCAGTATCAGCCAATCATCACCCAGCATAATGTTGAGTTACAGCTCTTTTATTCCATTGGTGCCTTACAGACAAAAGATTGTTTGTTCATTGGACTAAAGTTCATAAAACCTGCTCACAAAGGAAGACTGTTGGCTTGGGCTTATGTCAATCACCCTAATGGCGGGAAACGTCTGCAGTTATAAAGAGGGGAGACGCCCTCCTTCAGAGATTTTTTCACTTCTCACTTCAGAGAACGCTACAGACTACAGACTGCAGACCAGAGCACTTCAGAGCAGAGAACATGGAATATTGTGTTTGTGTAAACTTCTGTGTATTTTAATGTTTTTCTTTAAACGTCTGGGAATTAATTCTTTCTTTCCTGAGCTGAAATCTTGATATGGAGTGAAACTCCATGCTTCATAGACGTTTCTGTTTTTCTAACTTTTCATATTGTTAAACTTTCTTTAACTCACCGTGCGTTTTTCAAGGACTGACCATCTCCATACTAGAAGCTATTTTCAACTTCATGAAGTCAGAAAATCTTTTAATTTTGCTATTGGGATCAGATGTTGTAATTATTTTCAAATTCCCTTGGGAGAAGCCGCTGATCCATGAAAGCCTCGACGCAGCTTGCCATTACGCGCCACCGAAGGAAACCAACATCGCCATTATGCTCGACCTAAGCTCTAACTATTATTGCAGTCAAAATTTCATCTTGTAACTGTGGACTTTGGAAGCTGCTGTACCTTGTCCGAATATCTGCTGGCAAGATATTCTGGTTTTGGGTGCCGTCTACAACTAAAGCTTCAGGATAGGCCGCCGAAAGAACTTCAATGCAAGGAGTCACGTGAGCTGTATGCTGTTCCATCTGCTGAAAGTAAATAAACATCTGAGATTTGAGAATAATTCAGCATCTGATCAGATACAAAATTAAAAGATAAATAATATAATTTTTCTTATTAAAATTCCATTTTCATTTTCTTAGAGTAATCCAGAATTTTCCATATAGTTAGTTTAATTTTCCCCATGAATTTGCGTTCAGCTTTTCATAATCCATCAACTTCAAACGGATCTAAATTCAGCTTACATCTTCACCCTGGTTCTGCAAATGCTCGAACTGTTACTTTATCCTTAGTTACAAGTTTAATGTGATGGCTAATGCAAGTCATTTCAATGTCCTTTAATCATCATTTCATTTAAATAAATCTGCAAAAATGATAGAAGTTGTTGGGAATTTATTCCATTCTGAGTCTGGTTTCGAAGCCCCAGTGTCGAATTCACTAATATTTTGAGACTGATTATTAATTAATTTATTGAGTGATTAAGCAGGTATAAAGTGAAATTAATGATTGAATTGTTCACCGAGAACGAGGTGAGCTGGTGCCCCTACGACTATTTACTATCAACGTTTTCTGTGTGTGGACCCGGAATAAATCTCAGGTCCCCATGCATTAATACAAATTAAATAATCTTTACACCTGACCATAATTATAAATCACATATCGCTACACTGAGGTGGAGAAACATTTAGCTAGCAACTCCACAACTTACTCATACGAGTCTGCCACGCCAAGCATCCGTAGGACTCTCCGGCCCTCAATACCCAGGTTGTGAATGAGAAGCACCCGTGCCGTCACCTTATCGAGCTTCCCGAGGTCCAGTGCCGTAATATATGTTTGATAGGCCTCCAACCAATGCGGCCATAGAACCTATGGTTCGCCCGGGAGCTCAAGGAAGGGATGGAGTGGTATAATGCATGCCTCTATATGTTAATCCTTAGTCGCCAAATGTTGGAAATACCTGGGTGATGAATGAGGCAAGATGAACTTGGTGAACACTGCTTTATTGAACTATATACAGAGCAGTACATGGTGTGCACCAGTGTAGGCATCTGGCAAAGAGGCCGTAAGATGGCGCCCATCCCTTATATAGGGCAGTGCGGTGACGTGACAGGAAGTCCACGTCACCACACTGCACTTCATAATAAAGTGCCCCAAATGCATATATCACACTGGCCAGTCAAATATGGTGATACCATGGTCATAAAACAAAGTATTATTATTTTTGGAAGTGTGGGCAGGTGCCGAGTCCTGCAGGAAAATGAAACCAGTATCTCCATAAAGCTTGTCATCAGAGGGAAGTATAGAGTGCTCTAAAATTTTCTGATGGATGGCTGCACTGATTTTGGACTAAATAAAATATAGTAGACCAACACTAGCAGATTGCATGGCTCGCCAAATAAGGTGTTTATGTCCTCTTACCTGGAAATCAAGGTCTCAGAATCCCAAAGGTCCCAAAATGAATTGCAATATAATTTTTCAATACCGCGATATACAATACTTATTGAGATATGTATTTTGTGCACTGAATGTCATTTAAAATTTGGATTTAGTAAAATTTTTATTAGAACGTTTAATGTATGTATATTTACGGTGGGGAAAAAAGTATTTAGTCAGCCACCAATTGTGCAAGTTCTCCCACTTAAAAGATGAGAGAGGTCTCCAATTTTCATCATAGGTATACCTCAACTATGAGAGACAAAATGAGAAAAAAAATCCAGAAAATCACATTGTCTGATTTTTAAAGAATTTATTTGCAAATTATGGTGGAAAATAAGTATTTGGTCACCTACAAACAAGCAAAATTTCTGGCTCTCACAGACCTGTAACTTCTTCTTTAAGAGGTTCCTCTGTCCTCCACTTGTTACCTGTATTAATGGCACCTGTTTGAACTCATTATCAGTATAAAAGACACCTGTCCACAACCTCAAACAGTCAGACTCCAAACTCCACTATGGCCAAGACCAAAGAGCTGTCAAAGGACACCAGAAGCAAAATTGTAGACCTGCACCAGGCTGGGAAGACTGAATCTGCAATAGGTAAGCAGCTTGGTGTGAAAAAATCAACTTTGGGAGCAATTATTAGAAAATGGAAGACAAACAAGACCACTGATAATCTCCCTCGATCTGGTGCTCCACGCAAGATCTCACCCCGTGGGGTCAAAATGATCACGAGAACGGTGAGCAAAAATCCCAGAACCACACGGGGGGACCTAGTAAATGACCTGCAGAGAGCTGGGACCAAAGTAACAAAGGCTACCATCAGAAACACACTACGCCGCCATGGACTCAAATCCTGCAGTGCCAGACGTGTCCCCCTACTTAAGCCAGTACATGTCCAGGCCTGTCTGAAGTTTGCTAGAGAGCATTTGGATGATCCCGAAGAGGATTGGGAGAATGTCATATGGTCAGATGAAAACAAAATAGAACTTTTTGGTAAAAACTCAACTTGTTGTGTTTGGAGGAGAAAGAACACCATACCTACTGTGAAGCATGGGGGTGGAAACATCGTGCTTTGGGGCTGTTTTTCTGCAAAGGGACCAGGACGACTGATCCGTGTAAAGGAAAGAATGAATGGGGCCATGTATCGTGAGATTTTGAGTGAAAACCTCGTTCCATCAGCAAGGGCATTGAAGATGAAACGTGGCTGGGTCTTTCAGCATGACAATGATCCCAAACATACCGCCCGGGCAACGAAGGAGTGGCTTCGTAAGAAGCATTTCAAGGTCCTGGAGAGGCCTAGCCAGTCTCCAGATCTCAACCCCATAGAAAATCTTTGGAGGGAGTTGAAAGTCCATGTTGCCCAGCAACAGCCCAAAACATCACTGCTCTAGAGGAGATCTGCATGGAGGAATGGGCCAAAATACCAGCAACAGTGTGTGAAAACCTTGTGAAGACTTATAGAAAACGTTTGACCTCTGTCATTGCCAACAAATGGTATATAACAAAGTATTGAGATGAACTTTTGTTATTGACCAAATACTTATTTTTCACCATAATTTGCAAATAAATTCTTTAAAAATCAGACAATGTGATTTTCTGGATTTTTTTTTCCTCATTTTGTCTCTCATAGTTGAGGTATACCTATGATGAAAATTGGAGACCTCTCTCATCTTTTAAGTGGGAGAATGTGCACAATTGGTGGCTGACTAAATATTTTTTACCCCACTGTATATATATACACACACATCGACACACTGGTGTGAAAAAGTATTTCCCCCCTTCCTGATTTCTCATTGTTTTTGTACGTTTGTCACACTTAAATGTTAAATGTTTCAGATCATCAAAAAAAAAGTTAAATATTAGACAAAGATAACACAAGTAAACACAAAATAAAATTTTGAAATGAACGTGTTCATTATTAAGGGTAAAAAAAATCCAAACCGACATGGCCCTGTGTGAAAAAGTGATTGCCCTCTGAACCTAATAACTGGTTGGGCCACCCTTAGCAGCAACAACTGCAATCAAGCATTTGCGATAACTGGCAATGAGTCTTTTACAGCGCTGTGGAGGAATTTTGGCCCATTCATATTTGCAGAATTGTTGTAATTCAGCCACATTGGAGGGTTTTTGAGCATGAACCACAGGTCATGCCACAGCATCTCAATCGGATGCAGGGCAGGCCTTTGACTAGACCACTCCAAAGTCTTCATTTTATTTTTCTTAAGCCATTCAGAGGTGGACTTCCTGGTGTGTTTTGGATCATTGACCTGCTACAGAACCCAAGTGCACTTCAGCTTGAGGTCAGGAACAGTTGACTGGACATCCTCCTTCAGGATTTATTGGTAGACAGCAGAATTTGTGGTTCCATTTACCACAGCAAGTCTTCCAGGTCCTGAAGCAGCACAAAAGGCCCAGACCATCAAACTACCACCACCATATTTTGCTGTTGGTATTATGCTCCTTTTCTGAAATGCTGTGTTACTTTTACACTGGATGTAATGGGACACACACCTTCCAAAAAGTTCAACTTTTGTCTCATCAGTCCACAGAGTATTTTCCCAAAAGTCTTTGGGATCCCAAAGACTGATTATGTTTTCTGGCAAAACTGAGACAAGCCTGTATGTTCTTTGTGCTCAGCAGTGGTTTTCGTCTTGGAGCGCTTCCATGCAGGCCATTTTTGCCCAGTCTCTTTCTTATGGTGGAGTCATGAACACTGACCTTAAGTGAGGTAAATGAGGCCTGCAATTCTTTGGATGTTGTTGTGGGGTCTTTTGTGACCTCTTGGATGAGTCGTCGCTGTGCTCTTGGGGTAATTTTGGTCGTCCAGCCACTCCTGGGAAGGTTCACCACTGTTCCATGTTTTCGCCATTTGTGGATAATGGCTCTCACTGTGGTTCGCTGGAGTCCCAAAGCTTTAGAAATGGCTTTATAACCTTTTCCAGACTGATAGTTACTTTGTTTCTCATTTGTTTGTGAATTTCTTGTGATGTCTAGCTTTTGAGGATCTTTTGGTCTACTTCACTTTTTTAGGCACGTCCTATTTAAGTGATGTCTTGATTGAGAACAGGTGTGGCAGTAATCAGGCATGGGTGTAGCTAGGGAAATTTAACTCAACTTTCCAAAGATGAGATAAACCACAGTTAATTTATGTTTTAACCGGGGTGCAATCACTTTTTCAAACAGGGCCATGTACGTTTGGAATTTTTTTGTACCCTTAATAGTAAACACCTTAATTTAAAAACTGTATTTTGTGTTTACTTGTGTTATCTTTGTCTAATATTTAAATTTGTTCGACAATCTGAAATATTTAAGTGTGACAAACATACAAAAAAAATGAGAAATCAGGAAGGGACAAACACTTTTTCACACCACTTTATATAGCGGGACAAAGAAGTATTGAATACATCAACATTTTTCTCATTAAACATATTTCTGATGGAGCCATTGACCTGAGATTTTCACCAGGTATCAGTGACAACCCAAGTCATCCATACATACAAAGAATTCATGACAACTTTGTTCACAAAACTAGTTATATTTAATGAACGTGGAATGACACAAGGAATAAGTATTAAACAAATGCCTTTGTTGGTAATAATAGCATCCAGATGCCTCGTATATGGTGAAACTCGGTGCAGACTTTGCTAAAGAGTGATTTTAGCCCATTCTTCCAGGCAAACTGTCTTCAAATCTTGAAGGTCCGTGGGTGTCTTCTATGAACTCTGATCTTCAGTTCGTTCCATAGATTTTTAATTGGATTCAGGTCAGCTGACTGACTGGGCCATTCAAGCAGCTTTATTTTCCTTCTCTGGAGCCAGTTGAGAGTTTCCTTGGACATGTGTTTGGGATCACTGTCTTGCTTAACCCCTTGCACTCTGGTCAATTTCCCTAAAAACGCCTAAAAATAACATACCCAAAGTAAATCAAAAGCTGTTCTTCAACCCTTTGCAGCATCTTGAGATGAGATGAGATGATGAGATTCAACTTTATTGTCATTACACATGTATGAATACAAGGTAACGAAACGTGACTTGGCATTTGGGCATGCTCTGCAGAGCGCATCCAAGGCCGTGGCAGCCGCTAGGCGCCAGTCATAAAGAAGAAAAGAAAAAAGAAAAGAAATGATATGACACAATAGGCGAGAGAAAAAAACATGTTTTATCAAATTGACGCTTAATGGGTAAGCGAAATTTTGATTGCAGGCATAAAAACCCTCAATGCATATTTAGCAGTAGTGGACAATCACACAGCAGAGGGAGGGAGAGCAGTGTGTGTATATTTGCATGTCATTGTGTAGTGTAAATGTAACAGTTGTTAGTGAGCAGCAGAGGGCGCCTCCTGGCAGTGGATAGATGTTATAATCATGTGACTTATAAACAAGTCCAGAGTTCAGAGTCTATCTCTCTTTCTCTCTTGCTTGCAGAAGGCACATGGGCATTGTCCTTGAGAGTCCAATCCGCTGACGACAACAACTGATTGTTGATTGTATGGGTAGACATAAGAGCCGGTTCTTCCGCTAATCTCAGTCAGGAGGAATGTAAACACGGGGCAAACAAGGTCAAATCAAATCAAATCAGCACAGTGCACTCAGAGAGTAGAATTTTGTCCTCACCCGTGTAATTCTGTGCTTCCATTATATATGCAGGCTTAAACTGTTTTTCCATAGAGAGCACAGGGCTTTCAGATGTATTCCTTCACTGAATCACTGTCATTCAGTTCACCGTTTGCCGCTACTCGTGCCCTCCCCAACTGGTCGAATTTGATGAAGGAGCTGACTGGGTCCGCTTGATCCGCTCTCTCACCTTCCTTCAATTTCTGATGCATCAGGGAACTCCACAGCCAAAAATAGAAGTCCTGAGATCATAGCCAATAATATTGCCATAGACGCATGGATTCCAATGTCCATGAGTCTCTCGTAGGTTCCAATTCTTGGGCTCCCCCTTGGCCCAATTCTTGTTGAAAATAGTGACAATAGCACATTTAAGCCGCTTCCAAATCCATAATTTCCGTTTAGATTAAGATTCAGCAGAAGAAGAGCGACTAAACACAGATAAAAACGCAACATTGCAAAAGCTGGGAATAGATCAGGAAGGCAGGGGAGGAGGGAAGAAAAATGCGACTGCTCTCTCTCAAGGCAAGAAGGAAATATCTTCATGGGGTTGGTCTCATTTAAAAGAAAACTCTTTGAATTTTTTGGCAAAACAGTCATAGTCTCTTTAAGTGCTCCTGCCACTGAGTAACAGTCATCTAAATATACTGAACTTGAAGAAAATAAAGTTCGCCTGGGTGTTTTTTTTAGATACAAATGCTTGCAAATAACACACAGCTGTCAGATACTGGCTGGAAAATGCAACAGAAATGTAGAACCAAGTGTTATCCAGCTGAGGTCAAAATTTTGTAACAATACCACAAAAAATGAATATATTACACAGCTTTTTTCTCAGGTTGTTCCCAGGCGTTTTTGAACTGTGCCAAATTGTGCCAAATGGCACAGTTTGGAAAAACGTCTATAACTTTTGAATGATTAAGCATAGAAGCTTCATCTTGGGCTCAAATGAAAGGTGACACTCAGGGCTGTGTGTGTGGGGGGGGTTGTTTATTCATTCATGAATGAATGAATGAACGAACAAGCCCCCCACACACAAAGAAGCATGCCACTAAAAAATGTGTGGCCTTTTTTTACAAGAAAAAATAACCTACAGTGCAATAAAAATTATACTAAAATATCTGAAATGTAGAGGATAACAACTCTCCCCCCCCACTACAGAGGAGCACGGCGCACAAAAAAACGGTCCGTCAACGGTCCGTCATGTGGCGATGATGCACAGTTGTAATCACCCATCGGTCAAAAGTCATTTTGATTACTATTTTCAGTGATAAAGAATAATTTAGCTTATAACACTTACCTGTCCACAACAGCAATGTCGTTGGTGAACATCTGTTCCTCATTGTCAGACGAACATGAAGCTGGTCCGCTTGATACGGACTCGTGGTTCTGGTCACGCGACCCGGTCAAACCATGATTCCATGATTGTGGTTTTGCACTTCCATGATTGCGGTTTTGGTGAACGATTTTTCAAAACAAATAAGAACAGTAGTAATAAAAAAAGACTGGCAAACGCTACTGTTACACACAGCGGCTTACACAAAACAGATTTTACGCACGGGACGCACGCTTTCAATCATCGAACTTCTCTGCTTCAATTGGCTCGCTGTATTCGCAGCCGTTGGTAGGTGGGTCCTTCTTGCTAGCTTTTCAGTCATTGGTTCTTCAAGGTTTCAGAAACCCAATTCAAGGCTCTTATTAGTCGAATGAGAGGTCAATCAAATCTAAACCAATCAAAGCACTCCTTTGGCTTTCTGTTCGCGGCTGTGTCTGTAGTGGAAGAATGGAAATGCAGCTTTTTTTTTCAGTGCGCACTGAGACGCACAGTGCACACTAGGACGCACGAGGATGCACGAGGACGCACTAGGACGCAGAGACTTGACTGCCCGTGGTATCCCGGAGTGCAAGAGGTTAAATGTCCACCCTCATTTCATCTTCAGCATCTTGGCAGATGGCAACAGGTTCTTATCAAGGATGTCTCTGTACATTTGTCCATTCATCTTTCTTTCAATTATATGAAGTCTGCCTGTACCATGTGCTGAAAAACACCTCCACACCATGATGCTCCCACCTCCAAACTTCACTGTTGGTATGATAATTTTTGCCAGATGTGCAGTGCCATTCCTCCTCCAAACATGCTGTCTTGTGGCATCCAAAAAGTTCAAATTTGGTGTCATCTGACTAGACTATATTCTCCCAGTATTTTACTGGCTTGCCCAAATGTTGTGCAGGAAACTTTAAACGAGCTTCAACATACTTTTTCTTCAGTAATGGAGTCTTGTGAGGTAAGTGGGCATACAACCCATGTTGGATGAGTGCATTACTTATTGCTTTCTTTGAAACAGCAGTACCTGCTAACTCCTGGTCTTTCTGGAGCTCTCCAGGAGTGGTCTTTGGCTCTTGGATAACTCTTCTGATAATTCTTTTGAATCCTCTTCCAGAAATCTTGCGAGGACCTGCTGGTCATGACCGATTTATGGTAAAATGATGTTATTTCCACTTCCAAATGATGGCTCCAACAGTGCTCATTGAAACATTCAGCAGTTTAGAAATGCGCCTGTAACCAATGCATTCATTAATTTTTGCAACAATGAGGTTGCGAAGGTCTAGAGAGAGCTCATTATTCTACCCATCATTAGTTCTTTGTGGTGTGACAATCTGATATTCACAGACCATTTTAAAGGCTGTCAGTCAGGACTTAACCAATTGAAATTAATTTGCACTGATGGTCGATGGGATGGCTTCCTAAATTCTGATGGATTTCAGCTGGTTTCTTGGCTTTCTTTGCCTTTTTGTACCTCTTTTTCTTCATGTGTTCAATATTTATTCCCTGTGGGTTATCTGGTAAAAATCTCAGGTCATTGGCTCCATCAGAAATATGTTTAATGAGAAAAATGTTGACGTGTTGAGTATTTATTTTCCATGCTCTGTGTGTGGGGGGGTGGTGTGTGTGTGGGGGGGTGGGTGTGGGTGTGGGGGGGGTTGTGTATACTGTGCATCCGGAAAGAATTCACAGCGCTTCACTTTTTCCATATTTTGTTACGTTACAACCTTATTCCAAAAGGGATTGAATTAATTTTTTTCCTCAAAATTCTACTGACAATACCCCATAATGACAACGTGAAAAATGTTTTTTTGAGGTTTTTGCAAATTTATTAAAAATAAAAAACTAAGAAAGCACATGTACCTAAGTATTCACAGCCTCTGCCATGAAGCTCAAAATTGAGCTCAGGTGGATCCTGTTTCCACTGATCATCCTTGAAATGTTTCTACAGCTTAATTGGACTCCACCTGCGGTAAATTCAGTTGAATTGGCATGAGCTGGAAAGGCGTACACCTGTCTATATAAGGTCCCACAGTTGACAGTGCACGTAAGGGCACAAACCAAGCATGACGTCAAAAGAATTGTCTGTAGATCTCTGAGACAGGATTGTCTCAAGGCACAAATCTGCCAAAGGGTGCAGAAAATATTCCGCTTCTTTAAAGGTCCCAATGAGTACAGTGGCCTCCATCATCCATAAATGGAAGAAGTTCAGAACCACCAAGACTCTTCCTAGATCTGGCCGGCTGTCTAAACTGAGCAATCAGGAGAGAAGGGCCTTAGTCAGAGAGGTGACCAAGAACCTGATGGTCACTCTGTCAAAGCTCCAGCGTTCTTCTGTGGGGATAGGAGAACCTTCCAGAAGGCAATCCACCAATCAGGCCTGTATGGTAGAGTGGCCTGACAGAAGCCACTCCTGAGTAAAAGGCACATGGCAGCCCGCCTGGAGTTTGCCAAAAGACACTTGAAGGACTCTCAGACCATGAGAAACAAAATTCTCTGGTCTGATGAGACAAAGATTGAACTCTTAAGCGTGAATGCCAGGCGTCATGTTTGGAGGAAACCAGACACCGCTCATAACCATGCCAATGGTGGTGGCAGCATCATGCTGTGGGGATGTTTGTCAATGGCAGGAACTGGGAGACTAGTCAGGATAGAGGGAAAGATGAATGCAGCAATGTACAGAGACATCCTGGATGAAAACCTGCTCCAGAGAACTCGACCTCAGACTGGGGTGACGGTTCATCTTTCAGCAGGACAACAACCTTCAGCACATAGCCAAGATATCAAAGGAATGGCTTCAGGACAACTCTGTGAATGACCTTGAATGGCCCAGCCAAAGTCCAGACTTGAATCCAATTGCACATCTCTGGAGAGATCTAAAAATGGCTATGCACCTACGCTTCCCATCCATCCTGATGGAGCTTGAGAGGTGCTGCAAAGAGGAATGGGCAAAACTGCCCAAAGATAGGTGTGCCAAGCTTGTGGCATCATATTCAAAAAGACTCGGGGCTGTAATTGCTGCCAAAGGTGCATGAAAAAAGTATTGAGCAAACGCTGTGAATACTTATGTGCATGTGATTTCTTGTTTTTTTTATTTTTAATTAATTTGCAAAAATCTCCAAAAAAAAACTTTTTTCACTTTGTCATTATGGGTCATTGTGTGTTGAATTTTTAGGGAAAAAATGAATTCAATCCCTTTTGGAATAAAGCTGTAACATAACAAAATGTGGAAAAAAAAATGAAGTGCTGTGAATACTTTCCAGATGCACTATACAGTATATACTGTATATATATATATATATACATATATATATATATATATATATATATATATATGTGTGTGTGTGTGTGTGTGTGTGTGTGTGTGTGTGTGTGTGTGTATATAAATAAAATAAATATATATATAATATATATATGTATATAAATATAAATAAGTATATACTTATATATATATATATATATATATATATATATATATATATATATATATATATATATACTGTATATATATATATATACTGTATATATATATATATACAGTATATATATATATATATATACTGTATATATATATATATATATATATACTGTATATATATATACAGTATATACAGGCAGCTCGGTGGTGCAGTGGCTGCACAGTAAGAAGGTCATGGGTTCGATCCCACCCCCTGACCATCAGTGACCCTTCTGTGTGGAGTTTGCATGTTCGCTCCGTGTCTGCGTGGGTTTACACTGGGTACTCCCGTTTCCTCCCACAGGCCAAAAACATGCACCTTCAACTATTCCTGCTGTCCACGGCCTCCCCTCAACACCCCACACTCCCAGAACACACCCCCCCCCCATCCTAACCTGACCCTCACTAAGACCCAGGTGAGAGCAGAGCTGAGGAAGATCAAGGCGGGGAAGGCCTCAGGTCCAGACTGCATCAGCTCGAAGCTCCTCAAGTCCTGCGAAGACCAGCTGTGTGCGATTGTGGAGCATATCTTGAACCTGAGTCTGAAGCTGGGGAGGGTACCACAGTTTTGGAAAGCATCCTGTGTGGTACCCGTACCAAAGACGCCTCACCCCAAGGACCTGAACAGCTACAGACCAGTGGCCCCCACATCACACCTAATGAAGACCCTGGAGTAGCTGTTCCTTGCCCACCTCCACCCCCTGGTGGGACCAGCAATGGATCCACTCCAGTTCGCCTACCAGCATGGCATTGGGGTGGAGGATGCAGTGATCTTCCTCCTACACCGTTCCCTGTCCAACCTGGAGAAGCCTGGGAGTACTGTGAGGATCATTTTCTTTGATTTCTCCAGTGCTTTCAACACCATCCAACCAGTGATCCTGAAGGACAAGCTACTGTGCGCAGGGGTGGACCAGCACCTGTCATCATGGATCCTGGACTACCTCACAAACCAGCCACAGTTCTGGCTCCTTTCCTGTTCACTCTTTATTCTGCGTACTTTTCACACAACACACCACACTGCCACCTACAGAAGTTCTCTGATGACTCTGTGATCGCCGCCCTCATCTCTGATGGAGATGATGTGAAGTACAGAGGATTTATCCAGGACTTCATGGATTGGTGCCAACGGAACTGCCTCCAGATCAATGTGAGGAAAACTAAGGAACTGGTGGTGGACTGCCACAGGCGAGGACAACGCCCCACATCACCAGCAAACATACAGGGAACAGACATTGAGATGGTGACACCCTACAAGTACCTGGGTGTTCACCTGAACAATACATGCATACCTCCTTGGTGGAGGTATGCACTCTTTCAACTTTCAAAGGTGGCTGCAAATCTCACGAGACAAGCTATTACTTCCACTGAAGAGAGTGCATACCTCTGCCAAGGCTGCTTCAAAGTCCTTGGTAGAGGAATCCAGTCTCAAATCATCACCAAAATTTAATGGATTCATTCTTCGCCCAAGGGCTACCTCTGGTGAAAATTTCATCAAAATCTATCCAGTAGTTTTTGCATAATCCTGCTAACATTCAAACAAAAAGACAGTCAAGCCACCCTGATGACATTGCCTCCAATGTCAAAGAATGCATACCTTGGCAGAGGTATGCACTGTCTGAGTGCTTTTCTTGTTATGTTATCTTCCTTTGGATCAGCGGGGGTGGGGTAGCCACACTGAGCACTCAGCACCGCCTAGCAGCGGCACTGAGCACTGAACACCGCTCAGCAGTGGCAGCTTGGAAGAGTATGAAGTTTACTGCTCATATTAATGTGACAAATATTTGAATATGTGCAATACAACCATTTTATGTATTGCCATATGTTCCAACACAAAAAATATATTCGGCATATCGCCCCGCCCTATCTGCTGGTGTTGGTGCCCTGTGTTTTATTAAGTCCAAGGTCAGCATCGCCATCTAGCAAGAAATTTTAGAGCACTTTATGCTTCCCTTTGCTGACAAGCTTTATGGAGATGCTGATTTAATTTTTTAGCAGGACTTGGCACCTGCCTACACCGGCAAAAGTACCAGTACCTGTTTTCATGACCATGGTATAACTCTGCTTGATTTGCCACATGGCAATGATGCAGTAATTTATGCAAAAGGAGTCCCGACCAAGTATTGAGTGTGTGCATGGACATTTCAGTTTTTGCATGACAAGACAACAGGGAAAAATGGGCATACTTTTAAGTCGGCAAAAATTTCATTTAAAATCTTTTTTTTTTTATAATTGCTCTTATGTAATATTTTAATTTTTTGAGAAACTGAATTCTGGTTATTCATTAGCTGAAAGCTTGTTATGATTGGGTGAGGGTGCTCCTCTTCCCTTCCTGTGGGAGGTCCCCTGGCTCCGCAGGTAATCAATACACCTGCGTGAGTGGATGCACCTGCTGTCTCTTTGCTGCCAGTGCTTTAAAGGATCAGTTGTGAATGCTCCAGCGCTGGCTCGTTGGGTATACTGCCACTGAAGATAAAGTAAGTGAAGCTTTAGCTATCATGGAACCCAGATATTAATCTCTTTCTCTCTTTCACCTTCCCAGATTGCTGCCATCTCTGCGGTGTGTCCTCACCTGCTCCGTAATCATCGTCATCTCTCTGGATCGCCTACTCCACCTGGTCAGACATTTCCCCAACCCTACTCATCCGCAGCATCTTCACCAAATCATCTTTGCCCTACTGTGTTCCTCCGTCGGGCTCTCTGCTCCTATTCGTAAGAATATTCCTATTATTCATTATTCTCTGCCTCCCTCCTCAAACAAACCTGCTCTCATCTCCCTCCTTTCAGGGTGGGTTCTCCTCTGGCCAGCGAGGTGTTTCTTCCCACTAATCCTGCGTTTGTCATATCCGGCTCTAGGGAGCCGGGCAATCAGAGCCAGGGACAAGCCAGTGAGTCGAGATGGTTTATTTTGGGTAAGGGATAAGGGATGAGGAGAGCACAGATACTCATGCAGAGGTACACTCACAGGTTGCACAGCGCAGAGGTAAGCAGCTCGTACCGGACGTGGGGGTAGCAAGACGTACATCCTCACAGCGGGATACAAACACAGGAATGCTGCAAGGGGAGTTGAGGCTGACACCAGACGAAGGGGCTTCAGCCTAGCAGTGCTTATGTCGCAGCCCCGAGTCATCGAGGCTGCTCCTATTTATCCTCATTGGCAGCGCCCCAGCTGATGAAGACTAATTGGCCCCAGCCGTCCATAATGCTGCCAGCTGGGGGCCAGCTGAGACGCTGCTCAATGGGAGGCAGGGATGAGGGAAAACATGGGCTCAGTGCCGAGACGGCATCTCAACCCATGGTGACAGAGCCCCTCCCTCAAGGTCGGGCTCCTGAACGACCAGGAACATCCCAGCCCCCCCCCCCCCCCCACCTAGGGTGGGAGGAAGGGAGGCGGACCGGAGGGGAAGAAGCCAAGGGAAGGACAACACCAATGGGGCAATGTAGGGTAGCGGGAAAGAAAAACCCAAATACAATACTGACAACAGAACAATTAACCCAGGTACAGATGGGGAGAAGAACTGGGTCAGCACGCCGGTTACATACTACCCAGAGAGTACCAACCATGCGTGACCCAGAGCAAGAAAAAAAAAAAAAAGAACCACCAAAAAGGTACAGGGCAAAAAATGCTGAGTATGGTCAAATAAAGGGAAAACACAATACACAGCACCAATATAAGTACATACACACAGTCACCAAGAAAAGTGAGGGTGACTGGAACAAATGGACAATTACAGAGCATGGTGTTACGGAAAACAAGGCACATGACTCTATAATGAACCAACAGGGCATAAAAAAGAAATACTGAGTGCAGGCAAAGAAAAACCCACACACATGAATATATAAATACCCACAGTCACCTAAAGAAATGAAAGTGACTGGAATGAATGGGCAACTGCAGAGTATGGTCTGAAAGGGAACAAAACATAACTCTACAATGCAAAAACGAGACTAAAAACATGGTACAAAAAATAAAATGCTGGGTACGAGGGAAGGAAAACGCACAGCACTATAAATACACATCCACCAACAGGACAGACATTACACCCAAGTGACCTTAATAACGATAAAAGAAAAAGTGACACCCGAGGTGTATGGCAGGCAGAGTCCAAAAATAGCCGAGATGGCTCCGGAGATCTCCCCGCCCATTGTCCAGCTGGCGAATCAGGGGAAGAGAAATGTTCGGACGGCGAACTCTGGACCCAGATCCCAGGAATCCAGTCCAACGGCTGCCGAACCAGGCCGCCCAAAGGCAAACACAGACCAGTGGGGGGAAACCAGATCGCCGAACCGAAAGTTTTGCGGGTCGGGTCGTCGACCCGCATCACTCAACCACCAGGACCGTTGAGACGGACGAAGGGTCAGAGCGGATCCCGGTGGAAGAGGCTCAGGGGAGAGCCGATGACGAGGGCGGCGGGCCTCAGGGAAACGGCCACCTCCTCACCGGACCTGGACAACACTGGGGCAGCACCCACGTCGGACCCCGATCGGGCCTCAGGCGAACCCACGTTGGACCCCGATTGGGTCTCGGGCGAACCCACGTTGGACACTGCACCAGAACCGACCTCCAACGTTGAACCCGGACCCTCCAGCACCACGAGGAACAGCAACTCCTCGCCGGTGACCCTGGAAGAAGGCTCAGAAGAGAAAACAGAACCGGGATCAGGATCACCGGCAGCGCCAGAACCCGGCGAGACGAGCTCAGACGCAGCGGGCGGCTGCACCCTGCTCGTCTCCCCTGGAGATAGGCTGAAGTGCTCAAAGATAAAAAGAGAGAAAAGAAAGGAGAGCACTCGCCTGATCTCGGGTTCTGACGCCGTCCAGGACTGCGAAGATCCAGGATCCGTCGTCAGGAGGTCGTTGTCAGGCTCCCATCTAGCCGCGTCGGGCCCCGCAGCCAGCACGATGGTCAGCGCAGCTTGAGATCCCTCCAGCTCAGGTAACCCCGCCGACGACCCACTCGGCGTGAAGCCAGAAGAATCTCGTCCCGCTGGACCGAACCGCTCCTCCGTGGAGACCCAGGGACGCTCAGTCGTCAGCGTAGACTCCACGCAGCAGTCAGTCCCCCTCCTCCGTCCGCAATGTAGCTGCGGAACCACAGGCCCTCTCCATATCCCACCACGTTGACCCGGAGCCGGGGACCGCTCGGCGGAGAGAGACACAGAGGATGCGGGATTAGGAAAACAGGTTACAGCAGGTGGGGAGAGTTCAGGGAGCTGCGAACCCTGAACTTCTCCTCCAGGGATGTGACAGAGCAAATCATTAAGCAGGTGTGAAAAAACAATGACTTGCCTGCCCCCTGGAGGTTGAGTATCGCCTGCTGTAGTGGAATCTGCTTCTTCCTCTCCCCGCCCGGCGATAACGGAGGACCCCCCGGGAATTCGTCTGAGGATCGCTCGCGTTGTCTCCAGCAGAGAGCTCACCAGGCCGGGATTCCAGGCACACACAGCGGTCAGGAAGCGCGTCGAGGAGGAGGGGGAAACAGCCGGGGTGAGCCAGCCCGAATGTCCAGGAATGACAGCGGGGGAACGAGGCTCAGGGGACGAGGCTGTAGGATCTCCACACTGACGAGGCGAAGGGATGACAGCTGCGTGGGAGGAACGGTCCTGACGATGACCCAGAACTGGATCCGGACGAGGTTCGTGCAGAGGTGACTCGGCGATGTGATGACGACTACTCCCAGGGGACGAAGCGAGGGGGAAACCCAGGATTCGCCGCTCCAGATCGGAGATCGAGACGAGGAAGGCGTCGAGCACGGGAAAGCTTCGTAGCCCTGAAGTCCTCACCATCAATCTCACTGCCGCCGCCACATGCCTGAAGGTGGTGACAGGAAACACAGTAGAGCTCGCGACAGCCACTCGACCCCGGACATAACTGCTGTCAGCTGCGGCTCCTAGAAGGGAATCCCGAGTGACGTGGCGCAGGTCGGGGGAAGTCCTCTGGTTGGCGCGAACTCCCGGACTGGAATGGCGGCAGGAACGGGACTCCGAAGCGGGGAAAGACGTCGCCCACTTCGACTCCCTGCCGGGATTTCCATCCACCCCGTGGAGCTTCTCTCGCTGTGTACCTGCAACGTCTATCCTGGCACTGTCCTCCAGATGGTACAGAGAGTGAGGGTGACAGTCCAGGAGTTCCTCAGCACGGCCCGGATGCCAGCGTCTCGCGTTGGAGGCGTCGTGCAGGGTGAAGAATGTCCCGTCGACAGCCTCCGAGATGGACCTTAGCTCGTCGCCCTGGCGCCGGAAGTGACTCCTGGGAAACGGCATGCTAGCAGCGCTGACACCCGGACAGAAAGGTACATTTCCACAGCGACTCACGGCCGCCGGCAACTCTTCTGGCTGCGACATACTGTCATATCCGGCTCTAGGGAGCCGGGCAATCAGAGCCAGGGACAAGCCAGTGAGTCGAGATGGTTTATTTTGGGTAAGGGATAAGGGATGAGGAGAGCACAGATACTCATGCAGAGGTACACTCACAGGTTGCACAGCGCAGAGGTAAGCAGCTCGTACCGGACGTGGGGGTAGCAAGACGTACATCCTCACAGCGGGATACAAACACAGGAATGCTGCAAGGGGAGTTGAGGCTGACACCAGACGAAGGGGCTTCAGCCTAGCAGTGCTTATGTCGCAGCCCCGAGTCATCGAGGCTGCTCCTATTTATCCTCATTGGCAGCGCCCCAGCTGATGAAGACTAATTGGCCCCAGCCGTCCATAATGCTGCCAGCTGGGGGCCAGCTGAGACGCTGCTCAATGGGAGGCAGGGATGAGGGAAAACATGGGCTCAGTGCCGAGACGGCATCTCAACCCATGGTGACAGCGTTCACTCATTCATTAAAATTGTGTTTAAACTTTGCCTCTCTGCGTGGTGTGCATTCCCTGGTGTAGCGTCTTGCATATGAGCTGATATTTCTTGTAATCATGACAGAATGAGCCAGCCACAAATTAGGCTCAGCAGGTGCTGCATCAGCAAAGTACTCCGCCCTCTACTGCCTCAACGTCAGGCAGATGGCCTTGCTGACTGAACAGCTGCAGACCATTACATAGCAGTTGAGCACGGTCAACGACCATCTCGGTCGCATGTCTCGTTCGGGTCCTCTTTCCCTACCTGCTATCCCAGTTACTTCCACCATCCGCCGAACAACCGCCGTTCCCTCACCTGCTCCGTATGCAGGGGAGGTGGGGAAATGTAAGGGGTTTCTGTGTCAGGTTCAGCTTTATCTGCGGCAGGTGAGTGGGGAGTACCCGGACAACACGTCAAAAATTAATTTCATGATCCTCTTGCTGCGAGACCGAGCCCTCAGCTTCCCTATGATCATGGATCACAATATAAATATACTCTGTCTCACAGAAACATGGCTATGCCCCGATGACTTTGTTAGTATCAATGAGGCCACCCCCCCCCCCAAGCTATGGTAATATTCATATTCTCAGAAACACTGGGCAAGGTGGTGGTGTCGGGGTAATATATGAATCCACATTACCAATGAACCCTCAGCCTAAGCTAAACTCAAATTATAATTATTTTGAATACTTAATTTTTAGCTTAGCACATCCATCCTGTGGGTCAGAACAGCCTATTTTATTTACCACAGTATATCACCCTCCCAGTGCTTCTTTTGTTGAATTTATGTCTGAATTCTCTGAGTTCTTAACAACTTTAGTTCTCAGTTCAGACAAGATTATCATAGCCGGTGATTTTAATATTCATATTGACGTTGATAAGGTTCAGGTTCAGGTTCAGGTTACTTTATTTGTACCCGTAGGTAGATTTGTTTTGCGGTTGGTGACATCCATATTTACAAGCCACTAATTACATTCAACATAGACACAAACACAGGCACACATCTTACAAAATAGGTAAATATAAAATATGTACAATATAATTTTATAGCTTGTTCAACTCTTTGACAGCAGCAGGGACAAAGCTGTTTTTGTAGCGCTGGGTTCTACTTTTTGGGACAGCAAACCTCCGTCTGGAGGGAAGAAGCTGAAAGTTGCAGTGCAAAGGGTGGGAGTCATCATTTAAAATCGAGTCGGCCATCCTCTGTACTTGTCTGGTGTACAGGGATGTCAGGCTCAGCTGTGACTCACCAAGCAAATGACTGGACCATCTGACTACCTGATCCAAGGATTTCCTCTGTTTCAGTTTTATCTGACCAAACCATGACATTAAAGAAAAGGATAAAACAGATTCAATAAAAGCCCGATAGAACATAGTCATTATGGTTCGGTCAATTTGGAAGCGTGCAAGTTTCCTCAAACAATGCAAATTTTGCTGACCCTTTTTGCACACCCTTTCACAGTTCACCTCAAAGTTCAATCCACTATCAATAATCGTCCCAAGATATTTGTACGATTGTACACATTCGGTGGTCTGGCCTTTTAGTATGGTGACTTTGTGCCTGGGAGTTTTCCTCCTAAAGTCAATAATCATATCTTTCGTTTTTGTTGTATTCAGCTGCAGGTAGGAATCCTCACACCAGTGAACAAAGTCATCAACTACTGGGCCGTGGCCACTCTCACCATCCTGGAGGAGACTGACAATGACTGAGTCATCAGCATACTTTATAATGTGTCTGTTGTCATGTCTGCTCCGACACATGTTTGTGTACAGGATGAAGAGTAGTGGTGACAACACACACCCCTGAGGAGAGCCAGTAGAAGAGCACTTTAGGTCAGACAATGTGCCATTGACCCTTACTCTCTGCGTCCTGTTGGTTAAGAAATCCAGAATCCAACCCACCAGATTATTGCTTAAATCAAATTGTTGCAGGAGCCTTTCAACTAAAATATGAGGTTGGATTGTATTAAAGGCAGAAGAAAAGTCCACAAATAAAAGCCTGGCGTGTGTCCCATTAAAATCTAGATGTTTAAAAAGCATGTCAAACAGAGTGACAGTGGCATCCTCCACTCCTCTGTGAGGCCTATAGGCAAACTGCAGAGGATCCAATGCATGTTCAGTCTGCCTTAGGACCTCACATCTGACCAGTTTTTCAAAAATTTTCATTAAAATTGAAGTCAAAGCAACTGGTCTAAAGTCGTTTACCGTTTTAGGACAGCTGGATTTTGGAACGGGAACAACCACGGCATCTTTCCAGATCTTAGGCACATCTTGTGTCTGTAAGGACTTATTGAAAATATAATGAAATATAGGACTCAGTTCATGTGCACAGGACTTTACCAGGCGTCCACATATATTATCAGGGCCCTGATTTTTGTTCACTTTTACAGCGCAGAACTCCCTTTTAACATCCTGCATCTCAATATTAAAGTGCTGATTGTCTTTGAGTTTCTGTTTCAAATCTTGGATTTAATTTTGGATAATGATAGTAATAGTGTAGCATTCCTCTCCCTCTTAAATTCAACTGTTTTTTCTCAGTGTGTTAGTGAACCAACTCATCATCATAATCACACCCTTCACCTGGTCTTGGCCTACGGTGTAGAAATTGATGAGCTGTTAGTCATTCCTCAAAATCCTACACTGACTGACCATTATTTGATAACTTTCAAATTTGTATTATCTAATTTTACAGCATCAAGCAGAAATATAGTTACCAGATACTTACCTGATAGTGCTGTGGCTTGCTTTAAAGAATTAATCTCTTCAGCACTTACTCTATTACCATGTCTCAGTATAGCAGAGGACTGCACCGACTGTTTTAATCCATCAGAATTGGACCTTTTAGTTGATTGTACTGCAGCCTCACAGCGGACAACACTTGACTCCATAGCCCCTCTTAAAAAGAAAACTATTAAAAACAGGAGATTACCTCCATGGTGCAACTCCCACACTCGTGAGTTAAAACAGAAAGTCAGATTCTGTGAAAGGCTTTGGCGTGCAAATAAGACAGAAGAATTATGTTCAGCCTGAAATGCCAGCCTTACCACCTATAAGAAATCTCTCCGTAGTGCTAGGCGACAGTACTATTCATCCTTGACAGAATAAAATAAAAACAACCATAGATTTCTTTTTAACACTGTAGCTTAGTTAACCAAGAGCCAAAATGCCATAGACCCCTACATTCCTCCAGCTCTTAGTGCTGATGACTTTTTGAATTTTTTTAAAATATCAAAAATAGTCCCTTTTAAAATACCAAGCCTCTGCCTAACACTGCTGTCTCCACAGGCTTAGAACTCCTCTTTTCTGAATTTTCTCTTATTAGTCATTCTGATCTAGCCTTAATTGTCTCAGCCTCTAAACCAACTACGTGTCTCTTAGATCCAATCCCTGCTAGACTCCTGAAGGAGTCACTATCTCTGATTAGTCCACTGTTTTTGAACATAATTAATATGTCCCTACTGACAGGACATAAGGACCTGTACTTATATAGCACTTTTCTAGTCTCAAAGACCACTCAAAGCGCTTCACTAATACTAACCCTCTATTCTAAGGGCCTATAGGAGACAGATGAATGAATGAATGAATGAATCTTTATTTCGGATAGTACAGGTTAAAAGAAACTAAATAATATAACAAAGGGGGAAAGAAAATCCAACAAGGTCAAATTAGACAATAACTCCTCTGATTATACAATTCAACATAAGTTATCCGAAATGGGTGATGGCTGAAGCCGCAGCTTATATTGCCCCCCCCCCATATCTAGGGACAATTTAGAACAGCCACTTAACCTAACATGCATGTCTTTGGATTGTGGGAGGAAACTGGAGCCCCCGGAGTAAACTCACACAGCACAGGGAGAACATGCAAACTCCAAACAGAAAGGTTCCTACCCCTGCCAGCCTGGAGATTTGAACCTGGAACCTCCTAGCTGTTAGGCAACAGTGCTAACCACTGCACCATCGTGCTGCCTACCACCATGTACTGCAGTCTTTTAAAGTGGCAGTAATTAAACCTCTGCTTAAAAAACCTTTGCTTGATTCTGGGATTTTGGCCAATTATAGACCAATATCTAGCCTCCCCTACCTTTCCAAGATCCTCAAAAAAGTAGTCACCAATCAACTGTGCACTTTTTTTTAAATAATTCTATATTTGAGAAATTTCAGTCAGGTTTTAGGAAACACCACAGCACAGAGACAGCCTCAATGAAAGTTACTGATGACCTCCTTATGGCATTTGACAAAGGACTTGTCTCTGTCCTTGTCTTATTGAACCTTAGTGCTGCCTTTGACACCACTGACCACCATATTCTGCTGGAGAGAGACTTCAACAGCAAATCTGTTGGAAAGGAACAATGCTAAGATGGTTCCAGTCTTATTTATCAGACCATTCCCAGTTTGTCTATGTCCATAAAAAGTCCTCTATCCAGACCACGGTTAGCTATGGAGTTCTGCATGGATCGGTACTTGGACCAATACTGTTTGCATTATACATGCTGCCTTTGGGAGACATTATGAGGAAACATTCTATTCATTTTCATTGTTACGCTGATGACACTCAATTATATTTATCCATCAATCCAGATGATCCCAGCCATTTGGGTTCACTCCAGGAGTGTCTTAAGGATATTAAAACCTGGATGAACTACAACTTTCTATTGCTGAATACATATAAAACTGAAGTCATTGTTCTTGGCTCCAAACATGTTAGAAGTACTCTTTCTAGTAAGATAACAACACTAGATGATATTGCACTGGCTTCTAAGTTTTCTGTTAGAAATCTTGGAGTTGTCTTTAACCAAGATATGTCTTTTATCTCTTATATACAGCAAATCATTAAGACTGCCTTTTTCCGTCTGCGTAATATTTCTAAAATTAGGTCCGTCCTGTCTCATAAAGATGCAGAGAAACTTGTCCACGCCTTTATCACCTCTAGGCTAGACTATTGTAATTCACTTTTATCAGGTTGTCCTAATAAGTCCATAACGTTTCTCCAACTCATTCAGAATGCAGCTGCACATATCCTGATGAGAACAGGGAGAAGAGATCACATTACCCCAGTTGTAGCTTTTTTACACTGGCTCCCAATAAAATATAGAATTGAATTCAAGATATTACTCCTAACTTATAAAGCCCTTAATGGTATGGCTCCTTCCTATATGCAAGAACTCATAGTTCCCTATTATCCAACCAGAGCTCTGTGCTCCCAAAAATCCAAACTACTGGTGGTCCTCAAGGTCTCCAGAAGTAGACTGGGAGGTAGAGCTTTTAGTTATCAAGCTCCCCTCCTGTGGAACCATCTTACCAGTTCAGTTCGGGAGGCAGACACTCTCTCTTTATTCAAGAGTAAGTTGAAACCTTTTCTCTTTGATAAGGCCTATAGTTAAAAATGTTGCTGCTGCCAGGCCTTTATACGCATGTGGAGCCTAACCCGGCTTGATACTGGAAGGTCTAGCTGTGAATGTTAATGTTGAATTGTATTTGTTACATTTGTTTTGAATGTAGCTACTGCTAGGCCTCTTACTTTTTACCTCTTTTTTCAACCTAGCCGGTCGAGGTGGATAACCGTCTTCTATGAGCTATGGTTCCGCTCGAGGTTTCTGCCCGTTAAAGGGAAGTTTTTCCTCACCTGTGTCGCCGCAGTGCTTGCTCTTAGGGATTTCTACTGGGTTCTATAAATTTGGGAGTGTGGCCTAAACCAACTCTTTTTTTGTAAAGTGCCTTGAGATGACCTATGTTGTGATTTGGTGCTGCGGCGGCATGAAAAAATAAGCAGCGATGCTGAGGTTTTAAGTAGGTTTTATTAAGTCATACCGCCGTCACGAGCTCCGCTCCCGGTGCCGTGCATGCGCGCCGGGAGCGAGCCCAGCGGCTCTCAGAGAACAGGAGACACACAGTGCGTGTGTCCAGCAGCAGTTGAAGAGTGAGTGAGAGAGAGTTTGAGTTACAGAGTTGCAGCATATATACCCAACTACAACAATACATCAAAGAGCATTCCCCAGCAGTTGGTATGATTAAAGAGATTGCAGAACAGGCATGAGACATTTGCATTTGAGAGACATACATCACAATAGGCAGATTTGTTAGACTCTGCTCCAGCTGCAGAACAAAGAGGTTACAAGGCACATCTACATATTGATCTCAGTCTCTAGGTCACAGTAAGGACAGGACACATGAACACAATGCATGAAAGGTGACATTAACATCACAGTAAAGAGCCAGAAGAAGCAGGGCTGCCTGTAGACATTAATACACACATTTCACTGTTCTGTTAATTGCGAGTTCTTGTTAATTGCGAGCGCTGTGTCTGTCCAGTCTGTTTGTGGCGGTTTACACCAAACTGCCACAGTGCTATGTAAATAAAATTGAATTGAACTGAATTGAATTGAAAATTCAGTAGGGCAGGTAGTAGGGCCAAATGGACAGGGTCATCATCTCCAGATGGGGTATTCAAAACTTACGGTGGACTTTGATGTTATTAGGCCATTTGTGGTTGATGTATACACAGGCCCCATGACTACAAGTCTTCCCCGATTCCTTCATTCTGTCTGACCTGATGACGGTGAAGTTGTCCAGGCTAGCCTCAGTATCAGAGACTATTTCATCCAACCATGTCGCCGTGATGATGCAGATGTCCCTGAAAGACCTTTCCAGTTGACACATGGCATGCAGCAGATCTATTTTGTTACAGAGTGAATGAATATTTGACAAAATGATGGAGGGAAGAGGAGGACTGAATGGACGTTTTCTTAATCAGCTTCGAATGCCTCCATGTCTTCCTCCTTTTCTCGGCCCTAGCTCCACTGGATCATTGTAACAGGAGCTCATTGCAGCTATAGGTAAGTAGCCTGTTGCCAGCATCTGTCAGATGTGCGAGGCTATTGCAGATCAGCCAAGTAATAACAAGTAAGATTACGATCTCTTTGTAGCAGTGGGTCATATTTAAAACAGAATGTGTCCACATAAAACACTTGACAGTACACACATACAGTATACCTAACAAAGAGGAGGTGTGGAGTCAAACTGAGTATGGTCTGTGCTGTCACAGCAGAGCGTGCACCATATAAAGTCAGTGTAAAGACACATGTAGTCCTGCATAGGACAGGGCTAGATGGCAGGGACTCATGGCGGCCTTATGTCCCGAAGGGGATGAAGAGGATTAAGTAAGTAAAGACACAAATGCGTGTGAATTTATGTCTGAGCAAGCTGGTCGCTATAGGCACTCAGCCTTGAGATTTTGTCATCACCAGAGAGAGAATTAATAATGGAAAGTAAACTCGTTTGAAAATGAAACCACCACTCACCCCAGCTGAGATGGAGTGTCTGTAGTTTGTGTCAACCCATGAACTCCTGCTGCCAATGTACTGCTGATGTGCAGTTTCTGGAGGAGGCAGTGACACTTTCCTAGCTGTGAGCTCTGCCTGATAAAGTTTTCATCCTAAGCATGATGGCATTTTTGGAAATTCCACAGCTGCAGAAGTTATGGAGGCAACCCCACCCCTCCATAAGGCTTGACAACTCACTCAGATACTACTTCAAGTGTATTTGTGTCTTTACATTGTCTTTACATCATGGCGTACAGAAAATTCTCTTTGCGCTTGGTCTAAAAGCAGCTTTCCGCTTGAGATTGCATGCTGTCATAAATATATCATTGCGGTGATGTCTTTGGCCCTCCACTTTGCGTTGGGCCTACAACCAAATCACTGAAGTGATATATTCATTGATAACACTGTACACACCACTGAAGAGAGAGAGAAACACCATTTCAATTCTCCTGTATGTCCTGTACATATAGTAGTACTGACAAATAAAAATCATTGAATCTTTGAATCTTTGATACCGCACTCTCTCATGTAATATTGCTTAAATACGGAAATCAGCCAGAAACCATGACCATCAAGCACTAGTATTAGTGTGTATCAAAACTGAAGCAGTCATCAAAAAAGGTAAAAGGCATCCTAGTACAAATCAACAGTTTTAACAATTTTTTGAACAGAGAAGATGTTTTCAATAATTGTTGAAATTGTTCCATTTGTAAGTAATAAGGAGCTTCAAATCATTTCCTTTAGTTCGACACTAAAATAAATTTGCCAGTTCATTCTTAAAATGAGGAAATGACACCCTTAATAGTAATGCATATCCATTAAGATACTGACATACATGTAAAATGGTCTTCTTTTACCAAGGACTGACCTCAACATCATTCCTCACTGATACATGCAAAGTGAAATTGTGCAAGTCCTAATTGATAGTTGAAGCTTGAAAACTGTTCCACTTGAAAAGATCATTTGGTATAAATGAATTTGTCACAGAGAATTTAGTCATCTGTGCATGTCAAGATAAAGAAAAAAACAGGTCAGGAGCTGCTGAGCCAGAACAGCACTGAGTTTCATGCCAATTTTACCTGTGACTAATTAGAATAAGGCATTGAAAATAAACCTGATACAGTGTTTAGTGATAATTTAGGTACACCTAAAAAAAATACAGCATGGTGCTTTTAAAGTTCAAGACTGCTATTCATAGAGCTATTCACATATTTTAATTGCTGTCACGTTCAAAGGCTTCTTTTTCCTCATAGCTTAAAGCTACACAAATGGCTAAGCCCAGCATACACCAACACCCACACAAATATATCATTTCTACCATACACTGCAAATGCCCTCCAGACACAGGTTTCATTTGAGCACATTCATTACCTTTTAATTGCCTCTAAATTGCAATGTGACCCATCACATCAATAACACTATCTTTGTAACAGCAGAAATGAACCTCTACAGGGTTGGGGGCATATGTACTGCCACCACATTTGTATGTGAATACATCCAAGAAAATAGTTGTATGTTTTTATGTCTTTTTCATGTTGCGAGGTGAGATAATACTTAAAAAGTACATAATGTAGATGCAAGGCACAAACAGTATCTGGTCTGTGTCCTTAAAAAGATTAGTCAAAGTGTTCAAATGGAACAGACATTACCATGATGAAGGTGAATCCAAATCTGTTTCAATTTAATCTTTTCTGATTACACACTTTTGTGATCTACCTAAGTTTCCCAGCAATGCTGAACTTAGATGCCCCCCTGACCTTCAGCCCGCACAGAACTTGTTGTCTGAATGAAGTGTTTATAAGAGAATTTGAGTAGAATAGTATAACCAATTATCAAGAATTTACAAATATAATAATATATATGACACATGATACATATACAGTATATACTGCATAGCAACTCAGAGAAAGTGTTATTTATTATTATATGTCAGGGATGAATCAAAAAAAGTCACTCGGCATCCCCTGCAGTTCAGTTAAATCCATCAATACAAATAAAAAAGGAAGGAGTAAGGTACATCTGTAAATCTGAGCAGGCCCTCCTCATAAAAGGGCCACTAAGACCAGAGATGGCCAGAGTATCCGGAAATTGTAAAAGGAGCATTATATTGTTAATTACTGAAGTACAAGTAAGTGGTGTCACAAAAAAAATGTGAGATTTTTTGTTAAATTTGTGACACCCCCTCTCCTCGTATCAGCAGTTTTCTTGGAAAGTTATGGGTTTTTTTTGTAAATTTGTGACATTTTCCTTGAAAATTCACAACTTTTTTCTCATAAATATTTTTTTATTGTAAATTTGCAATTTTTTGCCAATCTTTGAGTTTTTTCTTGTAAAATTATGACATTTCTTTCCAAATTTATGTTTTTTTCCTATGAAGTTTCACATTTTTACTTTAAATTTGGAATTTTATTTCATGAATTTATGATTTTATGATTTTTTGTTCAATGCAATTTGCAGCTTTTCAAATAAATTTATATTTTCTTGTCTTTTTTTGTTTAAAGTTGTGGCTTTTTTCCTCACAAATTTGAAAATTTTTCCACACATATTGTCAGCCTTTCAAAATTTGCAACTAATTTCTTATGTTGGTCTAGGGAAAGTAAAATAGTATATAACAGTGGTGGCCTGTAGGTAGAGCATCGGCTCCACAACCGGGAGGTCGTGGGTTCAAGTCCCGGCCTAGTCACAGGGGGTGCAGAAGCAAGTGTACTCCCTGTGCTGAGCCCAAGCCTGGAAAAATGGGCAGAGATGCATCAGGAGGGGCATCTGGCATAAAAATCAACATGCAGATTATCGTGATATAGGGTGATGATACACTGTGGAGACCCAGCAAGGGAGTGGCTGAAAGACAAAATAAAAAGGTCTGAGGAAGGTAAAATACACAGCGGGGAGAATAAGTATTGAACACATCAACATTTTTCTCATTAAACATATTGTATGTAGGTGCAGGCATTGCTCAGGAGTGACTTTAGCCCATTCTTCCACACAAACTGTCTTCAAGTTTTGAAGGTTCTGTGGGTGTCTTCTATGAACTCCAATCTTCAGTTTGTTCCATAGATCTTCAATTGGATTCAGGTCAGCTGACTGACTGGGCCATTCTAGCAGCTTTATTTTCTATTTCAGGAGCCAGTTGAGAGTTTCCTTGGCTATGTGTTTGGGATCATTGTCTTGCTTAAATGTCCACTCTCATTTCATCTTCAGCATCCTGGCAGATGGTAGCAGGTTCTTATCAAGGATGTCTCTGTACATTTGTCCATTCATCTTTCCTTCAATTATATGACGTCTGCTTGTACCACGTGCTGAAAAACAGCCCCACACCATGATGCTCCCACCTCCAAACATCACTGTTGGCATGGTGATTTTGGGCTGATGTGCAGTGCCATTTCTCCTGCAAACATGCTGTGTGTTGTGGTATCCAAACAGTTCAATTTTGGTCTTACCTGACCAAACTATGTTCTCCCAGTAATTTACTGGCTTTCCCAAATGTTGTGCAGCAAACTTTAAACAAGCTTCAACATGCTTTTTCTTCAGTAATGGAGTCTTGCAAGGTGAGCTGGCATAGAGCCCATGTCAGTTGAGTGCATTCCTTATTGTTTTCTTTGAAACCGCAGTACTTGCTATCTCTCCACAAGTGGTCTTGGGGTCTTGGATAACTCTTCTGATAATTCTTTTGACTCCTTTGTCAGAAATCTTGCGAGGAGCTCCTTGTCATGGCAGGTTTATGGTAAAATGATGTTCTTTCCACTTCTGAATGATGGCGGCAATAGTGCTTACTGGAACATTCAGCAGTTTAGAAATGTGCCTGTAACCAATGCCATCATTATGTTTTACAACAATAAGGATGTGAACAGGTTTTACAACAATAAGGTTGTGCTCTAGAGATAGCTCTTTACTTCTACCCATCATGAGTTATTTTTGGTCTGATAATCTGATATTCACAGACCTTTTTAAAGGCTATCACTCAGGACTTAACTGGCTAAAATTAATTTGCACTGATGGGGGATGGGACGGCTTCCTAAATTCTAATGGATTCCAGCTGGTTTCATGAATTTCTACGCTTTTTTGCATCTTGTTTTCCTCATGTGTTCAATACTTTTTCCCTTGATTAAATATAACTTGTTTTGGGAACACAGTTGCCTTTATCTCTTTGTATGTATGGATTACTTGGGTTGTTACTGATACCTGGTGAAAATCTCAGGTCAATGTCTCCATCAGAAATACGTTTAATGAGAAAAATGTTGGCGTTTTCAACACTCATCTTCCCCGCTGTAAAAGATCCACTTGTGGACACAATTTAAATTATTTAAAGAAATGCTAAATTATTTAAATTCAATACTTGCTGAGTCTGATCAGCAAAACAATCATTTCAAAACTGATGTAAGAAAAACTCAGTTAAAAGTAAATCAAACTATCAAAATGTATTTGAGCAAAAGTACATTTTTATTTTTTTCAAAAACATACTTGAGTAAAAGTAAAGAGAATCATCCAATAAAACTACTTTTTTTTTAAGTTACTACTTAGTACCTACTTCTGACCAAGACACCTATGACTAGAGCATAAGCTTTGCAGAAGAGATGAAAGAAACTCTGAGGCAACTGGAAGGCACTCAAACAGCGCATACCTCTACCAAGGCTCCATCCGTCTGTCTGTCTTTCTGTCTGTCCATACCTCCAAATTCGTCCACTAGTTTTTGCTTTCTCCCATGGATGGATGATCACATTACACTGACATTGTGAGATAGGGCCTTGGCGGAGGTATGTGCTTATGGATCAGCTGCAAAACTCATCAAAATCTGCCAAGTAGGTTTTGCAAACTCTTGCTAACACATTGCCAGAATATAGGGCCTTGGTGGAAATATGCACTCTGGGATCACTTCCAAAATCTTATGGGTTCATCTGTAATCCAAGGACCACCTGTGGTAACAATTTCATCAAAATCTGTCCAGTAGTTTTTACATAATCCTGCTAACAAACACACTCATCCACCAAGGATGAACCCATTAGATCTCTGAAGTGATTCAGGTCAGGATGCAGATTCTGGATCACTTTCTAGTGCAAATGTCTTCCCAGTCCATATGGTAGTTTTTGCATAATCCTGCAACACAAACAGGAGCCTTGGTGGAGGTATGCACTCATAGTTCACCTCTAAAATCTAATGGGTTCATCCACTGTCCAAAGGATACCTCTGGTAAAACTTTCATCAAAATCCATCCTGTGGTTTTTTGTGTAATCATGCTAACAGACAGACAGACACCCCAGTCACCTTGTCGGAGGTAAGAACTGTTACCTGGGTTCTTCACCAATAAAACCTTTATGGGAGAGTGGCAAAAAGAAAACCAGTGTGGAAGGAAACTCATGTTAATTTTTTTCAGTTCACCTTTCAGTGTCCAACATGGCTTTTAGTAAATTCTTGTTGAGTTTTTCACGAATGGCTTTCTTTTGCCACTCTCCCATAAAAAATTTGAGTAGTAAAGAACTCCAACATCAAATAGGTACACTGCTCAGTTTGCTCCGTCAAAACAGCTTCATTGAGGACAGGAAGTTGAGAAGTGGATTTCAAAGAAGCAATGTTCAACGCGCATTTCAGCTGGAGCAGGATATCACTTCCACAACCATATTTGACAGATGGAAAATGTCATCACAGTATAAATTTTTTTTTTGCATTCTGATTTGGTTTGTTGTACCTAAAAATAACTTTTGCATAAAGTATTTGCATCATTTTGACTTTCTTTATTATATTTATTATAAATTTGATTTATTCAGATGGTTTGAATGAGGATGTATTGCCAATACAATTTAATCAGTTAAATTCTATTAAACCAGTCCCAAAGAAGCCCATCCCATCCAGCTACAACGATTGCCAGCCCGTAGCACTGACCCCCATCATAATGAAGTGCTTCAAGTGGCTGGTCGTACAGAACATCAAGTCCATCCTGCCTCCGTCCCACGACCCATCTCAGATTGCATACAGGTCAAACAGGTACACAGAAGATGCTATCGCTGCTGCTCTCCATCCAGCCCTCACCCACCTGGACTCAAAGAACTCGTACATGCGAATACTGTTCTTGGACTTCATTTCAGCATTCAACACAATCATCCCCCAGCACCTAATACAAAAACTCAGACACCTGGGTCGCAAAACCTGTCTCTGTAACTGGGTCCTGGACTTTCTCACAGGGAGGTAACAGAATGTGCGGGTTGGCAGCAACGCCTCCAAGACCATCACACTGAGCACAGGGGCCCCACAAGGGTGCATGCTCAGCCCACTGCTCTTCACACTGTTGACCCATGACTGCGTACCAGCCTACAGCACCAACCACATCATCAAGTTTGAGGATGACACAACGGTGGTGGACCTCATCACCAACAATGAGAAGGCCAACTACAGAAATGAGGTGAGCCAACTGGTCCCGTTGTGTAAAGACAATAATCTCTTCCTGAACGTGGGAAAAACCAAGAAGACTGTGGTTGACTTCAGGAGGGGACACACACAGCATTCTCCTCTGATCAACGATGGAGCAGCTATGGAGAAGGTGAGCAGCACCAAGTTCCTGGAAGTGCACATTTCTGAGGACCTCTCCTGGTCCAACAACACCACATCACTGGCCAAGAAGGCTCAAACTTGAGTCCATTTCCTCGGCAAACTGAGGAGTGCACAAGTCCCACCCCCCATCATGTGTTCATTCTAACAGGGCACCATTGAGAGCATCCTCACCAGCTGCATCACGGTGTGGTATGGAAGCTGCACCGCCTCCTGCCGGAAGACACTACAACACATAGTGAAAGCAGCCAGCAAGATCATCGGTGCCCTCTGCCCCCACTTTCGGACATCTACCTCACCCACCTCACCCACAGAGCCATCAACATTGCAGGTGACACCTCCCACCCCTCAAACTCCCTCTTCAGCCCCTGCCCTCGGGGAAAAGAAACCAGGGCCTCTGGGCCTGCTCCACAAGACTACTAAATGGCTTTGTTCATCAGGACATCAGGACCCTGAACTCTGTCCATCCCTGCACCCCCTCGACCATAACACACTCACCAGCACAATAACTACCTCAACTGTTGACACAGAAAGACTGGAACACCAACAGTAATACATCTGCTGCTTTATGTTTCTGCACTTTACTATAACCATTTGCACAAATGTCATATCTGCTGCTGTCTGTTTTGCAGTGCTGTTCATGTGCAGTCCTATCTGTCACTGTCTGCACCTACACTACCGCATCGAACTTGCAACTATGAGTAATCTTGCTCTACTTTTTCTGTATATAGGATTGCTGGGTTTTATTGTTTTTCTGCTGTTGTTGTTTTTCCAGCCTTATCCCTTTTGTTTTTTTTTATATTGCACACACCACTGAAGAGAGAGAGAAATGCCATTTCAATTCTCCTGTATGTCCTGTACATATAGCAGTATTAACAAATAAAATCTTTGGGCAGCTTGGTGGTGCAGTGGTTAGCACTGTGGCAGCACAGTAAGAAGGATCGATTCCACCCCTGACCACCGTGGGTTTGATTCCAACCCCTGACCATCGGTGGCCCTTCTGTGTGGAGTTTGCATGTTCTCCCCATGTCTGTGTGGATTTACCCCGGATACTCTGGTTTCCTCCCACAGGCTAAAAACATGCAAGTTAGGTGAATTGGAGACTCTAAAGTGGCCCTAGGTGTGAATGTGTGTGCGAATGGTGAAGGGATTGGCGCTGTAGCGTGGCTGCCTCATCCATCCAGGTGGATGCCGTGAATTTCCCTCTGGGATTAATAAAGTACACAAAATAGAGAAAAAATATAAAATCTTCTTTCATTCATCTATTTGATGTTTATTTCTTATATATTTGTTTATTTCAGGACTATTCAATTAGCAGCCTGTGGGCCACGTGTAGCCCAGAACCAACCTCCGAGTGGCCCAGGCCACACCAAGGAAACATAAATTTAAGAAAAAAATATGAAGGAATGACAGTTCGCAAGCACGCACATGAACAACGCGCGTGACTGTCATCCACATGGAGTTCAGAAGCTCCCCGCCCATGTGACCATTCCAGTCAGCAGGTCAGACAGAGTGTCTCGCTAGCGTCACTGTCCAGGAGAAGCATGGGCTTATTAAAATACTTTAAACACAGAAAAAAGCAGAAGAGGTATGCAAGATGTTGAGGTCTTTATCGTGGTTTTAACCTGCTGGTAACGGGAACAATAATGACAAGTCATTATTATCTTTGGTAATTTAAGTTAATTTATTTCATTAAATATGATTTTATTAATATTTTTTTCTTTGAAATCAGAGTTAAATTATTGTTCTGTTCTGGCTCTGAAAAATTATGGTCAAAAGTATAAATTGTATAAGGAAAAAAAAGTCAAAATTTTACCACAATCTCTTTGAAATTTATTTAAAAAAACAGCTATTTTATTTTAAAACATAGACCAGATCATAAAATAATCCACAAATTTATAATAAAGTTTCAAATGTACAAGAAAAGTCAATTTTACAAGAGGAAATTACAGATTTGAGGAAAATGGTTTCAAATTTAAATAAATTTAGAGAGAAGAGTAGAAAACTATAAGAAAATTGTTATAAATTTTGGAGAAAATCCTCAAACCTTCAAGACTGAAGTCATTACTCAAGTTTTTAAGTGCATGCTTTTTGCATCCTTAACTCTACTAGAACATTTTGGTTGATTGATATGTGTGTGTAATGGAATATGTAGTTATAAAAAGAGGTTCCTACTCACACATGTGGTGATTTAGAACAAAACAAACCATAATAGTGGATGTACAGTGTTTGTTAATGTTATCAATCTTTTCTTGGGGGTTTGTGCACTGAAGTGTTTGACAGTTCATTTTTTATTCAGCTAGATGCACTTTGTGATGTGCCAAGGTCAGTTATGACCAGGATGTAGTATATTTTATTTCAAAAGGGAAACAAATGTTAATGCTACTAACACTGCACATTGAGTTTTTTATTGAGTTAAAATGGTTATTTACAGAATTTTATTTTTTTCATTCTATTTATTTAATTGTTGTTCAAGAGAAAAAATATTTCTACTACTTCAAGTTCTGCTCAACCCCAGCACTGTTACTGTGTTTTTATGCACTTTTGATGTGCCTTTGTCATGTGCCAAGAACACATTTAAAATCAAGACAAGGAATAAAAAGTGCATATTTTTCATCATATTGATCTGTGTTGGTTTGAAATTTGTCATATTCAACAGATTGCTGAACATGTGCGGCCCAGTTACATGTCTTGATTTCAAATTGTGGCTCAGCTTACTTTGTAATTGAACAGCCCTGGTTTATATACTCTTATATGCAGTTGTGGTATTTTAACAGAGGATAGAAGATCTGAAAATGATCTGCAGGGAAAATAATCAATTTCTTTTAACGTGAATATTTAAGAATAGCCTTCAGAGTCACTTAGTCTATAATCGAAAGTGGTAAAACTTGCCTTTTAATTGAATTTTTATAATTATAAGAATCATGACATTTTAAAAGTTCAGAACAGTTTAAGGTTAACTTGAACTTTGGGAGATGACAAACAATATTTAAATGCATCTGATTTTAAGGACCAGTGGTAGGAGTAGATTTTGTATGTACTTGATAAATGTTTGGAGCTGCTCACATTTTCATGAGTACTGAAACATACGTAAATTTCACTCTTAACAGTTGACAAACAAATCCATTCTGATCACATCTCATGAATGATTAATACAATGTAAAGACCAAATTTGCATGAGAAAAGCTAATCATTTCTCAGATCAGCTAGATTCTACCAGGTGGCACATTTATTCTGGGGTGTACTCCCATACCTTTAACTCACATTAGCAAACTAGCAACCAGCTAACTTCAGTCAACAGTTCAAGCTAAATCAATAGGATATTTACCTCCTTTTGGACAGATGGTTTTGTCCTTTTATTTGACAACCAACAATTTTAAAGTGGTTTGTTGCCCTTGTGGAACTCCTTTCATTCTTTCTCACTTGTGAGCTGAATGTATTCTAGACGTACACGAGCGTTTTCACCTGCTGCCCTACAAATGACTGAGTATTCACCAGAGAAGGCGCATGGACCGGTTGGCCAATACCAAGTCTGCAGGGAAAGATGGTGGAAGGTGGGGATACTGTTGGATATTAACATGTTATTGATAGGCAGCACGGTCGTGGGGACGTACGCACGACGTGACATCATCACGCCATGCTTATATTATGAGCCTGATGGTGAGAGTCGTCCTCTTTGGCGCCTCGCCTCCAAGCCAAGCACAGCCTGTATTACTTTAGTATTAGCTTATAGCTATTACCCCACGACACGTGTAACACCTATGTCTGTTATTAATAAAGTCATCATTCAGTATAACTCCAGCCTCCGCTGTCCAATTTCCAGACCTAACAGACACATTGTCTGATTATTAGAAATGTTACTTTTCATTGCTTGCAAATAAAAAAAAATGACAGCTTCTTCATACTCACTTGTAGATATTTTTGTTTAATTATAATTATATGATTATTGGGGGGTTATATTGGCTGGATCTGATTTTTGGGGAGTTACAATCCCCCATCCCCCCATAAATTAAGCCTATGCGTCAAACCATTCAAAACTATTTACATCAGTTTGGTCTACATGCTAGACAACCTGCAAGCATAGACCAGTTTTTATTTGTTTTGTTTTTTTAAACTGTTGCTGCTGAAGAGAAAGTTGCCCCTTTGGGGACAGTAGTGTTGTAGTTGTCATGACCAGTCTTGGTCTCCAGACCGGTCTCGATACCAGTTTTTCAAAGTCTCGGTCTCTGAGTTATTTTCACTCGGTCTTGTCTCAGTCTTGGACAAAACGGTCTCGGGATTTTAAATCAAGACCATTACTGGTTTATTGTCCACACAATCATTATGATTGCCAACAGATATCCCACTTAAATGTAGCAATAAAGTAATTCTTAAGTCTAATTTTATGTCACCGCTATTAGCTGCAACCCTGCCCCTTCACACAAGCGGGAGAAAATGAGAGGAAGCAGAGAATGGAGGTTGCGTGGTCAGAGCAGAAATGTCGGAAGACTCTTCAGTTATTAAGTTCGGTCTTTCACACCACAAAGAATTTGTAAAAGGACATGCAAACGTAAAAACTCAGCAGTGTGCAGATTCTGCAGCACACAGCTAACAGAAATAGCTGGAACGACATCCACCTTCTACCCGCACCTTGAACAGAAACAAAGAAAGGTAAGCTAATGTTAAGTGTAGGCTGACATTAGCAAAGCTAGCTCCCTGTGCTACAACTCTTAAGAAAGCTCCTCACCTGAAATAATGGGCGGTGCAGTGGTGCAGTGGTTAGCACTGCGGCAGCACAGCAACTCACCCTTCGCCGTGGGATCCCTGGTTAGATCCCAGCCCCTGACCAACAGTGATCTGTGTGGAGTTTGCATGTTCTCCCCTTGTCTGCGTGGGTTTACTCCGGGAGTTCTCCGGTTTCCTCCCACAGGCCAAAAACATGCAGGTTAGGTTAATTGGAGACTCTAAAGTGGCCCTAGGTGTGAATGTGTGTGAATGGTAAAGGGATAGCGCCGTACCATGGCTGCTTCATCCATCCAGGTGGATGTCCTCAATTTCCCCTCTGGGGATCAATAAAGTATACAAAAATTTAGCATAAATTAGCTTACCAACCCTGCAATATATTAGCTAACTTGTGTAGTTTTACAACACATCCTGTGTTTCAGGGCGTACTAATACTTGCTAACAGTAATTTGCCCCCTTGTTAAATGCTTAAATTAACCTAACTAACCCCAGTTTGAAGTAACATTAGACATATTGATGACTGTGACTGATGTTAGTGGTTTATTGATGTGTTGTTAGTGACCGAGCCGAGGCATGGCTTTTGTCTATAATTTTATATATTTTATTTTTTTCATTAATAAAGCATATAATGGTAGAATGATATATTGTGCCAGCAACAGGCACTCCATTGATCAAGAAAACATATTTTCCACTTAAACTTTACTGTTATTTTTCTGTGCGAGTTATTTTGGTTTAATATGTCTTCATTTTAAGTAATATCTAACAGCTACTTTGTTATGACCCGAGCGCCAGTTCTGATCGCGCTCGGGTTAAAGTTATGTCTCGCTGCCGGCCTTGACAGCTGCGGGCTGTATTCTGGCCTCACCAGGCTCTTATTGTGAAGGTGCTCGGTGGGGTTTCCGCCTGTCAACGGTCGGCCAGCTGAGTGTCATTACCGTCGTTAGTGTTTCGCCATATAAGCCCAGCACTGGCGACGGTAAGACGCAGCAGTGTCAGTCGTTATACGTCTGAGCTACGGATGACTTGGACTATCATCTACCTTGTCTGCTTGTGGTTGACCGTCACTTCTCCGGCACCAGTAAGTGAGCTTTTAGCCTTACCCCTCCCGGTGAAAGTAGACCTTTGTGTGTCTTTGCTTCAGCAGCCTGTGTAGCCAGTTATTTAAACAACCTTTGCCTGTGTTGACCGTCTCCTCTTAAGGACCCGTAAGAGAGCTGTCTAGCCTTACGCCTCCGGAAGTGTATGGACTTATGTATCATTGCCCCTGCATCTTGTGTTGTTAACTTTTCACCGTAATAAAACTCACTGTAAACTCACTGGTGACTGTGTGCGTCTTATGCTGGCTCGTGAGGGCCAGCGCATGACATACTTGTGTTTAAGTTCACATGATTAACCTTAAAAAAGACTCTGCATGTTCCCATATTTAATTGGGAATAAAGGTTGGTCAATTCTGAGTGATTTGATTTTGAATAGTTGATTATTTTATTTAAGTGACATTATTTACCTTACCTTTGAATACAATACAGATCAAATATTACTTTGGAAGATCTTTGGGTTTTTTATACAGTGTGCTCTAAAAAATGATCTGGTTAAGCCATATCACATGTAGTGGCAGAGAATAAAATAAATCTACTCACTTTAAAATTTTATGGTTTTGTACTTGAGTATCACCTGTTTTTACTCCTTTATACTCACATTTCAATGCATGTTGGAAGCCAGTATTATAACTTTTACTCTGTTACATAAATCTGACAGTTTCAGGTATTTTCCAGAATCAAAATAAAGATTACTGCTACAAAATATACTGTAGTTTAAACATGTGTTATAGATTACTGCTGTATAAACTCAAACACAAACAAATAATTATGACTTACAGCTTTTTGAAATAATTAATGACTCATTGTCATGAATTGCCCCTCAAGGCAGAGAGAAAGACCCACCTGCTGAACTGTGAGTTTGTGAGATTTATTGGAAAAAAAAAAACAAACACTAAGTCCCAAACAGTGCTCTAACACAAAATTCAAACCAGTAAACTTACAAAATAAAGCGCGCCAGAGCAGGGGCTGGGCTCTGGTGGAGACGAAGACAAAAGAACTCAAGACAGCGGCAATCAGAAAAGAAAATCACAGCGCTTAAATAGGTCCAGAAACAATGAAGCAGGTGTGGGTCACATGAGCGGGCAGATGGTAACAATGATTAATAATTTGGACCAGCTGGAAGCAATAAGAGGGGAACGGGGAGCTGGCAGCTGATAGGGACCATGCTCACGCAGAACAAAAACCCAGAAAAGCCACTGACAGCTTTCAACCCCAAGAGAGAACACAACAGAATACAAATATAATGAGATGGCAGAAATAAAGACAAATAACCTCAAAAAATATAATTAACAAACTATAATAAACATAAACAGGAAAATAAATCATACTAAGAAACAATACAGAATATGTGACAAATCAACCAAGGATAAAATAACAGGAATTGTAACTCAAAATGACAACACAGTACAAATATGAAAAAAGACAAAAAGACTGAGCCCGGTGGAATCCCCCAGTGGAATCCCCCCACGCTCAGATCGTGACAGAGCCCCCCCTCAAGGGGTGGATGTCAGACACTCCAGCAACATCAAAAGAAAAGAACCCCGACACACACAAAAAACCCACCCCGGGTGGGAGGAGGGGGACCCAGGCACGAAGGGACCAAACCAAACAGAAAAAATAAGAAAAACTCTCAGAATAAATATCCCAGCAAGGCCCAAAATAAGAGGAAACAACAAAAACAAAAGCCCTGCTCAGGATCCACACAGAACAGGGCACCAACGCCCCCTAGACGAAGGATCAAGGCTGTTCCAGTGGCCGGCCAAAGTCCCAGGCCTTGCAGACGGCGAGGTGGTAAGAGTTGGGAGGTCTACTGGAGAATATGAGCCACCCAACCCAACAGTCTGTCATGCGGTGGGCCAGAGTTCTTTAACCACCACCACAGAGATGGTGGTCCAGAGGGCGGCCTCCCAACCAGGACCACCAGAGGTGTGGCAGATGGAGGAATAGGAGGAGCCACGACGACATCAGGCGGAGGAGGGGGAACCACGATGGCCTCAGGCAGAGGAGGGGGGACAATGACGGCGTCTGGCAGAGGAGGGGGAACCACAACCGCATCTGGCAGAGGAGGGGGGACCACAACAGCATCTGGCAGAGGAGGGGGAACAACGACGGCGTCTGGCAGAGGAGGGGGAACCATGACGGCGTCAGGCAAAGAAGAGGGAACCACGATGATGTCAGGCAGAGGAGAGGGAACCACGACAGTGTCAGGCAAAGAAGAGGGGACCACGACAGTGTCTGACCGCTCTGCAGCACCCTCAGTGGTCCCGGACTGGGACATAGTAGCACCCGCAGCGGCTCCAGGCTGAAGCAAAGTTGCACCCGTGGTGGCTCCGGGCAGGGGTAAAGTTGCACCCGCAGTGGCTCCAGGCTGGAGCAAAGTTGCACCCACGGTGGACCCGGACTGGGACAGAGCTGCACCCACAGTGGCCCCAGGCTGGAGTGTAACACCCACGGCGGTCCCACACTGGAGCGCAACACCCACATAGTATTCAGGCTGGGGTGCAGCACCCACGACAGTCCCCGACTGAGACACAGTACCCACAGAGACCTGGACTGAGGAGGAGCTGCACCCACGGAGGTCCCGGGCTGGGACGGAGCACCCACGATGACCTCAGCCGAAGGGGGAAACAGCACCCCCAGTGGTCCCGGGCTGGGACGGAGAGCCTGCAATGACCTCAGTGGGAGGAGCTGGACCCATGGTGATCTCGGGTGGCGAGCCTGGACCCATGGAGATCTCTGGCAGAGCTGGACAATCCTCAGTGGCCCTGGGGAAAGCTCAGGGAAGAGAGGCAGAGAAACACATCAGGGTCACCGGCGGCAGTGGAGCCCGGTGAGGTGAGCTCAGGTGCAGCTGACTGCTACGCTTGGCTCTCCCCACCAAGAGCCAGGCAAGATCTCTCCAAAATAGAAACAACAAAGACAAAGGAGAGCACTTGACGGATCTCAAGCTCCACCACCATCCAGGACTCCGTCAATCCAGACGATGGTTTCTTGGGCCCAGTCCTCTGGAGGTCCAGCTTGGACTCTACTGTGGTGGCCCCAGCAGCAGGCATGGTGGTCGATGCAGTCCTGGGACCCCCCCAGCAATGTGACCCTTGCAGGTGCCTCGCCCAGCGTGGCAACAGGATGTCCGTTCCCTGCTGGCGCTGGATCTGGCACAGCTGAAGCCTGGGGACGCTCAATCATTGGTGCAGGCGTCAGCTCAGTCTCAGGGCACTCTCTCCGTCCAAACCGTGGCTGCGGGGCTGGAACCAGGTCTTCCAGGGCCACAGGCTCCTCCATAGCCCGGTGGCTTAGTCCTGGAGCCAGTGGACACTCAAGGGGGAAAGGAGGAGACAAGGAGAGAGCAGGTGAACAGTCTATGGCTGCAGCAGATGGTGAGGACTCAGAGGACTGCCTAATCTGAGCCTCACTGCCAGGAATCAGGCAAGATAATTCATGTTTAATTGAATGAGAGTTAAAAAAAACACTTGCCTGAGTTTCCTGGGTGTGATGTCTTCTGCTGCAGCTGGGTAGAAAACAGCCCTCTGACTTCAGTGGATAAGGGCCCCTCAGTGGAATGTGGAAAAGCCACCCCTGCAGACATGGTGACAGGCAGAGCCGTGAAGGAAACAGCCGACCTCTCAGCAGCGGGAGGAATCGCCGAGGAGGAGGAAGAGGCAGCAACAACGAGAGGAAAAGCTGACGGGACAGCCAGAGAGGAAAAACCAGAAAAAGGAACTGCTGTGGGAGTTTTCAACCTCGGCGACGGGGAAACTGCTGCCTGAGAGGCGGGGATATTCCTCCGATGATGGCGTCTTGGAGCCAGCAAAGCGGGAGCTTTGGTCTTTGTTAGTGCGGTCTTGACTTCAACACTTGGGGATTATAAAGTTTACTTTAACCACCAGGCACAGCCATCATCGTTTTGCATGGGCCAGGGAGCATTTACTCTGGACAAGGAGCCAGTGAGCCTCAGTACTATTCTCTGATCAAGGTCGATTCACATTGAGCAGAAATGATGGCCGCCAACAATGTTGGAGACGTCAAGAAGACCGCTATGCATCAGCCACTGTTGTCACCAGACGAGCTTTTGGTGGTGGTGGTGTTACAGTCCTGACAGGTGTGTCTAGTCAGTACAGAACTGCCCTACACCTTGTGAATGGTACAGTGACAATACTACCTGAATAACATCATTAATCCAGTCATTGTGCCACTGCATGAACAACACAAGCCTAATTTCATCTTCATGGACAATAATGCTCCAGCTCATCAAGGTTGTATCATTAGGGAACAGCTGCTGGAGGCTGGGGTACCTCAAATGGAGTGGCCTGCACTTTCTCTAGACCTGAATCCCATAGAAAACCCATGGGATCAGCTGAGTTGCCGTGTAGAGCCTCATAACCCTGCACCCCACAACCTCAATGACTTGAGGGCCACCCTTCAAGAAGAGTGAAATGGAATGCCTCAGCAGACAATAAGTTGACTTCTGAAAAGCATGAGACATTGTTGTCAAGCTTTAATTGATGTTCAAGAGCGCATGACAAGTTATTGGAGACACTGACATTTTTTGTTGCAGTATACTGACCACTGTTGTTGGCTTTTTTTTTCTTTTTTTTCCAGTAAATTGTTTGAGATGAGGAAATCACCATTGCATGCTTCTACTTAAATGCCCTACTTTCATGATATCACTGTAGCAGGAACTTTTTTCATTTTCTATAAATTTCACATGAAAGCCAAATATCCCTAACTTTTTCTGAGTAGTGTTCACTTTGCTGTTAGAGTGACACTTTGATTTTTACCCTGAAATAGTAAGTCACCGTTTCCTGTTGGAGGAAAACTCAACAGTAACTTGAGCAACTATAGTTAATTTTCAGGCTTTCAATTAGTGAACATATCGTGAGTCACTCTGTTCAAACAATTACGTACAGTATATCATCATGACCTTGAGAGGACTTTGCAATTAAAATTCAATTTCTGATGCACCTCGTATATTTGACCTCTTTTGTTAACATGCAAACCACAAACAAAATAATCCAGAGCGTGCAATGAATGCTGATCTCAAACATTTGGCTTTGTCCAGGGTGTACCCTGCCTTTCACCCAAAGATGCTGGGATAGGCTCCAGCCTCCCCCCCGCCCCCCGTGACCCAAAAAGGATTAAGTGGAAGAAGATGAATGAATGAATGAATGAATGAATTAAAAAAAAGTGACAAGGGATGACAAAAGCCACTGTGACAAAACAAGTTTTAAGATTCAAACATAAATTTTCATTACTGAGCAAAGCATGAATTACTCATAATTTTTAAAAGTCATAGAAAAACTCTCAAAAAAATCTCTAGATGCAGCATCCACTTAAATGCCAGTGAACCTCTAGGCTTACCACCAAATGTGTCACTGACTTCACAGTCCCTCGGACATTCCCTCAAATCAAGCTTCTGGGGTATCCTATGCCAAAGATCAAATCTAAACTCTGGCCATGTTATTCATTACAGCACCGCAGGCCCATGCTGTGAGATGCATACCTGCATTACTATTACCTTTGAGTATTGCTAGCCACAGAATTAATTAAAGTCTAATATAGCCCTGTCTGGAGAATGTAGCAGTCTGAGGGGTTGTTAAAAGGGAATCAAGACTGGAGAGCCTTCCTGGATCTCAGAAAATGACTCTTAAATGTAAGGTGCAATTAAGTGGGAGAGCCGTGTTACCTGGTGTTGAGAGCCTGCAGGGAAATCTTCCGCTAAGCTACACTTTTAGTTTTCACTCTATCAGCACTGTCTCTCTGAACTCATATCTCAGTGTTTGACACAGTGGTGACATCCAATTGTTCAGATGAGATTTTCTGAGTTATGGCTGCTGCGTAAAGATGCTGATCCTGTTATGTAATATAAACTACTGTAGAGAAATGTGCTACACTAAGTGTTGAGTTGGGCTCTCAAATTTTGTTTTGAGTCCCATCTTTGGTAAAAAGAACTTGTTGCAGCGATCCTCAAGTTTCGGACTTGAAGTCTTTCAATCACTGCCATTTTTGTCTTGGACATTTCAGAAGAACTATATCTATTCTGTATCAATCTAACTGAGTCAAATTCAAATTAATCCTCCACCTTTCATTTTCTCCCAAAATATGCTATCAGTACCTATTCACTAATGCAGCAAATAACTACAATCCAATTAAAAAAATTACAATTTTGTGCAGGACATAGAAAACTAGATAAGATGTTACTTCCTGACAGACATACAGAAGATGGGTAAAACTGATGCATGTGGTGTGTTAACTGACCAATTAAATGAACCCAAAGAGTTCATAAATGTATTCTCAACAATAACGTACAGTAGCAGTTTGGCAAATTTCAAATATCTCTTTAACAAACAAAAGAGCACAACTTCTCACAGCTCTAACATACAATCTTGGTTGAAGCACCAATTGTCCCAAAGGAATTGAAGCCATTATAATCATATTTCACTTTCAAGTATCTTGATATTACTATGCCTGGAACATCAGACTATTTAATTTGAACTACATTGGTTTCAAATGACATAGTTCCAATTACAGTGTTTTGGAGAATGTCGGAATACTTTGGTGATATCCAAAGGCAGTCATCACTTAAAAAATTTAAAGAAGCACTACTTCACTCTAGCCCATAATGCAAAATTGAAAATGGGTAAAATATGAGTGGTATAATTATTACAAGGATGAAACCTTGCCTACTTTAGTGAAATATACAGGTCCATCTCAAATAATTAGAATATCATGAAAAAGTTCAATATTTTTGGTCACTCATTTCAGAAAGTGAAACCCATATATTGTATAGAGTCATTACACAGAGAATGATATATTTCAAGTATTTATTTATTTTAAATTCTGATGCTTATGGCTTACAGCCCATGAAAACCCCAGATTCAGTTTCTCAAAAAATTAGAATATTACCTAAAATTAATTTTAAAAAAATGTTTTTTTAATAGAAATGTTGGCCAACTGAAAAGTATGTCCATGTGCACACTCAATACTTGGTCGGGACAAATTTAGGGTTAATTACTGTATCAATGTGGCGTGGCATGGAGGTGATCAGCCTGTGGCACTGCTGAGGTGTTATAATGGTCCAGGTTGCTTTGATAGTGACCTTCAGCTTGTCTGCATTGTTGGGTCTGGTGTCTCTCATCTTCCTCTTGACAATACTCCATAGATTCTCTATGGGGTTTAGGTCAGGAGAGTTTGCTGGCCAATCAAACGCAGTGATGCCATGGTCATTAAACCAGGTTACATGTTACCCTGTTACTCTAATTTCAACCCTGTTGTCATAAGATTTTAGTAATCATTACCGCCGCCAAGGAGGTTATGTTTTCATCGGCGTTGGTTTGTCTGTCTGTTTGTTTGTTTGTTAGCAAGATAACTCAAAAAGTTATGGACGGATTTTCATGAAATTTTCAGAGATTGTCAAAAATGGGGTATCCTACAGATGATTAGATTTTGGTGGTGATCCGGATCACCGTCTGGATCCAGGAATTTTTTTAAAGGATTCTTTTTTTTTTATTTAACATTGCGAGATAGGGCCATTTTCAATATTTTTTCAATATTTTTTTTTTGTGCATGTAACTCTGCCAAAAAATCATCACAACACTTGGAAAAAAAAAATACAGGACAACATGCCCACAGGGGAACTGTGGCGCTTGGCGGAGGTCTGCGCTCTCCAAGTGCTTTTCTAGTTTTAATTAAAATAATCAAAAACTGTTTTATCACCCCACAAAGGTTTAATCTGTTGCCTTTGTAATAGTTGTATGCATAGTGTATTTGAGCAAAGATGTAAAAAATAAACACTGAAATTACAAAAAAAAAATGTGGGACGGGAGGTTTCAAAAGTTGTATAAATTAATATGTAAAATGTTATCTGAAACTGAATGTCTTAGTAGTCCGTCGGGTCCAACGATGAAGTAATCTGTGGACTCAGCGATGGGAGTGCATGTGGCTCCGCAGCCCAAAGCTGGTAGCACACAAGTGCCCACAGATGTTACAATGGTAGTCTGTAGTTTGGATTAAGGTGGATGCAGCTCTATGACATCTATACCTTGCAGCAGCAAGATGCCATCATCGGTCCTTCTCAAAGACAGCTATTGCTTTGTGGTGAGCAGCCTTCAACCTTTCCTGTCTGCAGGGGAGGCTTCAAGCTTATGTGGCTTGATCATGCACCATCTGAGGTTATTCTTCAAGGTGTCTTTGTACCTCAGTTTGGGCCTTCCTTGTCTACGTGAGCCCTCCTTGAGCTCGCCATACATCAGCTGTCGGGGGATGCGACTGTCATCCATTCTGATGACATGGCCAATCCAGCATAGCTGAGCCTTCAGCAGCATTGACTCTATGCTTGTGGAGCCAGCTCTATCCAGCACTTCTTGATTTGTGACTTTGTCCTGCCAGCGAATGCCCATGATTGTGAGCAGCGATCTTGTATGGAACTGTTCAAGCTGCTTGACTGTTCAAGTGCGTTGAAGATCTCAACGCACTTCAGTTCAACTCCACCATTGGTTATGGATGGCTGTGGCTTTGTGATATTCTTTATTCCATTTTTCCTAGACTGATTGCAGGAGCGTCCAGGCTGTTTGGGCTAACAAAGTTGTCGGCAATGATCTGCAGGTGGTTCTCGTTGTGTGCCATTAGGGCAAAGTCATCCACAAAAAGGGCTTCAAGGCTGAGTTTCTCCAGCATCTTGGTTCTGGCAGAGAGTCAACGGAGTTCAAAGACAGATCCATCAGAGCAGTGTCTGATGTACACGCCCAGGCTGAGATCTTAAACAGCGTGGAGTAGGACCTGCATGAAGAACAAGTTGAACATCACGGGGGTGAGGACACAGCCCTGCTTCACTCCATTTGAGATGTTGAAGGAGCTTGTGAAATCACCATTGGAGAGGACCTGTTCAGTCATGTTGTCATGGAAGAGCCATATCAGCTTAGAATATATGCGAGGGCAGCCAAACTTCATGAGGATGGTCCGTAAAGCTTCTCTGTTAACGGTGTCAAACACTTTGGTTTGATCTATGAACACGCATACAGGTCCATCTGTTGTTCAATACACTTCTCTTGGACCTGACGCACAGCGAACACCATGTCTATGGTGCTGCGACCAGGGCGGAGGCCACACTGGGCTTCGGGGAAGTTGCTGTCAGAGATGTTGGTAATGAGCATGTTGAGGAGGATGTGAAACTTAATGGGCATTCAGTATTAGCGTGACTATGTTTAATACAGTGGGGAAAGTAAGTACTGAACACATCAATATTTTTCTCATTAAACATACAGTATTTCTGATGAAGCCACTGACCTGAGATTTTCACCAGATATCAGTAACAACCCAAGTAATCCACACATACAAAGACATCAAGGTAACTGTGTTGACAGAACAAGTTATATTTAATAAAGTGGAATGGTACAGGGAATAAGTATTGAACACATGAAGAAAAAGAGGGGCAAAAAGTGAAGAAAAAGAGGTACAAATTAATTTCAGCTGATTAAGTCCTGTCTGTGAATATCAGATTGTCACACTGTTAGATCAAAAATGAATTGACTGAGGCTGAATCAATAATCAATAGGCGGTTTTCCAAGTTCTGAGCCATTTATTCTCTTTCTGATCAGTTCATCAGTAACAGCAAAACTTGCCTCAGAGCTTCACAGCACCAGCTCCCTAAAATGTGTTCAAGGATGTCGCTTCTTTATACCTCAGTCCCTTATCTAAGCTAGACTGGCTGGAGCCAACTCTCCAAGTGACTGTTTCTAATCTATGGTCAGCAATGAACATTCTGCTATGATATTTACATGACCTGTGTCACTCTAACTTACAGTACAGTACAGCTTGGTATGATAAAACAATAAAACCTTAGTCATTATTTACAATCTTGCTCAACCTAATCTTACACTGAAAAACAGACAGACTTTACAAGCTCTGAGACAATGAAAGAAAATCACAGTGACTCAGACACTGGCTCATTATATGCACCAGATACAATTATAATATAAAATAGAATAATACAGCATTAAAATCATATAGAATAAATTTAAAAAAAAAGAATCCTTTAAAAAATTCCTGGATCCAGACGGTGATCCGGATCACCACCAAAATCTAATCATCTGTAGGATACCCCATTTCTGACAATCTCTGAAAATTTCATGAAAATCCGTCCATAACTTTTTGAGTTATCTTGCTAACAAACAAACAAACAAACAAACAGACAAACCAACGCCGATGAAAACATAACCTCCTTGGCAGAGGTAATAATCAATGAAACCTGAAAATATCCTATCATTCCCCCTTTTGATGTTTAAAAAGCATCAGAGATGAAACACTATGGCTTCTAAAACCTCATTGGGCAGCTCGCCAAGTTCCGGTGCTTTTCATGCTAAAGCATTATATTGCAAAAGATCCTAACTCACTTTTTAATGAGGAAAGTCCGCCATCGGCCTCGCTGCCACTCCCGAGCACTGCTGGAATGTTTCATTTCCTGGGGAGCATGTGAGGATAATACCTTTTATTTCAAAAAAGAAATAAATCATCTAAGTAAGTCATATAAGATAAGATAAGATAAAATAAGATAATCCTTTATTAGTCCCACAATGGGGAAATTCCAGGATTGCAACAGCACAGGGATAGCAACACTCAGAGTTGCTAACCTATGTGTATTAGTACCTCAACACAACAATCAATACAGTAAAACTGTATACTAGCTAAATAGTGATTAGTAACATAATGGTTTCAAATACGATGTAAATTAAAACAGAACATAAACAGGATAAAGTGAAAAATCTCAAATAAGGATAATAACTTCTCTGAACTTCAAGACATATTTGATTACTCTTGCAGCTCAGTACATTTCAAATTCACATCATAAACATACATCTCCTTTCGATATTCTGCATGTCAGTCATACTCTGTACTCATAAAACATTAAGCTGGTGTTGTTTCCCCATCATCTCCAGTGGTGGCCTCGTGATATAACATTAAATTCTCATGAACAAGTTTCAACATCATATCATGGGTACAAGGAATGAAACATGAAAAGATCAAAAGTATCACTACAATAATCACCACCAAGTTTATGACAAGACTCCTCCATGAGGAAAACAACCAGTTTATCCAGGGTGATGAGTCATCAACATCATCCTTAGCCCCAGCAGTCTGCAAAGCAGTCAGATTACGTATCGCTGAAGGATTGACGCCTCCATCTGCATCATGTGCAGGTATAAAGGTGCAACAGTACTGACCTACAATTGTGCACACACCCCCACGGGTGGCAGTCAACTGATCAAGTACTATTCTATTCTGTGTTGCTACAAGTCTTATAGCAGTCATTTCCTCCCTTTCACCTTTCCAGGCAGCTAAGGAAAAAATTCACAAAAGACTGTAGTCTATAATTAAGAGTCTCAATCCACAAGGTATTTTTTGCCACTCCCACCCAAGGGAATAGTGACTGAACTACCTTTTGACCAGTAGTAAGTATCTTGAACTGCTCTGGCACGTCCCTACCCCAGATGGAATCATAAGATAAGATAAGATAAGCCTTTATTAGTCCCACAATGGGGAAATTCCAGGATTGCAACAGCACAGGGATAGCAACACTCAGAGCAACAATCAGAAGGCAAGAAAAAACAAGCAAGCAAGAGCAGCTAATATACATATGTACATATTACTATAAAATATATATATACACACACACACACACAGACACACAGTGCAGAGCATTGTAGCTGGATGGAATAAATATATGAATATATGAACACACAGTGCAGAGCATTGTAGCTAGATGGAATAAATATGTAAATATATAAACACCCACAGTATGGAGCATTGCAGCTAGGTGGAATAAATATGCAAGTATATAAACACACACAGTGCGGAGCAATGTAGCTAGATGGAATAATATGTAGATATATAAAAACACAGTGCGGAGCATTGTAGCTAGATGGAATAAATATATAGATATATAAATATAAACACACCCAGTGCAGAGCATTGTAGCTAGATGGAATAAATATGTAAATATATAAACACACACAGTGCAGAGCATTGTTGCTAGGTGGGATGAAACAGCATAACCGTCTATTTAGTTATCCTTCATGTGGTGTGAAAATGGCATCCTGTGATAGGTCTCTCGTCCCTCTGCTCGTCTGACCCACTGACATAATCAGGGTGTTGTCAGTCACAAAGACAGGGCACAGATTCCTGCCCAATTCATAGGCAGATGGGAATACGCCTTACGACCACACAGCCACCAACCATCCATCATCATATGTGCGCCATACATATGGAAGTTGCAGATAGCAGCACTGCAGAGCTCCAGCATGGGGATAGGTCAGTAATAACAACGGTTAGCCTGTGGACACCACCTGCCCATCCAATTGGTCAGGGTACTAGCATCACAGATGCAGTGTATACTGTACACTGCCTTACACCGAGAAAGGGGTAGGTCGCCCAGAGGGTTGTTACCACTTCCCTTCAGACAAAAAGAAAAAGTTCCTGATGAAACTAACCTTGCCCTTACAGAGTAAGGGGTACCATAAGTTCTCCGATTGGTAGAGTGATGAAAGATTTCACAAGAGTGATTTAAAATAGTCCTTTTTGTATAGACCCTTTTCATAGCCTTCTGTAAAAAACAGAGAGCTTTTGCTGGTTCCATCATTTTAGCTACAACAGCAGTCTGTCCAGCTGACGTTGGCACTAGGGAGCAAACGTAACAATTGGAACGATTAGCTGCCCTGGCCGTATAATTAGCATACCTCCACCACGTATTGGCAGCATATTCATGATCATGATGGTCATGTAGCTCTAGCCAGTTATGCTGAATATGTGCAAGGTCCCTAGCACTATGATGTATGGTTTGTGGTGCAGCTAAAAGAAACCAAAGTAATAATGTCACCCCTAGGATGATGATGTAAAGGAAACAACAACTACACCCTTTAATGATCAAATGTCTTTCTTGCGCTTCTTGTCTCTCCATGATGGTCAACCACTTGCTTCCCTATCCCAAGCCGGTACTGGACACCATGTAGGGCGTCATCAGTTGGCACTTGTATAAAGAAACAATTAAGAAAAAGTCTCTTGCTGAGAGTCTTTAATGGAATGAAGTTGAAAATATTTATTCAGTAGTCCCTGGCTGTGAGTTCAGAGTAGGGTAAAGTTTACAGTGTGTTAAATGCACCCAAGAGTCCCGTACTTCAACTTTCACCGCTGTTGGCATTGACAAAACAACTTTATATGGTCCTTGCCAGGGTGAATCAGTCCAATTCTTCTTTTTGATGGCTTTGATGAGGACGAGGTCTCCTGGCTTGGCCAAGATCGGTGCAGTTTTCTCGTGAACCCTCCTGGGGAGAGTAGCAGTGATAATATCTCTGTTAGTCAACATCCTTCTCATGTAATCTGCTAAACACACTTCTTCATCACTAGGACTGAATGGTCTCAAAGGTGTCAGCAAGTATGGTTTGCCATACATGATTTCAAATGGAAACAACCCCCCTTTGGTTGGGATTATCCTCATGTAAAACAAAACTAATGGAGGGCAATAAACCCAATTTTGCCTTGTTTCTGCCATTGTTTTTCTGAGTCTTTCTTTAATAGTTCTGTTTGTGCGTTCTACCAATCCTGCAGATTGCGGGTGATAAGCTGAATGATTCTTCAAACTGATTTTCAGTTCTGTGCCTAAATGTGATATAACTTGATTTACAAAATGTGTACCATTATCTGAGTAAATTTTCTCAGGTATTCCAAACCTAGGTACAATTTCGGCAAGCAATTTCTTTGCCACTGTAATTTCATTTGGATGTGTGCAAGGAAAAGCTTCTGTCCATTTAGTAAACATATCACAAATGACCAAACAATATTTCTTGCCTTCACATTTATTCAGTTCAGCCTTACATTTGTAGAGCTTTGAGGTGTCACCTTTGAGGTGTCATCAAGAATAGCTCCCTTCTTTATCCATTTGTAAATTTCAGCCTGTGGTGCTGCTTTTTGAGCATCAACAAGAACATCATGTGATAGCTCTTCAGTCAGTGTCAGAACAGAATGAAATGTGCTTTGTCTAGGTTGCAAGCCTTGTGCAACCGCCTTTGCAGCTTGATCCGCAAGATGATTACCTTTAGAAACCGGATCACTGCCATTTGTATGAGCAGCACATTTGCATATGGCCAGTTGTGATAGCAGTTTGACACTTTCAAGCAGCTCCAAAATGAGGTGTTTGCACTTTTTGTGCAAAGTGGTGAATAGTGTAAAATGCATATTGGCTATCAATGTAAACTTTTAATTTTTTATTTTGTCCCAATTTGCATGCTTCAGTTAGAGCAATCAACTCTGCTTCAGGTGTCCACTCAATCTTGTCCACCTGTGCCATTGGTTTAGGCGCTGCCAAAATAGCCTCTTTGCAAACAGGATCAACATGTCTCCCTTCTGCTGACAAAAATGTGGCCTAAGTATCTCACTTCTGGCTTCCACAACTGCAGCTTTACTTTGTTAACCTTGTGACCCTGCTCAGCTAAAAATTTCAACAAGGCAATGGTGTCTCTTTTGCAAGTGATTTCGTCAGGGGATGCCAGCAAAATGTCATCAATATACAGGAGTAATTGACTCCCATGAGGTGGAACGAACTGGGCCAAATTTGCTGACATTGCCTGTGAAAAAATGGTTGGTGATTCACAATAGCCCTGTGGCAGCCTCGTGAATATGTACCTCTTGCCTTCAAATGTGAATGCAAACCAAAACTGATGATCTGGGTGGATGGAAATGCTGAAAAAAAAAATACTGATGTTAATCACTGTGAAAAATTTCATTTGTGATTGTAGATCATTTAACAAAGTGTATTGCACAGTGTTTTTGGACCTAATACTATAACCCCTGCATCTATCAATCCCTGTATACCAGGTTTAATGCCTTCTTGAATTCAATTCAATTCTACTTTATTTATATAGCACTATATCTCAAACAACAGTCATCTCATGGGTCCTGGGTATAAAAGATATTGTCTCTGATAAGGCCTAAAATGAGATTTTACATTTATTGTTACCAATTCTGTATTATTCATTGAGCCTACATCCTTCCATTGCATGTGCTTAGGCTTGATCAGTGCAATGTGTGGTGACTCCCAGTGTTTAAAGTGACCTTTATTTTTATCTGATAACCTCACAGATGCTTCTGCATAGCCCTTTGGTGACCAGTACAAATTTGCAATAATTGTTCTGGAGGATGAGTTTGCAAAACATGTTTTCTCAAATTTGTCGTCTGAGCTACTCAGATATCTGTCATACATGTTGCAATGATATTGATTTGTGGCCTGCACAGTTGTAGGAATCTGTGTTTTGAAATATTGCATTATTTTGGCTTCCAAGCTCTCAGTCACTCAGGTTGGTCCAGCCGGTACCAAACAAAGCGACCATGAGGTGGTACTGCAAACTCTTGCAAAATTTGAATTTCTGATGCATGTGGGAAATGTGATGCCCTCATACTACCTTCTGTTGGAATTAGGGTGATATTGAGAGTTGTGAGCAGATCCCTTCCCAATAAGTTAACTGGACACACTTGCGACAAAATGAATGAACCTTCCGCACTGTCCCCTGTAACAGGATCTTTTACTGCTACAATTTCAGAAAGACATTCCTTTTTTAGCTTCCCATTTGCTGAGTTAATGATCACTGTGTGTTCTGATTTTGTGAGTCCCACAGCATCTAGGCCTGAAATGACAGATCTGCAAGCCCCAGTATCACAAAGAAATTTCAAAGGAATTCCCTGAACTTCTAGAGTAACCTCTGGTAAGCACCCTAGTGTCATGATTAGGTCAAAGTCAGGTAAATGAAATATGTCAACTGTGCCATTGCCATTTTCAGTAGCTGTACTTAGCTTTGGTTCAGTCAGTCACATGTTGGGATGTGATGAGTCTGGTTGTCGTTGTTGTTGTCGTTGTTGTGGCCACTGAGCAGGGCGTAGTCCCCTCCCCTCCCTCTGGCCTCCTGAACGTGGTTTGCAAACCCAGCACCAAGGCCTCTCCTCCCTCCCCCACACCAGGAACCCTGGAAAAATACAGGAGTGGGGCAAGCAAACGCCTCCCCCTGGGGCTCAGCTCAGTTGTTCTGCATTTCTTGCATATATCAACACATCAGCAAGTGAACATGTACGATATGTTACAAGGTGTTTGCATACATGCTGTGCTAAATTTGGATGCATGTTCTGTAGGACTACACTTTTCAAATGTTGTCAGTAAGGTTCTGAAGCTGTATCTGCAGTAGGATCTTCCAAACCTGAATGATTGTCCAAATAACATCTTGCAACCTACAACTATAGGCTTCAACACTTTCTGTTTTATGTTAAGTGGCATTCTGAATAGCTGTCAAATCGTGTTTTAATCTCCACTTGTTCCTAATATGTCCATTTAATTCTTTCACCTGCTGAGCTAATACTGCATCAGTTGGTGGTTAACTAGCACAGTGGGAATGTTTTAAAGAATGTTTTGGCTATTGACTTCAGCACATTCATAATTTAACCATAGGAAATTGTCCTAATTCTATTGCATGTTCCTCTTCCTTAATGTATTTATCTAAGGGTAAGGATACATGTGCTGTTGAAATGGCATGATCTGAAGGTGCACAATCACTTAACCTTTTTGTCAGATGAGAAAGCTGGACTCTAGGTTTGATGTCCAGCCTGCGTTGAAAGGAAGGAGGAGGCCGGCGGGGAGGTGGGTGCCCAGCCGTGGAGGAGGGGTGAGCCAGATCTGCAGTTGGTGCCATGGGAGTGGTCACCGTCTTAAGGTGCGGATGCAGAGAGGGAGGGGTCAGGTTGTCTCCAGGCCACCTGCTCCGGTTGTTATCTCCTTCGTCACCTCAGAATTTTGAGAAAAAATGTGCATTAGTCAAACCCTTCTTATTACAAACATCCCAGTCTTTTAAGGTCTGGTCTTGCCTATTCAAATCAGCTTGCCATTGCCTGGCAATCTGAAGCCATTGTTCAGCCTCAAAAAGTCTATTTTAACTCTTTTTGCCTACTGCCATCTGCTGCTAATCTAATGGTGGAAATTAAAATCTCACAATCTTTAACCTCAAGTTCCCCACTGAAATTAAATTTCTTTCTCCATTTTGCCAGAAACCTTGTGCTATTTCTGTCTTTTTTGTTCATAAATTTACCATCTCCTGCCAAACCATAAATTTCATTCTCATCTTGCTGTGTTCTGCAACCCTTACAGCAAAATGAGACAATATTTCTTCCTGTCTGGACACTTTGTGGCTGTTTTATCTTTTTGCTATAACAGCAACCCATGTTTGAAAGGTTTTTTTTTCTTCTCTTTTTACCAAGATTCCGCACACAAATCAGTGGCTACACAGCTTTTCTATTTTTTTTTCCCCAAGCTCTCTCTGTTTCTTTTTTCTTTCCCTCTCTCAAGGACACACATACACAGAATCACAAACAGATATTACACATAGATTTTCAGACATTACACACAGAGACAGACAGGGCCCAACACGTTTTCTTTTGCGTTATCTCTACAAGGTCATACAATAAAGACTTTTAGGTTCATGCCAAAACCCAAAACAGCATGAGAATTATTTCAATTAATCTCCAGATCTGGCAACCTCAGCGGAAAAAATCAAATATGGCAATCCTCACACCGCCACTGGGAGCGTGAAGCTCCTTTTTTTTTTTCTTTTTCTCTTTTTCTTACACTGCCATAAAGCACAACACCAGTCCACTGTTTCTGCTCAAGGCTACTGTTTTCAAATACCTATAATTTTAAACACTTCCCAAAAGATAATTAACTAACCAACCCTTTTATGCTCCACAAATATTAGGGAGAAAACCTGAAACCTGAAAATATCCTGTCACACACCACAAAGAACTCATGATGGGTAGAAGCAAAAAGCTCTCTCTAGACCTTCACAGCCTTATTGTTGCAAAACTTAATGATGGCATTGGTTACAGGTGCATTTCTAAACTGCTGAATATTCCAGTGAGCACTGTTGGAGCCATCATTCGGAAGTGGAAAGAACATCATTTTACCATTAAACCGGCCATGACCATGAGCTCCTTGCAAGATTTCTGACAGAGGAGTCAAAAGAATTATCAGAAGAGAAGACCACTCATGGAGAGCTCCAAAAAGACCTGGAGTTAGCAGGTACTGCTGTTTCAAAAAAAAAAAAAAACAATAAGTAATGCACTCAACTGACATTGGTTCCATGCCCACTCACCTCACAAGGCTCCATTGCTAAAGGAAAAGCTTGTTGAAGCTTGTTTAAAGTTTGCTGCACAACATTTGGGAAAGCCAGTAAAATACTGGGATAGTCTGGTCAGATGAGATCAGAATTGAACTTTTCCGATGCCACAATGCACAGGAGGAGAAATGGCACTGATCATCAGCCCAAAAACACCATACCAACAGTGAAATTTGGAGGTGGGAGCATCATGATGTGAGGGTGTTTTTTCAGCACATGGTACAGGCAGACCTCATATAATTGAAAGAAAGCTGAATGGACAAATGTATAGAAATATCCTTGGTAAGAACCTGCTGCCATCTGCCAAGGTGCTGAAGATGAAATGAGGGTGGACATTTAAGCAAGACAATGATCCCAAACACAAAGCCAACGAAGCTCTCAACTGGCTCAAGAGAAGGAAATTAAATCCGCTATAATGGCCCGGTCAGTCACCTGACCTGAATCCAATTGAAAATCGATGGAATGAACTGAATATCAGAGTTCATAGAAGGCCCCCCTCGTAATCGTCAAGATTTGAAGACAGTTTGTGTGGAAGAATAGGATGAATGAATGAATGAATGAATGAATGAATGAATGAATGAATGAATTTATTTATTTCGGATAATACAGTACAGGTTAAAGAAACTGTATAATATAACAACAAGGTCAAATTAGACAAAGACTCCTTCTACTAAACAATTCCACGTGAGTTATCCGAAATGGGTGATGGCTGAAGCCGCAGCTTATATTGCCCACCCATATTCCATCCAAGAATTCAAAGAAAAAAGAGTAAACAAGACAAGAGTGATTACAATTTAGAACAAAGCTAAGACAAAGTGTGACTGAGAGAAAAAAAAAAAAAAAGAAAACTAAGCTAAGCTAAGTTAAACAGTTACTATTCAAGACAAATCTAAGACAGAATGTCACAGAGAGAAAAAAAAAAAAAAACTAAGCTACAACACAACACAGGCTGGATATGTCAATCCTTATGTGAGTTTACATGTCGTCTTGTAAATATGTTTGGAGTATTTCTTCCTTTAGTTTTTGTTTAAATTGTCCAAGCGTTGTACATGATTTTAATTCAGGTCCATAATCGTTCCATAATATGACTCCTTGCACTGAAATACAGTGTTGCTTGGTGGTTGTTCTCACTGTAGGCTTTTGAAATATACATGTTCCTCTGAAGTGATATCGTTTCTCCCTTGTTTGGAACAACTTTTGGATATTTGCAGGCAGTGATAAATTCTTCACTTTGAACATTATTATTGCGGTTTTAAAGTCAACCAGATCTTTCAACTTGAGAGTTTTTTGTTTAAGAAAAAGTGGGTTTGTTGGTTCCCTGTAAGCTGCTTTGTTTATTATTCTAATAGCTCTCTTTTGAAGCATAAAGAGTGGATATATGTTTGTTTTATATGTATTTCCCCATACTTCATTACAATATGTCATGTATGGGAGTATTAATGAATGATACAAGGTGTATAGTGTGGGTTGATTCAGCAAATATTTCACTCTGTGTAATATTGCAATTGATTTGGAGACTTTACCTTTAATATAATTAATATGTGACTTCCAACACAGTTTGTTATCAATTATTACTCCAAGGAATTTGGTTTCAGATACCCTTTCAATCTCTACACCATTTACACTGAGTTTGAGGATAAAATCATTCTTGAGCAATGCCTGCACCTAGTTTCTCCATACAGGAGGCATCTGCAAACTGCTATTACCAGTGCTGGGAGTAACATGTTACAAAGTAACGCATTACTGTAACGCCACTACTTTTGCAGTAATGTGCCGTGTAATGAAATTACTGCCTTGACGCCTGAATTTATTTCCAACTGTGAACAATTTTTTTTTTCATAATTGAAAATTGTTGTTTTTTTGTTTTTTGTTTCTTTTTTTGGATTGATGCGAATTCGCAACAATAGGCATCAAGGGGTTAAAAATTCAGTAATGGGTTACAGTTACTGAAATTTGATCAGATGTGTTACTCGCGTTACTCGTTTTATTAATATGGATAGATTTTTTTAGTGCAAATAAATACAAACTGACCCTACGTAGCTGACGCAGCCGTCAGTCAAGAGCCTGTTCACAGCTGCAGCCAGCAGCCACAAATGGAGCTAGCTCCTGCTGGGAAAAGATGAAGCTACTTTGTTTTTGTGGAAATGGACAGATTATTTTTCCTTTGTTGCGGTTTAGGACACAAGCATATTGGTGGGCTGTGTGAGGCCGACTGCAATCTTCAGAAGTACCTGAGAACAGCAACAAGATCCAACAAAGCTCATGCTATGCTATGCTATGCTATGCTAACAACACCACTAACAGCACCGGCTGGATTTCAAACACAGGTATGCATCTGGACAGTTTGTGAACCAGCAAGAATTAAATGACTGATTGCCAGATACGTTATTACAGAATGAAGATCTCATAACAGTCATTTCCCATCAGACAGCTGAGACTTTTATCCACTGAAGTTAAAACACATTTACTTGCTAAGTTGATAAAGATTATTCAAAAATGGATCTGATCTCCAAAAGGAATTTAAGAGACTGAGTCATGTCTGTCACAGCAGACATTTGGGCTGTGGATAATGGATATTTTCTTTGGATCACTACACATCAGATTAAATCCATAATGTTAAAGGTAAGAAACATTGACAGCTTTATGCAGTGTTGCCAACTCACTCTTTTGGAGTGATTCTCACTCTTTTTACCTCTCACTCACTCCACAAACCCTATTTCTCACTCCAAAATGAGGAAATTACTGGCAATTCTGTGTTGATTTCCTTCAGATTTTTCCCCACAGTAAGAGGTCTCAAGGCAGGATAAAGCAAACTAAACATGTTCTAAAAGCTCTTTCTGAAACAGTCTGCTTTAAGCCTGACATCAATAAGCCTGTAATGTAATCCATTAATTAAATTATCTCGCTATGTGTGCAAGATAATTTAAGTATGCATTTACATGAACATGAACATACATGAACATGAACATTTACATAAAAGTAACATGAAAGTTACTTTTCCAAGTAACTAGTTACTTTAATCATGCAGTAATTGATAAGTAACTCAGTTACTTTTGAAAAGAAGTCACTAGTAACTGTAACTAGTTACTATTTTTTAGTTACTTGCCTAACACTGGCCATTACCAACAAAGGCTTTTCTACTAAATATTAAATGAATTTCACCAAGCATGTTCAATACTTATTCCCTGTGTCATTCCACTTATTAAATATAACTTGTTTTGTGACCGTAGTTGCCTTGATTTCTTTGTATGTATGGATTACTTGGGTTGTTACTGATGTCTGGTGAAAATCTCAGGTCAGTGGTTCCATCAGAAATACTGTATGTTTAATGACAAAAATGTTGATGTGTTCAATACTTATTTTCCCCGCTGTATAATAGTCAAATATTTTTAAACAATATTTTTAAAATCTGATTAGTAACACAGTTGCTCAAAAACATGTCACACAACAATTAATATACCGCATAAAATGTTTACCTGTGATACCTGAGCTGAACACGGACCATGGACAGATCTCTTAAGGAAATTGGCTACAAATGCTGTTCAGGAGTAACACAGTTCAACTTTATTTATATAGTGCCATTTCACAACAACAGTCATCTCATAGCACTTTCAAACTGTAGGGAAAAACCCCACAATTGCAGAAAGACCCCAACAATCAGGAAAGCCCCTGTGAGCAAGCATTTGGCGACGATGAGGAAAAACTCTCTTTTACCAGGAAAAATCCTCCAACAGAACCAGGCTCAGGGAGGGGCAGTTATATGCTGTGACTGGTTGTGTGAGGAGATAGAGAAGAAGAAGAAATGAACAGACATGTAGAGAGCAAACAACATGATAGGGACTCAGTCTAAGTGAGAGAACAAACAAATATTAATGACCAGCAAAAATATTACATTGACAGTGAAGAAAGGAGCGAATCCCAGTGCATCATGGGAGGTCCCCCGGCTGTCTAAATCTATTAGTTTTATGATCTGGGCTTTGGCCCTGTGACATTGCCCATGCTTTGTGTTTGTTTTTGTTCTCCCTGTGATTATTCTTGATTATTGTTTGCATTTATTGCCGTCTGTGTTCCCCTGAGTCCTTTGTCACTGTCTTCTGCATCATTCCCTGTTTGGTCCTTGGTCTGTGTGTGTTTCTGTTTACCTATTGTTCCACCTCCTCATGTTTCCATACCCATAGCCACTCTCCCTCATATGTGCTCTGTTCAGCCCTGCGTCTGTGACTATTAGTCACTCTGTTTATGACATAATGTACAGACCCAGGGAACAGACACAGGCTCGGGAATAGATTCAATTATCTTTATTGTAAAGTGTAGGTGTGTATGTGGGTGTATGTATGTGTGTATGTCTGTGATGACGTCGTAGCAGGGGGTGAGCAGAGTGCCGTACGACCTGGAAACCCTATGGACAGAGTAGAGACACAAATGTTAGTACAGCCCTCCCAAAGGAATGAATTGTGAATGACTGGGGCTTACTGTCTGCAGAGGAGGAGATGCGCTCAGGTCGGCCCAAAGGCTACAGCCAGGAGGACAGCGCTTGTCATCACAGTGTCGCTGGTGCAAAGAAGGACTCGCTGGAAGGAGCGGGGCTGGGTCCGCCGCCAGGAGGAACGATTCCGCCGCCACGGAACTCCGCCTGTGCACAGGGGACCAGCGTAGAGAAAAGTTGAGTAAAGAATGGCTTACTTGGAGTGTAGGAGATGATCTTTCCAGAAGATAAGTCTGAGACAAGAGATGACTTAGGAATGCCGGAGATGGCAGGATGATACTCTGATGGAGGCGAAGACGAGAGCAGGACTCTTCAGTCCAAGAAGACAGACAGCTCCGCGCCAATCTGAAGGCAGAGAGGCTTAAGTAGCCCGAGTGTGATGGAGAGCCGGTGTGCGCGCAGCTGCGGGAGATGCAGAGCGAGCCATCACAGTTTAGTGTCCATGTCTGTCTCAGTTCATTGTTGGGTCATTAACGTTTGTACTGCTGAGTGATTGTCTTTCCTCCTGCAATGTTCCACGTGCATTTCCAGTTATACGTAGTCTGTGAGTTTAGTTATCTATTTCGTCTGTGTTTATTTCTAGCCCCCATACTATGCCTTAGTTTATTCTTTGAGTTTTTGTTAAATAAACCATCACTGCACCGAAGTCCTGCCTGCACCCTGGGTCCATCTTTTCACCTACACCTGCCTTCCAAGCAGCAGACTATAACAATAGCAGCATAGCTAAAGGAGAGTTCAGGATCACCTGATCCCACCCTCACTATAGGTTTTGTCAAAAAGGAAAGTTTTAACCCTATTCTGAAAAACAGAGATCGAGTCTGTCTCCCAAATCTAGATTGGCAGTTGGTTCCAAAGGAGAAGAGCCTGATAACTGAATGTTCTGCCTCCCATTGTACGCTTAGAGATTCTAGTTATTACAAGTAATCCTGCATTTTGAGAGTGTAATGCTGTTTGAATGATAAGATACTATCAAATATTTTAAATAAGAAGGAGCCTGATCATTTAGAGGTTTGTAAGTGAGAAGACGGATTTTAAACTTAATTCTAAATTCTATGGGAAGTCAGTGAAGGGAAGCCAGAACTGGAGAGATATGATTTTTCTAGTACCTGTTAAAACTCTAGCTGCAGCATTTTGGATCAACTGAAGACTTTTTAGAGCTGTTTTTTATGACAGCCTGATAATAAAGAGGCACAATAATCTAATCTAGAGCTAACAAAAGTGTGGATTAGTTTCTCAGCATCAGTCTGAGACAAGATGTTCCTAATCTTGGAAATATTATGTACTGTAAATGATAAAAAGCAGTCTTAGAAAGAAATTTAATATGTGAATTAAAGAACAGATCTTGATCAAAAATGACTCGATGATTCTTCACAGAGCTGTTAGGAGAAAGAGTAACCCCATCCAAACTAAGAGTCTGATTTAAGTATTTCTAAGTTTTTTTGGGGGGGGGCAAACTAGAATGACTGCAGTCTTATCTGAATTTAACAGCAAAAAATTACATGTCATCCATGCTCTGATTTCCTTGCCTTTAGTTTGATTAATTGATTACTGCCATCTGGTTTCAGTGATAAATGTAATTGAGTGTCATCCTCATAACAATAGAAATTCATGCAGTGCTTTCTAATAATATGAACTAGTGGAAGGATATATAAACTAAAAAGAATCAGACCTAGCAGAGATCCCTGTGGAACTCTGTGACTGAGCTTTGAATTTGACGAAAACTTGGTATTGACCTGAACAAACTGGAACCTATCAGACAAATAAGATTTAAACCACTGCAAAGAAGTTCTATTAAGTCCAACAAGGTGTTCTAATCTATCAATTAAAATATTATGATTGATAGTATCAAAAGCTACACTAAGGTGTAAAAGGACAAGTACAGAATCAAGTCCATTATCAGATGCTATGAGGACATCATTAGTGACCTTCACTGAAGCTGTTTCAGTACTATGATGAATTCTGAACTCTGATTGAGACTTCAAATAAACCATTTCCCTGCAAGTGTTCAGATAATTGTGTAGCAACTACTCTTTCTAAGATTTTTGAAATAAAAGCCAGACTAGAGATTGGTCTATACAGTAGTTAGCTAAAACTCCCAGATCCAGCGTTGGCTTTTTAAGTAACGGTTTAATTACAGCATTTTTTAAAAACCAGCAGTACATAGCCTAACATTTATGAAGAATTGATTATTTGAAGAATAGAGCTACTAATAAATGGGAAGACTTTGTTAAATAACCTGGTATAAATAGGGTCTAGTAGACAAGTTGAAGGCTTAGATGAGGAAGTTATTTTATCTAATTCTAAAAGGTCAATTGGAGTAACTTTGTCGAATTGAATGTCAGTTGAAAGAGTCGTAGTTGTTACTAGCCCTTAGATGCATATGTGGGGTAACAGTGACCCCTGCGGTTGTTTTTTTTGCAATATCTTAGTAATTTTAATTTTTTATCATTTAATCTTCCATGTGTTCCTCAAATAGGTTGTCTTTGACATGAGGCCATTTGGATTTGTATCTAACTGTTATATTTTTTAAGTAATTGCATTTTTTGTATTAGTACCACACTATTCCATATGTGGGGTAAAAATGACCCCAAGCATTTCTCAAAGCTGTCCCCTTGGAATTTCACCACGGTTATAAGTAACACTGTAGACGCTGCAATTAACATCACAGACTGGATGCCAAGAGTAAACAGAGAGGTAAACAGATAAGGACAATGGGTATTGTTAGATGCAGGTGATGAGCTCTTTGGGAGTCCTCTATATAACCCCATGTACAAGGCCACTATGTCAGTTGGACAATTTGAAGATATTCGCCGATTCTTGCGCTTTGATGACAAGAGGACCAGAGCCACCCGACTGGAAACAGACCACTTGGCACCCTTCCGCTACGTATGGGACCTGTTCCTGGTCAACTCAGGCAGAGATTCATCCCCAGTGATTGTATCACAGTGGATGAACAACTTGTGCCATTCAGAGGGAGGACCAAGTTTATGCAATATATGAAGAGCAAGCCCGCGAAGTACGGCATAAAGATTTTCTGGGCTTGTGATGCAAAAAACCCCTACGCAATTGATGGGATTGTGTACACTGGGAGACAACCAAGGGAAGAAGCCAGTAAGAATCTGGGTCTTAACATTGTCAGTCAGTTGTGCAGTGGACTCAGACACACAGGTCGCATCATCACCACAGACAACTTTTTCACCAGTGTGCCTCTTGCAGAGCATCTCCTGGAGAAGGGTCTGACTATTGTGGGAACACTGCAACAAAACAAGCCAGACATCCCTCCTGTGATGAAGGCTTCCAAGACCAGGGAGCTCTTCAGCAAAATGGTGGATGAAAACACCCAGAAAAAAAAACAAAACAGAAGTGATCCACTTCTACAACCAGACGAAAGGAGGTGTAGATATTGTGGACCAGATGGTTGGCACCTACACCTGTAAACGCCAAATGCAGAGGTGGCCCATGGTGCTGTGGTACAATGTGATTGATGTTGCCACCCTGAATGCCTACTCCTTTTTCAAGGCTCAGCACCCTGAATTCTGTGCAGGTATCACAAACGCCCGGTGGCACTTTCTTGCAGAGCTCTCACATGAGCTTGTGATGCCTTATATGAGAATTCGACTGGAAGGTAACCCATGCCTACCAACCTACATCACTGCAGCAATGGAAAGGTGTGGGGTGATAAAAGCTGCAATCCAGCCACACGAGGGAAACACACAGGGCCAACAGAAGAGGAAGAGGTGTAAGATGTGCACAAGAAAACAAGACCGCAAAGTCAGCAATTGTTGTTGGAAATGCAATGACCCTGTGTGCAGTGCTCACAGCCAGAAAAGGATACTGTGTAACAGCTGCTCACAGTGAGCTCACAAACCCTCACACCTTCACCTATTTATCGCTCAGTATGTTTTCATTATTGCTGTGTACATATTGTATTCAACTTTTAGGTAATATTGTTTCAAGCATTATTTATTGTTGTAATTATAAGAATGTTAAATGCATGAGTGAACTGTGAGTGTGATAGTTTGTTTTTAGGGAGCAGTATCTCAGTTTCGTTGCATTGTTTATTAGCAATGGAATGACAATAAAGGCACTTTGACTTTACCTCTTTTTCCTTTGGGATTGTTTACCTTTTTTACCTTTCTGTGACAAAATGTTAATAAAAAGTAATAAATGAACATGTCAAACATGAAATAATTCTTTTGTTGACCAAAATATAATTTTAAATGATAATAATAATAATCACCCAAAATATAATAAAAATAATCATCTTTAACCAAAATGAAAGAAATTTCTGAAGTTTACAGCTTAAAACGCACTCATTCTAATGGGGGTCATTTTTGACCACACTCATGGAAGAGTGTAGGAATTGGTTGGTCACGCATCTAAGGGCTAGGGATGAGCTGATACTGTGGAGTGTGTCAAATAAGAGGCAGATCCATGGACAGATGGTTTATTACACACTTCACATCTCACAAGCACAGAACAGAATGAATCATTTCCACAAGCTCTCTGCTTTTTCCCCAATCACTCTTCACAAGTTTCATGGCACTTCTGAACACACAGCATGACATTTACATTACACTGCATTCAACCCCCTATGTCCTTGACTCCTTCCTGCTATCTCGCCAGGAACTCCCTGGACATTGTTCTCCTATGCTTATTCACTGTCTCTGTCTGAGATGCTAAATAATCTGACTCCCCCAAGGTCCCATACCGCCCCCCCAGCATCTTAGATAGAACAATAGAACATCAGTCCACATGCCGTTTTGGTTTCAGTCTCCTCCCATATCTGCTGGAACTGGGGTTTACCGCCTCCGTGGCACTGCTGTGCCAGTGGGGGGCTGTTGGGAGTGTGTCTGACTGTGAGTGGGCCGTGGCGAGGGGGGGGGGACTTCGCTCTGTCCGTGAGGCTGCCCTGGTGAATCGTTTCCCTGGGAAGCTCTCCGTGGGGTCTTCCACGCCGAGGGACCCTAGCCAACAGCACTTGCTCGTCCGCCACTACGAAAGCGGGTTTGAGTCTGTCTATGCCAATTTTCTCCCACCTACCTCCCAAGTCTAGCAAAAAATGCTTATCCCCTGTTTCCAACACTCTGAACGGTCCATCATAGGGTGGGTGCAATGGAGGACAGTGGGCATCGTGTCTGACAAACACAAACTCCACGTTCTTCAAAGTCTTAGGCATGAAAACACGCGGAAAACAGTGGTGGGCAGGGCCCAGCAGCATGCCTGTGTTTGCGCTGCGCTGCAAAAGCTGAGACGGGCAGTTGTCCGGCCCGGGATTATCTGGCAGAAATTCCCCGGGCAGCCGTAAAGGCTGCGCAAAAGCCAGCTCTGCCGGGGAAGCTTCCAGATCCTGTTTGGCATGGAGCGCAACCCCAATAAAGCCCACGGCAACCTGTCCACCCAATTTGCATCCGTCAGTGAAGCTCTGAGTGCTGCTTTCAGGGATCTATGAAAACGCTCGCATAACCGATTGGCCTGTGGGTTGTATGCAGTTGTGCGATGAATTGTAACCCCCAGGCTGCGGGCCATCGCGGACCAGAGTTTGGAAACAAATTGAGGGCCCCTGTCGGACACAATGTCCGACGGGACTCCAAAACGCGCCACCCATGCTGTTAAAAAAGCGCGTGCTACATCCGCGGATGTGGTTGCCGCCAGCCGGACTGCTTCTGGCCAGCGCATGGTGCGGTCCACCACTGTCAGTAGGTGCATGCACCCCTGTGATGGCGGGAGGGGGCCCACGAGGTCCACGTGAACGTGGTCGAACCTCTTAGCCGGTACCCGAAACGGCTCCAAAGGAGCCTTCGTGTGTCTGTGTACCTTGGCTTGTTGGCACGCCACGCAGGCTGCAGCCCACTCTTTTACTTGTTTGCGTAGGCTCGGCCACACAAACTTCTCTCCCACTATTTTGACTGACACGCGCACTCCTGGTTGCGCCAGAGTGTGAACCGACTCAAACGTGCGGCGGCGCCACGTGACCGGGACTACCGGACGCGGGCGTCCCATGGAGACATCGCAGATTGGGGGGGGGGGGGGGACGCCATCTTGCAGCACCCTGCTCTCCAGCCTTAACCCTGTTGGTCCAGACTGGAGCGCGCGCACGTCTGCATCGCTAATCTGCTCCGCGGCCATGGCTGCGTAATCTATCCCCACGTAGACCAGGGCCACCACGGCGCGCGAGAGGCAGTCCGCCACCACATTCAGTTTACCCGACACATGCTGCATATCGGTAGTAAACTCTGAGATTGTGGCCAGCTGTCTCTGCTGCCGGCCCAACCATAGTTCTGAAACCTTGGCCATCGCGAATGTTAGTGGCTTGTGGTCCACGAACGTGGTGAAGCTGCGTCCTTCCAGCCAAAACTAGAAGTGGCGTATGGCCAGGTGGAGAGCCAGCAACTCTCTGTCAAACACGCTGTATTTACGTAGTGTTTGAGCTGTCGCGCAAAGTTCTGCTGAAAAAAGCGAGCGGCTGCCAAGAACCGGCAACGCGCTGCTCTACGACAGCCCCTATGGCCACTTCTGAAGCGTCGGTGGTGAGCGCTATCTGGGCCGCCGGGTCCGGATGCGCCAGCAGTGCGGCGTTTGCCAGGGCTGCTTTAACCTCCGAGAACGCCCGCTCCCACTCCGGGGTCCATTCGACCCTATCCGTGGGGTTCTGTTTCTTGAGCGCGGCGTACAATGGTTGCATGAGCCGTGCCGCACGGGGAAGGAAACGGTTATAAAAGTTCACCATCCCCAAAAATTCCTGCAGCGCCCTGACCGTCTGAGGCCGGGGAAAATCCGCCACGGCGCGCATTTTGTGAGGCAACGGGATCGCTCCTTCCGGAGAGACGCGGTGCCCCAAAAAAATCAATCTCCGTCACGCCGAACTGGCATTTCGCCGGGTTGATTATTAACCCGTGCTCCTCCAATCTCCAGAAAACCGTCCTGAGGTGGGTTTCGTGTTCGTCTTCGGACGCACTGGCTACCAGGATATCGTCCAGGTAGATGAACACGAACGGGAGATCGCGCAGCACTGCATCCATCATGCGCTGGAATGTCTGTGCAGCGCCTTTTAACCCGAATGGCATGCGCAGGAACTCGAATAAACCGAACGGAGTTATTATCGCTGTTTTGGGTACGTCCTCCACGCCCACTGGGACTTGGTGGTAACCGCGGACCAGGTCTATTTTGGAAAAAATGCGTGCTCCGGCGAGGTGAATGGAAAAATCCTGTATGTGGGGAATCGGGTAGCGGTCGTGCACTGTGGTGTTGTTCAACCTGCGGAAATCCCCGCACGGTCGCCACGATCCCTCAGCCTTAGGGACCAAGTGTAGCGGGGATGCCCATGGGCTGTTCAAATGCCTGATGATGCCCAGCCTTTCCAGGTTGGCGAACTCCTCTCGCGCTATGGCCAGTTTAGCTGCATCCAAGCGCCGAGGTCTTGCAAAAACAGGCGGCCCGGTGGTGGTTATAAAGTGCTCCACCCCGTGTTTAGCAATGGCCGCCAAAAATGTCGGGACCATGAGTGCTGCCAACTGAGTGACCAGTGCATGGAACTTACCGCCTGGAGCTGTGACGTTGGCTTGTGCTGTTGGCTGGGTCACTTGAGCTATACAGGGGAGAGAGTCAAAGGACAGTGCATTAACCAGGCGCCTGTTAGCAACATCAACCAGTAAACCATGTGCACACAGAAAATCAGCCCCCAGGATATGGTAATTCAGTGCTGCTACGACAAAAGTCCACTTGTATGTACGGCCGTGTAGAGATAAGATCAGTGTCCTCTCACCAAAGGTCTTAATTTCCGAGCCGTTTGCTGCCAACATCTCGGGGCCGCTAGGTCCTGCCAGCCGGTCGGCGTAGGTCGGCAGGATGAAGCTCTTCTGGGCTCCGGTGTCCACAAGGAAACACCTCCCGGAGCGTGCGTCTGTCATGTAGAGCAGCTTGTTCTCTTCACCGAGGGTCGCAGCTGCTACCGACCGCCGGCCTTGGCGTTTTCCCAAGCGCTTGATGTGGCATGGTGGCGCACATCTGCATGCGTTCTCTCCGAAGCGGCAGTGGTAGAAACAGAGCGCGCCTCTCTGGCGCTCCTTGGCCCCCACTGCTGCTACCGTCGGTGGCTCCTCGCCTCCTCTGGTCGTCTCGCTGGGCTCCGCTGCTGCCACGTTGACTGTGATCGCCCGGTGGTGAGGATGATCCGGTCTGCCTCCTGGGCTAGCGCACGGTAGTCATGCGCGGCCAGCAATGGCGAATTGGCCAGGACCGCTCTCGCCACTGTTGGAAGGTTCCGGAGGAAAAGGTGGGCAAACAGAAAGTGCCCATCGTCCGTGCCCATTAACGCCAGCATCTTCTCCATCAGGTCGACGGCCGACCCATCTCCTAACTCGGTCCGTCTCAGGAGCCTCTCCGCTCTCTCACATTCCAAGAGCGTGTAGCGCCGGGTGAGCGCAGCCTTGAGCGCCTCATATTTGTTGCGGGCTGTCGGCTGATCGAGCAGGCTCGCTACCTGCTGGGCTGTGCGGGAGTCCAGCGCTGCAACCACATGGTAGAATCTGGTGTCGTCTGCCGTTACTCCCAGGAGGGCGAACTGGGCCTCGGTGTGGTGGAACCAAGAGCGCGGGTTGTGCTGCCAGAAATCCGGTAGCTTGACTGAAACCGCACACGCGTGGCTGGGGGCTCCAGTCCGGGCTGTCTGTGGGATGGCTGCTGCGTCGCTGGGGCTTCCTGAGCGGGCCGGCTCCGGGGTTCTTGCCTCGTGTTCCATAATATGTCTTGGGTCACCAGTGTGGAGTGTGTCAAATAAGAGGCAGATCCATGGACAGACGGTTTATTACACACTTCACATCTCACAAGCACAGAAAAGAATGAATCATTTTCACAAGTTCTCTGCTTTTTCCCCAATCACTCTTCACAAGTTTCATAGCACTTCTGAACACACAGCATGACATTTACATTACACTGCATTCAACCCCATATGTCCTTGACTCCTTCCTTCCATCTCGCCAAGAACTCCCTGGGCATTGTTCTCCTATGCTTATTCACTGTCTCTGTCTGAGATGCTAAATAATCTGACTCCCCCAAGGTCCCATACCACCACTTTTTCAAGACCGATACTGAACCTGAAGCCGTTTCTCTTATTTAAAACAACAAAAGTACAGAATATGCTTTTGTAATGACTGGTTGCATTTTGCACACATAACAGCACACAAAACCATAAATTTGAAAGTTAAAGGATATATTACAAATTTGACTCAGTTCAGCAGCGCTGCTGCTTTTCTTTACTTTAAACTTTGTAACATTGGCAGCATTTCAATGGTCAGGACCGTGTAAACATGCATTCTGAAGTTTTACGTGCAAGTTTATGCAAAACTTTACTTAAATACTCAGCTTTAAGTAAACATTCAGATGAAATTCAAAGTGCTACTTTTTGCATGAGGTAAAAAATGCTGTAGATCTAAAAATAAAGGATCTAACCCCTTAAGTTGTATTTTCGTCATTTATTATTATTCATTCATTTATTCATCTTCTTCCGCTTAATCCTTTTTTCGGGTCGCGGGGGGGCTGGAGCCTATCCCAGCATCTTTGGGCGAGAGGCAGGGTACAATCTGGACAGATCGCCAGTCCATCACAGGGCCAACACAGAGAGTCAGATAACCATTCACTCTCACAGTCATACCTAAGGACAATTTAGAATTATTATTATTATTATTATTATTATTATTGTTATCATCATCATCATCATCATCATCATCATCATCGTAAGTATTCTCCTAGTTCTCGGTTTATTTAGTAGTGTTTCTTGTTATGTCCTTAATCTGGCAATCAAGGAGAAGGCTCAGGTTGCAGTTGAACGGCACTTTATTAATAACCACACACTATGCCAAGCACTTCGTACAAGGAGATGGTCGACGGTCATAGAGACCCTGTCGTGCCATTTATACCCCTGGTGATGGCGGAACCGGAAAGGTGGGCTGTCACTTCCCACTACACCCAGGGTGTACCCAGCGCCATGTTGTCCATTCTTAGTTTTTAGGTTTGCTCTTATTTTGAAGTCATTCCTGTCCTATTCCATTTCCTGTAGCCTTGTTGTTCTAGTCCTGCTCCCAGTTCACGTTATGATTTGCTATTCTCCCCTGAAAGATAAACCCATATTATGTCTTTGTTTCTGTCATTTTCCATGCTCCCGTCTGGTTTTTGTACTTTCAGTTTCATTCTTTTGTTTAGGTTTCATTTTTAGCATCTTCCAGCATCCAAGCTGGAAAAGGAGCAGCTGCTGATGCACAGCACACTAACTTCGGCTCGGTTCTTGACAGAATTTGGCATACTCCTTTACTGTGATACTTTTGCAAGTGTTTTATCAAGTTGGTGGTGTTAAAATTGTAAATCTTAGTACCACACAGCAAACATACTGAGGCGAGTCCCACAGACAGGTTCCAGTGACACTCGTTGCTTCTGTTTACGGAAACCGCACACAGTGTGGCTGAGAACGTGATAGTGCCTTCATTTTAATATTATTAATGTATCGGATCAGTAAATTACTTTTTTTTCTTACCAATACCGATCCAGACATTTTCCCTGGATTGAATCCAATATGACAGATCGGATCATCCCTAGTTGTTACTGTATTTAAATTAATGGTGGGAACAATATGACTTATTTTATCTCTGATAGATGAAATTTTATTATTGAAGACATTCATAAAGCCCTGAATATTAAGCTCTCAAGGAATGCTAGGTTTGACAGAGGCGTGACACTTTGTCAGTCTGGCTACAGTGTTGAAAAGAAACCTGGGATTATTCTAATTCTCTTCTATTAATGCAGAATAATACATTGTTCTGGCTTTCCTAAGACAATTTTTTATAAATTAGAAGTTAATTTCTCCAAGCTAGATAAAGTTCATCTAATTTAGTGGAGTGCCATTTTCTTTCTAATTGATGAGTCTTCTGTTTTAAGCTGTGAGTTTGTGTTGAACCAAGGAGTCAGAAATCTCTGATTAGACTTTTTATTTTTTAAAGGAGCCTCCATGTCTATAGTCTGATGCAGAGAAGCTGTAACACTATCTACCACGCTATCAATTACAGAAGGAGTAAAATCTTCATAAATTATCTCCATTGTGTTGACACGTAGCTTTGAGGAAACTATCTGTCATGGTCCATGTACTGACTTTGTCCGCACTCGGGTTGTCCGGTGGTTTCCCGTTCTCTGGCCATCAGGGCTTTTATTCTGACAGCGTCATGGCAGGGCTTCCAGCTGTCAAAGCCGGGTCACGTTGTGACAGCTGTTCAGCATCTCTCCTAATCACTCTCTCTACTGATTGGGTTGTCTCTGGGATTTAAGGAAGCAGGTGACGGTTAATCCTCGCTGCGATCTCGTCAGACCTTCACTCGTTGAACATTCGTCAAACTTCCCTTCTTCAGTCATTTGTCGCTGTAAGTATTATCCTGAGACTCTGTATTTCTTTGTCTGTGCCATTACCTTAGTTGTGTTTTTGCCCCCCGTAGCTCCTTATTTTGTAGTTTGTCTTCATTAATAAATTATGCAAACTCATCGGCGGCCTATAGTGTCTCATTTGCGGTCCGCGAGGACCGCACCATGACACTGTCTGCTTAAATTTGATAACAGCATCATCTGAGAGACATCTACTGCAGTAATATTTTTCTTTAGGAGCCAAATAGTAAAAAATAGTAAAATCAAAAGTTAATAGATAATGGTCTTACAGCTGACAGTACAGGGTTATGAGGAGACACTCCTAGATTTTCTGTTTCTCTGCCATATGTCAGCACAAGGTCCAAAGTGTGGTGGAGATAATGGGTAGAACTTCCTACTTTCTGCGAAAACCCCATCAAGTCTAATATTGAATTAAATGCCATATTAAGGCAATGACTATCTACATGTATAATGAAGCTCCCTACTGTATTTATTCTATCTGATTTTGTCATGGTCCTGTGAGCGCTTGCCCCCTCCTTCCTGTGTCTCTCCTTTCCTGCAATCAGTACACCTGGGAGAATGGACGCACCTGCTGCCTCTCATCAGCCAGCGCTTATAAGGACCACGTTGTCAATGCCTCAGTGCTGGGTCATCTGGGTATACTGCCTTGCAGTAGACACAGTGGAATTATTATTCTATAAGTTGGTGAAGTGTTTGTACTCGCCGTCTGTGTGCTCTCCTTATTTTCAGGTTGCTGCCATCGGTGCAGGTGCGTCTTCGGGGACTGCGTGCGCTCACCTGCCCCTCCATCCGCACTCCTCAGCAGCTATTCTCCACCCGGTCAGGCACTACCAATCACTCCACCCTACAACCCGCTTCATCCTGCTGGTCCATCTCTCCCTGCTGGGGTCGTTGCCAGTGCTCTTGTTCAACCCACGTAAGTGGTAATTTGGCTATGCATTTCTTTGTTCTCCATTCCTCCTCACACTGCTCTCGTTCATCTCTCCACAGGACTCCTTCCTCTGGGGAGTGACGGTTTCTGGAGCAGAGTTCGAGTTTTCTCTTGAAATTAATAAAAACCCTCAAACGTGTTCTCCAGTGTGGTTGTTTCGTTGTTGTTGCACTTTGCACGTGAGCTGTAAGCTACAAATCATGACAGATTTAAGCACTAAATCAGCTAAAAACTGCAAATTCAGATAAGAACTCTGAGTAAGCTGTGGGAGGATGATAAACTACAGAAAATAAAATTGGTTTAAACATAAAATTGCTAAAACAAAGCTACTCCTGAACCAAAAACAATGTCAGAAGTGTCTTAACTTGGAAAAGAGAAAGGGGAGGGGAAGAAAGCATTAGAAGAGAAGAGAAAATGAAAATAGAATTTGAACTAAGAACTGCTCAGTGGTCCAAAGTCCTTATTTCTGATGAAAGCAAATTTGTATTTTATTTGGAAATCAAGTCAGAGTTTGGAGAAGTGGTAAATCATAGAATCCAAGATGTTTAATGTCCAGTGTGAAGTATTAGGGCACTTTCACATCTACAGGCTTTAGTTCATTTCAATCGAACTTGAGTTTGTTTTCTCCATTAGTGTGGTTTGTTTTGTCTCGTAAGAACATGGTAATCACACTCAGGTGTGCACCAAACCTACTGTACTGAGACCTCCTGAAAGAGGTGGTCCCGATTCGAATCAAATGGCGAACTCTGGTGTGGTCCTGCAGGTGAGAAAGGGATCGTACTGAAACAGGACCAGCGACAAACAGTAAAACATTTCATGCCACTCTACATATCCCCCCCCCCTTGTCCTGTCAGGCAGCTAGGTGAGCAGAACAGAAATCTGCTTCTCTTATTGTGCCAAACAGATTTATTTTGCCAAAAGGAGCTTTATACAGTACATATATATGTACTGTATATTGTTTATAAACTCCTCTTGTGATAACTTTTAATACTTTATTTAAATTGTTTTACACATGAAGGATCCGACAGGGGGGCGTGGGGAAAGGAGAGATGGGAAGGGGGAAAGAAAAGGGAGAGAAACAAAGAAGACAAACAAACTAACAACTAAAACAAACAGAAGACAGATTGTTTCTTCCATTAAAGAGGTCTCAACATGAGTCTGGTATCTGCACCTGTTAAAGAAGAGACATACAGTTAGGCCCAAAAATATTTGGACAGTGACACAAGTTTTGTTATTTTAGCTGTTTACGAAAACATATTCAGGATACAATTATATAATCAATATGGGCTTAAAGTGCAGACTCTCATTCACATCCAAATTGGAGCAAGGGTTTAGGAATTACAGCTCTTTAATACGTAGCCGCCTCTTTTTCAAGGGACCAAAAGTAATTGGACAATTGACTCAGAAGGCTGTAAAAAAAAATAACAAGGCTGCATGGGCTCTTCCCTCGTTAACCTGTCATCAATTAAGCAGTTAAAAGGTCTGGAGTTGATTCCAGGTGTGGCGTTTGCATTTGGAAGCTGTTGCTGTGAACACACAACATGCGGTCAAAGGAGCTCTCTATGTAGGTGAAACAGACCATCCTGAGGCTAAAAAAAAGAAGAAATCCATCAGAGCGATAGCAGAAATGTTAGGAGTGGCCAAATCGACAGTTTGGTACATTCTGAGAAAAAAAGAGTGCACTGGTGAGCTTGGGAACTCAAAAAGGCCTGGACGTCCACGGAAGACAACAGTGGTGGATGATCACAGAATCCTTTCCATGGTGAAGAACAACCCTTCCCAACATCTACTCAAGTGAAGAACACTGTCCAGGAAGTAGGTGTATCAGTATCTAAGTCTACCATAAAGAGAAGACTTCATGAGAGTAAATGCAAAGGATTCACCACAAGGTGCAAACCATGAATCAGCCTCAAAAATAGAAAGGCCAGAATTGACTTTGCCAAAAAACACCTAAAGAAGCCAGCCCAGTTCTGGAACAGCATTCTTTGGACAGATGAGACTAAGATCAACCTGTACCAGAATGATGGGAAGAAGAAAGTTTGGAGAAGAATTGGAACAGCTCATGCTCCAAAGCACTACATTTTCTGTAAAACATGGTGGAGGCAGTGTGATGGCATGGGCATGCATGGTTTCCAATGGCACTGGGTCACTTGTGTTTATAGATGATGTGACAAAAGACAGAAGCAGCCGGATGAATTCTGAAGTGTATAGGGATATACTTTCTGCTCAGATTCATCCAAATGCAGCAAAGTTGATTGGACATCACTTCAGCAATGATCCAAAACATACTGCAAAAGCAACCCAGGAGTTTTTTAAAGCAACAAAGTGGAATATTCTGCAATGGACGAGTCAATCACCAGATCTCAACCCAATCGAGCATTCATTTCACTTGCTCAAGACAAAACTTAAGGCAGAAAGACCCACAAACAAGCAACAACTGAAGACAGCTGCAGTAAAGGCCTGGCAAAGCATCACAAAGGAGGAAACCCAGCGTTTGGTGATGTCCGTGGGTTCCAGACTTCATGCAGTCATTGCCTGCAAAGGATTCTCAACAAAATATTGAAAAGTAATATTTTACTTAGGGTTATGTTTATTTGTCCAATTACTTTTGAGCCCTTGAAATGAGGAGCGTTTGTATAAAAATAGCTACAATTCCTACATGTTTAATCATATATTTTTGTTCAACCCCTTGAATTAAACCTTAAAGTCTGCACTTCAATTCCGTTGCAGTTGTTTCATTTCAAATCCAATGTGGTGGCATACAGAGCCCAAATCAGAATCAGATTTATTGCCAAGCACATTTACAAGTAAACAAGTAAACATACGAGGAATTTGACTTGACATTGGGCGCGCACGAAAGGCGCATCCCAATGACGTGGCAGCCATGAAGATGAAATCTTGAAGATTGAAATCATGAAATCATGAAATCATGAAGATTGTGTCACTGTCCAAATATATCTGGGCCTAACTGTACTTCAAGTGTTTATTTCTTTTAATTTTGATGATTATAGCTCACAGCTATTTTTTTTCTTTGTCTTTCGGCTGCTCATTTTTGGGGTCGCCATAGCGTATCATCATTTCATATCGTGATGACTTGCATGTCGATTTGGCAAGGATTTTTATGTCGGATGTTCTTCCTGACACAACCCTTCCCAGGCTTGGGACTGGCACAGGAAGTACATGTGCACCCCCTGTGGCTGCGTAACCAACTTTCCTTCGTCCTTTCTATTATGCTGAGCACCAAGCCAGAAGGCAGGAAGTACCATTTTCATATAGTCCTTGGTATGACCTGGCCGGAACTTGAACCTACAACCTCCACATTGTGGGGCAGATGCTCTATCTCTAGGCCACCACTCCAGATATAGCTTAAAGCTAATGAAAACCCCAAATTCAGTTCCTCAAAAAAAAAAAAATAGAACATTACATAACATCAATTTTAAAAAATGGATTTTTAAAAGAAATGGTAGCTTACTAAAAAGTGTGTCTATGTACACACTCAGTACTTGGTTGGGACTCGTTTTGCATGAATTACTGCATCAATGCGGCATGGCATGGAGGCGATCAACATGTGGCACTGCTGAGGTGTTATTAAGGCCCAGGTTGATTTTATAGCGGCCTTCAACTCGTCTGCACAGGAAGTACATGTGCACCCCCTGTGGCTGCGTAACCAACTTTCCTTCGTCCTTTCTATTATGCTGAGCACCAAGCCAGAAGGCAGGAAGTACCATTTTCATATAGTCCTTGATATGACCTTGGTTTGACCTGGCCATCACCACTGCGGATTCCTTCCGCTTCCTGGGCACCACCATCACCCGGGACCTCAAGTGGGAGCTGACCATCAGCTCCCTCATCAAAAAGGCCCAGCAGAGGATGTTCTTCCTGCGGCAGCTGAGGAAGCTCAAGCTACCCACCAAGATGTTGGTGCAGTTCTACACGGCCATCATCGAGTCTATCCTCACCACCTCCATCACCGTGTGGTACGCAGGAGCCACCGCCAGGGACAGACTAAGACTGCAGCGCATTGTGCACTCTGCTGAGAAGGTGATCGGCTGCGAGCTTCCATCCCTCCAGGACCTGTACATCTCCAGGACCCGGAGGTGTGCAGGTCGGATCATAGCTGACCCTTCACACCCTGGATACGCACTGTTTGCCCCCCTCCCCTCAGGTAGAAGACTTCGGTCCATTCAGACTAAAACCTCCCGCTACATGAACAGCTTCTTCCCCTCTGCCATCAGACTGCTGAACACTAAGTGACTTATTAGACTCTTGTGCACTACGTACAGCAGCTCAACCGGACTCATGATAATTATCACTGTTTTCTTTTGCACTACCGACTGCACTATGTGGAACTCCACAATATCTGCTGCTTGTTAATATATTTTAAATTGCATAGATTAGTATTACTCATTCATATTCTACATTTTATTGCATGCATAGTTTTTTATTTTTATCTTTAGTGCTACTCCATGTTTAATGTTGCAGCATTGCACCGAGACAAATTCCTAGTTTGTGTACTACATGAACAATGGCAATAAATCTGATTCTGATTCTGATTCTTCTGATTCTGCATTGTTGGGTCTGGTGTCTCTCATCTTCCTCTTGACAATACTCTATAGATTCTCTATGGGGTTTAGGTCAGGAGTGTTTACTGGCCAGTAAAGCACAGTGATACCATGGTAATTAATCCAGGTTTTGGTACTTTTGGCAGTGTGGGCAGGTGCCAAGTCCTGCTGGAAATCAGCATCTTCATAAAGCTTGTCAAAGCTTGCTAGGTTAATTGGCATCAAACTGGGGATTCTAAATTGTCCTTAGGTATGACTGTGAGAGTGAATGGTTGTCTGTCTCTCTGTGTTGGCCCTGCGATGGACTGGCGATCTGTCCAGGGTGTATCCTGCCTCTCGCCCAAAGATGCTGGGATAGGCTCCAGCCCCCCCGTGACCCGAAAAGGATTAAGCAGAAGAAGATGGATGGATGGATGGATGGATGGATGGGTGGTGATAAATACTTTTATGAATGGCTGCAAACACTGTGCGAATGATTTTTGGACCATTCCGTACAGCCTTCTTAAGACGGCCATAGAAGAATCCAACGTTCATAGACCATTTGTAAGTTCCTGGCCAGGTTGTTGGTCTTGTCCAAGATTTCTACAAACGCTCCCCAAAAACCCTCATCGTAGGGTGGCCGTACGAATGCCACAGGAGCAACGTAAGAACTACACAAGATGTTGGTCATAAGAATGCCTCAAGAACACCTTAAGTTGTTCTTGAGGGCCTCTTACAGCAGTCGCAGAAAACCCCGTACAAATCCCCATTCGTATGGAGAAACAATCAGACCAACAAAAAAGCAGGTACGTGTGTGGCCAGAGGGGGCCTCTGATGCTCTGAAAGACTGCTTCAGCACTACAGACTGGGACACTTTCAAGCATGCAGCCACTTACAATAGACACACAAACCTAGAGGAGTACACTGAGGTTGTGGCATACTGTGGTGTGAAAAAGTGTTTGCCTCCTTCCTGAGTTCTCATATTTTTGAATGCTTGTCACACTTAAATGTTTCAGATCATCAAACAAATTTAAATATTAGACAATGATAACACAAGTAAACACAAAATGCAGTTTTTAAATGAAGGTGGTTATTATTAAGGGGGAAAAAATCCAAACCTTCATGGCCCTGTGTGAAAAAGTGATTGTCTCCTAAACCTAATAACTGGTTTGGCCACCCTGAGCAGCAACAACTGCAATCAATTCATGGTTCCATTTACCACAGCAAGTCTTCCAGGTCCTGAAGCAGCAAAACAGCCCCAGACCACCACGCTACCACCACCATATTTTACTGCTGGTATGATGTTCCTTTTCAGAAATGCTGTTACTTTTACACCAGCTGTAATGGGACACACACCTTCCAAAAAGTTCAACTTTTGTCTCGTCAGTCCACAGAATATTTTCCTAAAAGTCTTGGGGATCATCAAGATGTTTTCTGGCAAAACTGAGATGAGCCTTTATGTTCTTTTTGCTCAGCAGTGTTTTTTGTCTTGGAACTCTGCCATGCAGGCCATTTTTGCCCAGTCTCTTTCTTTTGGTGGAGTCTGGAGTGAGGCCTGCAGTTCTTTGGATGTTGTTGTGGGGTCTTTTGTGACCTCTTGGATGAGCCGTTGCTGTGCTCTTAGGGTAATTTTGGTCAGCCGGCCACTCCTGGGAAGGTTCACCACTGTTCCATGTTTGTGCTATTTGTAGATAATGGCTCTCACTGTGGTTCACTGGAGTCCCAAAGCTTTAGCAATGGCTTTATAACCTCCAGACTGATGGCTCTCAATTACTGTTTCTCATTTGTTCTTGAATTTCTTTGGCTCACAGCATGATGTTGAGCTTTTGAGGATCTTTTGGTCTACTTCAGTCTGTCAGGCAGGTCCTATTTAAGTGTTTTTTTGATTGAAAACATGTGTGGAAGTAATCAGGCCTGGGTTTGGCTAGAGAAATTGAACTCAGCTGTCCAAAGATGTGATAAATCACAGTTCATTTTTGTTTTAACGGGAGGGGGCAATCACTTTTTCCACACAGGGCCATGTAGGTTTGGATTTTTTTTTTTTACCCTTAATAATAAACACCTTCATTTAAAAACTGCATTTTTTGTTTACTTGTGTTATCTTTGTCTAATATTTAAATTTGTTTGATGATCTGAAACATTTAAGTGTGACAAACATACAGAAACATGAGAAAGCAGGAAGGGGGCAAACACTTTTTCACACCATCGTACATAGCGGAATGCATTGAATTGATGATGTCACTCACTGCAAAACCATCACTGTTCGTGCTAACCAGAAGCCATGGATGACAGCAGAGGTCCGCAGGCTCCTGAGGGCTCGGGACGCAGCCTTCAGGGCCAGCGACACTGCAGAACTAACAACGGCTAGGACCAACTTGTCCCGTGGTATCAAGGAGGCAAAACAACAGTACAGCAAGAAAATATCTGGCCACTTCAGCAACACCAGAGATGCACATTCTCTCTGGCGTGTAATACAGACCCTCACCAATTACAAACCTCCACCTCTGACCTGTATGAGTGGCACCAAACTGCTCAACAACCTAAATGACTTCTTTGGCCGCTTTGAAGCGTGGTGCAGCACATCAGCATAGAAGACCACTCTTCTTCTGGATGAGCAGGCCATGAATCTGTATCTGGCTAGCATGAAGAGGACCCTCTGCAGGATCAATCCATGCATGGCAGCTTTTCCCAGACAGCATTCTGGGTCTCATGCTGATGGACTGTGCAAAGGAGCTTAAGAATGTCCTGGCTGACATCTTCAACATCTCCCTGACTCAAGCCGTTGTCCTCACATGTTTGTCAAAACTGCCACCATAATACCAGCCACAAAGAAGCCTGTCTCATCCATCTACAATGATTACAAGCCCGTAGCACTGACCCCCATTATAATGAAGGGCTTCAAGCGGCTAGTCATGCAGAACATCAGGTCCATCGTGCATCCCTCCCACGACCCATCCCAGTTTGCAAACAGGTCAAACAGATCCACAGAAGATGCCATCACTTCTGCTCTCCATCCAGCCCTCACCCACCTGGACTCAAAAAACTCCTACGTGCGAATGCTGTTCTTCGACTTCAGTTCACCATTCAACACAATCATCCCCCAGCACCTGATACAAAAACTCAGACACTTGGGACTCAAAACCTCTCTCTGTCACTGGGTGCTGGACTTTCTCACAGGGAGGCCACAGAATGTGCGGGTTGGCAACAACACCTCCCAGACCATCACACTGAGCACAGGGGCACCACAAGGGTGCGTGTTCAGCCCGCTGCTCTTCACCCTGCTGACTCATGACTGTGTACAAGCCTACAACACCAACCACATCATCAAGTTTGAGGATGACACAGCGGTGGTGGGCCTCATCACCAACAACGAGGAGCCCAACTATAGAAATGAGGTGAGCCAACTGGTCCAGTGGTGCAAAGACAATAACCATCTTCCTGAATGTGGGAAAAACCAAGGAGATTGTGGTCGACTTCAGGAGTGGTCACACACAGCACCACCCTCTCATCATTGATGGTGCAGCTGTGGAGAGGGTGAGCAGCACCAAGTTCCTGGGGGTGCACATCTCTGAGGACCTCTCCCGGTCCAACAACACCACATCACTGGCCAAGAAGGCTCAAACTCATTTCCATTTCCTCTGCAAACTGAGGAGAGCATGAGTCCCACTCCCATCATGTGTTCTTTCTACCAGGGCACCATTGAGAGCATCCTCACCAGCTGCATCACGGTGTGGTATGGAAGCTGCACCGCCTCTTGCTGGAAGACACTACAACGCACAGTGAAAGCAGCCAGCAAGATCATCGGTGCCCCTCTGCCCCCCCTCTCGGACATCTACCTCACCCGCAGAGCCACCAACATCACAGGTGACACCTCCCACCCCTCATACTCCCTCTTCAGCCCCCTGCCCTCAGGGAAAAGGTACCGAAGCCTCCGGGCCCGCTCCGCAAGACTGCTTAACAGCTTCGTTCATCAGGCCATCAGGACCCTGAACTTTGTCCACTTCCTTCCCCCTGGACGGTAATGCAATCACCCACACAATAAGTACCTCAGCTGTTGACACAGAAAGACTGACACACCAACAATAATACATTTGCTGCTGTATGTATCTGCACTTTAACTGCAACCATTTGCACAAATGCCATATCTGCTGCTGTCTGTCTGTCATTGCAATACTGATCATGTGCAATCCTATCTAATACTACTGCACCTATGCTGGGTTTTATGATCATGAATCGTTTATCTCTATTTCCAGTATGGGAGGTCTGGGTCTATCTTATGTCACCATTTGCACTACGGGTTGCATTACTGTAGATATACTGCTGTTGTTGTTTTCTTTTTTCCAGCCTTATTCCTTTTTCTTTTTATATTATGCACACCATGGAAGAGAGAGAGAAATTGTCATGTCCGCTGCGTGAATGTGCAGCGAACAAATGAATTGTTATGAGCCCAAATGCTGGTGAAGTGAACGTGTTTATTAATGGAAAAAAAAAACATACAATAGTGTCTGTTAATACAGTCAAAATGGGAGTGATAAGAAAACAGGCTACAAACTCCATAGGCAAGCCCCACGCACTCCCAGGTGGAACTGGGCAGCGGAGAGGAAGGGCAAATAATAATAGGGAGGAAGACTTACATAGGCGTTGGAGCGCAGCTGGATCTGGAAAGAACACCCGAAAAGTCAAAAAAATAAGAGAAGCCAACAACGAGTGAGCCGGGACTTCAAATGTAGACCTCTTCACAAGTAGACTACAGACTATTGACTAACGCCGTCACCCCGAATGCTCCCACTGCCACACATAAATACCCCATGGACTAATGGGGTGGCAAGTGGAAGCAGGTGCGACAGCAGCCAGTGCGTGAGTGAGTGAGTAATGAATGTGTGTGTGTGTGTGTGTGTGTGTGTGTGTGTGTGTGTGTGTGTGTGTGTGTGTGTGTGTGTGTGTGTGTGTGTAAACAACAAAGGTAATAGAAAACAGCTGGTGAGTGCCTGGCAGAAAGAGAGGAGGAGGCGTGGCTGTAGACTGGCAGGGAGCCCAGGCTCAGAGGCTCCAATAGCCTGCCAGCTGGAATAATTAACAACAATCAGGGAACTACAGCCACAAATCATGGAACGGGGCTGAGACATCAACCCCGTTCATGACAGAAACACCATTTCAATTCCCCTGTATGTCCTGTACATATAGTAGTATTGACAAATAAAATCTTTGAATCTTGAATTTGTACAGTGTTTGTCAGGCAGTAGTAAGGCACTCTTAAAGCGCTGATGACACATTTTTGACTTCCTCTAATTTTTCAACACATAATACAATATGACGAAAAAGGTTGGTCTGTGCAGTTCTAAGTCAAACAGGCTTTTTTTCACGCAAATATCTGACATTTTCATGAGCGCCACATCACCAATTGCATCAGTGGCTGGAAAACCCCGCGGCCATGTTGTCACGTCATTGGGAGAACACAGCGCTTGGCTGCCCATTGTACACACAGGATGGAAGCAGTTGAAAACATCGACGATGGTTCCAGCACATGTAGTCTGGAATTGGTTTGTGTTGTCCAATCTTCAGACGATTATAGTTCCGAAGAATGGGATGATAATGAAGAATCTGGGGGCATCAGACCATATAGGTTTGAGCCGTGCCAAGCGGGCATCGTGCCTAGCGAGTCACACTCAGAGAGTGACGGTGGAGAGGCACACATGCCCGCCGCAGCAGCAGCGACAAACACACAGCAGATGAACACCGAGTGTTATTCTTTTGTTACAGATATTGCAACAAATTATTTGTTCATAAATATAATTTATTTAAACCCGATTTTTCAATAAAATCATTGCAGTGTATTCTCTGTGGCTCAGGCATTGGGTTTATTATGGATTATATTTTGAGTTCTTGTTGTTTTTGTTTTGTACATGTGTTTTATGTGTGTTTTGAGCCACTTTCAGGTGGGCACTGTCCAAGATTCGCCGGTCTGAACACACGCGCCCTCTCTCTTTGACAGTCAGTTGTTCATGGTTCGTGTGCATCATCTGCCGTGTTGTCAGCCAGCCAATATTGCCAACACTATCACGACTTGTTAGCCACTCCACACAGCCATGGTTCTGTTGCACCCCTTGAAGCGATGTTGGCCCTGGGGCGCAACCATGATTAACACGTCTCCTCTCCATGTTCGCTGGGCGATGTCAGCCCCGAACGCCAACTGTAAGTGTTTCTGTTTATTTTTGTAAGTCTTCACCTTTTTGGGAACTGTTGTCATCATTCTTATGTTCAATACATGTGCTGTGGTGAATTCTGCGCATAAATCCATTCATCATGACCCTCCATGCGCTCTTACGCAGGGCACGGAGAGGAAGGATGAAATAATGAGGATTGACATACAGGGTTCACCACAGCACATTTAATACAGAAAGACAGACAATTCCCTAAAAGGTGAAGACATACAAAAAACACAAACACACTTACTGATGGCGTTCGGGGGCCGGCATCGCCCAGAGAACGAATGAGAGGAGACGTGTTAGCCACAGGTGCGCCCCAGAGCCGACATCACTTCAAAGACGCACAAGAACCATGGCAAACATGGAGTGACTAACACGTTGTGAGAGTGCTGAAAATACTGGCAGACAAACAGCACAGATGACAATACTATGGACCAACAGTGCATGACTGGCAAACGGCCGCAAAGTACACACACTGCTGGTGATGGTGTAATGAGAAGCACCTGGGTGAGGACCGGAAAACATGATCAGCAGGAGTTTGAATCAGCTGGTGATAATGAGAGAGGGGAAGTGGCCGGACCAGCGAGAGTCAGCACTCGATCACAGAAAGTAGGTCAAAGCTGTGCGTAAATCCATTAATCCTTCCCCTCCTCGTGCACTCCTCCTGTGTAAAAGCCCACGAGGAGCGCAAGAGGAGGCTTATGACAGTTGGAGCTGAAGCATTTGATGTGGTCTTTCATGGCCTGCTGTTTATCTAAGCCTGCCACACAAAGCGAAGGCACAGCCGTAAAATTAAAACAAGAAACCAGAGAAACTGTGAACTACAAAGCTGCTGTCATTCCAGTCAGCAACACTGGTGTCCGTTCTCCCGCTTACGTCATGGGGGTGCCGCCCTTAATTCGGTGGGTGGCACCACAGTCCAGTCAGCAGCTGCGGTTTTTTGATGATAACTAGTTTATGCAGGCGCGGTTGTAAATATTATATTGATCATTGACAATGGCTTTTGGGTTTACACAACATCCTAAAAAATGTCAAAATCGTGTCATCAGCCCTTTAAGGCATAAGTACGTCATTCATGTGACATTTGTGCAAACAAAATGTGCCGAAAGCCGTAAGATCTTCCTACCAACGACTTGAAAGTGCCACGAGTTGCACAAAAATTTCCGTATGATGGGGTTAATTATGCTGTAGGAAGATCTCAAGGCATCCTCACAAAGAACGTTAAGAACTCTAGAGCCATCATACAACAGAAAAGCACTTCATTTATCCAGAATGCCTCACGTTGCTCTTACGAACTGAATGGCAGCCGTAAGAAACTATGGCCACCAAATGTCTGTGAACTCCAGAATTTGTAGGAAATGGGAGATTCTTATGAACCAGTTGTTCATAAGAATCTTTGTGACTGCAGTACTAAAAGTACTTCTTTTAGTAAGAACTACTGTGAGGTTTTACAGTGCATCAAGGGCCACGGAATGTATTGAGATTTGGTTGGGCCCATTGACACCCCTCAAGCACATGCATCCACAAACATACACACATCACCACCACTTAGCATTGACGGCAATACTTAGAAAGAAATTTAAAGGAAATCAAATTCACCACTACTTCCAAAAACTGCCTCCGTTGTGCCCAATGAAGTCCCTTACAAACAGTTATTTTTTGACGTTTCATTACCCCAAATCTCATTATTAAACACTTAAGCAGGGTTAATCATGTTAGGGTGAGTTTCTAATTTATCCCTTTACTTACCCCACCACTACCCCTCCATTTTGTGCGTTCACGTTTGGGTGTTTTGATACAACAGAGGAAAAAAATTAACTGCTCTTAGTTCTAAAATGTTGGAAGACTCACTCTCTCTCTTTATTGCGGAAAAGCAGGATGTGCCCGGGCCCCACCAGCCCTTCCAGTTTTGCGGTCCATGCTATTCCTGTTATGTCCAGTTAGCTGTACTTGTTTCAGGTGAACTCTTAATTATCAACAGACACATCTTGGAGAGAATGTTAAGAAATGGGTTGCACCAGTGCAAACATTCAGGTGTCATACTAAATGGTCTTACTAGTTATTATGTAAATGCTATATTTCTGGGTTATAGATAGATAGATAGATAGATAGATAGATAGATAGATAGATAGATAGATAGATGTACTTTATTGATCCCAAACTGGGAAATTACAGTGTAACAGCAGCATGACAGTTGACAACCAAACAACAGAAACACACACATGACAGACAAAGGGATTACCCATGGAAACTAAAAACTAACACTACTATAAAACCTATATACATCATAGCTTAATATATGATGACCCGTATAAACACATGAATCATCCCATTGCACAAAGAAGGACTATCAGGAGCAGAGTGAAAATGTGACGCACCAGTTAGTCTGTAAGGTGCAGTGTGGCAGCATAGCTATGACCAGAATACAACATCATAGTGAGTTATTGTACAATGAAATTCCATCACTGTCTCAAAGGTCTCTGGTCTGAGACCAATTACAGAGCCAGCCCTCTTGATAATCTTGTCAAGTCTGTTGGTATCTCTGGCCCTGATACTGCTACCCCAACAGACAGCAGCAAAGAAGATGGCGCTGGCGACAGCAGTCTGGTAGAAAAGCTCCAGCATCCTGCTGCACACGTTGAAGGATCTCAGCTTTCTCAGAAAGTAGGGTCTGCTCATCCTCTTCTTGTGCGCAGCATCGGTGTTGGATCTCCAGTCCAACCCGCTGCTGATCCTGACACCCAGATATTTGTAGTCCTCAACCACTCCCACATCCTCCCCCCTAATCTGCAATGGCTGAGAAGGAGCCTTTCTCTTCCTGAAGTCAATCACCATCTCTCTGGTCTTGCTGACATTCAACCTCAGGTGATTCTGCTCTGTCCACTCCACAAATCTGTCTACCAGTGCCCTGTACTCCCCCTCCTCTCCTCCTCTTATACACCCCACAACAGCTGAGTCATCAGAGAATTTTTGCAGGTGGCATGACTCAGTGTTGTACTGAAAGTCAGTGGTTTATAAGGTAAAAAGAAAAGGAGAGAGCACCATCCCCTGTGGAGCTCCCGTATCACTAGCCACCACTCCAGACAAAACACTTCCCAGCCGGACAGACTGTGGTCTGCCTGTCAGGTAGTCAGTAATCCAGGAGATCACAGAGCTGTCAACCCCCATCACCCGCAGCTTCTCACCCAGTAGCAGTGGCTGGATGGTGTCAAAGGCACTGGAGAAATCAAAAAAAGTGATTCTCACAGTATCTCCTCCACCATCCAGGTGAAGATAGGCTTGTTGCAGCGTTCCTTTTAAATATATATAAAAAATATATAATATTCTGCTTCTACTTCACCTGTTTATTATTATTCTTTGATTTCAGAATCAGAATCAGAATCAGAATGAGATTTATTGCCATTGTTCATGTAGTACACAAACTAGGAATTTGTCTCGGTGCAATGCTGCAACATTAAACATGGAGTAGCACTAAAGATAAAAATAAAAAACTACGCATGCAATAAAAGGTAGAATATGAATAAGTAATACTAATCTATGCAATTTTTAAATTCCCCAAATTGATTTGGGGAAAATATGAAAATAATGCAATGTCTTTTCAAATAAGCCTCTGACATTGCAAACTGTAAAAAAAATTGAAGGGGTCTGAAAACGTTCCAAGGGCACTGCATGCAGGAAAAGGCAGAAAAGCCCCAGGCAACAAGCTGGTTCCAACCTACAGCTTTCATACTGTACCACGAGACCAGAATAATATTTTGTGGTTTGCCTTAAGCCTTTGCCCAAACCATCAAACACTACTGACCATGTAAATTAGCTAGTCGAAAGTGATTAACCTCACACTGATATGTCACTTCTTCCAATTAAATCATAAGACCTGCAATATTCAGATGGCTCAAAAGGATTAATATAAATTGCAGAGGCATCTCTTTTAATGAACGGTAATACCACTGACTAAATTACATGGAGGGTCAGGTATCTTGGAATTGGACCAACAAAAGCTGATCATTGAAACCACATGCCATGTGTAGTCATCTCATCCTTTAGCCATAGTCCTTCACTGGGATAAAGCTATACCCTTCAGGAGCTGATTATCAGTTCAAGAAAGGACTTCTTTAGAAAAAAGAAAAGGCTAATGCCCTTTTGATTTATACAGAAGAGGGACTGGACTCATCAAAGTCTTCCACGCTCTTTGAAGATATCATGTTCATCCTATCCCAATCTCTTGCAAGACAAAGCACTGATGACATGATAAAGAGAAACAGTTTCCATAATCCTGCTTCTCTATGAAAACAGAAGAAGTGGGGGCAGGCGTTATGTAGGAAGTGACATATACAGATGGGTGGAGGACTGAAAATTTATCCTAAGTAAAATAATAAGGACCTTTATCTTTCCCAGACTTTTGTCTTGAATGTAATGTGTGGGTGTTCAGTATGTGAATATAGTGCTAGACAGACTCATAAAAAAAATATTCATTTGCAAGTTCTTTGTAAGTTTGCTTCACAGAAAATGCTGATAAGTTCAGCTTAGAGTCATTTCACCTCATGCTGAGGTGTTGATTACCTTAGTGTTCACCTCAGTCAGTAATTCATTTTGGTGTGGTCCCCGGGTATTCACACAATTGTCTGATATGTTCATCCATAGCTTTTCTCCTAGTCACTTTAAATAGCACAGACTTTCTGAATCCACCTGCATATTTAAGGTAATAAATTGATAATTTGTCCACCTTTGCAACATTCTGACCTATAGTGTGTTTACAGGCTATTTATGGTTACACACCACCATCATGACTAAGTAAGCAGCTTGATATTTTATTCATTTGCATATCTTCCCATGAGTCTGAAAAAATACATCTCCCGAATAAGGAATCATCCATGATCCAGAAGAATGATAAAAAGGGGGCTATATATAGGTGATGAATTACTGTCCAGGGGAAAAACAGCTTTTTGAATATTTTATGGCGCAGACTTTCATTTCTCAGTTGTGGGGGGAAAAAAGAATTCCTTTCTTCTTCAAGAGATGAGTCCCATATAGATTAGATGATACCATTATAATCTCTGTAATGTGCCTTCTCTAGATCCACTACTCAATACAGTCACAGTCTGGGGTTTATGTACTATTTTAATATTATTAAAATTGCTATTTTCAAAACATCACTGCATATCTCTCAACTAAATTCATTTTTTCAGATTGGAATGGTTGTGAATATTTGGTAAAACATCAAAAGTAAACAGGTGTTTTAAAATCTGCTGCTTCTTGGCTCAGTGCCTAATTTCCATAAAATGATGCATTAACATTTCCACTGAATATTCAACCCTTTTTACAAGCACCCACTTGGTACGACTAGTTAGTCATTCAAATTAAATTATAAAAAATGCAGAATGGTAGTGCATCCAAAACACAGAGCCGTGTCCTACATGTAGGCAGCATATGGTGATGGGAATACCGCTCATTCATGTGCTTGATTGATTGGTACACCATTGCTGTGTGACTGACAGTCACACATTAGCTCCACTGAATGAGACCACACAAAACTCAAAGCAATTTTAAATAAATATTCATGACAGCTTTTTAGTGCTGTCTCTGTTCTGCACCACACTGATGGGTTTCATGTGAATATCAGGATAGCTGACACAGAACCTTTTCTACTGCAAGTGACTTGTTTCTGTTGAAGCTATGACAATTCAAGTTTCTAATTTCACTGTACTTTTTTCACTGGCTTTTGTTTCAGATGGTTGAATATGATGATTGTCATAACATTTGTTTATTTTTTTTTAGCAGAGTCAAGTATGGTTTTACATACAAAAGACTAGGATCAGGTCAGGTCGTCAAGAAGTTAGATGGGGCAGGTTGTTTCACACACACCCCGCCCCTGCCTGTGTTGCACGTTTGTGGCCTTTTCAGTTTTAGACTCAGTGCATGCACAGTACACTGTATACAGTGCATCCATAAAGTATTTGCAGTGTTTCACTTTTTCCACATTTTGTTACGGCCTTATTTCAAAATGGATTAAATTAATTTTTCCCTCAAAATTCTACACACAATACCCCATAAGGACAATGTGAAAAAAGTATTTTTTTGAGATTTTTGCAAATTTATTAAAAATAAAAAACCAAGAAATCACATGTACATAAGTATTCACAGCCTTTGCTATGAAGCTCAAAATTGAGCTCAGGTACATCCTGTTTCCAATGATCATCATTGAGATGTTTCAGCAGCTCAATTGGAGTCCACCTGTGGTAAATTCAGTTGATTGGACATGATTTGGAAAGGCACACACCTGTCTATATAAGGTCCCACAGTTGACGGTGCATGTCAGAGCACAAAGCAAGCATGAATTCAAAGGGATTGTCTGTAGACTTCCAAGACAGGATTGTCTCGAGGCACAAATCTGGGGAAAGGTACAGAAAATATCATCCCATCCAGCTACAACGATTACCGGCCCGTAGCACTGACACCCACCATAATGAAGTGCTTCGAGTGGCTAGTTATGCTGAACATCAAGTCCATCCTCCCTTCCTCCCACGACCTATCTCAATTTGCAAACAGGTCAAACAGATCCACAGAAGATGCCATTGTTGCTGTTCTCCATCCAGCCCTCACCCACCTGGACTCAAAGAACTCCTATGTGCAAATGCCTTTCTTGGACTTTATTTCAGCATTCAACACAATCATCCTCCAGCACCTGATACAAAAACTCAGACACTTGGGACTCAAAACTTCTCTCTGTCACTGGGTGCTGGACTTTCTCACAGGGAGGCCACAGAACATGCGAGTCAGCAGCAACACTTCCCAGACCATCACACTGAGCACAGGGGCCCCACAAGGGTACATGTTCTTCCCGCTGCTCTTCACCCTGCTGACCCATGGCTGTGTACCAGCCTGCAACACCAACCACATCATCAGGTTTGTGGGTGACACAATGGTGGTGGGCCTCATCACCAACCATGAGGAGGCCAGCTACAGAAATGAGGTGAGCCAACTGGTCCAGTGGTGTAAAGACAATAATCTCTTCCTAAACGTGGGAAAAACCAAGGAGATTGTGGTCGACTTCAGGAGGGGACACACACAGCACCCCCCTCTGATCATAGATGGTGCAGCTGTGGAGAGGGTGAGCAGCACCAAGTACCTGGGGGTGCACAACTCTGAGGACCTCCTCTTCTGGTCCAACAACACCACATCACTGGCCAAGAAGGCTCAAACTCACCTCCATTTCCTCCACAAACTGAGGAGAGCACGAGTCCCACCCCCCATTATGTGTTCATTCTACCGCGACACCACTGAAAGCATCCTCACCAGCTGCATCACGGTCTGGTATGGAAGCTGCACCACTTCCTGCCAGAAGACACTACAACGCACTGTGAAAGCAATCAGCAAGATCATCGGTGCTCCCGCCCCCCCGGACATCTACCTCACCTGCAGAGCCATCAATATTGCAGGCGACACCTCCCACCCCTCACACTCCCTATTCAGCCTTCTGCCCTCATGGAAAAGGTATCGGAGCCTTCGGGCCTACTCCACAAGACTGCTAAACAGCTTTGCTCATCAGGCCATCAGGACCCCGACCTCTGTCAACTCCCTTCTGGCACAGAAAGACTGGCACACCAACAGTAATACACTTGCTGCTGTATGTCTCTGCTCTTTACTGCAACCATTTGCACAAATGCCATATCTGCTGCTGTCCGTCATTGCAGTACTCATCATGTGCAGTCCTATCTGTCACTGTCTGCACCTACACTACCCCATTGAACTTGCATCTATGGGTATAACATCTCTACTTTTCTGGATATAGGATTGCTGGGCTTCATCATCATTAATCGTTTATCTTTATTTGCACTATGGGAGGTCTGGGTCTTTCTTTTGTCGCCATTTGCACTACGGGTTGAATTGCTGTACAGGTTGTTGTTTTTCCAGCCTTTTTCTTTTTTTATATGGTGCACACCACTGAAGAGAGAGAGAAACTCCATTTCAATTCTCCTGTATTTCCTGTATGCATAGTAGTATTGACAAATAAAGTCTTTGAATCTTGAATCTTTAAAAAAAAATTATGCTGCTTTGAAGGTCCCAATGAGTACACTGGCCTGGAAGAAGTTTGGAAGAAGTTTGGAACCACCAGGACCCTTCCAAGAGCTGGCCAGCTGTCTAAACTGAGCAATCCGGGAAGAAGGGCCTTAGTCAGGGAGGTGACCAAGAACCTGATGGTAACTCTGTCAGAGCTCCAACGTTCCTCTGTGGAGAGAGGAGAACCTTCCAGAAGGACAACCATCTCTGCAGCAATCCACCAATCAGGCCTGCATGGTAGACTGGCCAGACAGAAGTCACTCCTTAGTAAAAGGCACATGGCAGCCCGCCTGCAGTTTGCCAAAAAGCAACTGAGGGACTCTCAGACCATGAGAAACAAAATTCTCTGGTCTGAGAAGACAAAGATTGAACTCTTTGGCGTGAATGCCAGGCATCATGTTTGGAGAAAACCACTTACCGCTCATCACCAGGCCAATACCATCCCTAAAGTGAAGCATGGGGGTGGCAGCATCATGATGTGGGGATGTTTTTCAGCAGCAGGAACTGGGAGACTAGTTAGGACAGAGGGAAAGATGAATACAGCAATGCACAGAGATATCCTGAATGAAAACCTGCTCCAGAGCACTCTTGACCTCAGACTGGGGTGACGGTTCATCTTTCAGCAGGACAACGGCCCTAAGCACACAACCAAGATACCAAAGGAGTGGCTTCAGGACAACTCTGTGAATGTCCTTGAGTAGCCCAGCCAGAGCCCAGATGTGAATCCAATTGAACATCTCTGGAGAGATCTAAAAATGGCTGTGTACCAGTACTTCCCATCCAACCTGATGGAGCTTGAGAGGTGCGGCAAAGAGGAAGGGGTGAAATTGCCCAACGATAGGTGTGCCAAGCTTGTGGCATCATTATTCAAAAAGACTTGAGGCTGTAATTGCTGCCAAAGGTGCATCAAAGTATTGAGCAAAGGCTGTGAATACTTATGTACTGTACATGTGATTTCTTAGTTGTTGTTTTTTTATTTTTAATAAATTTGCAAAAATCTAAAAGAAAAAAAAACTTTTTTCATGGTGTCATTATGGGATATTGTGTGTACCCCATGTCAGGTCTGGCACTGGTTTGCTTGCTACCGGATAACCATGAAAACCGGTGGTACCTGTCTCATGGGTCGGGCCATTGGCGACTTAACCAGCAACCCCGCCTTTCCGAGGACATGGAGGGTGAGACTGGGCATCCTGGCAGAACTAAAAACAATATCTGTCACAGGTCTGTGGTGGACCACTTCCACTTACACGGGGTGAGACTGGACATCCTGGCATATAAGCACATCTGTCGCAATGTCTGTGGTGGATTTTTGCCAGTCAGTGCATCATGACATGCACTATACAAAGAGCAGAGATAAACAAACCTATCATCTGGTCAGTCACTGCAACAGATATTGGAGTCAGTTTGGCTTGGCCTGTCCTTGCCACTGATAATACCTCTATCTGCCAAGAATGTGCCGCTAGTCCAGCAAAAGCTAGCGGTACTCAAATACTTTGCAAGCAGTTTCATGAAATGGTCAGTCAGAAAGCAACTCATACCAGCTCGGACGTCGCCTGGGTTAACAAGGTCAACAGTTCCTGGCAACGGAGGGCGAAGGAGAGATGGGGTGATGATGTGGAGTGAAGTGCATGGCGGTGGTGCACCTGTGGGCTGGTTGCCAGCCATCAATCGGGTCTAGGAGAAGGAGAAGAAGAAGAAGAAGGAAGGCGAAGGACAGAGCTGCGTGGAGGAATCTGATCAGACCTAAGTTAAACAGTCATTATCACCCCCGACAGACTGCTATGATGATAATGATGATATGTAGAATTTTGAGGAAAAAAATGAATTTAATCCATTTTGGAATAAGGCTGTAACATAACAAAATGTGGAAAAAGTGAAGCGCTGCGAATACTTTCTGGATGCACTGTACTTTCCCACTGCACACAAACCATGCATTTTTGCACATGATGACAAATAAATGAATTATGAGCCCTCTGAGTAATTTCTTGAAAATCTGTAGTCTCCTTCATAGTTGTCAGGCCATGGTGACATGAAATATCACAATGAAATATGTTTTCTCATGAAACTAGACGTATCGAGCCACATGGCAATGTGCCTATTTTCACGCTAAGGTTTCCTTTCTGGTGGTGTCAAAACTAAATGGCAACCAGGGGCACAATGTTACAGTGTAACTGCTATATGGCATTGTGGATTAATGTTATTATTTTGTAACTTATAGAGGTTTTAGAGATGATCAAGTAAACAATTTATTTACAGAAATTATCATCATACGTGTCTGAGATTTGAATTTGTTCGATATATCCTATCTCAATAAGGTATGGCTTCAAATTTCCACCATGAGTTTGTGCATCTTTCCCTCTGTTTTCTGCAAATATTTTGATTTCAAGCCAGATTTAGTCAGCAGTCTGACGTTATTGTCTGTGTGGACTGATACACTGTATTCACATTTTATTTCACATACGTATAAAGCATTGTGTGAAAGTATAAGTGTTTTGTTTACAGTTTCAGTAAAAACTATAGAAAGAAGTACTTTGTCTTGAAAATTTTTCAACTTGCCAACCACTGTTGCAACATATCCTTATGTAACAATTTTCTCCAGCAGTGGGGTAAAAAGTTACACAACTATATATTTCCATTTGTTCACTACAAGCATTAAATATAATACAAAATAAAAACAAACTATGTGCAAAAGCAAAGCCAAATTGGGCAAGAGTTGTGTGAAATAAAACTATATTAATTCTTTTACAGCTTTTGTTTGGTTGTGAAGGTCTGTTGCAACTTTTTTTCAGCGTGTTCACTAATATTCACAAATCTAATTTACTTTTCTGAGTGATGTACAGTAAGACCAGTCACAACTAATGAGATGTACATTACAGCAGAGTCAGAGTATAGGACCCTTATGTTAATAATGTTAATGTATGTCACTACAATTTTGCTTATGCTAGAAATTCTATGAAACATAATCAATGGTCAAGTGATTATGGTGACAGATGAATATTTTCCAAAAACATATCAGTTTGAGCCAGAGTCAGGCTTTGAAGAAACCACAGAACAACACCAAGAAAAACATCAAACACACCTCTAACACCACTAATAAAGTAACGGCACCTCTCAGACTTACCACTAAAACATTTATAAAATTTACTCACAGGCTGAAGTACGGTTCAACATTGAGGGGATCCTTTGCTAGGTTTGGGAAGCACTTTGTGTTTGACCCAGGTGGACCTGGACCCTTTCAGGATCCTTGGGATGGATTTTATCGAGAAGACAGCCAATAGGACTGTGACGGAACTAAAAGCAGGAGGAGTTGTTTATGACAGTCACAAAACCCTGGAAGCTCAATCCTCTCATTTCTGAAAGTCTGTACCTAAATAAGTCTATTTTTCTATGTAGTCAACATTTTAATATTTTGATGGGGTACATGTGTGCCATGGACATATTTTATGAGGCTAAAACCACAAAGCATATTTTTATGTAACATGGGCCCTTTAAAGCCTAATGTGTGTTACAAAAGAGACAGTTGATAAGAAATGGCTCCATACTATTTTATTAAAATAGCCCTTCACTTCCACCTTACAGCTACTTGAACCCATACTGTGTGTGGGTGGTGAACATGCAGGGTAGAGACAAGTTTTATAACACAGCAAGATACAGTATAAACTGTCATCTCCACAGTCAGAGTACAAGGCCTCTCAAAAGCTTGTTTTTCTTCATTGACTGATTAACGACCACCCAAGAGCCGTGATCAACACCAATGAAAGACTTTATTGAACTTTATTACATTTTTCGAGGATCTTTTTTAGGAAGATGTAACTGAGGAAAAACAAAAATTCGTAAAGGGAATATAATGACTTCAAACTGCTCACAAATGCAAGCACAAGGGTTGTAAAAGGCAATCTGTGTGAATGTCTGGTATGTAAACTACAGTGGTGTGAGCATCTACAGTTGCAATCAAAACCATTCAACCTCCACTGCAAATTAGGTTTATTGGCAAAATGTACAAGCAGCTGTTTGCAATAAACAACTCAAACAAGAACAATTTGAATAGCTCAACACAATTAATATTACAAGTGGTTTCTCCAAATACAACACAAAATGCCATTTCAGTGACTACTGCAGTGTCAAAATTATTCAAGCCCTTCATGACAAGAATGTTTAGTACTCAGTAGAGCACCCTTTTGCTGTTATGACCTGCTGTAAACGTGATGCATAGCCAGACACCAGCTTCTGCAGTGTTCCTGAGGAATCTTAGCTCATTTCTCATGGGCAAAAACCGTCAGTTCACTATTATTCTTGGGTTTGCATGCTGCAACGGCCTTTTTCAAATTCCAACAGAGATTTTCAGTGGGGTTCAAGTCAGACAATGTGATGGCCATGCTAGTATGTTTCAGAACTTCTTCTGAAATAAAGAGTTGGTGGACTCTGAGGTATTGATAGAAAAATTCCATATTATCTACATTATTATTGATATTAATAATGTATTATTATATTTGAGAAGTATCATACCTTTCATATGCCATGTTTAATGTTTATATGCGCATTCCATGTGGAATAAGTTCATATATTCTTGGCATGTTTCTGTGAGCAATTTCAGAGAGTTCAGACTGAAGATCAGTACAGAATCAGTACATGCGTAAGGAATGATCTAAGCCACTTTTTATAATCTCTGTGACATGTCCAGTTTCGGGTCACAGGAATGCACAGGAACTCCTCAGGCTGTATAGGTCAGCTTGTATAGAATAGGTATATAGACATTCTGTTAGTTTTATGGACCTCATGTGCATGTCTCCACAACCCCATGTCTCCAGAGCGTCTGTGACATTTCCCCGGAAAAGCTTTGATTATCAGGACTGTCCCGTTCTGTCACTTCCCTTATCCTCATCCTCCCTCTCCTTTCTCTTACCTATATATAAACGATGAGAGAGGTCTCCAATTTTCATCATAGGTATACCTCAACTATGAGAGACAAAATGAGAAAAAAAAATCCAGAAAATCACATTGAAGGATTTTTAATGAATTAATTGGTAAATTCCTCTGTAAAATAAGTATTTGGTCACCTACAAACAAGCAAGATTTCTGGCTCTCACAGACCTGTAACTTCTTCTTTAAGAGGCTCCTCTGTCCTCCACTCGTTACCTGTATTAATGGCACCTGTTTGAACTCTTTATCAGTATAAAAGACACCTGTCCACAACCTCAAACAGTCAGACTCCAAACTCCACTATGGCCAAGACCAAAGAGCTGTCAAAGGACACCAGAAACAAAATTGTAGACCTGCACCAGGCTAGGAAGACTGAATCTGCAATAGGTAAGCAGCTTGGTGTGAAGAAATCAACTGTGGGAGCAATTATTAGAAAATGGAAGACATACAAGACCACTGATAATCTCCCTCGATCTGGGGCTCCACGCAAGATCTCACCCTATGGGGTCAAAGTGATCACGAGAACGGTGAGCAAAAATCCCAGAACCACACGGGGGGACCTAGTGAATGAACTGCAGAGAGCTGGGACCAAAGTAACAAAGGCTACCATCAATAACACACTACACCGCCAGGGACTCAAATCCTGCAGTGCCAGACGTGTCCCCCTGCTTAAGCCAGTACATGTCCAGGCCCGTCTGAAGTTTGCTAGAGAGCATTTGGATGATCCAGAAGAGGATTGGGAGAATATCATATGGTCAGATGGAACCAAAATAGAACTTTATTGTTAAAACTCAACTTGTCGTGTTTGGAGGAGAAAGAACACCATACCTACTGTGAAGCATGGGGGCGGAAACATCATGCTTTGGGGCTGTTTTTCTGCAAAGGGACCAGGACGACTGATCCGTGTAAAGGAAAGAATGAATGGGGCCATGTATCATGAGATTTTGAGTGAAAACCTCCTTCCATCAGCAAGGGCATTGAAGATGAAACGTGGCTGGGTCTTTCAGCATGACAATGATCCCAAACACACCGCCCAGGCAACAAAGGAGTGGCTTTGTAAGAAGCATTTCAAGGTCCTGGAGTGGCCTAGCCAGTCTCCAGATCTCAACCTCATAGAAAATCTTTGGAGGGAGTTGAAAATCCGTGTTGCCCAGCGACAGCCCCAAAACATCACTGCTCTATAGGAGATCTGCATGGAGGAATGGGCCAAAATACCAGCAACAGTGTGTGAAAACCTTGTGAAGACTTACAGAAAATGTTTGACCTCTGTCATTACCAACAAAGGGTATATAACAAAGTATTGAGATGAACTATTGTTATTGACCAAATACTTATTTTACCGAGGAATTTACCAATTAATTCATTAAAAATCCTTCAATGTGATTTTCTGAATTTTTTTTTCTCATTTTGTCTCTCATAGTTGAGGTATACCTATGATGAAAATTGGAGACCTCTCTCATCTTTTAAGTTGGAGAACTTGCACAATTGGTGGCTGACTAAATACTTTTTTGCCCACTGTGTGTATATATATATATATATATATATATATATATATATATATATATATATATACATATATCAATCAGACCTAAAGAAATGAATCCTTTAGAGATTCTAGGTAGTCTGAATGCCATGCTTTGTAATCTCTCCCCCAAGTGGCCATTGGGGTGACACCTTTTATATTTTTGTAATAAATGTACATAAATCCAACTGTCCGCCTGATTTTTGACTTTGAATAATTTAAGCACAAAATTATTCTAACATTTTGACGCCCAACATGGGGCCCACATATCTCCATCTTTCCGGCGCCTCTGCTTGATTTCAGCAAGTGCACAGCTGATAAAAAGACCTTCCCAAGCTGAGTGAGAAAAAAAAAAGGCTCAGTGTTACTGCAGTGAAGGCATTTCAAACCAGGGTGCTGGAACTGACTGGGTGATGGATCTGAGAATCCTACAGGCGACTTGGATGCAAGTACATTTGCTGTTGTTGTTTATGGACAAAAGATAGTGAGATTTCCTGGACCGATTGAACATCGCAGATGCTGTTTGGGTGCATTATTACAGCTTGAAATCGTTGGGTTTATCCTGCTCACGGTGAGCGATATTGCAATATTCCCTTGGGGAGAACGAGATTCTCTGCCAATGGTGAGTGTTATTGCAAGACCTGGGGAGGCTCCCTAGGGTTTTCGCTGTCCTCTGCACCCTGTCAGTGCGGTGGAGGTGCCGGAAGTTGCATGCAAAGAAAAAAAGAAGAGATTTGTGCTCTTTTAACCATGAACATTTTATTGTCTAAATAATTAGGCTCTCGACATCCCATGGAGGAGTAACGTGATCCCAGAAAAGTAGATTTTCACAGAAGATTTGTGCCCTTACCGTGTCTGCTTATCGCCCATGGGATTTCCCCCGGCTACGGTGAGCTATTGCAAGATACTGGGGGAGGAGGTCTTACTGGGGCTTTTGGCGCACAGCGGAGGGGTTACGTGACCGTTGAAATACTGGTAGATTTTATTTTGAGAATTTGTTGAAGCGCTGGATAAAAGTTACTGCAGTCTGGTTTGTTTTGTCTCTGTGTAATCTGCTCCAGTGTGGAAAAAGTGAGAGTTGTCTGTGGAGGCGGAAGAAGAACGGGTTGTAAAATTGTTGTTTGTGATTTTTTTCTGGTATCTGTGGACCATAAAAGAGTTGGTTAATTGCTTATTATCCTTTTAGGAAATGATTGAAATTGTGGACGTTTGCAAATTATACTTTTGGGTGAGAAAATTCTATTGTGTTTTCATTCGGTAGGAAAAAAAAAAAAGAATTGTGGATTGCCACACTTGCTTTTCCAAGCATTTTTTGGGGTTGCCATTTCAAGCTTGTTTTAAGGCTATAGTTCTGTTACTCTACGTAAACAGCTGCCCGACAGTAACCTTGGAGAGATAACGGAACTGTGCTGCATTTGTGTGTGTGTGTGTTGTATGTGTGGACCCTTGTGTTTAACAGTGAGTGAGTGAGAAGAAGAGAAAAAAAGGAGTGAGAAGAAAAACAAAAATCTATATATCGGTATTTTTGCAAAGTTTGGGGGGTTTACTTTTTTCAGTCTAACTTTGTGGGTTTTGACTCCAAAAATTGCGTACGTGATAAACCATTTACATATTTTTAAAGCCAATATTTTCATTTCCTCCAGTTTTTTCTTTGGAAAATGAAAAACGTTGAGCTATTTTTATTCAATTTTTGACGTCTCACTGACTTTTATTGACTCAATTGCCTTATTTCTCTGATTGAAGCATAACAGTGAACTTTACAGGGAAAAAAGGACACAGGACTAATGACCAGCCTCTGGGACCAGGCCTCGCCACTGTTCGTGCCTCCCTCGTCAAGACCACAGGCGCTTAGAGCATCTGAGTTAAGTACAATTGCTTGCATCTTCATCAATGCTACCAGCATGACAATGATGAAATTAACTGAATATTACAATATTATGCTGTCACCTAATAATGTCTAATCACTGAAGGCTTTGTGTACACATTATATTACATGATTCAAAGCACAGTAGAGGTTGATGATTACTGTGTTTGTGCATGTGATTTGCCAGAATCTACTGACTATCAAACACAGGTTTTGGTAATTCTATGTCATATTGTTGCTTTGTTTCAATAACACTAAAATCACTTTTTGATAAATGGCATATGCAATCTTATTTATATTTTGATCCTCAGTCTGTCCCTATAGAAGAAAAAGGGGAAAAAATAATATAGCTTGTGTCACGCCGCGCCATTCATCAGCGGCGCCACCTGCTCACGCACCTGCTACTCATCAGCGGCGAGGGATAAAAGCCGCCTCGCCCTGAGCTTCGGCCTGAAGCTGTTAGACTTCATCGCCTTCCATGCGAAGCATCAACTCTCTCTTCAGCATCACGCTAAGCGGTAAGAAAATTCCTTACCTTACCTTTCCCAGTCTGCTCCCCTGTGCACAGGTGGATTCCTCGGCGGCGGACAACTCCGTCCCTCGTCCTTCCTCGCTGCTGCACCGAGTCCTGCAGGTGACTGTCTCCCGGGGTTCCGTCCTTGAAGTGCCTGCCATCAGTCTAACACAAGTAAGCTTCTCTCCCTCGCCTATTCTCCTCCTGTATTGGTGTGTGCCCGTCACCCTGTGGCTGTTCTTTCCCATAGGGTTGCTGGCTGAACGGTCTCCTGCCTCTGTGCCCGAAGCAGACGCCACCACCAATACATTTACATTCCGCTGACACACACCCATACACCCCTGCTGTTAATAAACAGTTTGAACTACTCTGAGCCTGTGTGTGTGCGTCTCCTGAGCCGAACGTTATGTCAGTACGGCTTCAGCAGAGCGGCTCGGCAGACGGCGGGCTCGCGCACCGGCTTACCACTCTCGAGGTTCGGGTGGATCAAATTGCTTATCAGCAGCAGGTGATTCTAAACCAACTCATTAACATCACTAACCGATTGGACCGCCTGGACCCCCAACAGCCGTTCCCCCCGGCTCTCCAGGGTGGCGCAGCTCCTGCTGTTCCAGCGGCCGTCCAGCCGGCTCCAGCGGCACCGGCTCGGCTCACGCCGATTCCAACCCCCGCCCGCTTTAGCGGAAAGCTCGGCGGAGCGCAGGGGTTCATTATGCAGTGTGAGTCCGTGTTCCACCGTGTGCCCGGAGACTTCCCCTCGGATCACAGCCGAATTGGCTACATAGGGAATCTCCTGGAGGGGCGCGCGTTAACTTGGACCTACGCCATAATGGCGAAGCCCAGTTACACCACCCTCACCTATGACCAGTTCGTGGCACGCTTCCTGGAGGTCTTTGACCATTCCCGAACCGAGACGGTCCAAGTCGATCGGCTTCTCGCTCTCCAGCAGGGAAGCCGGTCGGCAGCGGACTATGCGGTCGACTACCGGGTAGCGGCGGAGGAATTGGGCTGGGACAAACGCTCCCTCTGTGGCCTGTTTCTCCGCAGCCTGAATGATGATCTGAGGGATGAACTGGCTGGTCGGGATATCCCTGGGACGCTAGCTGAGCTAACTTCACTCGCCATCAGCTTGGATAACAGGCTGCATGAGCGCTCCTCTGGACGGAAGTCGTCTTCTTCTCGCCCTCGGGGAGCCTCGTTGCGCCTGCCCCAAGCTCGCCCCCTGGCGACGCCGCCACCATCGCGCCCCGAGGAGTCGGAGCCGATGGTGACGGGCTGGACAAAGCTCTCCCCGGCAGAGAGACAACGCCGCCGTGAGTTGAATCTCTGCATGTATTGCGGAGATAATCAACACACGGTGGAGCTTTGTCCACAAAAGCCAAACGGCGGGGTCCGCGAGTCACTGTAGGGGGCCTCGCGGACGTCAATCGGTTAAGTCCCCTTACCCAATTGAAGCTGCCCATCCGTTTTTGCCACAATCCCACTGGGCATCTCACCCACGCACTGGTGGATTCGGGTGCAGAAGGCAGCTTTATTTCACAAAGCCTGGCAACCCGTTTGGGCATTCGCTGTCAGGCACTGAAGAGTCCCATCTCCCTTGTCAACCTCTCCCGTGCCTCCCTTGGGAGAGTATCACACCAAACCATCCCCGTTCCGGTCATCATCTCGGGAAATCACCGGGAGGAGATGACCTTCTACGTCCTTCCCAACTCTGTGTCGCCCGTCATCCTGGGGTATCCCTGGCTTCGCCTTCACAACCCGGTCCTGGATTGGAAATCAGCTGGGATATCGGCATGGAGTACTTTCTGCATGGGCACCTGCCTTCAGTCCGCTGCCTGCTCTCCATCCGCTCCTCCCCCTGCGACGGACGCTGCACCCCCGGACTTGTCTCTGGTGCCTCCGGAATTTCACGACCTGGGTATGGTGTTCAGCAAAGTGAAAGCTATGTCTCTCCCCCCTCATCGGCCCTATGACTGTGCCATCAACCTCCGCCAGGGGGCTCCCTTACCTTCTGGTCGCCTTTACAGCCTGTCTGCGCCGGAGAAGGAGACGATGAATGCCTACCTGAAGGAGTCATTAAGTGCTGGGATAATCCGCCCATCATCGTCACCCGTGGGGGCAGGGTTCTTCTTCGTGGGAAAGAAGGATGGGTCCCTCCGCCCTTGTATCGACTACCGGGCCCTCAACGATATCACGGAGAAGGACCGTTACACCCGGCCTCTCATGGACACTGCTTTCCACTCCCTCCAGGGGGCGACCTGGTTCACCAAGCTGGATCTATGCAGCGCTTACCACCTCGTCCGGATCCGGGAGGGAGATGAGTGGAAAACGGCCTTCCGTACCCCGAACGGCCACTTTGAATACCTGGTGATGCCGTTCGGGTTGACCAACGCTCCTGCAGTCTTCCAGCGCCTCATTAATGACGTCCTCCGGGACTTCATCGGCCTTTTCGCGTTCGTCTACCTGGACGATATTCTCATCTTCTCCAAGTCCAGGGACGAGCACCAGGTCCACGTGAGGCGGGTCCTCCAAAGGCTGCTGGAGAATCGTCTGTACATAAAGGCAGAGAAGTGTGAATTTTACGCCAGGAGTACGTCCTTCCTGGGGTTCATCATCGCCCACGATAAGGTGCTCCCTGACCCAGAGAAGGTAAAGGCGGTGGTGGGATGGTCTACACCTGCATCCCGGAAGCAGGTGCAGCAATTTGTTGGCTTCGCCAATTTCTACCGGCGCTTTGTCCCCAACTTCAGTACCATCGTTGGACCACTGACCCGCCTCACGTCCCCGAAGGTCCCGTTTCGGTGGACCGAAGAGGTCGCTGCCGCCTTTGAGGCGCTGAAGACGGAATTCTCCTCCTCCCGGGTCCTTCGCCAGGTCGACCCCGCGCTGCAGTGCATCGTAGAGGTAGACACTTCGGACATGGGAGTGGGAGCAGTGCTGTCCCAGTGGTCGCCGGACGATGGCGCCAAGCGACCCTGCGCCTTCTTCTCCCGGCGCTTGTCCCCGGCGGAGAGAAATTACGATGTGGGGGACAGAGAGCTCCTGGCCATCAAACTCGCCCTGCAGGAATGGCGTCACTGGCTGGAGGGGGCGAACCTGCCGTTTGTGGTCCTTACGGACCACAAGAACTTAGAATATCTACGATCTGCCAAGCGCCTGAACACCCGCCAGGCGCGTTGGTCTTTGTTCTTCGCCAGGTTCCAATTTTCAATCACCTTCAGGCCTGGCTCTAAGAACGGCCTGCCTGACGCCCTCTCCAGGCAGCTCACTCCCGTGGAGTCGGAGGAGGCGCCCCACTCCATCCTGCCCAGGTCGTGCGTCGTGGGAGCCATCTCGTGGGACATCAAGAGCAAGATCCAGAAGGCACAGGAGGTGGAACCTGACCCTGGCGGCGGACCGGAGGGGAGGCTGTTTGTGCCATCCGCGGTCCGAGGAGAGGTCATCCACTGGCTACACACCTCCAAGCTCACCTGTCACCCTGGCACCTCCCGGATGATAGATCTCCTCCAACGGTCCTTTTGGTGGCCAGGCCTGCGGAGGGATGCAGCCCGCTACGCCCGGGCTTGCCCAATCTGTGCCACCTGCAAGTCGGGAAATGCCCCTCCAGCGGGTCTGCTCCAGCCCCTGCCCATCCCTGGCAGGCCCTGGTCGCACATCGCGTTGGATTTCGTCACCGGACTCCCTGTCTCCAACTCCTATGACACCATCCTGACCATCGTGGACCGCTTCTCCAAGGCCGTGCACTTCGTCCCCCTGCGAGGCCTTCCTACTGCCCTGGAGACGGCGGACCTCCTCGTCCAACACGTGGTCAGGCTGCACGGGATTCCGGTGGACGTGGTCTCGGACCGGGGCCCCCAGTTTTCATCTGAGGTTTGGAGGTCTTTCTGCAACGCCATCGGAGCCAAGGTGAGCCTCTCCTCCGGCCATCACCCCCAATCCAACGGGCAGTGTGAGAGGACCAACCAGGAGCTGGAGGCTGCGCTCCGCTGTGTGTCCAGATCCAAACCCACGTCCTGGAGCAACCATCTTGCCTGGGTTGAATATGCCCACAACACCGCTCGCTCTTCTGCTACAGGGATGTCCCCCTTCAAAGCGTCCCTGGGTTACGACCCCCCACTGTTTCCGGAGCAGGAGAGTGAGGTAACTGTTCCGTCAGTTAGGGCCCATCTCAGGCAGTTCTGCTCCACCTGGACTGCCGCGCACAATGCGCTATTACGCACAGCGGAGCGCAACAGGACTGTGGCGGACCGGCATAAAAGACCTGCCCCGGCGTACAGAGTTGGGCAACTTGTTTACGTTTCCACCCAGGACGTCACTTTAAAAGGCGAGAGGAGAAAGCTGGCACAGCGCTTCATGGGTCCCTATCCCATCACCCGGATCATCAACCCGGTGGCTGTGCGCGTGGCTATTCCCCCCTCCCTCCGCATTCATCCCACTTTCCACGTGTCGAAGGTGAAGCTGGCAGTCACTGACCCCCTTTGCCCTCCTCCTGCAGCGCAACCCGCGCCCCGGATGATTGGTGGCCATCCGGCCTGGTCTGCCTCCTCCATCCTGGACTCCCGGCGCCGGGGTCGTGGGTTGCAATACTTGATGGACTGGGAGGGCTATGGGCCCGAGCATCAACAGTGGGTGCCCCCGTCGTTTGTGTTGGACCCATCGCTCATCGCGGACTTCCACCGAGCGCACCCGGATAAGCCATCGCCAGGAGGCGCTGCTAGAGGGGGGAGTACTGTCACGCCGCGCCATTCATCAGAAGCGCCACCTGCTCACGCACCTGCTACTCATCAGCGGCGAGGGATAAAAGCCGCCTCGCCCTGAGCTTCGGCCTGAAGCCGTTAGACTTCATCGCCTTCCATGCGAAGCATCAACTCTCTCTTCAGCATCACGCTAAGCGGTAAGAAGATTCCTTACCTTACCTTTCCCAGTCTGCTCCCCTGTGCACAGGTGGATTCCTCGGCGGCGGACAACTCCGTCCCTCGTCCTTCCTCGCTGCTGCACCGAGTCCTGCAGGTGACTGTCTCCCGGGGTTCCGTCCTTGAAGTGCCTGCCATCAGTCTAACACAAGTAAGCTTCTCTCCCTCGCCTATTCTCCTCCTGTATTGGTGTGTGCCCGTCACCCTGTGGCTGTTCTTTCCCATAGGGTTGCTGGCTGAACGGTCTCCTGCCTCTGTGCCCGAAGCAGACGCCACCACCAATACATTTACATTCCGCTGACACACACCCATACACCCCTGCTGTTAATAAACAGTTTGAACTACTCTGAGCCTGTGTGTGTGCGTCTCCTGAGCCGAACGTTATGTCAGCTTGTGTCAGACTGACCTAGATAAGATGACAATAAACAGACGGAATCAGCCTTCAAAGGACTCAAATGTTTGTAATAAAAAGAAGGACGCTCAAGGTCTGACGGGTTTTAGGACATATTTTAAAAAAAAGAAAAAACAAACCACAGATTGTGGTGCTGTGGCATAAATTCCTGAAAACAGGGTCGGCCTACACCTGCAGTTATTAATTCTAAATGCTGCATTGGTTTGAGGCTTCTAATATATGACACTGTTTTGTTTAAACATAATCCTAAACTAGTGATTACCCATGTCAATTGGTAAAACATTTAAGGGCCTTTTCCACTAGTACGCTTTAGCGCGACACGGGACAGCTCAGCACGCTTTGTACGCTTTTCCACAAGCCCCAACACGGTTTAACAGCCGCGATTCTCAGCCCCGCTGAAGGGCAGGGTACAGCAGTGCTGAGCTGTGCCGTGTTGTGACGTTAACAGACTGGTCGCCGCTGATTGGTCAGGTCGTAACCAGCGCTGATTGGTCAGGTTGTAACCGCCCCTCTCCTCCTCCTCTTCTGCCGAATCTTCACGACCTTCTCAATAAAGTTTTTGAAAAAAAAAAAAAAGAATCTTCACGACCGCCATTACTCAGCATGCAACCAGTGTTGGCGGTTTATTTTCAGTGTATTGCTGTGCTATTTTCATTTATTCTCTATCAAAAATGGCTTCGCGTAATAAGGGTGTTCCATGGACCAATAAGGAGGTGCAGTGTCTGCTCACTGCATTGTCAGACAAACGTATCCAGCGCGAGTTAGACGGAGCCACCCGGAATGAAAAAATATACCGGGAGGTCTCGACATCGGAGTCCTTTAACGGTGAGTTTTAATTTTTTTTTATTGTGCGTTTTTTCGCAAATATATTCGGTAAGACGCTCAGTTTATTTATGCAATAAAAAAGCTGTTCATTTGTGGATGATGATCGCTGCTTTATTGCAGCACACTGCGGACTAAAGCTTTTATTTTAATTATTCATGTGAACAATACGCTGAAATAAGCTTATGTAATCTTGTTAAAAACTGTTGTCTTTTCTGTATATCTTGCACTTTCGAGCTGTATTTTATTGTGTGCATTTTCCTTGTAGAATCATCCCACGCGTCCGCCGCACCCGCCCACCCGGTTTCATTCAACCGAGCCTTCCTGACCCAGTTTGGGAAGCTGGGAGAGGCACTCAGTGGTCGGCGTGTATAAAATGTCGATTAACCTTCATGTTGTGTTGCAAAGTTTTTTTTTATTTTAATATTTTGTATATAATAAAATGGAATTGTTTTGGAAAGTGTGGTTTGTCTGTTATAACACTGAATTATAAAACAGTGTAATTACATAGAAATTCCATTGCCTAGTCTGATGAAAATGATGCTGATCATCCTGTCAGGGGTCAACCATTGTAAAGGTAATGTAATTTTTAACTAGACCAAAAAACAAATGTTTTTGTAAGCTTTCTGTTCTTTTTATTGAAATATCATAAAAAATTAGCACCTTATAAGAAGTTGCACAGTTGGACTTTAAAATGCAGCAGGAGAGACTGATCAAGCTTACAAGTCAAAGTAGGTACAAGTATATGTAAATTGAATGTTCTATCGGCATTCCAAATTCAGAGAATTACAATACTTTAGAAGGAGTGTTGCATCATCTAAACGGAAAATAATAATACTGTTGTTCCAAACGTTGACCTGAAGGTGAAAAACATGAATTTTTTTTATTCAGTACATCCAAAATGCCCTAGGATGTAAAAAATAATACAATTTGGTGTTGGCCAGTGTGCCACTGTCTCATTATTTAATACGAATAAAAACAAGTTTCAGCTCATTATTTCTAGGTCATTTGGCAGTTAATTCAAAACAAAAGTGACTTGTGTTGTTGCAGCTTTTTTTATCAGAGAGTTTCTCCAGTTTTGGAGCATATAATCATCCGTCCCTTAACTGTTAAACATTAAATAACAGCAGACAGATTGGCAAAGGATACACAACTGTGTTGTGTTGCCCAAAACCGCTGTGACCCACTGCTTGTGGTGCTACCTTTCATGTGTGTGCTTTTTGTGAATATTCACACGTTTTTGTAAGTACAAGTGGGATAGTATTAAATTGAAATATTCATTCATATTTCATCTCGCTGCCTGTACCCTAGTGTCTTCTCTGGTTAAACTCTCTGGACTTAATTGTGAGATAAAACCACAAAGCGAGCAAGGCAATAATCCTTGGATCCTCCATTTTTTGTCTCGTGTAAATAAGGACTCTGTCAGGTGCGTAATGTCACAGGAGTGTGGCCCCGCCTCGCTGGGAGTCTGGCGCCGCCTCGCTTCTAAAACCTCCTAACACAAACCATCACAGCACAAGCACAACACCGTGCTAATGGAGACAGAAGCATTCCGAGCCGTACTGAAGTGAATCGAGCCGTACCGAGGTGTGCTGGGCTAGTGGAAAACAGGCTTTAGTGATACACAGAATATTTAATGAATACTTGCTGTGAATAGCAAAAAAACATTCAAATTGTGGAAGGTGTAATTTAAAGGCTTTTCTGCTATTCTTCATTTTTCAACAGGAAAGGGAAAGCAACCACAAGATATTTTTTTTTTTTTAGCTTTCACCAGGAATTAGATTTGCCAAATTAACAAGGAATCATAACATCACCATTACCTTTCAATTTAATAAATCCTTGGTAACATATGCAATATGTAATAAAATAATAAAAAACAATAATTCACTTGTGTTTCTTAACATTACGCGTTATAATAAACAGTGGAATAAACAACTGGGATAAACATTTAAGGGGCACAAAATAATGATGATAACTGGAACATTAGTAAAATCAATTTATGAGGTGATAAAATTTGCTCTCCTGTTGATGTAAATACTGACGTAAGGACGGGGAAGCCATGAGGTTTCCCCAAATTTTTCTTTGCAGGATGGCACCGACATTTGATCTTTGTGGGAGATGGGAGGAGGCCGGACAGTGTGTGTGTGTGACGGGCTCATTGGCTGGAAGAGAGCAACAGTGACCACAGGGGAAAGGACCTCTCAGTTGACAAGCATTTTTTGAAGCTAAGTAGAACAAATGACATTGCAAATGACATAAAGCATAACAATTTAAATGACTCTGTCTTTAAAAATGTAGTGTTCATATGACTTCACACTGCAAGATACATCTGATGCCACTCACCACATAATGGTGTGACAATATCACATTTCAGAAATGTGACAGTAATAAGGAATGTGTTTTCTGTGCTCCCGGTGCTTAGCCGTGGCCGAGCTAGGCCTTGGGACTACAGTCCACCACATAATTTACCAAGGAATATATAAAAAGAGGCATTCCTTGTACAAAATCAAGCCAAATTCTAATTAGGCAATATGTCCACCTTTCCATTGACTGAAGGAGTGTGACACAACTTTTCACAGGGATTCACTTACACAAATTCAACCTGTCTGTGTTCAATTGGACAGACAGATGTGATCTAAGTAACTAACTCAGAGTGGTCCCTGTCAATGCTAAATCACATCAAATCTGCACAGACAGCTATATTACTTTTTAGACTAAGTCAAGAGATGACACGCACAGAAGAAGCTATGACTATTGAAACCTCATTTTGAAGGAGCTATACTACTCACAAATTTTCATCTAAATTAACTGTATGTAACACATAAAAAGTGGTAACGCGCGTCCTTCTAGTAAAAAGACACTACCCATCAAGCAAATACCCTGTAACTTTGATGCATGTGCATCTCCATGCATCAAAAGGGGGGTACCAAAGAAATTAATTAGCAAAAAGTAATTAGCAATCCTCAGAAAAATAGATAATACATAAAAATTATCAACAGATGATCAATAATGAAGAGACAAATATAAATGAAACCGCTTGGTAATGAAATCACAACATTCAATAGGAGAAGTTAAAAGATACATCAATAAATTTTCAGATATTTAAGAAAATATTTGCAGATTATTGTAAAAGAAATATCATGTTTATAAGAAACAAGGCAAACTGATAAGGAAGAAAACCATGCAAATTTATGAGAAAAGTTCCAAATGTCTAAGAAAGGTCCAACTTGTGCTGAATTTATGTTTACTGTGGGACTTAATTTAGAATCTACTGCAAAGACAATACAGATTCTTACTCAATTAAGAGAACGATGCTTTAGGGAGCTCAAAGCAAAATAATTTGATCTTCCCTGCATAAACTTAGTCTTTTCATAACCTTTGCATGGATCTCATTGAACTAAATAAGAGTGAAGGTAAAATGTTTAGAAATTATTTACACACTTATTGAATAAACAAAGGCTTTACCCTACACTAATTTAAATATTGCTATGGTGACACTGAAACCCTTCACTGAAACAATATCAAGATTTAAAATAGCTGAAATGATTTACTTAGATAATGGAAATGGAATACACTTTGTAAATCAAATTGTGTCACATTTAAGTGCAGTTCCTAAATTATTAGTACCAAACATTTACCTAGGAAACCACTTAGCTTACCATCAACTACTAGTGTAATACACAAATAAGAAAAATAGGGAAATTATGAATGACAAACCCTATTATTGAAGCCATTTAACTTAGGTGATGAGGAAGGGTTTCTGGGTGATTATATGCAAAGAATGACAACTGACAGCGATGTCATCCATACTGCCCTTCCCAGTAGTCCATGAGCCAGCCCCAATATTTTGACGTTTGACAATCAAATTAGTGAACAGACCCAATCATGATTTTTGGTTAGCCTGGTTTCTAAAGTGTCCAAAAACAGGGCTTGGACGTTTTGGTTCGGTAGCTTAGTGCCCCAACGGCAGCCATATTTAAAGGTCGTCTATATGGTCTATATTAATCATATATCCCATAACCTACATATGTATAAGCATGTGAGAATGTTTGGTGATTACATATGTAAAGCGACTTCACACCTCAGAACAGGACAAAGAGGTCTCAACCGCCAATGAAGATCAAAGAGCATCCGAGGCGCTGCGGTGGAGACCAGATAGGTCGCCCTGACCCCCCAGGGCCAGGTGGAGGGGTACGAAGACAAAAGAGGGGATTAAGATAGTGAGGGATGTCAGCTTTTGATATGCATGTCTTTTGTTATGTGCGAGTATAAGTACGTAGAGCCGAATGTGTTCACTCTCTTACTTCTTCTGCTGCTGCACCTAGATGAGACTTGTTAGAGGAGCTGATAATAAACTTTGATTTATAAATCACATCGCCTCGTTATTTCAAGCTCCTCTACACTGGTGACCCTGACGCGAGGATGGACCAGAGGCGTCCCCCCGTGATCGACTCATCTGTGGCGACCCAAGCAGACGCCAGCGCCAATGCAGACAGGGGAACAGATGGACGACATTCCCCCACGGCAGAAGTGATAGAGAGGGCTCAACCGAGCACCAGCGCCGCTGAGAGAGCCGAAGGAAGGCACTCTCACCCTGCGGACACATCAGTGACGGTCCACACAAATGCCGTCACCGTCAATCTGCCGGACTTCTGGCAGGAAGATCCCGCCTCGTGGTTTCAGCAAGCTGAAGCCCAGTTTGCACTTGCGGGCATCACGGCTGACGATACAAAGTTCTATCACATCGTCGCCAAACTCGACGCCGCCACTTCGAGATGTGCGCGGAGCATAATCCAGCGGCCGCCGGCCCAGGATAAATATAAAGAACTGAAAGCGACCATCGTGGCAAATTTCGTCCCCTCAGCCGATGAGAGAGCCGAGAGGATCCTGGCAGTCTACGGCCACAGAGGATGCAGACCCAAGGCCCTCATGGAGGACTTGCTGCAACTTAAAGAAGAGGACAATGACAACTTCCTCTTCCAATTCATATTCCTCAGTACGCTGCCGCCACACATGAGAGGGACGCTTGCCAACATGTGATGCAGCACCCAGCAGGACTTCTGCACGCTGGCTCACGAAGCTCAACGGCTCGTCAACGCCTGCAAGGAACAGACACCCACAGCAGCATCCGCAGACCTTAACGCTGATGTCCGGAGCTACGGGGAGCCACAAACCACCGAGCAAGATCAGCCCGCGGTGACAGCGACATGGCCAAGATGTAACGGATGGAGCGACGTTTGTTATTTCCACCACCGCTTCACCGAGAAGGCTTACAAATGCGTTCCCCCCTGCAAATTCACGATTTTGGGAAAACGCCAAAGCCGAGAACCGTTAACAGCGGCGGTTCTCGGTGAAAAAAGCAAGCTTTTATATGTGACGGACGGACACACCGGCAAGCAGTTCCTTATCGACACGGGAGCTCAACTAAGTTTTGTCATGCCCTCCCAAGCAGATCGGGCCATGGGCACCCGGGGCAATGGAGCGGTGGCAGCCAACGGCTCCATCATCGACACTTTTGGCGAAAAGAGCCTGCCCCTCCGCATCCACGGCCGCAACTACAGATGGACATTTGTTGTAGCGGCGGTGAGTTTTAACTTGTTGGGCGCAGATTTTTTGTGTGCATATGGGTTATTAGTTGATCTAGCGAACAGACGCTTGGTTAATGCACTGTCCTTTGCTTCTATTGCAACAGCGGCTCGATTCCGAGTTTTTTTTTTTTCCCTTCCTCTCTCTTTTGATCACTTTTTTTTTTTTCACCCCACTTATATCACGGACACACAGATCGTCCCAAATGTCTCCTGAGCCGGTGGACGGAGCCACTGTTTATAGCAGGATTCGATACAACAGGGAAGAGCTGCTAGCATTTAACCGCCACCCGGTCCCACTGGAAAAACTCGACATACCGAGAGAACTGAGGCGAAAACGCCGCGGCTGCCGGGCTGGAGTAAGGCGGAGGACAAAAAATATAAGGTACAGACCCTCCCTTCCATCTGTTGTCATGGGAAATGTACGGTCGATACTGGGAAAGTTAGATGAGCTAGCGGCTATCTCCCGTTATGATAGCACTTACCGGGAATGCTCTCTCCTTTTGTTTACTGAGACGTGGCTAACTGAACTAGCAGCAGATGCTAACATTGAGCTGGAGGGTTTTCACATGATACGAGCTGACCGAACACCAGAGAGTGGCAAAACTAGGGGCGGTGGAGTGATAATGTATGTTAACAACAACTGGTGCAGACCGGGACATATCACTGTTAAACAACGACACTGCAGCAAAGACATTGAGTTGCTAGCTGTTAGCATGAGGCCTACATATCTCCCGAGAGAACACTCACACGTGATCTGCATTGTTGTTTATGCAAATCCGACGGCGAACGCTGGGACAGCGCGTGACGTCATCCATTCAGTAACCAGCAGGCTGCAGACAGAACACCCAGATGCTCTTCTCCTCATCTCAGGCGATTTCAACCACGTTTCACTGTCTCCCATTCTGCCCACTTTCACCCAGTATGTCACATGCCACACTAGAGACAATAAAACACTGGATTTGTTCTACGCAAACACTAAGGAGGCGTACACCTCATCACAACTCCCCCCACTTGGGAGATCGGATCACAACTTGGTTCATCTCCGACCGGTGTACAAACCCCTAGTGCACAGACAACCTCCGGCCATGCACACTGTGGAGTTATGGTCTGAGGAGACAATGGACACTCTAAAGGACTGTTTTGAAGCCACTGCCTGGAAGCAGCTCTGCGATCCACATGGTGAGGACATCGATGGCCTCATTCACACCTTCACGGGCTACCTCAGCTTCTGTGTGGACAAATCCGTTCCCACCAAGACCATACGGCGTCACTCAAACAACAAACCCTGGATCAACCCTGAGATAAAAACACTTCTGAGAGAGAAGAAGAGGATCTTCAGGTCGGGGAACAGGGAGATGCTGAAGTCCGTACAGAGGGAGCTGAGGAGAAAGATCAGAGAAGGCAAGGACAGCTTCAGGAAGAAGATGGAGAACAAGCTGCAACAGAGCGACATCAGCGGGGTCTGGAGAAACCTCAAAACCATCTCGGGGCTCCAGAATACCTCCCCCCAGGCCACGGGGGGCAGGGAGTGGGCGAACAACCTGAATCTGTTTTTCAATAGATTTGACCAACCGCCCTCCCCCCTGTCTGCACAACAACCACTGCTGCCTCTAAGAAATCAAGTCCTGCTACCCACTCCCCACTCCACCGACACCCCCCCCCACTCCCAACACACAGCCCCCCATCCTGACCCTGACCAAGACCCAGGTGAGGACGGAGCTGAGGAAGATCAAGGCGAGGAAGGCGTCGGGACCGGACGGCATCAGCGCAAAGCTCCTCAAGTCCTGTGCAGACCAGCTGTGTGGGATTGTGACATATATCTTCAACATGAGCCTGAAACTGGGGAGGGTACCACAGCTGTGGAAAACATCTTGTGTGGTACCTGTACCAAAAACTTCCCACCCCAAAGACCTGAACAGCTTCAGACCGGTGGCCTTGACGTCCCACTTGATGAAGACCCTGGAGAGACTGCTCCTTGCTCATCTCCGCCCCCTGGTGGAACCAGCGATGGATCCACTCCAGTTCGCCTACCAGCATGGCATTGGGGTGGAGGATGCGGTGATCTTCCTCCTTCACCGTTCTCTGTCCCACCTGGAGAAGCCCGGGAATATGGTGAGGATCATGTTCTTTGACTTCTCCAGTGCTTTCAACACCATCCAACCGATGATCCTGAAGGACAAGCTGCTGCGCGCAGGGGTGGACCAGCACCTGTCATCATGGATCCTGGACTACCTCACGAACCGGCCTCAGTTTGTGAGAACCCGGGACTGTGTTTCCGACACGATCATCAGTAGCACGGGGGCCCCCCAGGGAACGGTGCTGGCTCCCTTCCTGTTCACTCTTTATACTGCGGACTTCTCACACAACACAACACATTGCCATCTACAGAAGTTCTCTGATGACTCTGCGATCGTTGGTCTCATCTCCAGCGGAGATGAAGCTGAGTACAGAGGGCTTATCCAGGACTTTGTGGACTGGTGCCATCGGAACTGCCTCCAGATCAACGCGAGGAAAACTAAGGAGCTGGTGGTGGACTGCCACAGGCATGGGCAGCCCCTCACAGCACCAGTAAATATACAGGGAACAGACATCGAGATGGTGACATCCTACAAGTACCTGGGTATTCATCTGAACAATAAACTAGACTGGTCACACAATACTGACGCACTCTACAAGAAGGGACAGCGCAGGCTGTTCCTGCTGAGGAGACTCAGGTCTTTTGGTGTACAAGGGGCGCTGCTGAAGTCATTCTATGACACGGTGGTGGCATCAGCCATCACTTTTGGAGTGGTCTGCTGGGGCAGTGGCATTACTGCAGCCGATAGGAAGAGACTGAACAAACTGATTAAGAAAGCTAGCTCTGTCCTGGGGCAACGCCTTGATCCGATGGAGGAGATAGGAGAGAGAAGGACGGTGGCTAAACTGTCATCTCTGCTGGAGTCCGAGTTCCACCCTATGCAGGACATACTGGATGCACTGAGGAGCTCATTTAGCAGCAGACTACATCATCCCAGGTGCACAACCGAGAGGTTTCGTAGGTCCTTCCTACCAACGGCTGTCAGACTGTACAACCTAAGCAGGGCTGCTCGCAGAGATAGCAAAAAGACGTAACAAACTAATAGTTTTTTGAATGCAAAAGATGCAATAGACTGACACAATGGTCCTCTCCGGCATACAACTAGGAACATACCGGTCGCTATGGAGGGTGAGAATATGTATGGGCACATAATCATACCATGTAGGATAACTAAATAGACGGTTATGCTGTTTCATCCCACCTAGCAACAATGCTCTGCACTGTGTGTGTTTATATATTTACATATTTATTCCATCTAGCTACAATGCTCTGCACTGGGTGTGTTTATATTTATATATCTATATATTTATTCCATCTAGCTACAATGCTCAGCACTGGGTGTGTTTATATTTATATATCTATATATTTATTCCATCTAGCTACAATGCTCCGCACTGTGTTTTTATATATCTACATATTATTCCATCTAGCTACATTGCTCCGCACTGTGTGTGTTTATATACTTGCATATTTATTCCACCTAGCTGCAATGCTCCGTACTGTGGGTGTTTATATATTTACATATTTATTCCATCTAGCTACAATGCTCTGCACTGTGTGTTCATATATTCATATATTTATTCCATCCAGCTACAATGCTCTGCACTGTGTGTCTGTGTGTGTGTGTGTGTGTGTGTATATATATATTTTATAGTAATATGTACATATGTATATTAGCTGCTCTTGCTTGCTTGTTTTTTTTCTTGCCTTCTGATTGTTGCTCTGAGTGTTGCTATCCCTGTGCTGTTGCAATCCTGGAATTTCCCCGTTGTGGGACTAATAAAGGCTTATCTTATCTTATCTTATCTTATCTTATTCCCTGCTCAGCTCAAGTTTCTCCGCCACCCGTGCAAGCTAGCGTCACCACAGCAGGAGGTAAGTTTGATCAACTCCTCACCCAATTTCCAGCACTCACAATTCCCAAATTCTCAGCCACAGTGGCTAAACACGGGGTCGAACACTTTATTCCCACAACGGGCCCACCCGTATTCGCCAAACCTCAGCGCTTAGACGCGACCAAGCTCGCCATAGCTCGGGACGAGTTTACCACCCTTGAAAAATTAGGCATTATCAGGCGCTCGAAAAGCCCCTGGGCGTCACCACTTCACATGGTCCCAAAATCCGATGGTTCTTGGAGACCGTGCGGCGATTACCGCAGATTAAACAATGCGACAGCGCATGACCGCTACCCAATTCCTCACATTCAAGATTTTTCACTACATCTGGCGGGTGCGCACATTTTTTCAAAAATAGACCTGGTCCGCGGCTATCATCAAGTCCCAGTTCGAGCAGAGGACATTCCTAAAACAGCTGTAATAACCCCCTTCGGTCTTTTTGAATTTTTGCGGATGCCTTTCTGCCTCAAAGGCGCCGCTCAAACCTTTCAGCGGATGATGGACGCGGTATTACGCGACCTCCCCTTCATGTTCGTCTACCTCGACGATATGCTGGTAGCCAGCTCGTCTGAGGAAGAACACGAGCAGCATCTCACTATGGTTTTTCAGAGACTAGAAGAGCACGAGTTAATAATCAATCCAGCCAAATGCAAATTCGGCGTGTCACAAATTGATTTTTTAGGACACAGAGTTTCTCCGAAGGGGGCAGTCCCACTGCCAGACAAAGTTCACGCAGTAAAAAGTTTCCCACGGCCACAAACGGTCAAATCGCTGCAAGAATTTTTGGGAATGGTTAATTTTTACAACCGTTTCCTCCCCCACGCAGCTCAGCTCATGCAGCCCCTATATGACGCGCTCAGAAAACAAAAACCTTCCAACGCGGTCGAATGGACCCCGGAGCGCGAACGCGCCTTCGCGGAAGTAAAAAGTGCCCTAGCTAATGCCACATTGTTGGTTCACCCCAATCCCTCGGCCCGCATTGCGCTAACCACGGATGCTTCAGACCTGGCCATAGGGGCAGTTGTAGAACAACACGTCAGCGGAATCTGGCAACCTTTGGCATTTTTCAGCAAATCGCTAAACCAAACTGAGCGTAAATACAGCACTTTTGACAGGGAGCTGCTAGTGCTTCATTTATCCATCCGCCACTTCCAGTTGTGGTTGGAAGGGCGGCGTTTCACGGCTTTTGTAGACCACAAACCGCTCACCTTTGCGGTGGCTAAAATTTCCGAACCGTGGTCAGGCAGGCAACAAAGACAGCTAGCTGCGATTTCAGAGTTCACCACAGACATTCGACATGTGGCAGGCAAACTTAACATGGTAGCAGACTGCCTCTCTCGTGCTGTGACATCGCCAGAGCATGAGGAGACAGATTATACTACATCAGCCGCAGAACTCTTCGCCAACGCGGACACATACGCAGCCCCAATCCATGCAGGGATAGATTATGCAGCCATGGCGGAGGAGCAAAGTAGTGACGCGGACGTGCGCGCACTCCTGTCTGGACCAACAGGGTTAAGGCTGGAGGAAAGGGGTTTACGCGATGGTGTGCCCCCCCCAATATGCGACATCTCAACCGGCCGACCTCGCCCATTAGTCCCAGCTGCATGGCGCCGCCGTATTTTCGACTCGATTCACTCCCTCGCGCACCCAGGTGTGCGCGCTTCAGTTAAAATGGTCGCCGAAAAGTTTGTGTGGCCTGGCCTGCGCAAAAACGTAAAAGAATGGGCAAAGACTTGCATTTCTTGTCAGCGCGCCAAAGTACACAAACACACAAAAGCCCCTCTAGAGCCTTTTCGAATCCCTGCTAGAAGGTTCGACCACGTTCATGTCGACCTCGTGGGGCCACTACCTTCCTCCCAAGGTTTCACACATCTGTTAACAATGATAGACTGCACCACGCGCTGGCCGGAGGCAGTGCTCGCGTTTTTTTGACAAACTGGGTGGCACGTTTCGGCGTCCCATCGGACATCATGTCCGATAGGGGGCCTCAATTTGTCTCGGAGCTTTGGTCAGCCATGGCCAGCAGCTTAGGGGCGACAATTCACCGCACCACCGCTTATCACCCTCAGGCTAATGGGTTATGCGAGCGTTTTCACAGATCTTTAAAGGCCGCCCTCAGAGCCTCACTAACGGATACAAATTGGGTAAATAAACTTCCCTGGGTTTTATTGGGGTTGCGTGCTGCGCCTAAAGAGGATCTAGACGCCTCCCCAGCAGAATTAGTTTTTGCACAACCTCTCAGGCTCCCAGGTGAATTTTTGCCAGAGAACCCAGAGCCAGGGCATCTTCCAGCCCCGAGGTTTTTAGGCAGCAACGGACCGGACTCTCTCCCCGGACCGGCACATCACTCTTTTCCACGGGTTTGTGTCCCCCAAGCTTTAAAAAACGCTGAATTCGTTTTTGTTAGGCATGAAGCTTTAAAACCAACCTTCTGCCCACCATACGATGGACCATTCAGAGTGCTGGAACCTGGTGATAAACATTTTGTGCTTGATTTTGGGGATAGAAAAGAAACAGTCAGCATTGACAGACTTAAACCTGCCTTCTTGTTGAGAGACGAGCCTGCATGGTTGGCGAGAGCACCTCGGCGGGGTAGACCCCCCAAGAGAAAAGACTCAGCCCCCCTGCAGGGAACAAATAATCACTCTCCTCCCCAAGCTGCAGATTCCTTACAGGAAGGCCCCACCAGGACGCCCAAGCGGACCCACAGCAGATTCGGGAGAAGATTAAAACCCAGACGGCACAAGGACTGATGCAAACTACTCAACAGCTGTTCACTAATTGTGCTGTAACAGTTTAGGACTGACTTGTGATATTACTATGCTGTTATGATTACCACTGAACTCTCTTAGGAGCATGGCTGCTGGAAAGTTTCTTCTGTGTCAAGAGGTGTAGCAGTTAGTATGTCATAATAATTATCTTAAACTGTGAATTTTTCTATTGTCCTTTTCTTAGTCGTTTGGGGGGGCTGTGGTCTATATTAATCATATATCCCATAACCTACATATGTATAAGCATGTGAGAATGTTTGGTGATTACATATGTAAAGCAACTTCACACCTTAGAACAGGACAAAGAGGTCTCAACCGCCAGTGAAGATCAAAGAGCATCCGAGGCGCTGCGGTGGAGACCAGATAGGTCGCCCTGACCCCCCAGGGCCAGGTGGAGGGGTACGAAGACAAAAGAGGGGATTAAGATAGTGAGGGATGTCAGCTTTTGATATGCATGTCTTTTGTTATGTGCGAGTATAAGTACGTAGAGCCGAATGTGTTTTGCTTTCTTACTTCTTCTGCTGCTGCACCTAGATGAGACTTGTTAGAGGAGCTGATAATAAACTTTGATTTATAAATCACATCGCCTCCTTATTTCAAGCTCCTCTACAGTCTATATTTTTAGCTCTATGACATCTGGTCAGATGTTTGGTCATAACTTTCTCATAGGTAAACCAATCTTCATGGAATCAGTCTTATTTTGTTCAGAATTACTTACTGCAGATGCTCATTATATAATTATGTAACTTATTGCTGTAATAAAATTACATTTTAATTACATTTTAACGCTCAAAACAGTGTTTTAACCATTTATCATATTCAAACGTGGAGGATTTTTCCCAAACACTTACATATCACCCAAACACTTGTCCGTCTCTCCAGTTATACTAATCAAATCATTTTATATTACAGGTGTAACTATCTTCAGTACAGTCAATGAGACGGCATCACCATGTCTGAACCTAAGAAGAAAAGACGAGCAACAGAGAAAGTTCCGTGCATTCTGTGTGGAAAGCTGGCTTTGCCTGATGAGCTTGTTCGGTTGACGGTTGCTTCTGCTTGAAAAACATTCTATGAGGCAGCAAAAGTTTGACACTTTGAACCAATCATGAAGCTTGCCAGTGATGATATGAATAAAGTTCCTGACATTCTCTACCATAGTAGTTGCAGATCAGACTTCACGCATAAGAAAACTCTTGCGAAACTGACTGATCCTAATCCTGCCACAGATGAGCAGAAGGATGAACAACCAAGGCAATCGAAACGCCAGAGGACATCCGATACATCATCACGTGTATATGACAAGAATTGCATATTCTGTGAAAAACAGTCAAAATACACAAAGGGTTCGAAAACACGTGAAAGACTGATTCAAGCGCTGGATTTGCGTGCTGATACACGAATACAAGATGCTGCAACTAAAAAAATCAGATGTAAGGATTTTGTCAGTTACCTCAAGAGATATCGTGGCGGCTGAGGCCCATTACCATGCCTCTTGCTACAAAGCATACGTGAAGGAACAGCCAGTTGTGGACAAAATCAATGAACAAACTGAAGTTGACGCAGCGAGGGTTGACTTGTACAGATACATCCGTAGTGATCTGTTTTCGAAACCACGCATCATTCCGCTTTCAGACCTAATTTCAAAACTGGAGTCTCTCTTAAGTGAAAAGGGTGTCGAAATTAGTGAATCAACAAAGAACAACCTCAGCCGAAATCTCAAATCAGAATTCGGCGAGACCTTGCACTTTTTTACGCATAAGCACAGGGTTTACATTCGTCCTAACACGCTAACTACGGACGCGATTGCCTGTGATTACCTAGACCTTAAAAGTGACTTGGCAGAGCTGTGTTACGGGAAAAATGTGAACAGATGATAAATCAAACAGCTTAGAGCCAGGTGCAGTTTCCAGGTACTACTTAACGGCAGAGCATAGAGCAGCGGCTTTAAGACGACTTCGAGAACTTATTGCAGTACAGAAGCCACACCTGGGCCACTCAGATCTTCAAGCATCCCGTATAAACCGAGACAAGAGTGATGTGTCAGCTATTCTTGAATTGCTCGAGAACACTTGGACCAATCCATTTTGCGGTGATCCAATGGACCTTTTGAGCATTTCAATGGGCCTGACAGCACCCCCTGGCGTGGCAAAGGACTTGCTGAAGGCTCGTGAGAAAGGAGAAGCGGCTTATGCTGAACGGCTAGTGAAACTTGAGAAAGGTACTGGGTTTTATGATCCGATCAAGAAGCTGAAGTTGAAAACGTTCTCCAGTCTGAAGAAAGGAACTGTCATTAAAGGAACAGAGAAGGAAATTGTGTTGAAGGCAGACAATCGTGTCTTTGGTCACATGCTGCTCATAGCACAAAATCGGAAACTTGATATGAAAGAGGTCTTGTGCTACCCCCTGGGTCCAACACCGTGGGCTCTGGTGAATGCTGATGGAACTCTAAAGAAGACCGCAAAGGCAAGCCTCAGCACACATATTGAAAAGCAGGCTGCTTTTGTTGACCTACCAACTGGTCCACGGGCAGCAATCATTGACGCAATGGGAATAGTCCAGAAAATTCATGGAGAAAATTGTACATTTGGGGAACTTTCTGGACAGATCTTGAAGAGCATTCTGAACCACAGTTGCAAAAGTCAACGGGTCGACGTAGTATTCGATGTTTACACTGACCGATCAATAAAGAACGCTGAAAGGGATAGCCGAGGGGCCAAAGACAGCTTGCTCTTCCACGATATGAAGTCGGGACACCGGATCAAGAATTGGAAGCGCCTTCTTGGGAACACGGAGAGCAAGAACAGGTTGACAAGGTTTCTAGCGGAAAGCTGGAAGGAGGAGAAGGTGAGAAAAAGCCTTGGTGAAGTGACATTAATCGTTAGTGTTGCAGAAAAGTGCTTTGAAATTACAAAGGACGCTGTCAGAGAGGTTCCTGAGCTGACATGCTCACACGAGGAAGCAGATACAAGACTGGCTCTCCACGCAAGGCATGCAACAGGCACACATAGACATGTGATAGTTATTTCGGAAGATACGGACGTGTTTGTGATACTTCTAGCCTTCAGCACTCAGATAGGTGGACACTTACTCTTGAGACGAGGAAAGAAGAACAAAATCAGAATCATTGATATCTCCAGATTGGCAACTATCATTGGTAGGGATGCGTGCACTGCTTTGTTGGGTGTTCATGCTTGGACTGGCTGTGATTCTGTAAGCGCTTTCTCTGGCCAAGGAAAGATCAAGGCAGTTAACTTGATTCGTTCGAACGACACATTTCGTGAAGCATTCTCTCATCTTGGGGAAGAGTGGAATGTTGCAGATGAGCTATTTTCAACCCTGGAAAGATTTGCCTGCAGCATGTATTCATGCAGTGCAAAGAGTACAACCGTGAACGACCTGAGATATGAAATATTCCGGTCCAGAAATGGTGATGTGTCTTCAGGACAATTGTCTCCTTGTAAGGATGCTCTCCATCAGCACATCAAAAGGGCAAACTACCAGGCGGCCATTTGGAGACGATGCCTTGAAAACTCGCCCACGATTCCAGAAGCTGCAGATGGACATGGATGGAAAGTTGAAAGGGATGGGCAAATTGGCATTGAATGGATAACAGGAGCACCTGCACCCGACATAGTACTTTCACTGATGTCATGCAAATGTGTCAGAGTGTGCAAAGTTGGCAGTTGTCCATGTATTGACAATGGGTTACCTTGCACGCCAGCCTGTAAATTGCAGGACTGTGACAATATGAGAGAGGAGGATGAGATGGAAATAGTTCCCGACAAGGATGGAAGTGACTCCGATGATGATGTTGAGTAAGGCCTGAATGCAATTTCAGGATACAGCGGATATGAGTGCTCTAGGTCTTAAATGACTTCTGTGTTTCCCTAAGTCATACTAGTGGCAATAACATCATTGCTAATTGTTTATTGATGCTGAATGAATCCTTCTAGATATTTCATGAACAAAATTAATCATTTGATGACCATTTACTGTTTTACAGCAAACTTCCTATCAAAATTAGTGTTAAAAACACATTTTTCTTACCTAAAACGTTAAATTTTGTAAGATAGTGTAGCATAACAATTGTATCAATTATACATGAATGTCTGTGGAATTTGATTCTGAGTAAAATAAGACCAATCCCATGAAGATTGGTTGATCCGTTTAGAAGGTATGGGCAAATTTCCAAGTACATGTTGTGTGAGCTCGAAAACGTTGGCCATTCTTCAAAATGGCTGCTGTTGGGGCACAAAGCTACTGAGCTGAAACGTCCAAGGCCAGTTTTCATATACTTCAGGCATCATACTAAACAAAAATCAAGATTGGATCTGTTCACTAATTTGATAGTCATATTCGGTCTGGCTCATGGACTACAGGAGGGACCATGTGACAAAGGAACGGTGGGAGGTGCACCCATCTCTTGAGCAAATCAGGGGATCTGGTCATCACAGGAAAGTGGACCAAAACTCCTTGGCGAGGACAGCACAAAGGTTATCTGGCTGGCCTGAACAGCTGCGGAAAGTGAAGGACGTGGCACTTGGGTGCATCTAACATTTTACCCCACCTGAAACCCTCAGCAAGAGACTGTTTAATATATATATATATATATATATATATATATATATATATATATATATATATATATATATATATATATATATATATATATATATATATATATACTGTATATACAGTATATATATATATATATACAGTGGGGTAAAAAAGTATTTAGTCAGCCACCAAATGTGCATGTTCTCCCACTTAAAAGATGAGAGAGGTCTCCAATTTTCATCATAGGTATATCTCAACTATGAGAGACAAAATGAGAAAAAAAAAATCCAGAAAATCACATTGAAGGATTTTTAAAGAATTTATTTACAAATTATGGTGGGAAATAAGTGTTTGGTCACCTACAAACAAGCAAGATTTCTGGCTCTCACAGACCTGTAACTTCTTCTTTAAGAGGCTCCTCTGTCGTCCACTCATTACCTGTATTAATGGCACCTGTTTGAACTTGTTATCAGTAAAAAAGACACCTGTCCACAACCTCAAACAGTCAGACTCCAAACTCCACTATGGCCAAGACCAAAGAGGACACCAGAAACAAAATTGTAGACCTGCACCAGGCTGGGAAAACTTAATCTGCAATAGGTAAGCAGCTTGGTGTGAAGAAATCAACTGTGGGAGCAATTATTAGAAAATGGAAGACATACAAGACCAGTGATAATCTCCCTCGATCTGGGGCTCCACGCAAGATCTCACCCCGTGGGGTCAAAATGATCACGAGAACGGTGAGCAAAAATCCCAGAACCACACGGGGGGACCTAGTGAATGATCTGCAGAGAGCTGGGACCAAAGTAACAAAGGCTACCATCAGTAACACACTATGCCGCCAGGGACTCAAATCCTGCAGTGCCAGACGTGTCCCCCTGCTTAAGCCAGTACATGTCCAGGCCCGTCTGAAGTTTGCTAGAGAGCATTTGGATGATCCAGAAGAGGATTGGGAGAATGCCATATGGTCAGATGAAACCAAAATAGAACTTTATTGTTAAAACTCAACTTGTCGTGTTTGGAGGAGAAAGAATGCTGAGTTGCATCCAAAGAACACCATACCTACTGTGAAGCATGGGGGTGGAAACATCATGCTTTGGGGCTGTTTTTCTGCAAAGGGGTCAGGACATGGGGAAATGTATCGTGAGATTTTGAGTGAAAACCTCCTTCCATCAGCAAGGGCATTGAAGATGAAACGTGGCTGGGTCTTTCAGCATGACAATGATCCCAAACACACCGCCCGGGCAATGAAGGAGTGGCTTCGTAAGAAGCATTTCAAGGTCCTGGAGTGGCCTAGCCAGTCTCCAGATCTCAACCTCATAGAAAATCTTTGGAGGGAGTTGAAAGTCCGTGTTGCCCAGCGACAGCCCCAAAACATCACTGCTCTAGAGGAGATCTGCATGGAGGAATGGGCCAAAATACCAGCAACAGTGTGTGAAAACCTTGTGAAGACTTACAGAAAACGTTTGACCTCTGTCATTGCCAACAAAGGGTATATAACAAAGTATTGAGATGAACTTTTGTTATTGACCAAATACTTATTTTCCACCATAATTTACAAATAAATTCTTTAAAAATCAGACAATGTGATTTTCTGGATTTTTTTTTTCTCATTTTGTCTCTCATAGTTGAGGTATACCTATGATGAAAATTGGAGACCTCTCTCATCTTTTAAGTGGGAGAACTTGCACAATTGGTGGCTGACTAAATACTTTTTTACCCCACTATATATATATATATATATATATATATATATATATATATATATATATATATATCATGACAAGGGAAAAAATACAAGGGAAGGAAAAGTGTGGTTAGTGTTGTTACCTTATCATCCTCATCATCCTCTAGTAATACTTAATATTGGTTATTAAGTTGTTCCATTACTTATACACTGTAGAGAATTGTTATGTTTGCTCATTAATAACACTAACAGTTAGGCAAAATATCTTTATTGCTAAAATAATGCAGCTACTACAGGCTGTTTGGTTTCTTAAGAAACGCTATGTACAGAAATAACATAGCAAACTTCATTTTGAATCACACCTGACACAACACATCACTCCACTGATTAGAAACATGATGACACTCCTAACTCTGCGAATGCAAGGTTAATTTCATCAGGGAACTCCTCTTTTTGAAGTGGTGATGTCCCCTTTTCAACAGCTTAACATTCTGAGTATGAAACAGTTTACAGTGCGTCTCTCCCCTGTACTGCTACCCTGCTTGACCAACGAAGCAAGCAAGTGTTATACCAAGGATCTACATTGACAAAGGTCATTGAGTCATTGGGCATATTCACATTTTGCCAGGACACTGGGCAGATCTGTGTACCCCATTTTGGCAACTGACCGTACCCTCATCATGTCAGCAGGGCAGGTGGGCAGGGTGAAGAGAGAGATGCTTTTCTGCCACATGATTCCATGTAGTAGAACCTTGGAGAGATAATGGAACTGTGCTGTGTGTGTGTGTGTGTGTGTGTGTTGTATGTGTGGGCCCTTGTGTTTAACAGTGAGTGAGTGAGAAGAAGAGAAAAAAAGGAGTGAGAAGAAAAACAAAAATCTATATATGGGTATTTTTGCAAAGTTTTGGGGGTTTACTTTTACAAAAAAAATTCAAACCTACATGGCCCTGTGTGGAAAAAGTGATTGCCCCCTAAACCTAATAACTGGTTGGCCACCTTTAGCAGCAACAACTGCAATCAAGTGTTTGCGATAACTGGCAATGAATCCTTTACAGCACTGTGGAGGAATTTTGGCCCACTCATCTTTGCAGAATTGTTGTATCTCAGCAACATTGGAGGGTTTTCGAGCATGAACCACCTTTTTAAGGTCATGCCACAGCATTTCAATCAGATTCAGGTCAGGACTTTGGCTTGGCCACTCCAAAGTCTTCATTTTATTTTTCTTAAGCCATTCAGAGGTGGACTTGCTGGTTTGTTTTCAATCATTGTCCTGCTGCAGAACCCAAGTGCACTTCAGTTTGAGGTCATGAAGAGATGGCCAGACATTCTCCTTCAGGATTTTTTGGTAGACATCAGAATTCATGGTTCCATTTACCACAGCAAGTCTTCCAGGTCCTGAAGCAGCAAAACAGCCCCAGACCATCACACTACCACCACCATATTTTACTGCTGGTATTATGTTCCTTTTCTGAAATACTGTTACTTTTATGCCAGATGCAATTGGACACACACCTTCCAGAAAGTTCAGCTTTTGTCTCGTCAGTCCACAGAGTATTTTCCCAAAAGTCTTTGGGATCATCAAGAAGTTTTCTGTCAAAACTGAGACAAGCCTTTATGTTCTTTTGCTCAGCAGTGGTTTTCGTCTTGGAACGCTTCCATGTAGGCCATTTTTGCCCAGTCTCTTTCTTATGGTAGAGTCATGAACGCTAACCTTAACTGAGACAAGTGAGGCATGCAGTTCTTTGGATGTTGTTGTGGGATCTTTTGTGACCTCTTGGATGAGTCGTTGCTGTGCTCTTGGGGTAATTTTGGTCGGCCGGCCACTCCTGGGAAGGTTCACCACTGTTTCATGTTTGCGCCATTTGTGGATAATGGCTCTCACTGTGGTTCGGTGGAGTCTCAAAGCTTTAGAAATGGCTAGAAAATTGAACTCAGCTTTCCAAAGATGTGATAAACCACAGTTAATTTGTTTTTTAACAGGGGGGCAATCACTTTTTACACAGGGCCATGTAGGTTTGGATTTTTTTTTTACCTTTCAATTAAAAACTGCATTTTGTGTTTACTTGTTATCGTTGTCTAATATTTAAATTTGTTTGATGACCTGAAACATTTAAGCGTGACAAACACAAAAAAAATGAGAAATCAGGAAGGTGGAAAACACATTTTCACACCACTGTAAACTTGCCTTGCCTATGCTTGGGATCATTGTCCTTTTGGAAGGTCCAATGATGCCCAAGCTTCAGCTTCAGATGGCATGACATTTTCTCCCAGGATTTCCTGAAACTTGATTGAATCCATCTTGCCCTCCACATGCTGCATGTTTCCAGTGCCAGAGGAAGAGAAGCAGCCCCAGAGCATTACTGAGCCACCGCCATGCTTCACTGTATGCATGGTGTTCTTTTCAGCGTATGCTTCATTCTTCCTTCTCCAGACAAACTGCTGATCCATTGACCCAAAAAGTTCCAGATTTGTTTCAACACTCCACAGAACAGAATCCCCAAAGTCTTTGACTTATTTATATGGTTTTGAGCAAACTGGAGCAAACTTTTTTTTTGTGCTTTTGGGTCAGTAGTGGTGTACGTCTTGGAGTTTGAGCATGCAGCCGTTGGCAGCTTCCTCTGCCATGTCCAAGTAGTGTAGCCACTGTTCCTTTAACTTTAAATTTGCAAACTATGCTTCCAACTGATCTGTAGGGACATTCAGTGCCTTTGCTATTTTTCTGTATCCTTTTCCTTGTTTGTGTAAGGCAATGATCGCTTCTGTGAACTTTTCAGAAAATCCCCTTAACTTAGCCATATTTCTATCATGCAATCAAACGTCACCATCAACAGTCAAGTTATTTGCAGTGTTCTACCTCAAGCACACCTCATGCAACTAATGAAGCCCTTGAATGGTTGCATCAGGTGTGCATGAGACCACACTTGATTTGCAAATGTGTGCTCTCATGAGGAATTCTATTCAGGGGGTTGAATAATTTTGAGAGTGCAGTAGTCATTGAAAGTAGGATTTAGTGTTGAATTTGGATAAAATCCTTGTAATATTAGTTTTATTTAACAATTTAAACTACTCTCGTGTAATTTGTTTATTGCAAACACCTGTTTTTTATATATATATATATATATATTTTACCAATAAACCTAAAATGTGGTGGGGATTGAATGATTTTGATTGCAGCTGTAATAAATGGACAACTCTTGGCAAAAATACCAAAAAAAGGCCTTGATTTCAGCTGTGGGAGGACCAAATAGATTTGCATGACCTAAAAATTCAGAAATGCTCTCCTCATGCTCAAGAGCTTAAACATTTATCTTAAAGCTATATAAAAAACAGTTTTAAAATTGTATCAAACATGACAGTGTATATAGACACAAATAAATGAGAGGTTTTTTGTTCAGGAATGTTTAAACTGTTGGAAAATAACAATGGAAAAATAAGCCACACAAATTCAACCTCCCAGTAGCTGAAAGTAGACTGCTTGTTCACTTCGGCTACATCACACACTAAAGTCTTGGCTGTCTGCTCTTTGGCTGTGAGTGCAATTTGTTTGCGTCTACCAGTTTCCATCCATCCATCTTCTACCGCTTTTCCGGAGGTCCGGGTCGCGGAGGCAGCAGTTCAAGCAGAGAAGCCCAGACTTCCCTCTCCCCAGCCACCTGCTCCAGCTCTTCAGAGGGGATACCAAGGCGTTCCCAGACTAGCTGGGAGACATAGTCTCTCCACCGAGTCCTGGGTCTGCCCCGGGGTCTCCTCCCAGTGGGACATGCCTGAAACACCTCAAGTGGGAGACGTCCAGGAGGCATCCTAATCAGATGCCCATACCACCTCAACTGACTCCTTTCAATGTGGAGGAGCAGCGGTTCTACTCTGAGCCTCTCCCGGATGACTGAGCTCCTCACCCTATCTCTGAGGGTGAGTCCAGCAATCCTACGGAGAAAGCTCATTTCAGCCGCTTGTATCCGCGATCTCGTTCTTTCGGTCATTACCCAAAGCTCGTGACCATAGGTGAGAGTAGGAACGTAGATTGACTGGTAAATCGACAGCTTTGCCTTAGAACTAAGCTCCCTCTTCACCACAACAGACCGGTACAACGTCCGCATCACTGCAGATGCTGCTCCAATCCGTCTGTCGATCTCTCGCTCCATTTTCCCCTCACTCGTGAACAAGACCCCAAGATACTTAAACTCCTCCACTTGGGGCAGGAGCCTGTCCCCAACCCGGAGAGGACAATCCACCTTTTTCCGGCTGAGGACCATGGACTCGGACTTGGAGGTGCTGATTCTCATCCCAGCCGCTTCACACTCAGCGGCAAACCGTCCCAGCAAGAGCTGTAGGTCATTGCTGGATGAAGCCAACAGGACAACATCATCTGCAAACAACAGAGATGAGATCCTGTGGTCACCAAGCATGACACCCTCCATTCCCTGGCTGCGCCTAGAAATCCTGTCCATAAAAATTATGAACAGGACCGGTGACAAAGGGCAGCCCTGGCGGAGTCCAACTCTCACTGGGAATGACTCCGACCGAGTGTTGGCAATACGAACTAAACTCTCACAACGGTCGTACAGAGACCGAATAGCTCGTAACAACAAGCCCGATACCCCATACTCCCGGGTATGGGTCTACCAGTTTGAAGAGGCAAAATAACATGTGCTCTAAAACTGAGCAGTGATCTGTCTTTAATGCCACAAAAGAAAGGTTTTGAAATGTCTCAGTGCATATTTGTTTTATTTCATTGTTTTTCTCCTCATGACTGTACTCTTTCGCTGCCTTTAGGTTCTACTTTACCTTATCACTTGCCAACTGAAAAACAGAACATTTGGAAGGAAAAGAACTGTCGCCTCGAATGGCTAACATGGGAATTGCTGCAGGAGTTGTAAAGACAAATGTTATCCATCACATTGATTAAATTCCTCTTAGCTGCTGTCCTTGGCCAAGTAAGTTTGTGTGAGCGGCTGTGGTGCTAACAGCAGTCCCATGGAGAGTTAGTGGATTAATTAGAATCACACCAAATGGTCGTGTAGAAGTCAATCTGCTTCACTTGTCACCCTTCTTCAGTAGCTGCAGTCTCCAATTGCTTATTAATTTGTAAACAAATACATAATTGTGAATTTCTGTGGTATGCTGTAAGGATTTCACATTGCAAATATAGCTACAAATTACACTGGTATATGTAGAATATGGTTTCACTGATCAATAAAAACTGAAGGAAAGAAAAGAAAGCTTTTCAAACCTTTCTGCTAAAAACAGCATATTGGAACAGCAGTCCTATGGAGACATGCAATCAGCTTCTGTTACTTCACTGTATTCATATTCTTAAGAGTTCAAAGAGATTTCCTTTACACGATTAGTCTTCACTGGGTGTGCCAGCTCTGCACTAGTATTCCAAAGGCACGTCTTATCACAACCCCAATCTCCATCTAAAGTGCCCCCAGGTTACGTTGGTATTGAATTAGTTCACATCAAAGCGGTTCCCCATGACAAGGCTTTTAAGATTTGATGCTCTTTTAATTCTCTGATTACAAACTATTTACTCCATTGAGACACTGTTACTTAGATGAAAATCATAAACACCTTATTTATCAATGAAGTTATATGAAACCAAGAAACAAATGAGCAAATTTGCCTAGCAACATGTAAATACCTGAATAAAGATCAGGCAGTGTGGCTGGGACTTGAAGCACGTTGCAACAGAATCCCACCACAGGTGTTCATGCAGTTTAATGACAGTAGGAGGCATTTAAACATCTCTGTAGAGTCAAAGACCAGCAAGGACACAAAAGGACGGGTCAGCATCAAATAAGGCAACCCTGCTGTGATGATCCCTCCTTAGTTTGATTCATCTTTTGCAAAAGGATTATCAGAAAATATAGGTCAAAAGCTCTTTTCAAAGGGCTAATTCTGTTAACTGCCAAAGAGAAACAAATGCTGATGGATGCTAACATGAATGTTAGCGCTGACTGTAGTAGACGCATCCTTTAGCTGTTTAATGAGTACTTTGATGTAAGCCTTGAAATTTGTCAGAGTTGGTTATATCACAAGTCACTTGGGCAGTCAGCACCGGTTGTTGCAGGCATTCAGTCAGACTGATTCATTTTAAAGGAGGATTGGACTCCACCAGTCACCTAATCGTGATAGATGTGACCGTTTTGGGGGAGCTGAAGAAAAAGGTCCAGGCAGATTAAAATGAATGATTATTTTTGTGATGCAGCTTTTATTGCAGAGCAAGAACTGAGGCACTTACAGAGCTTTAGAAAATTTACTTTGGACAGGGCACAAAATGTCCTGTCTTCCTGAGCTGTTCTCCTACCCTTTGTCATTAAGCTGCCAATCAGAGTTAGGGAGGGGCCAAGGAGCCAATCAATCAACCTGATTGGGAGTGTCAGGAAGTAGCTGCTATAAGCAACCAGAGGTTGCGCCTGTTGCAAACTTCATTTAACCGACACAGCATGTTTATCCAGCATAATAATTAAGGGAATGTCCTTGCTTTTCCCACTTAAGCTTCAGAGCTAATGCAATAGAAGCTGCAAATGGCACAGACTTAGTGCTACTAAAGGTTTTGAACACTATCAGTGACCCTGTGCAATGAAATCTTCAGCTCACCTTTATCTGAAGAAAGGAGAACAGCATATCCTAAAAACATTAAACCTGATGAGGTAGAACATGATTTTGTCTCATTTCACACAATATTTCTTATAATTTTTTTTCAATGGAATACTTGCAGGTCTCTGTAAAAGCTAAAGAATCATGCAGGTGTGTTAAGATGCTAGTAGGATGGAATCTAATTTATTGTTAAAGAAGCATATTTTAAATAGCAAGAGAGCACAATACAGGGGAAACTGTTGTTTTACATCTCCTATCATCTAAGTTTTTTGCCAGTGGCATCTTTTATTCTTGAACATATGAGATTGAAAAAAGAACACAAAGTGCAGTTTATTTACTGACCTCAAATGTGGCCCAATTAATATACAGTGAATATTAAAAGTGTATATTCCTCTGTTAAAATGCCAGGTTTTGTGATATATAAATGAGACTAGAATTAATAATTTTCAATACAGATTGAAAAACAATCAAATCTGTTGTGGGGAAATGTATAACAGTAAAAACAATAATGCAGCATAGTACAATAAGCTTGCTGAATAGTTTAAAATCCTTAAACTAATAATTAATACTTTGTTGAAGTACTTTTTGATTCATTTAGAGCATTCAGTCTTTTGGAGCATATATCATCCATCAATTAAGGTGCCTCTGACAAACATCTGCAAAAAAGTTCAGCTGTTCTAATAGGATTTTTCTGACATTTACTTAGTTGTGTCCTATAGCAAAAGCCATGGTTAGAAAGCTTACAAAGCATCAAAGGGATCACATTTTTGAAACGTATCAGTCAGTAGATGGGTACAAAAATTTCCATTGCATTATGGAACACAGTGAAGACAGTCATCAAGAAGTGGAGAAAATATGGGACAACAGCAATGTTACTAAAACTGGACGTATGCATATGCCCCCATCCATGACATATGCAACCAGCTTAATGTTTATGTTTAATATTTTCCCTTTAACACTGTATTTGGTTTTCAGCTGCACCATTGCATTAGCTCCTTTCAGCTTCAGTAGAATGTGCTAAAAATGTGTGGGATTCCATCTAGATCCATTTTAACTCAAATGAGACAAGGGAAATCTCCAGTAATACATGTCTGTGTTTGTGCAACTCAACTTGCACTTGAGACAAATACCACAACACCATAAAATGTCTTCATAAATGAAAACATCACCTACAGCAATGTTTTCAAGTGCTGTGTCTCTTAGTTCTTGCACTCTTGGGCTAGATATTTCTCTTATCTAACTTAGCCTCTTAGATTTACTTGATGGTTTCATAACTGTTGAGCATGTACTTTAAAGAATAATATGAAGGTTATGAACAAAGCTTAAAGCTAAAGAAAGAAAGTGCTTGATTACTGTGGCGGCCAGCTTCAGTTAAGAATATGACCTGAGCCCCTAAGCCGTCTTTTTTTTCTCCAGAACCCTCCTATCTCTGCTGAACCCATGCCGCCTGTCTCCCTGAGCTGTCAATAGAGCCTGATGGTCCTTTTAGACACTTATCAATATTTAACCAGCCTCCCCCATTGACTCAGCAATTACTCCCTAATTGATCTGGGATTGATTATCATTCGCACCATAATGGCAGCACTGGTCAGGGGCAAGCACTGCTAAAAATCCTCTGTGTAATATTAAGGTATCTTTTCGTGCAATCTGTGTGTTAAATGCCGCGTGTTTGTATAAAGAATAAAAGTGGCAAAAGTTATGACCGACTCTGCAAAAACTTTTGCTACTGTTTTAAGTAACACATCTTCCTGTTGAGTATAACTCAGTTTTTGCTTTTATGTATTTGTTTGTTTCTTTTAGTATACTCTCCACCTAGATTTTTGCTTCCTCTCCTTCACAGTGCAGACACAAAATCTAGAGTGCCATGAGAAAATTTTAACAAGTCCTGAAACTAACATGTAAAAACAGATTCTAAACTTCTGCTTACAGAATACTACCATTTTGAACATGGTGACATGACTGGATTTCATGGCATTTCCCCCGTAGCCAGGACTGGTGACTGGAGGGTCACCAGTTCAATACTTGGTCTGGTAGGATCAGAATTGGGCGGGACAAATAACATAGCGGTGTTTGCCCTACCATCGTTAACTCCACTGTGGTGCCCTTGAGCAAGACCCTCAACCCCAACTGCTCCAGTGGAGCTGCTCAGTGGCCATAGGTCAGTCTGTGGTTGTACTGGGCAGCTTCCAGATATGAATGTGAACAGGGCGTCCTTGAAAAAGAGAGGATGCCTCTCAATGAACCCTCCCAGTATAAATAAGGGTTAAAAAAGTAATGCCCCTCCCCCGCCCCCAGTGTACTGAACTTGTGTCCTGTCCTGTCTTTTAGTCACTGTCTTCTGCATTTTCATTTTCTTACTTATGCCTCACATCCTGTTTCTTAATGGACTTCCTTTAGGGATTAAATACAAATTTTTACATGGTTAAGGTTAGATTGTAATCCCTAGTTCAAAAGGTCCACACAGATGAAGCGGATGCAGACTGTGGGCAGGACTTGTTCCTGTCAATTTTTAGGTATTGAGCCATCCATCCATCTTCTTCCGCTTAATCCTTTTCGGGTCGCGGGGGGGCTGGAGCCTATCCCAGCATCTTTGGGTGAGAGGCAGGGTACACCCTGGACAGATCGCCAGTCCATCGCAGGGCCAACACAAAGAGACAGACAACCATATATTTCAAGCATGTACATTCATCGGCACTCTTAAACAGAATGTCATTTAAGCAATATTATATGAGATCGGTAACAAGTTGGTTTTTTTTTTAAATAATGTGTGTTTATGTGTGGATGCTTGTGTTGCCGCTCCAACCTCAACGTTAGAGGGCAGCTGAGATTCTTTTCCCTCAGTGTGTGTTGTAACCTGAGATGGAGAATGTAAAAGCACACACGTTGAGACAATGTTGACATCTCAACAAGAAGTTCAATTCTTCTTCATTATACCACAAACAAATCATACAAATCAAACTGTGTGTTTTCACTCTTTGCATATAACATCATCTGTTTTCAAGATCAGTTTCAAAATAACAGTGTATGTAGAATACGGAGTCCACAGGCTTCCTAATACCACCATGTCAACTGTTCCAACCAGTTATACATTCTTCTCTGAAAAGTACACAAGCATTTATGCAACACACTGTTCAATGCAAAGAAAACTTTCAGCAGTAGTTTGACTTTAAGACAATATTCACCCATCTATTTACTAAGAGAGAATTGTTTAACACAACTTAGTTTGCCTTTAACTGATTTTCAAAACTCTATAAAAGCACATTCTAATAACAGTGTTCTATGACAAATTAAAAACACAGAAACAGAGGGCAACACAGATGAGATACACATCAAAGTTATACAAAACCCCAAAACAACTAAAAGCCTCACAAAGCTTGTACGGTCCTTGTAAGGTCAACTCTGTCCAGAATCTCCAGGTTCATCACTTTGTTCTGCCATCTGATTCCCATAAGTGAACACAGGGTTTTCATGTGGAAACGCTCAAGTTGCCTAAGGTGTTTTCTGTAGAGCATCCAGGTCTCACAGCCATACAAAAGGCTTGTGAGTACAACTGCTTTGTACACCTTGATCTTGGTTGCTAGCTTGATGTTTTTGTGGTTGAACACATGAGAGCAAAGGCGGCCCAGCGACTGACTGACTTTACTGATGCAAGCGGCGATTTCCTTGTCGACAGAACCATCAGATGAGATGATACTCCTGAGGTACTTGAATTGATCGACAACCTTCAGCTGGGTACCCTCTATGCAGAGGGTGGGAGGAGGTGGTGTGGTTCCTGGAGCAGGTTGGTACATGACTTCAGTTTTACCGAGGCTGATAGTCAGACCAAAGAAGCTAATTCTAGTTATCAAGTAGTCAATTCACCATGCTACAAGTGATTAGCATTAGCATTCACCCATACTTCAGCATGTGTGCACAACTCTCATAACAGACTGCATTATCCACCCACACATGTACAAAAGATGTTAAAGTGATAACTACAACTCTTTAAGTTCACATAGTACGCTCATTTTAAGGTGTTTTACCGACCTGTGATGGAGAATGTAAAAGCACACACACGTTGCGACAATGTTGACATCTCAACCGGAAGTTTAATTTTTTCTCTTTGCACCAAAACACTACTCCAAATCACCCGTGTGTGATGCGTCCACTAGCGTCTGGAGGTAGGATTGCAATGTTGAGAAATAAAATCAAAGGGAAACTCTCTTAAACCAAAACAAATAAATATACAAAAAATAGTAGGGGTGCCTATTTTAACATCATGCCTTTTACTCTTTTACTTATTTTCTTCTCCAATCTACTAAGAAAACCAACTATTTTTCCAGTTCTCTATACTTGCACTTTTTATTTGGAGGGGCTGAGTGTTTTTGTGTCGCGTTCATGTTCAGCGCTATACAAAGTGGGATACATTTTTTTCAGAGGGACTATCACGGAAAAGCGGAGCAGAGCATCACAGGGTAAAAGTTAATGTGGGGCCATGATGCATGAATGAGCACAGAGCAGAGCTGAAGGGAGACCCGAACCAGGAAAGGCTGATGTTGCTCCACAGCTGCCGGAGACGGTCATGCTGCATGTCCACATAGGTGTCTAAAGTTCCTGCACCTCCTCTACATCAGGGATCCATTAGGAGCGTGAATGGGGCGAAACTAGGCAAGAGTCACAGACCTCTGCTGGCCGCTGGTAAGTCACTGTGTCTCAACTAATTTATTCTTCAGGTGATTATGGAATGTCAGTGCTGATTTGTATGTAATTGTGCCATGTATGAAATAAATAGAAATGTGTAATCATACAGTGACCACTGCTGAGACTAGTTAGTTATATAAACTATCAGACCTATTAATGTGTGTGTGAGGGAGCGATGTGTGTGTTTACTACTGTATAAAATTGAATTGCATATGAATACAACAGTTCCAGGTATATATATTTTAAAAAGCAGCTGAAATCATTGTTTTTAATCAGGCTTTCCATTGTTTCTGTTATGATTCCCTGTGTGCCATTACGCGGCGTAGGAGGGAAGGAATGAAAAACCCACTCGCTGGAGATTGTTGTGTGTTTTTATTACCACAAGTGAAATTAGCAGAACAAAATAATGGATAAAGTGCACAGAATGAAGTTTGCTGTTCGGTAGGCAGGTGAGGAGCTTGGGATAAACAAAGGAGTCCTTCAGGATGCTCTACAGTACAAGTGAGGGGACTAGAAGGGAAAAAATGTTCCAAACAGTCAGTACTCACATCGGCTGGAGCAATCCGAGTAATCCAGTGGAATCACAGCAAACACAAATAACCTGGAGCCGAAGAGCACGTCACTCAGCGTGAAGCGGCACCGACAGAAACAGGCAGGGCTTCCAAGCTTGAGCAGCGGTGAACAGACACTGAAAGGGATACCTGTAGAATAACTGCGAACACTGAAGGGATCGGCGACAGTGTAGCTCCATACAGGGATCCAAACAATGATCCGGCAATCTCTCCCAACAGATCAGGGGCTGAAATAGAACCAAGCCTAATCATGAGAGAGCTTGTTGGTGTGAATCATTAGGGTGTGTGCGTGAGCGAATGCCAAAGAACACAGCTGATTCCACTGACAGAGGAGAGGGGCATGGGGACGCTGTCAAACAGCCGGCAGACCAAAAAGGCTCTCTGACAGTGCCTGATGGAAATTTGGCAACAAAACATAGGAAAAGACCAAATCGCCACGGCATCACAAAACTGGGCTAAAACCTAAGCCCAGTTCATGACAGTTGTTCATGACAGTTCATGACAGCCCCCCCACCACCACCACCACCCAGGGATGGATACCAGACACCCTTGAAAAAATAAGGATAGAAAAAACAAAACACCCCCTCCCCCCTGGCAACCTGCCAACTCAACCAGGGCGGGAGGTGGGGGGAGCCTGGTTTCGAGGGACCGAAACAAATAAACAACATAAGGACCAAAACTCAAGGAAAACGGGATAGCCCTCCTACCAACCCAAACCTTGGCCAATACCCCCCTACCCAGGAGTCCAAAAGTTCAGGTAACCAACCAGCGTCCCAGGCCAAAGGGGCGACGGAGGGGGACCAGTCGGGTGGCCTGTCTAGGTCCAAAATTAGTCGGACTAACCGGGAGAGTGGGCCGGGTGGCTGACCAGGGAACGTGAGCCACCTAGCCCCCAAACACAGTTCTTCAGGTGGATGACTTGGGTCCTTCAGCCACCAGCGCAGGAGCAGCGGTCTGGGAGGCAGCCTCCCCACGGGCAGAACCAACTCGGGAGAGGAAACCAGAGAAGGGGAGCCCCGGTGTCCAACAATGGCGGTGGCAAGAGAGGCCCCCAGCCCCTCGCAACCTCGCGCCGGGGAGTAATGGCTCACGCGGTGGTCCCAGACCGGGACATCGTGGCCCCCACAGTGACCCCAGCCTGGGGCCTTGTAACACCCACAGTGAAGCTCGGTTGGGCCCCTGCTGCTTTCGTGGTGGGCTCCGGCTGGAGCACCGCTGAACCCGTGGTGAAGCCCGGTTGAGTCCCTGCTGCTCCTGCGGTGGGCTCTGGCTGGAGCACTGCTGCACTCATGGTGGCACCTGGAACCTCCGGTGGTGGGCCTCAATCCTCGGGGGCCTCTGGCAGTGCTGACTCATCCCTGGCGACCCCAGGATTAACCTCAGGAAAAGCAAGACAGAGAGGGGGGGTCAGAGTTGCCAGTGGTGGCGGAACCCGGCGAGGCAAGTGCAGGTGGCTGTACCTGGTCCTCCCCACCCCCAACCAGACAAGGGTGCTCAGAAATAGGAGGGAGAGAAGACAGCAAGCACACTTGCCTGAGACCGAGCTCCACTGCTGTCCAGGACTCTGTCAATCGAGGATGTGGAGGTTCGGTCCATTCGGGAGGTGTTGCACCCATGTTGACCTCCACTGGGATGGGGGGAGCCTCGTCGTCATCATCCAAGGGGCCCCCAGATTGTGGTGGATCCTCTCCAGCGACCCTAGGATGAAGCTCAGAGGTGACAAAAGAAGACAAGCAATTAGGGTCGCCGGCAGTGGTAGAGCCTGGCGAGGGAAGTCCGGGTGCAGTTGAGGGCTGCACTCGACTCTCCTCTCCAAGAGCCAGGTAAGATCTCTCAAATACAGACATGACAAATACAGGAGAGATTACTTGCCTGCACTCGAGCTCCACCACCATCCAGGATTCCTTCGATCCTGATGACGATGTCTTGGACCCGGTCTGCAGGAGGTCTGGCTCGCAAGGTGACTCTGCCACAGTGGGCCCCGCAGCAGGCGTGATGGTGGTTGCAGTCCCAATGTCCTCAGATCAGATGCCGTCTTCATTGCAGGTAGCTCCCCTGGTGTTACAGCTGAGGACTGCCTCACCGTTGGCCCTGGATTAGGATGGATCAGGGCATCAAGTTCCTCCCCCCTCTGGCGACTAGGTTCTTGAGTCGATGATCCCTTAGGAGCACCAAGAGAAAAAATGGGGAGAATGGGTCAGGAGCTGAAACATGCCACTGGAGCAAGGAACTCAGGGGACTGCAAACCCTGAGTTTCTTGGCCAGGGAACAGGCAAAATTGTTCATCAGTAAGATACTCTGAATGAAAAGAAACTTGCCTGTTCTCCTGGCTCTTGACATCTCCAGCGGTGTCCGATGCACCCTCCTCCTGGTCTGCGTTCGGTTCGTGCCGAGGCTCCTCAATTGATACCAGTGAAGAACCCCTAACGGGAGCAGGAGAAGAAGAGTCCGTAAGGAAATCTGCCTCCTCTCCCTTAGCAGATGTAAAAGCCAAGGGCGAGGTGATTGCAGGAGGAAAAAATGGCCGAGCTGAGTTCTTCTCCTCCTCCATGAGACGGTCTATTACAGCCAGAAGCTCTCATCTTTGCTCCTCCCTCTCCCGGCATTCCTCCTCAACTCGACGGTTGAGCACGGCAAGCAGGTTCGACCACTCCTCCTCCATCGGCAAGCCTGTGGATTGAGCAGGCATGGGGGGTGGAACCTTCACAGCCGGGGAAGCACGTCCTCGGGTCTCACTCTCGTGGCGCTCCTCCTTGATCCGATGGTCTATCATGTCCAGCAAAGCCTGTCTCTCCTCCTCCGTCATCCCAGACTGGGGAGGTGGAGGCAGGGCTGTAGCGGACAGCTGCGAGAAGAGGGGGGCTTCCTCCGTTGCGAGCGCCTCTTCCGTGATGAGGACGGCTCCATCGTCAGAGAATCCATCTCCAACTCCACGTCCAGCCGAGGGAAGAGGACAGTGAGGATATCTTCCACCCTCAGAATTAAACTGAGGTCAGGATGACACCGCATAATGCTTCTAGGGGTGAGCCGCGCCAGCCGGACATCCTCCAGAGACTGCGGCCACTGAGTGGAAAAGAGATCCTGCTAAAAGAGGTCCTGCGCTATCAATTCCTCCTCAGTCCACACCACCATAGCGTCACTCGAGGGAGAACAAAAGGTGAACAAAGAAAAAACTCATGACTACTCCGCTGGATTTTTCTTTTCTTATGGCCAGATTATTCTGTTATGATTCCCCGTGCGCCATTACGTGGCGCACGAGGGGAGGAATGAAAAACCCACTCGCTGGAGATCGTTGTGTGTTTTTATTATCACAAGTGAAATTAGCAGCACAAAATAACAGATAGAGTGCACAGAATGAAGTTCGCTGTTCGGTAGGCAGGTGAGGATCTTGGGATAAACAAAAGAGTTCTTCAGGATGCTCTACAGTACAAGTCAGGGGACTAGAAGGGAAAAAATGTTCCAAACAGTCAGTACTCACATCGGCTGGAGCAGTCCGAGTAATCCAGTGGAATCATAGCAAACACAAATAACCTGGAGCCGAAGAGCACTTCACTCAGCTTGAAGCGGCACCAACAGAAACGGGCAGGGCTTCCAGGCTTGAGCAGCGGTGAACACACACTGAAAGGGATACCTGTAGAATAACTGTGAACACTGAAGGGATCGGCGACAGTGTGCTCCATACAGGGCTCCAAACAATGATCCAGCAATCTCTCCCAACAGATCAGGGGCTGAAATAGAACCGAGCCTAATCATGAGAGAGCTTGCCGGCGTGAATCATTAGGGTGTGTGCGTGGGCGAATGCCAAAGAACACAGCTGATTCCACTAACAGAGGAAGGGGACGTGGCTGCGTTGTCAAAGAGCCGATGGACCAAAAAGGCTCTCTGACAGCGCCTGATGGAAATTTGGCAATAAAACATAGGAAAAGACTAAATCGCCATGACGTCACAGAACTGGGCTAAAACCTAAGCCCAGTTCATGACTGTTTCAAATCAACTGCTTTTTAATGGTCTTATATTTTTAAATTATTTTAATCTTTTGTTTTAAGTTTTTTGTATTTTTGCAAACTTTGTTTTATTTCAATTTTTATTGTGTCTCTACCTAGTTATTCTGTTTTGTTACACAGTGCTTTGTGAATATGTCTATGAAAAGCATTTGCAATTTATGAGCTGCAGGTCACTCCACCCGCTCTCTTACAGGTTTAAACTTTATGTGCTTTTTTGCTGATGCATTCCTTGAATCAAAGAAATATAGTAATTACTTGACCCACACAGCAATTCAGTGTTTTACCTTTCATACCTTTTATACCTTATAATAATAAATGCTGAAATCGAACAAAACAAAACATAAAGAACATTTTTTTTAAAATGAAGATGCACCATAGAGATGCATCAAGATGCATCATGAATCGTTTTGCATTTGAATTGTTAATGTCTGAATCAGAATCAAATTATTAAACCACTGAAGATTCACACTTCTAGAGCCAGGGGGAACAGATGGTCAGCACTCATGTGGACAGAACAGGGCCTGACTCAAAATTAATAAAACAAAACTGGTATTTGACTAAAATAGCAATGCTGTTATTTCTGGACAAAACAAAAAGAAGGCACTGAATGTTCCTACAGACACAGTTGGAATCATAGTTCGTTTTATAGTTAAAAGGAACAGTGGTTACACTACCTGGACATGGTAGAAAGAGGAAGCTATCAATGGCTGCCACTAGAGTCCTCAGGAGACAGGTGGTCAAAAATCCTTGACTGACTGCAAAAGACCTGCATCAAGACTTGGTGGCAACGGGCACTGAGGTTTCAGTTTCCACAGTATTAAATGCTGAAGGGCTCCATACCCAAACTTCAAGATGTACACCATTACTGTCCCAGAAGCACAAGAAAAGTCGGCTCCAATTTGCTCAAAACTATATAAAAAACCCAAAGAGGTTTTAGGATTCTGTTCTGTAGAGGAGTGAAATAAAACTGGAACTTTTTGGGCCTATGGATCAGCGGTATATCTGGAGGAGGAAGAATGAGACATATGCTGAAAAGAACACCCGGCGTACAGTGAAGCATGGTGGTTGCTCAGTGATGCTCTGGGGCTGCTTCTGGCATGGGAAACCTTCAGCATGTGGAGAGCAAGATGGATTCAATCAAGTATCAGGAAATCCTCGGAGAAAATGTCATGCCGTCTGTGAGGAAGCTGAAGCTTGGGTGTCATTGGACCTTCCAACAGGACAATAATCCCAAGCATACCTCAAAGTCCACCAAGGCTTGGTTTCAGAATAAATCCTGAAAGATACTAGAGTGGCCATCACCGTCGCCTGACTTGAACCCCACTGAAAATCCTTGGTGGGATTTGAAAAAGGCAGTTGCAGCACACAAGCCTAAGAATGAACAGGAGGCTGTTGCCCATGAGGAATGGGCTAAGATTACTCAGGAATGCTGCAAAGAGCTGTTATCTGCCTATACATCACATTTGCAGCAGGTCATAACAGCAAAAAGGTGCTCTACTAAGTACTAAAGATGCTTGTCATAAAGGAGTTGAGTAATTTTGAGACTGCAGTGTCATTAAAAGTGGCATTTTGTGTTAAATGTGGAGAAACCACTTGCAATATTAGTTGTGTTGAGTTATTTAAATTGTTGTTGTTTGATATCTTTATTACAAACAGCTGCTAGCAGGGGCAGACTTAGTCCATTTGGGGCCCAAGACAGAAATGTGGCCCTGCTTTTTCTTTGTTCTACACTTTCTTTTCAGGCCTTATTGAAATCCTACTTGAAACTCACTGTCCTCAGAATTCTTCAAATGAAAGTATCATTCAGGCATCAGAAATTACATCTGTGGAAAAACAAATAAGTTGCAATTAGAAAAAATAGTAAAAAATGTTTTTGTTGTTTTACTGTCAGCAACAGGTGTCACCACCTCCTCATTAACAACAGGTAGCTCATACTCCTCATTAGCATCAGGAACATGTGCGCTCGTACAAGCAGTGCTGCTCTCTATCTGCTCCACAGAAGGGTTAGTCTCCTCACTGGATGAAGGGAAAAAGGTTGTTACTTTCAATAGCTTTGATACAAATTTTATGTGCTCTTCCCTTTTTCTCCATTTCTCTGCACCACTCAGACAACTTTCACACATTCACACACTTTTCCACACGCTGTATGGTATGTTTACAATCATAACCAGATATGCGCATCCCTCAGAGATGACATGGAAGAATCCAACAGTCTGAGGGGAAGGGGGGAAGACGTTACGTTCTCTGGAATTTTTGTAAATACTTGTCTTTCTTTATTTTGTCGGACAGCATGTTAAATATGCTAAATATTATATTTATGGGGCTCCTAGTAGACTGGGGCCTTGAGCAGATTGGGGCCCAAAGCAGTTGTCTATCTTTGCCCAATGTTAAGTCCTCCTCGAGCTAATAGTTTGTGCATTTTGTCAGTAAACCTAATTTGCAGTGGGGGTTCAATAATTTTGATTGCAACTGTATCAACAACACCCAGAAACACCATTGGTTGCTCTGGGCCCAAGTTCATCTGAGATGGACTGACACAAAGTGGAAAAGTGTGCTGTGGTCTGACGAGTCCACATTTCAAACTGTTTTTTGAAATCATGGATATTGTGAACTAAAGAGGAAAAGGACCATCCAGATTGTTACCTGCACAAAGTTCAAAAGCCAGTATCTGTGATGGGCTGTGCTAGCGTCCATGGCGTGGGTAAATTGCACATCTGTGAAGGCACCATTAATTAATGCTGAACGGTACATACAGGTTTTGAAGCAACATATGCTGCAATCCAAGCAATGCCTTTTTCTGTTTCAGCAAGGCAATATCAAGCCATATTCTGCATGTGTGACAACAGCGTGGTTTACAGTGATGTGCGGTGAGGTTTGTGGGTGGTGAGGCACTGACTCTTTCAAAGTCAGATTTACAAATATATGAACGCAATAGCATAAGCCTGAATTTAATTTCAATTGAAAGTTTGCATGTTTTATGATCTGCCAATTGTACATTATAAAATCCAGTGATATAACTAATTTATTAACAAAACAACTAAGGCATTTTACTGAATTGCCTCTTGAATGTGTAACAGGTTAAATGGGTCAGACATGATTAACCCAACAGCTTCATTCTCCTTTAAGCACTGACTATACTGACTATGGCTTTATGCGTTCGATAGAAATGGTTTCATATTAAGTTTTTTGTGTGCTTTGTAATTCACAATTAAGGCTCTTGTATAAGTTTTGATACGCAAGGAAGGGCATAAGTTAACTGTTGATTGCTCTGTGATCTGTTGGTCATGCCTCTTTGCTCCGTGATCTGTTATTTATGCCTTAGGGATGCAGTAGAGGGAGTTTGCGTTCTGCATCTCACTTAATACAGACAAGTGAAGGTAACAGACGCATGTGTGATCATTCTCCTTCTCTCACTACTTTCCTTCCCTATTTAAGGGTACAACATTTGGAGGCACCGCTGGGATGGTTTGGCTGGAAGCGTGTCTCTAAACAATAGTGGAACCCTCTCGTCTATCATCCCTCAAATTTCCCGGGCATCAGAGGGGTTCAGTCCAGCAGTTAAAGAGGTCTCCAGACAAGCTGGCACACTGCATCCTGAAGTGAGCAAAAGTGACCACAAGGGAGCGGCAAGAAACCAGTAAGGTCTACTAAAGCCTCATTTTGCTGTTAAAGCTAACTTCTCAGATAAAATGGAGTCAGAATGTGAAAAGTTGCAGCTGGAAATTAAAGGAGCACTGTATAAACTGATTGCTGAACAACTGATAAAGGTATGCAATGCACTACAGATTTCAGGGCAAACCAAGGAACATGTAACAGGCAAAACTCGCAGTAAAGTGATCACACACATAATAAGGCACCTGGAACAGGAAGACAGTCCTTAACATTCAGGATATAATTGACAAAATCCAAATGACATCGGTAAATGAGCAGGAAGATGGACGTGGAGAAGAAACACAGGACACGAGCATGATCCTCCCTGAAAAGGCAAGCACACCACTTTGGAACGTGCCCACAGCACCCTCTAGCAGAAACATGTGGTGAAACGATTTTAGGATAGCAGGCCAGATTGGTGAGCCGGGGCAGAGAGATTGGTTAACTTTTTTCAAGTCTTGCCAGACAGATTGAAAGTGGGTTTAGTAAAGGCTACCCAGCACTAGAGATCATTGATGCTGTTATTTGTGCCATCACACCAGGCTGGCAGTTAAGAAGTTACCTAGAAGGAAAAGACAAACTGACACTCCCTGTCTTTCGACGTATTCTTTGATGCCATTATCAGGAGAAAGGGGTTACAGAGATATATAGACAACTAACCTCGGAAGCTCAGGACAGTAAAGAAACCCCTCAAAACTTTCTGATAAGGACAATGGACCTGAGGCAGAAAATCTTTTTTGCTTCTCAGGAGGCAGAAAGTAGTTTAAAGTATGATCCAGCACTAGTCCAGAGTCTTTTTTATGCACACTGTCTTAACAGGCCTGCAGAGCGACAATGTTAGAAGTGACCTACAGCCCTACCTCCTACAGACAAACACAGCAGATGAGCTGTTAATGGAGAAACTGAACATTGCTTGCAACAATGAAAAGGAAAGACAGGACAAAAGGAAACATGTTGCTCCATCTAAAGTAATGAATGTGAACGCTGTACAGTCAAGTGAAGCCCAGGTTGAAAAGAAAAATACAAACCAACAGCACACAGTGACTTTGCCCCCTGATCTGCTATCTGAAATTAAAGAAATGCACTCAGATATAGTGTTGTTAAAAGACTTGAAAGCTGAGGTCTGCCAAATTTGAGAAACCATGCAAAAGTCAACCCCTGCCCCACCACAACCGTCATCACAAAGCAAAGGACCTGCACATGTGTCTGCCACTTACCCAGCGTTTTCCTCCCCTCAGTCATCATCCTATGAGCCTGAGTCAAATGCTATGCCCCCCTATTACCTGCAGCCATCAGTCCCATCACACAATTACCAGCAGACCTACAGCCAGGGGCGGCTGCAGGGAACAGCCCAGTTCCAGCAAAGGTTCGCACCTCAGTGGTATTACCCAGCACCACGGCCCCAACAAAGGTGTTTCTCCTGTACTCAGACTGGTGAAGACTACTGTCGACATTGCTTCAGGTGTGGAGCCATGAGCATTTCAGAGCAGGATATAAAGTGCAGAGACCATCAGAAACCATACGAAAGGGCTCTTTAAACTTAAACAGCATTGCTCCCACAGGGCACGGGGCAGCCAGCAAAACAAATAAGTCCCAATTTTGTGCAAACTGTGAAAGAGAAGAAAACAGAGGGAAATGCTGCTCGGTGTGTTAAACAACACTATACTGTTCAAAAGAATGTCAACAGACTAATTGGCCAGTACATAAAGAGCAATGTAAATCATACGTGTGCTTAGCTTTGAAGAAGGTAACTCAGCCATGTGAAAAAGTTAAGTGTTAGGAAAACACTGTACCAAATAAAATATCGACCGTCAGCGAGCTGGTAGGCAAAAAGTGTCTCATAAGGTGTTTCGCAAACAGACAGAATGTCCAAGCACTTTGGGATACAGGCTCACAGGTCTGTGCCATAGATGAGGTTTGGAAAGAAAATTACTTACCTGATGTAACACTAAGAGATGTCACAGAGCTTGTCAATTCATGTGATCTTCTACACCTTGAAGCTGCTAATGGGTACAGAAATGCTGTGTATTGGTTGGCTTGAAGTAAACTTTAAGCTCACAGCTAATGATAATGAATTAATGATACCCATATTGGTGCTTAAGGGTGAACAACAACAATTTCCTATCATAGGCTTCAATGTTATTGAATGATTAGTGTTGGATAGTGTACAGGGCAAGAAGAAGCCAGGTGGCAAAGAAAAACTGATAAAGGCAATTAGAACAGCTTTTCCTTACCTCAGGAAAAACAAAGCAAGAATCTTTATCAATGCAGTAAGTGTTGGGCAGACAGTTGAACATAATGTGAGGACAACAAACGAGAGGGTAAGTGTACCTAAAAACAGCTCATTACAGACTGAGTGTAGAGTACAAGCCCCACCTTTTAGAGAGAACAAAAACCTGATTTTTGAGCCTAATGAGAGCCGCTGCTGGCCTGAAGGATTAGAGTTTTGTGACACCCTGGTTTCAGCAAAGGCAGGTAGAGCCCCAAAAATCTTTGTTAGTGTGCAAAATCCAACAAGTCATGACATTACACTGCCTGGAAAGACTGTTATTGGAATTGTGCAGCCGGTAAGATCAGTCTACCCTGTCAATCTGTTCAACACTGAAGAGTCACCATCTGTATCTGTCCACCATGTCCAAGCTCAGACATCCTCTAAAAGCACACCTGCCCATGAGCAACGGGACCCTCCTGTTGACTTGACCCACCTTGATGAAAGACAGAGACAAGTAGTTAGCCAGATGTTAAGAGAGGAGTCAGGCTTATTCTCCCGCACTGATGATGACATAGGCTGTATCAGCAATTTGCAAATGAAGTTTTCATTAAAGGATACTGAGCCAATATCAAAAACTTATCCCTCAGTCCCAAAACCATTATACAAGGAGATGAAAGACTACTTACAGGATTTGATGTCATGAATCTGGGTTTGGTTGTTCCAAACCCAGTTCTGACTCATTGTTATGTTTTGCCCTATTTTCCTTCGGGCGTGTCAGAGAGCTGTTTGGGTCCTTCGCTCTCTGACAGCTTGGGTACGTCTCCCCCTCCTGTCAGTGCCATCAGCTGTTTCACATTATGGGTGTTCCCACACATGCACACACATGCACACACACAGTCTCCATTCACTCCCATTCACATGCACTCGTACACACCGGGTTTCGATCAGATTCAGCCCACGCTTCCTCGCACCGGCAATCTCTTCCCTTGTTAGCTCAGAAGTATTTATATGCTGCCTTTGTGGAAAGAGATTGTAGGAGCATTCAACTTCATATGTGGCAGTGAGTCTTCACATATTGGTGTTCACCCCTGTCTTGTAATCCAGCCCGTCACTTTAAGTCCAGTAAATCCCTTGGTGTTTCGGCTGGCCCTGCTTCTTTGCTTCATCCACCAGACTGCATGGATTAGCCCCTGGATCGCTCCAGTTCTGTAAGTTGTCATTGCCTTTCTCCCCATGTCTACAGCTGTTCTGTGGCACTAGGCATTTCCGTGTTTGGGCTATAGAGCATCCAGGTGGCACCCGTACGTCTGGTGGCCCAAGTTCATCATTTTCAACTTCTTGTACTTGTGTGGTTAAGCGGAACTGTTAATTTTTTTATTTTTTTTTGGACTTATTTTGTACCCGTAGGTAGATTTGTTCTGCAGTCCGGTGACAAGCCACCAGCTGCCGGTCGCTGCATGCGCAAGCGCCCCTTAACTCCCTAACCTGCATGTTTTTCGCATGTGGGAGGAAACCGGAGAAATCCTGGAGTAAACCCACGCAAACACGGGGAGAACATGCAAACTCCACACAGATCACTGTTGGCCGGGGGCAGGGATCGAACCCACGATCTCATGATCCCCGCGATCCCCCGGCCGAGGGTAAACTGTGCTGCCGCAGTGCTAACCACTGCGCCACCGTGCAGACCAATTTTGTGGTATAGTTTAATAAAATGGCACTTTCTACTCACGCAATTGGGTTTTTCATTCTCTCCCCGTGCGACGTACAATGGCGCATGGGGATTTATGACAGAATGCTCTGACCAGATAGAAGATAACCCAGCGGAGTAGAAGTGTGTTTTTTTTCTTTTTTCTTTCTACGCCTTTTTCCTTCCTCCCGAGTTTAAACACGGTGGTTCAGATGGAGCTGGAGCGGGAGCTGCGTTTGCTGTGTTTCCTAGAGGAGGGTTTTCTCATGGACACAGAAGACCTGTTCCTCCCTGGCTGTTCGACAGGCTCAGGACACTGCGAGGACGGTCATGGAACGAGACAGCCTCTGGGATCATCTGGCGGCAGTGGAGATCCTCTGGGACATCTTTGCCATGCTGTGCGTGGAATCAGATGAGGATCTCCCAGTGCTCGAGCTCCTCGCGGCCACTTTGCTCATGTCTCCTGAAGATGCGGGGCCTGTCTGCATGGGTGACCCGATGCCCAGTGCGGTGCTCCACATCCCGGATTATCTCATTCCCGAGTCGCCCAGGAGGAGGAAAGGAGGAATCCCCGCCGCAAGAAGCGTCCAGCCCTGCTCCGCTTCGTCACGGGAGGAGATGGTGGAATGTAGGCGGGCTCTTCTGGCAGATATGGACCTCATCTTGGAGGTGAAGCCGTGGCTCCTCCCAGAGTAGGCCAGGAGATTAAAGGAACTCTCCCCGAGGGAGGGGGAGCTGCAACTCAATGAGGAACGCCAGGAGAGGAGAGAGAACGCCACGAAGGCCGCTGGGGACCTCCAGTGCCAGGAGAACAGGCAAGTTTCTTCTCATTTAATTTCCATGGTCGATGAACAGTTTTGCCTGCATCCTGGCAAGGAGACTCGGGGTGGGCAGTCCCCTGAGTGCTCCGCCCCAGCGGCATATAATGTTCTTGTACCTGGCCTCACCAACTCTTTTCTATGTGCCCCTACGAACCCACCGGTCCTGGATCCAGGTCGCTCAGGGGGAGAGGAGCTGGAGGTCCAGCCCATGAGCCAGCAGAAGGGTCGTCCACAGCCACCACGCCAGAGGAGCCGGAGGTGTGGAGGATGGCACAAGAGAGAACCACGACTGCTATCACCATCACGCCTGCCGCGGAGTCCGCCGCCGCAGAGTCACTCCCCAGATCAGATCTCCAGTTGACGAGACCCGGAACAGCGTCATCGGAGTCCTGGATGGTGGTAGAGCTTGAGCACATGCAAGTAATCTCTCCTGTAGTTCATTTGTCTATGACTGAGAGATCTTGTCTGGCTCTTGGGGAGGAGAGTTGGGTGCGGGTCCCAGCCACATCCGGACTCCCCTCACCGGGCTCTGCTGCTGCCGGCAACCCTAACCACTCCTCCTCTCCTATCCCCTTTGAGCTCCTTCCTAGGATCGCCGGAGAGGAGCTGCTACTACCTGGATTGCCCATGGACGACGATGCAGGTCCAGGTGTACCAGAGGAGGTCGACGGAGGGGTAGCACTCGATGGACCGGTGGAGCCCACGCACCCTAATTCACCAGAGTCCTGGACGGCAGTGGAGCCCGAGTTCAGGCAAGTGTGCTCCATTATGCCAATAATGTCAATATTGATGTTGCACTGCCCGACTCATGGCGAGGAGGGCCCGGGGCAGCTCGTAGTAGCCCTCGGGGCTGCCTCACCAGGCTCTGCCGCTGCCGAAAAACCCTGACCCGGTTTCTCTTTCTCTCCCTTTGGGTTCGGAGCCCCCGGCCAGGGTCACTGTAGAGCTGCTGGTCTCGTCAGAGGCCGCCGAGAATCGGGGCCCAGCGCCGGGTGTCATGAGGAGCATCACCTCCCTCACAGGGGAGTCCACCGCCGGTGCACAGAGCTCCAGCCGGAGTCCACCGCCAGTGCAGCAGAGTTCCAGCCGGAGTCCACCGCCGGTGCAGCCACATCCCAGGCCGGGACCATCGCAGGTGCAGCCACGTCCCAGGCTGGGACCATTGTGGGTGCAGCCACATCCCAGGCTGGGACCATCGTGGGTTCAGCCACGTCCCAGGCTGGGACCATCGTGGGTTCAGCCACATCCCAGGCCGGGACCATCGTGGGTTCGGCCACGTCCCAGGCCGGGACCATCGCGGATGCAGCCATGTCCCAGGCCGGGACCATTGCGGGTGCTATGGTCCCCCTGCCCCAAGCTTCGGACGGCAGGGGGACTCCTGTTCCTTGGTTTAGTCACCGAAGTTCTCTAGTATGTAGGCTGCCATCCCGCCTTCCCCTCCAATTCTGGTGGCTCCACCACATTGGTCAGCCACCTGAAGGACTTGGCTTTTGGGTCGGGTGGTCCATCGGGCTGAGCAGTCCGCCGGATGCTATTCTGTGGGCTGCCTGCTGGACTTGGGACTTGGGCAGGCCACCCGATCTGTCACTCCTTACCATGCTGGGGACCTGGGACTCTGGCCGACCCCCTGAACTTTGGACTTCTGGGGAGGGGGGTTAGTGTTCTAGGTGGGGGTCGTTAGGAGGGTTTTGCTCATTATTTTGTTTATTACTTGCTTTGTTCTCACCAGTTGCTTCCCTCCTAACCAGTTTTCCCCCACCTCCCACTCTTGGTAATTGTTTGTTGCCGGGGGGGGGGGGGGGGGCGTCCCTTCAGGGGTGTCGTTTCTTTTCTTTTTGGCTGATGGTACTGGGGTGTCTGTCTAAATCCCTGGGGGGGGGGCTGTCATGAATCTAGGTTTGGCTGTTCCAAACCCAGTTCTGACTTATTGTTTTGTTTTGCCCTATTTTCCTTCGGGCGTGTCAGAGAGCTGTTTGGGTCCTTCGCTCTCTGACAGCTTGGGTACGTCTCCCCCTCCTGTCATTGCCATCAGCTGTTTCATATTATGGGTGTTCCCACACACATACACATGCACACACACACTCTCCATTCACTCCCATTCACACGTTCATACACGCACTCGTACACACCGGGTTTCGATCAGGTTCAGCCCACGCTTCCTCGCACCGGCAATCTCTTCCCTTGTTAGCTCAGAAGTATTTATATGCTGCCTTTGTGGAAAGAGATTGTCGGAGCATTCACCTCCATATGTGGCAGTGAGTCTTCACATATTGGTGTTCACCCCCGTCTTGTAATCCAGCCCGTCACTTTAAGTCCGGTAAATCCCTTGGTGTTTCGGCTGGCCCTGCTTCTTTGCTTCATCCACCAGACTGCACGGATTAGCCCCTGGATCGCTCCAGTTCTGTAAGTTGTCATTGCCTTTCTCCCCGTGTCTACAGCTGTTCTGTGGCACTAGGCATTTCTGTGTTTGGGCTATAGAGCTTCCAGGCGGCACCTGTACATCTGGTGGCCCAAGTTCATCATTTTCAACTTCCTGTACTTGTGTGGTTAAGTGGAACTGTTAATTTTGTGGTATAGTTTAATAAAATGGCACTTTCTACTCATGCAATTGGGTTTTTCATTCTCTCCCTCATGCGCCATACAATGGCGCACCGGGATTTATGACATTTGAGAGCACAAGGATGGGTTGAAAAATCCACATCATCCTATTCTTCCCCTGTCGTCTGTGTAAGAAAGAAGGATGGTACCTTGCGCTTATGTATAGATCACAGAGAGCTCAACAGAAAAACTCACCCAGACCGCCACCCAATACCAAGAGTGCAGGACATTATGGACAATCTGGGAGGAAACACACTCTTTTCACTGCTTGATCAGGGAAGGGCATACCACCAGGGGTTTGTGGCCAAAGACAGTAGACACTTAACTGCTTTTGTGACCCCCTGGGGATTGTATGAGTGGATCAGGATTCCATTTGGACTCATGTCAGCACCTTCCACATTTCAGTGTTGCATGGAAGAGTGCCTGGATGGGTTAAAGCATGAAATATGTGTGCCTTATCTTGACGATTTCCTTGTTTTTAGCAGGACATTTGCAAACCACGTCAATGATGTCAGAAAAGTGCTGCAACATTTGAGAGAACATGGAATAAAACTGAAACCCAGAAAATGTGAACTGTTTAAAGCTAAAGTGTGATAACTTAGGAGGATTGTGTCTGCTGAGGGGAATCAGATGGACCCAGCTGACACTGCTGCTGTAATGTCCCTGAAAGACAAACCACCAAGTACTGTAGGTGAGCTGCAAGCCATTTTCGGACTGTTAAGTTGTTATTAGCAGTACATCCAAGACTTTTCACGTATTGCTAGCCCCTTGTACTTAAAGCCCCTGTACAGGCTGACACCATGCAAAGCAGAAACAAAAACAGAAAGTGACACACAAAATGGAACAACAGAGGAACCCCATCTAATACTCCGATCGAATGGAAGGATGTGCATCAGTCAACATTGGAGCAGTTGATAGACTGCCTTCTAAAGCCCCCTGTCCTTGGCTTTCCTGAGTTTTCGCAGCCTTTTATCCTTCACACTGATGCGTCCAACCAGGGACTGGGTGCTGTATTGTATCAGAGACAGAGCGCGAAGCTTCGTGTGATTGCTTACAGCTCCCTTACTTTAACTGCAGCAGAGAAAAATTATCACCTGCACTCAAGCAAGTTAGAGTTCTTAGCACTCAAATGGGCAATCACAGAGAAATTTTGTGAATACCTTTATTATGCACCATTCTTCACCGTGTACAGCGACAATAATCCACTGATCTATGTACTGTCTACTGCCAAACTGAATGCAACTGGGTGCTGTTGGGTGGCAGAACTCACTGACTTCCACTTCACAATCAAATACTGCCCTGGCAAGGAAAATATCGATGCAGACAGCTTGTCCATGATGCCTTTGGATATTGAAACGGCTATGGAAGAGTGCACAGAGGAAATGTCATATGATGTCATCGGTGCAGCTACACAAGCGGTAGAAAACCAAGATGAATCTGGTGTGTCTTGGTCCATGGGTGTCTCAATTCGGTACGCAACAGTAGATTCGAAGACAACCTTGATCCCCCTTACAACCAAACAAATCAGACATGACCAGAAAAATGATCCGACTATTGAACAAGTGGTTCGGTACAAACTGGCAGGAACAAAACCAACTGGACAAGAACTAAAACAACTCATCCCAGAGATCACCTGCCCCCTAAGAGAGTGGGACAAACTAGAGACAAATGATTGTGGTGTGCTGTAGAGAAAAACTTCAAACAGACAACAGCTGATGCTCCCCAAAAAACATAAAGGTACAGTGTTCAAGGAACTGCATGATGAGATGGGTCACCAGGATGTGGACAGAACCACGTCACTAATAAGGGACCGCTTTTACTGGCCGTATATGCAATGAGAAATAGAGGAGTATGTTACAAAGAAATGTGCATGCCTGAAACAAAAGAAGCCAAGCCACAAGTCAAGAGCACCCCTAACAAGCATTGTTACTACTCAACCATTCGAACTTGTGTCTGTTGACTTCCTGCATCTGGACCAGTGCAAAGGTGGTTATGAATATATTCTTGTAGTCATCGACCACTTCACACGCTTTGCTCAAGCGTATGCTACAACTTCAAAATCAGGCAAGACTGCTGCAGATAAGATCTTTAATGATTATGCACTCAAGTTTGGCTTCCCAACAAGAATACACCATGATCAGGGTGGTGAGTTTGAAAACCAACTGTTTACTCAACTAAAGAAGTACTGTGGAGTTGCAGGGTTGAGAACCACCCCCTACCGGCCCCAAGGAAATGGCCATGTGGAAAGATTTAACAGATCATTACTACAGATGCTAAAGACACTGACAAAAGGCAAACTGGAAAGGGTCACTAAACAAGTTGATTTATGCATATAACTGCACTCACAGTGAAGTGACAGGCTTTTCACCCTTCTATTTTTTGTATGGACGCTCCCCTCATTTGCCAGTAGACATGCTGTTCAACTTGCGTTCACAGACCGGTGATGAAAATCATCACAACTACATGGAAAAGTGGAAACAGGGTATGGAAGAAGCTTATGAGATCACCAGACAAAATGCCTACAAAGTTGCAGTGAGAAGTAAGTGACACTTTGACAGTAAAGTGAAAAGTTCAGTTCTACAACCGGTGATCGTGTTTTAGTCAGGAACTTGACTCCACGAGGTGATCCAGGCAAGCTGAGAAATCACTGGGAGAATACCATTCACACAGTTGCACGCAGGATGGGTGAGGATAGTCCTGTGTATGAACTCAGACCTGAGAAAGGGAATGGGAGATTCAGGATATTACATCGTAATCATCTCCTCCCATGTGACCACCTACCACTTGAGACTTCTGTTCAGCCACGACAAAAGAAAAAGAATGCAGTAAAAGTGCAGAAACAAATTCAGTCAGACGAGGAAGATGACGAGGACGAGTATTACCCCACGCCATTTCAGCAGCAGCAGCCAGAAACCCACATATCTGAAACTGTGAATCTTGTGCCCACTGCCACATTGCCAGAACATGAGCATATTCAGTCAGAGGAAAACATACCTCCTGAGCTGGAGGAAGCACGAGAGCCAAGGAACCGGGATGACAGCCACATGGAGGACCTACCTGTGCAGAATGCTGTTCCCTCACCAACCTCAAGTGTGTTCAGTCATGAGGAGTTTCAGCGGCCACGGCGACAACAAAGGCAACCTAAGGTTTTCACATACGACAGGCTTGGTTCACCAGTTTATTACCCTCTGAGAGCATGGCAACGACATACAAATGCTCAGGAGCCATGGACATACATTGGGCAGCCATACCAATACCAACACTTTCAGCACTAAACACATACACAAGAATCATTGGACCATGAGTATTTGATACTTGCATGACAGAATGTATGAAAAGAGTTCCAGTCTGTAACAATACATTCCTAAATGTTAGATGTTGCAATGGAAACATTGAACCAATATGTGATTTCCACTACCGGAGTGGTGGCTCAGTTGGTAGAGCATCCACCCCATACCCGGGAGGCAGGGTTTCAAATCCCTGCCGGGTCATGCTGAAGACCATATAAAAGCGGAACTTCCTGCCGTCCAGCTTGGTGCTCAGCAATAATGGAATGGAGGAGGGAAATCTGTGGCGGCACCTTGCATGGCAGTGGCCCTTCTGATTCTACACATGGGGTGTGTGTGATTGACACTGTAGATAGGATAAAGCACAATTTCGTTCTACTGTACATGATTGGTTGTGTGGTTGATTGACAATAAAGGGTGATTTAATTTGAGTATTTTGGTCGTGAGAAGTCTGAATACCTGATTTGTGCTACCGGTCGAGGGTTTTGATGTTGGGGACAATATCTATTTTGAGGGGGAATGTGTAACAGGTTAAATAGGTCAGACATGATTAACCCAATAGCTTCATTCTCCTTTAATGCACTGACTATACTGACTATAGTTTTATGCGTTCGATAGAAATGGTTTCATATTAATTGTTTTTTGTGTTTCGTAATTCGTAATTAAGGCTCTTGTATAAGTTTTGATACGCAAGGAAGGGCATAAGTTAATTGTTGATTGCTCTGTGATCTGTTGGTCATGCCCCTTTGCTCTGTGATCTGTTATTTATGCCTTAGGGATGCAGTAGAGGGAGTTTGCATTCTGCACCTCACTTAATACAGACGAGTGAAGGTAACAGACACATGTGTGATCATTCTCCTTCTCCCACTACTTTCCTTCCCTCTTTAAGGGTACAACAAATGCGCAGTGAATTTAAGTTCAGTTCTGCAATGCATGTATAGAACTTTTATTGTGAAGGGAAGAAGCAGAAATAGCAGTACACTCCAGTTGCTTTTGATTTGCAGAAAGACAGTCAAAGTTCTGCTGACTAGCTCCATGCCTCCATGTTTTCATTTCATTCAATTCTCCTGAATATAACCAAAGTGCAAAGACCCTTGGCTACACAAATAAAATGTATTAAGTTATTTGACAGACAGATTTTGGGGGCCCAAAATTGATTATAGACTACTTGTTTCAGGCCAAGGAAGAACTAAAATTATAGCACATTTGCTGTGCACCCTGTAGCTCCACAATTCAATACAAATTCAAGTATAAAAAACAAGTAAAGCCAGAGTCGTGGCCTAGAGGTAGAGCATCCGCCCCACAATCGGGAGGCCGGGGTTCATGTCTCAGCTGGGTCATGCCAAAGACCATATATATACAGTATATATATAAAGAACTTTCTGCCATCCAGCTTGGTGCTCAGCAATAATGGAATGGAGGAGGTTTGGTTACCCAGCTGCAGGGGGTGCACAAGCCAGTGTACTCCCTGTGCTGGTCCTAAGCCCGGATCAAATGGGCAGGGTTGTGTCAGGAAGGACATCTGGCATAAATACCCTTGCCAAATCAACATGCAGATCATTGGAACATATAAGGTGATGATACGCTGTGGTGACCTCGAAAGGGAGCAACCAAGAGACAAAAAAAACAAAACCCAACCAACCAGTATGCATTATCTTACCTTTACTTGTAAAGGAAATCCATCCCCCTATCTCTCTGGATAAAAATCTCAATGACTTTGTTGTAAAAGTCCTCCTTGTCTTCTTTTAAGTCTCTGTCTCAATCGAGATTACTGCCAGTTTTGATTGAAAGTCCAATTTTGAGAATTTTTTAAGTTTAGCTATAAATTCTTCCATTTTCAGTCTGTATAAAATAGTAGCACAAACGGGGTACTCGGTACTGTTGACTTTCTGGTTTTATCTCTTGCTAATTTGGCATTTAGCCTTGGCATAGAAGAAGAGCAACCGGGACTAACTTCTGTGCCTACTGTGCTCAAGCACATGCCCCCTCGTTGGAGCAGCATTACTGGTCAGCCTCTGACTGTGATTTTTAACTAAAGTTTTATGTCAGATTAAAAAGACTAAATATGTTATACACACACATTAAGCACATTACATAGACTATGGAAAAGGAGGACACACAATAAAAGCTCCAACAAACATTACATTTTTGACATCCACAGAGCCGTCACCAGGAACGGGCATCTTGCATGAGCTCTAACTGGGCTGTGGAGGATTGTGCAATCCTTTTGAGGCTGTGTTTGTTGTTGCTTCACCTGGCCTCTCTCCCTTTTATTTGAGCAGGAAATGTGCAGATTTGGCAATTTTAAATGTATAAATATTGTTGAAGTGATTGGAAACATTCAGAAATTACATTTAGACCTACAAGACAAATTAGTGGACAAATAATAATATATTTATAATTCTTTTTTTTTATTTTTTCATGATACCGCACATCACTGGGAGCTTAGTAGTAGAAGAGTGTGGGTATTAGACTGTCCTGCCTGCAGTCCAGACTGTCATAATATCGGACCCAGGGAACACGCACACACGGGCTCAAGTTCAATACAGTAATCTTTATTGAATAACAGCAGGTGCGTGGATGCGTGTGTACGATATGTTAATGTGTTGTGGGTGAACGAGCTGCAGCCGGGGGTGACACAGAGCGCGTACAGCCTGGCAACCCTAGAGACAGAGCCAAACACAAATGTTAGACCTCAGCCGTGTTATAATGACCGGAGAATTAACAGGCTTACTTGTTGATGTTCTATAGGCGATGTTGGCTTGGCCTTGGCTTCCTGCCAGGGAGACAGTGTCTGGCGAGCGCACCCGGTGAAGTGCTGTGGAGCGCGGCTTGGAGAGAAGGGCGATTCCGCTGCCGCGAGGGAGAGAACCGCAGCCTTAGGGATCCACCTGTGCACAGGGGAGAGCCTGGGAAAAAGGTAAGTGGAGGATGTTGAGCTTACGTGCCAACGGAGAGTCCAGCGGAGATGCACGGGGCTGAGAGGAATCAGACGTGCGCAGGACGACAAGCGTTGCATAGCAGACGGCTCCATGCCGAAGATCCAGACAGGACGGGCTATATAGCCCAGGGCTGATTATTCCCAGGTGCGCGTACTGCTGAGGCAGATGACGGCCCAGAGTGAGTTGTAACACAGACCTGTTTCCCATTGAAAATGTGTGGCACATTATGAAGTGCAAAATGTGACAATGGAGATCCTGGACTGTTCAGCAACTGAAGTCGTATATCAAGCAAGAATGGGAAAGAAGATTCAGATTCCTGAGTTTAGAAATGTTTATTGAGTGATGTTAAAAGGAAAGGTGATTTAACACAGTGGTAAACATGCCCCTGTCCCAGCTTTTTTGGAATGCATTGTGTTGTGAGGGTTTTTTTTGTGATATGCGGTGTGATGATGTCACTTTCCAGCTGCGTCATCACACCGACATATATAAGGGAGCGTCCGCCATTAGAGGCTCTCTTGCCCTGACGACTCCACATGTAACAACATGTGTGGACAATCAGCACAATCAATCAACAGTCAACAATCAACAGTCCACATGTGGTGGACTGTTGGCCATTCTGGGAGGAATGGCCACCACAGGTCCGCTTCAAAGCTCCAGAGATGAGGCCACCACGGGGCCACTTCAAAGCTCCAAAGATGAGGCTGCCATGGGGCTGCCACAAACCCCCCCAGGATGAACCGTTCCTCCCATGGAAGACTGTTAAACCAAAAGAAAAAAAGACTGTTTAGTTAGGAGCAAGGCTGGACCAACACAAAGTCGCAGAATACCCCACTTAGCCGTGCTGGGTCGTGTGGCAGTCCACCCACAGACCCTAGTTTTAGGTTTTGTTTAATGTGTGTTCAGTGTGTTTAAACTATTTTATTTTAGTGTGTTTAGTAGGGGTTTCTCTATGTACCAGATTTGGGAGGGTTTTAATTGGATGTATTTTTGTAAGGGGGAAGAATGTTGTGAGGTGTTTTATTGTAATATGCTGTGTGGTGACGTCACCTTCCGGCTGCGTCATCACACCGACATATATAAGGCAGCGTCCGCCATTAGAGGCGCTCTTGCCCGGACAACTCCGCATGTAACAACATGTAGTGTACTGCTGGCCGTTCTGTAATAAAGCTCAGTTCCAGTGCAGCATCCTCGTCCCTCTCTTTCATGCCAGGTTTGTGGACATAACACATTGCAGGCACTAAATTCAGAATGAGTGACTAGCTGCAAAAAAACAAAGTTTTATATGTTTGAGCATTAAATATCTTCCCCTTACAGTGTATTCTATTGGCTATAGGTTGAAAAGGATTTGTAGATCATTGTATTCTGGTTTTCATTTGCATTTTACACAACATCCCAGCTTCACTGGAATTGGGGTTTGTATGTTAATGCATATGTCTTTGTTTCCCTGGCAGGAAGGAGGGACAGATGACAAAAAAATAACTATGGTTTCAGCTATCGGACAGACTGTCAGTATCAGCCCAAAATTTCACAATCTGTGCCTCCCTAGTAAACACCCTTGACAATACGAGTGAAGCCATGTGCATTTAAAAAATGCTAAGGGATTGTTTTCCTCAAACTAGCTTAATCTTTGTCAGTTTATATATGACAAAAATACATATTGCATTAAATAAAATTACTTCTGACCTAAAACAAGAAAGAAATAAAATAAATATTTGTGCCAACTAGTTGTTAATTCAAATGCTGTTACCTGTTGGTTTTAATCCAGCACATACTGTATCTCTTTAGCTGAACTCTTGCCTTGTTTGTCTTTGTTCTCTTTGGAGGACACTGAGAACAAAGAAAACACCATCTTAAAAAACAAGAGCACTCTGAGGTGAGTGCACTATTCCCCGTCTCCGTTTTCTTTGAAGATGCCAAGACTTACTGATGGAGAGCAGTTTTCAACTTTTCAATACAATTACTGGGGCAGAACCAAATTAAGATAAGATAAAAATAAGATAAACCCATCATCAATGAATATACAACAAAGTATACAACCCATAGTTGTAGGTCAAGATCCCAAGGTGAACCCGTGTAGCGAGTTTGGTGACTAGAGCTTTATACATTCTGTAGTAAGAGGGCATAGGGAGTGATAACCTTGGTCCCCAAACCCACAGTCAGAGGTCATGGTGTCCCAGTGAACCTGTGTAAGAGGTTTGGTGACCATAGCTTTCTTTGTTGTTGAGATATCGTGTCTATGCCATTTTTATGTTGACCTTTGATCTTGTGATCTCAAATCCATAGTCTCCTTCTGGGTCACAGAGTGAACCTGTGGACCAAGTTTGGTGACCCAGGCTTTACTCGTTGTACAGTAATCAAGCATAGGGAATGTTAATCTTGACCTTTTGACTCCAAACTGATAGTTAGAGGTCAGGATCCCAAGGTGAACCTTTGTACTAGGTTTGGTGGCCCTAGATTTACTCATTGTATGGTAATAGAGTTTTACAGTAATAGTAAATTTAACAGTTACCATAGTGCAAATGGAATGTTAACTTTGACCTTTTGATCCCAAACCCATTGTCAGGCCAGGTTGTAAGCTGTCAAGGATATGTTTTAGATACAACTACTGTATCAATGTGAAAAGCCTACATCATTTCAATCAGTAGTTATTGTGTTTAAAAAATTTAGGGAAAATCTGACCTCTGACCTTGACCTCAAGGTGATCCGATCAGAGTCAAATTGCAATATACACATCATCAGTGTAAATCAAACCCCTGTACCAAGTTTCAAAACATTTTGAGCAAAACTGTAGGAGGAGTAGATTTCACAAGACTGTGACTGTCTATTCACTGAGGTGAAATAAGGCATCATAAGTCAGGGGCTACAAGTCCTGCAAAAATCATCCTATCAGAGCCAAATTGCAATATGTGTATCATCAGTGTATATAAAACCCTGGTACCAAGTTTCAAAACAATTAGAACAATACTGTACGAGTTGATTTGACAAAAGTGGGACAGACAAACGGATGGACCGCCCGATAACATAATCTCCCTTCGGTCTTTGACCCCTTTGGTCCTCGACCGGCAGGGGATAAAAAGTCAAGTTTGCTGGTGTCAACAATTAGCTACAGCATTTCTCAAAAGCTAAACGATATTTAGCTTAATTAATTATCCAACAGAGCAACCGAAGTCTTCTGCTAATTACAATATTTCAAGGCAAACCATTTAACAAACAACCAAGCGAAACTCAAAAAAAACAAGAAATTAAGGGTTATAACTATCAAATTAAAAACAAATTTGTCATATCTTACTCATTACTTATAATACTTACGTTTTATAGAAATTTAAAGCAATGTTTATCCCTGCTGGAAGAGAAACAGGAAGGTGCTGAGGGGAATTTTCTAACATTTTGGTGGCAGCTGAGATAAGTGACAGTATAACTTGTTGAAGGGAAGCTTGGCAAGCAGCAGCAGACATGTTCACTGCAGCAAAAACAGGTGGTAGTAATTACATTAATTACATCTGCTTTATACCATAAATGTGCAGAGGGTGGGAGTACTTCAGTCAAATACTGTGATTACATTTTGAGGCATAAATTAGGGGAATTACACCATTTTAAGAGAGTTTTTGTAATTCCATCTTGTGAATAGAGTACATTCCTTTAAACAACCTAAAATATTGTAAAGCACAAGGAAGGTTTGATGATTTTAATATTGTTCAGCAGAACTTTTATGATTTACTGTAAAACTTTTATTAAATGCAGATAAAACTTAAGTTTTGCTGATCTCAAATGGTAAGACCAAGCCACAGAACCTGGCCCCAATTGTCACCACTTGGGGTTCACAGGTTGAGACAGTATCATGTTACAGATATCTTGCCATTTTAACTGATGAATCTCTCTCTTTTACTCCACATATCAATCAGCTTTTAAAAAGGATGAAAGTGAAACTGGGTTTTTATTTCAAGATTAAATCCTGTCTTTCTGTTGAATCCAAAAAGTGACTCGTTGCTGCTACTTTTGGACTGTGGTGATGTTTTATAAATGCATGCCTCATCTCAGAGTCTACGTGCTTTGGACAGGGTGTATCACGAGGCTCTGAGGTTCATCACCAACTTCAGAACTCTCACCCATCACTGCCTGCTGTATGAGTGTGTTGGATGGTCTTCTTTAGCCACACGTAGACAAAAACACTGACATATCCTTGTTTACAAGGCTATCCTCTGTCTTCTACTTTCATACCCTCATCAGTCAGAGGAGCTTTGGACCCTATCATCTCCATTCACAGGCTGTTCTTTCTTTTTCTGCCCCAAGGGTTAGAACTAAATTGGGGAAAAAAGGCATTTGTTGGCTGCTCCATTTGGCTGGAATGAACTACAAATAGGTTTAAAACTTAATGACTTGGCCTCTTTGGTTGCTTTTAAAGGAATGTTGGACAATTTGGAGGCAGAAACATCTGGTTGTAGATGTTCTGTACAATTTATGGGTTTTTTTATGGTGATCAGACAGTAATTTGACAATGTTTTTATAATTTAATAGTGTGTATGGCTGCTGTTTGTAATTTTTGTTAAATGTGCTGCTGCCTCTTGGCAAGGACACTCTTGGAAAAGAGATTTTAAATCTCCATGAGGTTTTCTTGGTTAAATAAAGGTGAAATAAAATAAAAAGGTGTAAACCTTAGAAATCTAGAAACCTTGGGGCATATTCTATTCACTCTTCAGTTGTCAAATGCCTATAGCGAGTTTGTGGATGAATGTGGCCCAGTCCATTTTGTTATTAAGAAGTTGGGGAAATTTCTTCAACTAGATCCAATTTCTTTTTTGATATAGTTACCTCCACCACGGAGGTAATGTGGAGGTAATATGTAGGCTGCATATAGAGGTTGGCGGCACTTCCTCCATTACTGTGTCAGGACACTCAAGGCAAGGATGCAGTCCACTGTGGATCAGCAAGGGGTGAAGCCAGCCTGCTGGCAATGGCGCTTGGCAAGGAGCAGGGGGCGGATGCGACTCAGGATGACAGCGGTGATTACCTTGCCAGAGATGGACAGTAGCGTGATGGGACGATAGCTGGCTGTGCTCTGATGGTTGCCCTTGTTATTATAAAAGGACGGAATGACCCCATCCCTTTTGCCATGCATATAGACATAATCGCTGAAGCACTGGAGCTGCTTGCAGAGGAAACATCACCCCAGGCCTTACCGTCAGTTGGGCAAAGACAAAGACCCAGTCACTGTCAGACTTCTTACCACCACCACCACAAGTAATCACCATCAAAGACTAGCCGGTTGAGACTGTCAACGACTTTGTCTACCTTGGATCTAAGATCACCAGCTCCTGCTCATCAGACCCAGAGATTATTCACCGCTTGCAGCTGTCTCGCAGTGCTTTCGGCTGCCACAAGAGAGTCTGGCAAAGCGGGAAGATCTGCACGACCACAAAGCTGCGAATCTTTAACACCTGTGTGATCCCTGTCCTCATTTACGGGTCCGAGACTTGGACCCTCTCCACCACAACCACCCACAATTTGGTTACAGTCCATCGGACCTGCCTCCATAACATCCTCGGCATCCGATGGTTCCACCACACCACAAACAATGAGGTCTACAGGAGGGTAGGCTGTCCTATACCCATCTCCACCATCATCAGAAGAGGGAGGCTGCGGCTCTTCAGTCACATGGCTAGGCTGGACGATGGAACACTGGCCAAGCAGGCCCTCTCTGCCAGTGCTCGTCCACCCCCCCAGGGCTGGCATCACCCCCGAGGTCGGCCCAGACTGTCCTGGATGACCCAGATTGCAATAAAAAGACCTCTGGCTGACCTCATCGCCCCAGCCCAAGATCGCCCTGCCTTCAGACGATTGGCCGCAACGGTCATTTAAGTGGCCAGGCGATGATTAAGTTAAGTAAGTAAGTATTAAACAACTTTTTACATTTATGTAATTATTGGGTATTTCCATTGAACAACACATTGGTGAGTGGCAATGATTTCGACTTTCTGCATTACAAGACACTGCAATAAGACATTGGAAATGCACTTCAACTGTGCATACACAGATGAAGTGCATGTTTACCCACAGAGCTTGAAGAGGTTAGGAACAAAGTAAGTGCTATTCATCGCTCCTCTTTGAACATGACAGCTCAGTAGGAGAGGGTGGTGTTGAAGACCAATGGAGGTCGTTAGTCTACTAAAACACCTCTAGCTTAATTTATTTCTGAAGTGATTATGACTACATGATGGGCTAATTAGGAACTTAACATTTTACAGCGACTGTTTGTAAAGTATTAACTTCCACTGATTAAATGCGGGGTCCTTGATGAGTGCTTGACTGTGTGTTTCACGGAGGAACTCGCCTCAGTTGCATGAAAACGCTGCACTGTGTATGTCTCAATTACAGTGAAAAGATTCAGGAGGATCAGCCACTCACAGAGGCAAAAATTTACAGATAAAAAGGGATGGCAGTTTAAAACCAGGCTTTTTCTCTTCAACAAAAAGTAAAGTCATTTCTGTCATGATATTGTTCTTATATATTTTTTTTCTCTAACCTTTGCTGCTTAACCTATTTGCTTACACTGATTTGATTGTGTCCATCTCCTTTGTCATGCTTCTTTCAGTGCGTTTCTCCTCCTGTCCTTCACCTATCCATTCCATAAAAGTCATCCCAGGTTAGCTGGAATGTCACATCACTCAACAGGGCCCTATGGGGCAACTCCTGTTATTTTAAGGGGTCATGTCCATTTATCCAAGCAATGAATAGAGAAGCACCCAGAGGCTTGACCAGAGCCACGACTGAAGGGACAGAAAATATTTGCTTTGGTGACGCAAGCTTCAACAGGGAGCTTTTTTAAAGGTCACAGGTCAAAGATGGTTCAGCACCTGTGACTTTAGGGCTGATTTTATGGCTGGCTTAGTGGACCATAGACTGTTGACTGTTGCTCAACCAGCCAAGAGACTGCATGTTGTGAATCACAGAGATTATGTGTTGAGAGGAAATAAGGCTGGAATAAATATACCACAAATTACAGTGTTTACAGCTGAATAGGATGTTGCCACCAGAAAACCATTTGAAACAGCGCTGAAACAATCACAGGCCTAAAACTCCTCTGAAATTCACTTTAACGAGGTTCTTATGGGGTCAGCAGCAACTTAAAGTGCCCTGACAACTATTCAATTGTACTGAAAACTCTGAAGAAATGGTTTAAATATCCTCAGTTCTGAATACATCCCCTAAGAATATTTATTTGTAGAATTTATCAGAGCTTGTGTTTAAGTATATATTTTGTTTTAAAAACTGTTAGAAAATGTAAACACTTTAATTAACTCCAGTAATATGCATGCACAGTTGCACACACAGGGAAAAAAGGGAAGTGAAAGAAAGTCTAGCTTTTATGACCATTAGCTGCTGCCTGGAATGCTTGCAGTGGGTGCAGTGCTCATTAAGCAGTGATATAAAGCACAATCTCATAATGACTAAAGATCTGTTGTCTGGTAAGCACTAACAAAACGATTGATTCGTAAGCAGAGGAAAAGAGCAGGCCAAGAGGAAAGGGAGAAAATTATAATGAGAGTGTGAGAGAGGGAAGAAGGGGGGAGAGGCATTTAGCTGGCAGACAGTTTCCTGATTCAGCCAGGCTGGAGAGCAGGGGTAGCTGTCTTCTTCCATGTACCTCATCTATCACTGCCTATTTCTAGGAGACTCACCCATTTCCCCCACCACACACACACACACACACACACACACACACACAGATAGAAGGGAGGGAGAATTCAATCTCTCCTTGCCTCACAGTCATCTGCAGAAATGCATTCGTTCACCCTTCGCAGCGGGGCCGCAAAACCTGCCAATAATTGTCCACCAGGGTGGGAAAGAATGACTGCAGGTAACCAAGCTTTCCTCACGTGACCTTTCTGCAATCTGCAAAGTCCCAATGGTAGATTAGGGACAAGTGGAAACCAACTAAGAGAAACAGCAATGGCCTTTGAAAGTAGGGATGCTGAGGCACAGGTGGAAATCAGAGAAGCTCAGAGTCATATTCCTTCTATGGGAGTTACACTTTAACTTTGCAATGAAATAGTTAAATGAAAAGCATTTTACAAGGGTCACTATAAAATGCTGTCAGACCCACAAGTATTGGGACTATTTATTTTGACTTTTGACACTTTGATAATTATAAATACAGACAGTTTACAAGATACAAGTGAAAAATAGGAAGGGCAGATTAGCCCAAAAAACATCAGTTAGCACTTTCAGACAGGCAAGGCTCCATGTCATCTGTGTTTCAGAAGAGCTAGCATGTTCACATCCACAGACATACAGGTGCATCTCAATAAATTAGAATGTCATCGAAAAGTTGATTTATTTCAATAATTCAATTCAAAAAGTGAAAGTCATGTAAGATAAGCCTTTATTAGTCCCACAACGGGGAAATTCCAGGATTGCAACAGCACAGGGATAGCAACACTCAGAGCAACAATCAGAAGGCAAGAAAAAAAAACAAGCAAGCAAGAGCAGCTAATAAACATATGTACGTATTACTATAAAATATATATATATACACACACACACAGACACACAGTGCAGAGCATTGTAGCTGGATGGAATAATATATGAATATATGAACACACAGTGCAGAGCATTGTAGCTAGATGGAATAAATATGTAAATATATAAACACCCACAGTACGGAGCATTGCAGCTAGGTGGAATAAATATGCAAGTATATAAACACACACAGTGCGGAGCAATGTAGCTAGATGGAATAACATGTAGATATATAAATATATAAACACCCACAGTACGGAGCATTGCAGCTAGACGGAACAAATATGCAAATATATAAACACACACAGTGCAGAGCATTGCCGCTAGATGGAATGAAACAGCATAACCGTCTACCCAGCTATCCTGCATGGTATGATTATGTGCCCATACACACTCTCACCCTCCATAGCGACCGGCATGCTCCTAGTTGTATGCCGGAGAGGACCACTGTGTAAGTCTATTGCATCTTCTGCATTCAAAAAACTATTAGTTTGTTACGTCTTTTTTGCTATCTCTGCGAGCAGCCCTGCTTAGGTTGTACAGTCTGACAGCCGTTGGTAGGAAGGACCTACGAAACCTCTCGGTTGTGCACCTGGGATGATGTAGTCTGCTGCTAAATGAGCTCCTCAGTGCATTCAGTATGTCCTGCATAGGGTGGAACTCGGACTCCAGCAGAGATGACAGTTTAGCCACCGTCCTTCTCTCTCCTATCTCCTCCATCGGATCAAGGCGCTGCCCCAGGACAGAGCTAGCTTTCTTAATCAGTTTGTTCAGTCTCTTCCTATCGGCTGCAGTAATGCCACTGCCCCAGCAGACCACTCCAAAAGTGATGGCTGATGCCACCACCGTGTCATAGAATGACTTCAGCAGCGCCCCTTGTACACCAAAAGACCTGAGTCTCCTCAGCAGGAACAGCCTGCGCTGTCCCTTCTTGTAGAGTGCATCAGTATTGTGTGACCAGTCTAGTTTATTGTTCAGATGAATACCCAGGTACTTATAGGATGTCACCATCTCGATGTCTGTTCCCTGTATATTTACTGGTACTGTGAGGGGCTGCCCATGCCTGCGGCAGTCCACCACCAGCTCCTTAGTTTTCCTCGCGTTGATCTGGAGGCAGTTCCGATGGCACCAGTCCACGAAGTCCTGGATAAGCCCTCTGTACTCAGCTTCATCTCCATTGGAGATGAGGCCAACGATCGCAGAGTCATCAGAGAACTTCTGTAGATGGCAGTGTGTTGTGTTGTGTGAGAAGTCCGCAGTATAAAGAGTGAACAGGAAGGGAGCCAGCACCGTTCCCTGGGGGGCCCCCGTGCTACTGATGATCGTGTCGGACACACAGTCCCGGGTTCTCACAAACTGAGGCCGGTTCGTGAGGTAGTCCAGGATCCATGATGACAGGTGCTGGTCCACCCCTGCGCGCAGCAGCTTGTCCTTCAGGATCATCGGTTGGATGGTGTTGAAAGCACTGGAGAAGTCAAAGAACATGATCCTCACCATATTCCCGGGCTTCTCCAGGTGGGACAGAGAACGGTGAAGGAGGAAGATCACCGCATCCTCCACCCCAATGCCATGCTGGTAGGCGAACTGGAGTGGATCCATCGCTGGTTCCACCAGGGGGCGGAGGTGAGCAAGGAGCAGTCTCTCCAGGGTCTTCATCAAGTGGGACGTCAAGGCCACCGGTCTGTAGCTGTTCAGGTCTTTGGGGTGGGAAGTTTTTGGTACAGGTACCACACAAGATGTTTTCCACAGCTGTGGTACCCTCCCCAGTTTCAGGCTCATGTTGAAGATATACGTCACAATCCCACACAGCTGGTCTGCACAGGACTTGAGGAGCTTTGCGCTGATGCCGTCCGGTCCCGGCGCCTTCCTCGCCTTGATCTTCCTCAGCTCCGTCCTCACCTGGGTCCTGGTCAGGGTCAGGATGGGGGGCTGTGTGTTGGGAGTGGGGGGGTGTTGGTAGAGTGGGGAGTGGGCAGCAGGACTTGATTTCTTTAGAGGCAGCAGTGGTTGTTGTGCAGTCAGGGGGGAGGGCGGTTGGTCAAATCTATTGAAAAACAGATTCAGGTTGTTCGCCCACTCCCTGCCCCCTGTGGCCTGGGGGGAGGTATTCTGGAGCCCCGAGATGGTTTTGAGGTTTCTCCAGACCCCGCTGATGTCGCTCTGTTGCAGCTTGTCCTCCATCTTCTTCCTGAAGCTGTCCTTGCCTTCTCTGATCTTTCTCCTCAGCTCCCTCTGTACGGACTTCAGCATCTCCCTGTTCCCTGACCTGAAGATCCTCTTCTTCTCTCTCAGAAGTGTTTTAATCTCAGGGTTGATCCAGGGTTTGTTGTTTGAGTGACGCCGTATGGTCTTGGTGGGAACGGATTTGTCCACACAGAAGCTGAGGTAGCCCGTGAAGGTGTGAATGAGGCCATCGATGTCCTCACCATGTGGATCGCAGAGCTGCTTCCAGGCGGTGGCTTCAAAACAGCCCTTTAGGGTGTCCATTGTCTCCTCAGACCATAACTCCACAGTGTGCATGGCCGGAGGTTGTCTGTGCACTAGGGGTTTGTACACCGGCCGGAGATGAACCAAGTTGTGATCCGATCTCCCGAGTGGGGGTAGTTGTGATGAGGTGTACGCCTCCTTAGTGTTTGCGTAGAATAAATCCAGTGTTTTATTGTCTCTAGTGTGGCATGTGACATACTGGGTGAACGTGGGTAGAATGGGAGACAGTGAAACATGGTTGAAATCGCCTGAGATGAGGAGAAGAGCATCTGGGTGTTCTGTCTGCAGCCTGCTGGTTACTGAATGGATGACGTCACGTGCTGTCCCAGCGTTCGCCGTCGGATTTGCATAAACAACAATGCAGATCACGTGTGAGTGTTCTCTCGGGAGATATGTAGGCCTCATGCTAACAGCTAGCAACTCAATGTCTTTGCTGCAGTGTCGTTGTTTAACAGTGATATGTCCCGGTCTGCACCAGTTGTTGTTAACATACATGATCACTCCACCGCCCCTAGCCTTGCCACTGTCTGGTGTTCGGTCAGCTCGTATCATGTGAAAACCCTCCAGCTCAATGTTAGCATCTGCTGCTAGTTCAGTTAGCCACGTCTCAGTAAACAAAAGGAGAGAGCACTCCCGGTATGTGCTATCATAACGGGAGATAGCCGCTAGCTCATCTAACTTTCCCAGTATCGACCGTACATTTCCCATGACAACAGATGGAAGGGAGGGTCTGTACCTTATATTTTTTGTCCTCCGCCTTACTCCAGCCCGGCAGCCGCGGCGTTTTCGCCTCAGTTCTCTCGGTATGTCGAGTATTTCCAATGGGACCGGGTGGCGGTTGAATGCTAGCAGCTGTTCTCTGCTGTATCGTATCCTGCTATAGACAGTGGCTCCGTCCACCGGCTCAGGAGACATTTAGGACGATCTGTGTGTCCGTGATATAAGTGGGGTGAAAAAAAAAGACGGATCAAAAGAGAGAGGAAGGGAAAAAGACTCGGAATCGAGCCGCTGTTGCAAAAGGCAGCCGACTCGTGTGGCGCCCCTCATGTATTATATAGATTCATGACAGAGTGATATATTTCAAGTGTTTATTTCTTTTAATTTTGATGGTTATGACTTGCAGCAAATGAAAACCCCAAATTAAGTTTCTCAAAAAATTAGATTACTGGTATATAAAATTAATTTTAAAAAAAACATTTTAATAGAAATGTTGGCCGACTGAAAAGTATGTCCATGTACACACTCAATACTTGGTCGGGGCTCCTTTTGCATAATTACTGCATCAATACAGCATGGCATGGAGGCGATCAGCTTGTGTTACTGCTGAGGTGTTATAGAAGCCCAGGTTGCTTTGATAGTGGCCTTCAGCTCATCTGCATTGTTAGATCTGGTGTATTTCATCTTCCTCTTTACAATACGCCATAGAATCTCTATGGGATTTAGGTCAGGAGAGTTTGCTGGCTAATCAAGCACAGTGATACCATGGTCATTAAACCAGGTATTTGTACTATTGGCAGTGTGGGCAGGTGCCATGTCCTGCTGGAAAATAAAATCACCATCTCCATAAAGCATCTCCATAAAGCTTGTCAGCAGAGGGAAGCATGAAGTGCTCTAAAATTTCCTGTTAGATGGCTGCACTGACATTGGACTTGATTAAACACAGTGGAAAAGCACCAGCAGATGGCATGGCTCCACACATCATCATTGACTGTGGAAACTTCACACTGGACCTCAAGCAACTTGGAGTCTGTGCCTGTTCACTCTTCCTCCAGCCTCTGGAACCTTGATTTCAAAGTGACAGGACTTAGCACCTGTCATCTGCTGGTGTTAGTCCACTGTGTTTTATCAAGTCCAAAGTCAATGCAGCTGTCTATCAGGACATTTTAGAGCACTTCATGCTTCCCTCTGCTGACAAGGTTTATGGAGATGCTGATTTCATTTTCCAGCAGGACTTGGCACCTGCCCACACTACTGCCAAACATACCAAAGCCTGGTTTAATGACCATGGTATCAACATATTTTACTGGCCAGCAAACTCTCCTGACCTAAACCCCATACTAGACAAAGATAACACAAGTAAACACAAAATGCAGTTTTTTTAAATGGAGGTGTTTATTATTAAGGGTAAAAAAAAATCCAAACCTGCATGGCCCTGTGTGAAAAAGTGATTGACCCCCCCCCCCCCCAGTCACCACTGTCATGTTCGGGGTCATCACCCCGAGCATGACTTATGGCTGTTGGGTTTAATTATTGCTTATTAATTTTCAGCTGGCAGATTGAGCCTCGCTCTCCGCCAGCCCCACAGCCGTGCCTCCTCCTCACCAGGCATCCACCAGCAGTATGGTTTACCACATACACACTCACACACTCATGCACACACACATACTCATGCAAGCGCACACACATACACTCACACTCACACACGCACACACACACTGTTCAATCACTCACGCACTGGGTGGCCACACAGCTGTGTCCATTTGCCCTCATTTCGGGTTTGTGTATTTATAGGGTAGAATGTGACCAGCTGTTGTGGCAACTTTGCAATGCCGACCGTAGACATCCAGACTCGCTTCTGTTGGTTTTCCCTTGGACTGAATCTGTTCCCTCAGAGCCTTTCCACTCCAACGCTGTAGTAAGTCCTTGTGCCCTTTTCTCCGCTCCTGCCTGTTTGGAGCGCGTTAGGCATCCTTTGAACTAACCGAGCTTGTAGCCGGGTGTCTGCCCTTCCGTTGTGACTGTTTTTGGACATTCAACCCATTCATCCCTTGTAAATAAACACGTTGCTTACTCTGCGTTTTGGGCTCGTTGCTATTCCCTATGTTTGCTGCGCAGTTTGCACAGTGAACATGACAGAAAGTTGCCACCAAAAAGAGCCCAAGCAGTAAATAACATGTTACTCATTTTTTGTGTTTTTTTCACTAATCTGTTCAGGGCATGATGTCCTGGTCCAGCCGTTTCCACACCGGCAGAAGTGGACAGCCAACGGGACATCCCAGTGTGGAGGAGGAATGGGCAGCCGCGTCTATCCGGGGCTTCCTGTACGTCGCCAAGGACGCTTATGGCCCCAGAGAACAGTGGGACTGCTTCAGTGAGGCTCAGGATATTCTGGCAGCTCACCCGGGCCTCTGGAATTATCCCCAGTAAGCCGAATTACTGTCCTCCATCTGCGCGCTCGAACAGGCTTTCCTCGACCTGAAGAGGAGGGCTCTCCGGACAAAGCCCAAACCAAAATGCTCTCCTCCGTCGGCGGCCGTCTTCTCCTCTCCTCCGTCCACCGTTCCAAGATGGCAGCCAGCAGGTCGGCATCGTCGACGTCACCCGGAATCCCAGAAGAGCGATTTTGCCCCACGATCTGCTCCCGCTCTGACACTGAGTCCAGTTACCTTCGCAGCGGATCATCTGTCCCGAGCAGTCCCGTCTGCAGGATCTCCCTCTGTATCTGCTGCGAGGTCTTCTTCCTCGGTTTTTTTCGCCGGCAGCAGTGGGGCGCTTGCTTTTTTCACCAGGGTCTTCCGTTCCTCAGGCGAGAGGGGCAGTGCCCAAACCATCTACCAAGGAGCCTAACACCACCTTTCCCGGACAGACGGGTGAAGACACCCAAACAGCAGTGGTTACAGCCAACACCATTAACTGGGGGAACAGGCAAGTTTCTTTTCATTTGACTCACTTTAATAATGAAATATCTTGCTTGATTCCTGGTAGGGGGCTCAGGGAAAGCAGTCCCTTGAACTTTCCCCACCTGCTGCTGTTAAAAACTGTTCACCAGCCTTTCTCCTCTTCCCTTGGTGTGCCTGCCAGAACCGGAGCTGAGCAGTCTGGATCAGGAGGAGTCAGAGGTCCGGGAGGGATGTCCTCCCGCAGCCATGGTGAATCAGGTCCCAGCCGCCATGCCAGAGGACTCACCAGTGTGGATCATGGCAGCTGGGAGAGTTAAGACTGCAGTGACCATCATGCCTGCTGTGGAGGCTGCCACAGCAGAGCCAGCACCCAAGCGGAACCTCTTGGAGGCCAAACCTGGGAGGACGTCGCCCGGATCGCCGAAGTCCTAGACAGCGGTAGAGCTTGAGCTAAGGCAAGTGCTGTCTTTTGTCTTTCTCCTTTCCATTATTGAGCATTTTTGCCTAGCTTTAGGTGAGGAGAGCCAGCTGCAGCCAAACGCTGCACCTGCGCTCGCCTCGCTGAGCTCTGCCACTGCCGGAGACTCTGACCCTCCCCCCCTCTCTTTCTGAGTCCATTTCCAGAGTCGTCAGAGAGGGTCCTCCATTGCCGGACGAGTCCGTGGATCCAGGTTCGCAAACGGAGGTCACAGAGGTTCTGGTCGAGGTGGTTGTCGGGGGCACCCAGGACCAGTCCAGGGTGCCCGTAATTGATCGCCTCCTTGCTTGGATGCTCATACGGGTAGGCTGGCCCATGGCCAAGATGGTGTTGGGGTCAGCAGTGGCCCAGCCGGGTCCCACCGCGGGTGCAGCAGGGGTCCAGCTGGACTCCATCGTGGGTGCAACCATGGCTCGGTTGGGGTCCACCGTGGGTGCAACATTGTCCCAGGTTGGGACCACCGCGGAAGCAGCCATGGCCCAGCCCGGGTCCACCACGGGTGCTACTAAGTCCCTGTCCTATGTCGGGACCACCGGGGGTGCCACAGGACAGTTTGGAGACACCGGGGTCTTCCCTTCCCTGTTGGAGGCCCTGTGGGTGTTCCTCCTCCTTCTGCCGGGCACCGTCGGGGTCTTTCTCCCTTCGACGCCAGTGACCGCAGGGGTCTCTCCTCCCCTGTCTGGCCACCCACCTCTCAGCCTTTCGGTGGATAGGCCACCACCTCATCTGCCCTTCCTGTCCTGGTGGCCCAATCGTGTGGGCAGGCCGCCCGAAACACAGGGTTCCATTGCCGGGTGGCCCGTCTGCCCTAGCAGGCCGCCGGATGCTGCTCTGTGGGCCGCATGCTAGCCCTGGAATTTTGGTCGGCTCCCTGAACTTATGGCAACTTGCTGGGCCTTGGACTCTGGCCGGCCCCCTGAACTGTGGGACTCTTGGGGGCGGGGTGGGTTAGTTAGTTTTGGGGTTGGGGAGTGTGTTGCCATTGTGTTGTTTTGTGGTGTTTCCCATCTTTGATTGATCACTCCTAATCTGTTTCCCCCCTCCTCCCGCCCTGGTTTGGTGTGTTGATTTTTTGGGTGGGAGTGGGGGTTGGGGGGTTTGTTCTTTGATGGTACGGTGGGTGTCTGGTGTCCACACCTTGGGTGGGGGGGGGGCACTGTCATGTTCAGGGTTGTCACCCCTAGCATGACTTGTGGCTGTTGGGTTTAATTATTGCTTATTAATTTCAGCTGGCGGATTGAGCCTCACTCTCCGCCAGCCCCACAGCCATGCCTCCTCCTCACCAGGCGTCCACCAGCAGTATGGTTTACCACATACACACTCACACACTCATGCATGCACGCACACATACACTAACACTCACACTCACGCATGCACACACACACTGTTCAATCACTCACGCACCGGGTGGCCACACAGCTGTGTCCATTTGCCCTCATTTCGGGTTTGTGTATTTATAGGGTAGAATGTGACCAGCTGTTGTGGCAACTTTACAATGTCCACCTTGGACATCTAGACTTGCTTCTGTTGGTTTTCCCTCGGACTGAATCATGTTGTTCCCTCAAAGCCTTTCCGCTCCAATGCTGTAGTAACTCTTTGTGCCTTTTTCTCCGCTCCTGCCTGTTTGGAGCGCGTTAGGCATCCTTTGAACTATCCAAGCTTTTAGCCGGGTGTCTGCCCTTCCATTGTGACTGTTTTTGGACATTCAACCCATTCATCCATTGTAAATAAACACATTACTTACTCTGAGTTTTGGGCTCGTTGCTATTTTATATGTTCGCTACGGAGTTACGCAGTGAACATGACAACTACCACCAATAAAACATAAATTAACTGTGGTTTATCACATCTTTGGAAAGCTGAGTCAATTTCTCTAGCCACATCCAGGTCTGATTACTGCCACACCTGTTCTCAATCAAGAAATTACTTAAATAGGACCTGCCTGACAAAGTGAAGTAGACCAAAAGATCCTCGAAAGCTAGACATCATGTGGTGATCCCAAAAAATTCAGGAACAAATAAGAAACAAAGTAACTGAGATCTATAAGTCTGGAAAAGGTTATAAAGTCATTTCTAAAGCTTTGGGACTCCAGCAAATCACAGTGAGAACCATTATTCAAAAATGGTGAAACCATGGAACAATGGTGAACCTTCCCAGGAGTGGCCAGCCGACCAAAATTATCCCAAGAGCGCAGCGATGACTCATCCAAGAGGCCACAAAAGACCCCACAACAACATCCAAAGAACTGCAGGCCTCACTTGCCTCAGTCAAGGTCAGTGTTCATGACCCCGCCATAAGAAAGAACTGGGCAAAAATGGCCTGCATGGCAGAGTTTAAAGACAAAAACCACTGCTGAGCAAAAAGAACATACTGTAAAGGCTCATCTCAGTTTTGCCAGAAAACATCTTGATGAACCCTAGACTTTTAGGAAAATACTCCGTGGACTGACGAGACAAAAGTTGAACTTTTTGGAAGGTGTGTGCCCCATTACATCCAGCGTAAAAGTAACAGAACATTTCAGAACAGGAACATCATACCAACAGTAAAATATGGTGGCGGTAGTGTGATGGTCTGGGACTGTTTTGCTGCTTCAGGACCTGGGAGACTTGCTGTGGTAAATGGAACCATGAATTCTGCTGTCTACCAAAAAATCCTGAAGGAGAATGTCTGGCCATCTCTTCATGACCTCAAACTGAAGCACACTTGGGTTCTGCAGCAGGACAATGATTGAAAACAAACCAGCAAGTCCACCTCTGAATGGCTTAAGAAAAATAAAATGAAGACTTTGGAGTGGCCAAGCCAAAGTCCTGACCTGAATCTGATTGAAATGCTGTGGCATGACCTTAAAAAAGTGGTTCATGCTCGAAAACCCTCCAATGTGGCTGAGATACAACAATTCTGCAAAGATGAGTGGGCCAAAATTCCTCCACAGCACGGTAAAAGACTCATTGCCAGTTATCACAAATGCTTGATTGCAGTTGCTGCTGCTAAGGATGGCCCAACCAGTTACTAGGTAGAACCTGTGAATTCTTGTCTGCTTTTAATCAAGAATATGGACATAAAATCAATCAATGACTCCAATATGCCTTTTTAATAGTTTAATAAGAAATTTCAGGATAGATGAACACATTCAGATGACTTTAAGACAGTGAATTCAACATGTATCATGAGCACATTAGGCTGTTAATGGATTACTGAGAATAAAGTGTATTATCAAACATTTGTGGAACCAAAGAATACCCTAGATACCCTAAATTGGCACTGTAATGGAAAATGATAAACCATAAAATAGCATTGGTTAAGGAAAAATGGACGCAATTTTACGATGGAAATGATGATTAAACTATTTTATTAAAAGGAAAATTTGTGTTACTCTGAAAAGGAACGGAGATGAATGAAAAGATAAATGTATTTGAAGTTCTAAAAAGAGTTCGAAGATGTTAGGTTTATAGAACTTATACAAGGAATATTCTGAAGAATTAAATTTAATTTGGACAACAGACCTTCAGCACAGCAGAGTCAGATTGTGTCTCCTGGTGGTAGTAGGTCTTCAGCTACCAACCTTGGTCCAGATGGATGTGCATTGATGAAGTTGAGAGAAAAGGGCAGACAGGTTCTGCCACAACACGGCACGAGCACTGCTCCTTTGGGTCACAACCATACTGTAGAAGCTGGATGCTCATCACACTGGTCATCACCTCAGTTATACACAGAAAAGGGAATTTGACATTTGGCCAGGTAATCAAATTCCAGATAGCGTTTGTTTATTGTTCAAAGTGCGATCAGAAAATCAAACTTAATTAAAAAAAAAAAAACACAAATCCATTTCTTCCGATGTGTTGTGATCAGAACAAAGTTGGCTTAAGCCTGGTGAAAATCAAGACAAAATCTTCGTAGTACAGTAATTTAAGAAAAAAAGGAGTAAAATGGGAAAAGATGAATTTTAAAGAAAAAAGTTCAGCAGAGCTTACGCTCTGGGCATACTTCGAATGGGGAAAGCTGAAACTGATCCCCCCCCAACCCCCGACTTTTCAAGACTCAACTGGGGAAAAACAGAGGGAAAGTTTTCCAACTTGGGGGATGGCCCGGTATTTTATTTTTTTTTTTTTTTTTGAAGGACAACTGAGCATGACCAATTACATTCAAAGATCAGGATGGGATCTGCCCATTAGTGTAAACTTTTGACCAATTGCACTGAGTTTCTTTGTTTGGTCTAGGGTCATAAAATTGACTAAAACGGAGATGCATGGAGACTTGGAAGCTGAGTGGTCAGTTCACAGTTTTTGGAATGTAAGCCTCACCCAGGGAGAGATAGAAGAATGCATAGGATTTGGTATGAAGAACGAAATCATCCTAAAGCATATATATGCTGCCTATTAAAGCATAAATTCTTTAAAACTTTAGTGACTAAGATATTCTACTTAATAAAGGAACAATGTGTCTACATTGTAAGTGTAATAATTTCTTTATAGTAGGCATGCAAAATTAATTCTTTGTGAAGATAAAGGAACACATATCAAATTGTATCAATAAAAGCAATTCAAACCATAATCGTCCATCACAGCATCCAGCTATAGTCTTCAGCTGCTGCTGTCATCTGTAAAGAATGAAAAGTTAGTTCATTGTTCACAATTAATAGTTTTAAGCATCAGAGAGAAAATATTCAGTCCTCAGGAGAAATATTCCTATGTTATCCATTGGAGGGCAACGTTGGACTTCTGAGTTTTAATAAGAGGAATCTTGCTGGTCAAGAGTCTGTGGAACATCATCGTAAACGTGCCACTTTTGCATTCTTTTGGCAAATGGGTTTGAGGGGAAATGACTCCAGATCCTGAGCAGGGAGTAACTTATCCACTTTATGGCCAATGGCATAAGGCTTCACAGCTCCGGTCTTAGGTGAAATAATTTCTCCTCAGCAAAGAATAATTTTATAAATTTGAATCCAGCTGTTGACACTACATCAGTGAGCAGCAGTATGGTTTCATGCCAAGAAAGAGTACTACAGATGCAATGTTTGCTCTAAGAGTGTTGATGGAGAAGTATAGAGAAGGTCAGAAGGAGTTGCACTGTGTCTTTGTGGATCTAGAGAAAGCATAACTGGGACAATCCGTTCAACACCACTTCCCTGGCTCCCTGTACTGTCAAACATAGCCACCCCACACATCCGGCGAGCAGCACTAACTCAAAGGATGCTTCAAAAAGCCAAAGATTCTCCTCACTTACCAATCCATGCAGATATCTACACTCCACCCACTGCCCGACTTCCTTCCAGACGGCCGATTTGGAAAAACCTTCTCCCAGCTGACTTCACCATCCAGACAGCTTTGCAAGAGGAATGGGAGACCAAGGAGGTCCCAAACAAACACCTGGTGACAAACCCCAACCAACAGGTCCTGGGCACCAATCTCCCAAGGAGACAGTGGTCTACACTCAATCGCTTCAGGACTGGACATGGCCCCTGCTTGGCCAGCCTTCACAGATGGGGCAGTAGCCCTAGCCCACTGTGCGCATGTGGAGAGGAGCAAACAATGGAACACATCATAGAGGCTTGCCCGCTCCAAAAACTGGAAGAAGGATTACACACCCTCCATACAGCAAACCAGGAGGCAACTGCTTGGCTTGAGGACTTTGCATTCGCTAAATAAATAAATAAATAGAGAAAGCATATGATAGGATGTCAAAAGAGGAAGTGTGGAACTGTATGAGAAAGTCATGAGTGGCAGAGAAGTATGTGAGGGTGGTGCAGGACATGTACAAGGAAGGCGAGATGGTGGTGAGGTGTGCTGTAGGAGTGACAGATGGATTTAAGGTTGGGGTGGGATTACATCAGGGATCGGCTCTGAGTCCCTTCTTGTCTGCCATGGTGATGGACAGGCTGACACACAAGGTCAGGCAGGAGTCTTCAGGGACCATGATGTTTGCAGATGACATTGTGATCTGTAGTGAGAGTAGGGAGCAGGTGGAAGAGAATCTGGAGAGGTGGAAGTATGCTCTGGAGGGAAAAGGAATGAACAGTAGTAGAAGCAAGACAGAATACATGAGTGTGAATGAGGCAGGTGTAACAGTAAGGATGGAAGGAGTAAAGGTAGTGAAAGTAGATGAGTTTAAATACCTGAGGTCAACCATCCAAAGCAATGCAAAATGCACAAGAGAGCTAAAGAAGAGAGTGCAGGCAGGGTGGAGTGGGTGAAGACAAGTGTCAGGGTGATTTGTGACAGAAAGATAGCAGCTAGAGTGAAAGAAAAGATTTACAAGATGGTAGTGAGACCTGCTATGATATATGGTTTGGAGACGGTGGCACTGATAAAAAAGACAGGAGGCAGAGCTGGAGGTGGCAGAGTTGAAGATGCTAAGATTATCATTGGAAGTCATTAGGAGGGACAGGATTAGAAATGAGTATATCAGAGGGACAGCTCAGGTAATGTGGTATGGACACAAATTAAGAGAGGTAAGACCAAGATGGTTTGGACATGTGCAGCGGAGGGATAGTGGATATACTGGACAAAGGATGTTGAAGATGGAGCTGCCAGGCAGGAGGAAAAGAGGAAGACCACAAAGAAAATTCATGGATGTAGTAAAGGAGGACATGGAGAGGGTTGGTGTTACAGAGGAAGATGCAAGGGATAGGGTGAGATGGAGGCAGAGGCAATATGGATGAAATGCTAGCTTCTCCTCTTAATAACCCTGATGGCAGGGTAGTCAGAGCTTTGTTGGGTGATCCTTTCTGCATCAACAGCAGTGGTTGTACTGGGCTGCTTCCAGGTGTGAATGTGTATCTGTGTGAATGTGAACAGGGCATCCTTGAAAAAGAGAGGTTTCCTCTCAATGGCCCTCCCCTGTACAAATAAAAATAAATTTAAAAAGTCAGCAGGTGCCTCAGGGTCACAAGTGTTTTACCCCTGAACCTGTATGCCTCACCTGAGTGGGGCAGTGAAGATTAATCTTCACTTGCAGAAGGGTTCCGACTACAGTCTCTGGTGAGCCACATGTCACAGCCCAAAGTTCATGACCATAGGTGAAGGTAGGAACAAAGACTGACCAGTAAATCAACAGTTTTGCTTGACAGCTGAGCTCCCTCTTCAATGGAGCGGTACAATATCCACATGACTGTGGATGCTCTTCCAAGCCATTCCTCAATCTCCCATTCCATTCTCCTTTCACTCGTGAAAAAGACCCCGAGATACTTGAATTCGTCCCCTTGGACCTCGTCCCCAACCTGAAGAGGACAGAGATTTTGTACATTGTCTACAGATTCACTGGGTTGATATGATACACATTAATTTGCCTCAATTAGAGGCACATAAAGAATAATAACATCAGTGGAATACCAAGGCAAACAACTGTGTACTAACTGTAATGATAGGACAGCTTGCACAGTGCCACAGAACCTAATATCTTGTTGATTTTGATTCAAAAGTTCACACAGCTGCTTGGTAATTGTTTGATGCCATGCTGTGAAAAGTTTATTCATGTCACCATTTATCCGGTTCATGAAGGGAAAACATTTTATGAAAAACACCGTGTATCAAGAGAAAAATCTGTGCAAACTCTGTCACCAGTGTTTTGATGACAATAAAGTGTTTTGATCAAGATATTCTTTATTTATTTGATATCCATGTTTACACAAGTTTGCAGTGTTGGTGCAAGCTGTCACACTGACATCTGCTCCACAGCAAGATTCTCGAGCTGTTCATGAGGAAGTTCCACATTAACATGCAGTCTGCTTTCCTCCTTTGAAACAACAGGCTCATCATTAGCCTGACAGCTCCAAAATCCTTCCCTGCTGACGTAAAGATGACCTTTTTGCCAGATCTGTCTGCGTCAGGTCAGAACAAGAGGACGATGATCACAGCCGTTATGCAAGCCTTTCAAATAAAACTATCTCCCTCCGGTGAATGCCAGCACACGTTTGCTGACGTCCAGACACTTCTCTTTCTCACCGCTCTTTCTTAGTTATTTGCATAATCCCTGTGACACTCTTATTAATAACGCCAGTGTAATTTGCATATCTATGCCTGAAATTGAGGACGGATATCTGCACAATAAATACAGTCCAGCAAGAAGCTGTCTGTTGTATCTTTTGGTTAGAAAAGAGAGCACATTTTTTCCCCCTTTCTTAAAGAAATGTTCAGGATTACATCACAGTGTAACAGCCAGACACTTTCAAAGACACAAATACAGAGATACTTTCAAAGTTTGCGTCTACAATCCTTTTCTTAAGTCCTTAGCTCCAGCCAAACAGGGAAGGGCTGGGGAAAAGGTAGAGCTTACCGCTCCAGTTTTGCCTGGCACTAGAAGAAGCTTCAACCCGCCCAAACGACCAAGACATCCAGGTAGACTCTGATGAAACCATCTTCTGTCCGAGAAGGCAGGTGAAGGATTTGTATTTGCTTCAACAGTGCCCCCTAGTGGCGACTAAAGATGGACTGATGATTTCAATTGATTTACCATAAGATCGCTGTTCTCTGCAGATGTTATCAACTCTTAAAATGCCTATTGGTCATCTATTTGTGAATGGCAACAGCAAATAGCTATGAAAATTAAGTGTTTTTACATTTGCAATGCTTTTAATCAAGATAGTCAACTTTGTCTAATGGATTTATTCACTTAAATAGGCACAAATTAATTTCAAAATTGTTCTCATTTTATGCTGTATGATGCTGGTGTATATAAAACAGATCTTCTGGACTCCTGTGACTGACAATGTTATGGGTCTGATTAATATTTTTGTGAGGATTCTTAGCTTTCCCAAATGGCAATTTAACAGATTCCACTACATTAGATGGATGCTTATGCCCCATCTTTTTTAAGCCTCAATGAAAACAAGAAACTTCTCAGATGAAGTTTTCTAATCTCATTGTATGTACTATCCACACCCGGTGGGACACAGAGCTGCATGCACAAACACATGCACGCACATGTACACCAGCAACTCCCTCTCTGTCCCTGGGAGACCAAAGGCTGAAAATGACAAGCCCGCAATGAGGTAATGACATTTCCTCCTGCGTAATGTGGCCAAAGGCATCTCTTTCTCTCTCAGACGACAAGGTACAGATATCTGGTCAGCTCCGGTGACAAACCCTTCTCTAATCGGCAGGTACAGCTCTCACTGCAGCTCAGGACCAAACCACAGAGTAGCATCTAAATAATTGAACAGGTGCAATATGTTGGGGGGGTAGGTAGTGTGTGGTGGGGGTGGCAACAAGGACTCACCCAAAATGTCCTCTGTTTGGGGTAAAAGTCATCACATGTTGGTTTTGGAAAAAATGTCAAAGCACTTGCCTCACATTTCTGAGGTCAAGAAATATGTTACTTTCCATTTTATTCCCCCAAGGGCATTAGCTGTCAACTGCTATTCTTTTTTTTTTCAGTTTTTATTTCACACATATCCACTATGAGCTCCATTCATGGCATATTGGAGCAAAACAGACAATGTGCTTTAACAATTTTTGGTTTCAAATTATTTTTTAATTAAATTGTTCAGCTACCCTGACAGCCAATCATGATATGTTGACATTTGACCACCGGCTTGCCTGTTGTTGCAGCAACTTCATGGTCATACTCATTGCTGATTTCACGGAAAAGGGTTGACAATGCTGGGAAGTGAGGGAGAAGTGTGTGTTTGTGTGTGTGGCAGGTTGACTGACCTTGGGAGACTGTCCCTGAGCAGTGTACAGGGGAGAGGGGAGGGACGGATTCAGTTGAAGCAGGTATCCAGTCCCCCAGCCACACATGGCGAGTGCCACGGCAGCAGTCAGCTGAAACCGAAGTGGCCTCTTTGTGAAGGCAAGGCGCTGCCCTCTGACACAGACAACAACAACACTCCAGAGTGTACAGGTATGCATGTGGGAAGAATATTAGTTAAAATGCTCATAGACGAAACTTGAGAAATATATAGTCATTTAAAAAAAAAAAAAAAACTCAAGAAAATGCAAAAAGAAAAACATCTATCTATCTATCTATCCATCTATCTATCTATCCACTCACTCAACACAATCAAACATATTACAAGATTACTGTGACCAATGTGCTCATCGGCAGTGGATACAAAAAGTCTACACACCCCTGTTCAAAGGCCAGGTTTTAAAAATGAGACCAAGATAAATCATTTCAAAACTTTTTCCACCATAAATGTGATCTATAACCTGTACAACCCCATTGAAAAACAAACTGAAATCTTTTAAGGGGAAAAATAAAAAATAAAAAACTTACAATAACCTGGTTGCATAAATATGCATACCCTGTTATAACTGATGATGTGGTTGTGTTCAGAATTAACCAATCACATTCAAACTCCTGTTAAATGGGAGTCATCACACACCTGCCACTATTTAAAGTGCCTCTGATTAACCCCAAGTAAAGTTCAGCTGTTCTAGTAGGCTTCTTCTGTGTCGGACATGCTCGAGTCGGGGTCGCCAATGTGGCATGAAGGAAGAAACACACAGGAGCCGAAGGTGAGTTTTAATCTTTACTCCTCAATTGCCACCAACAACTAACTCTTACCACCTCCTGGACTCCAAAACTGGGAAAACAAACCAAGCCCCCAAACCCAAATCCCGCTGGGTGAGAGGCTCACTATTCAGTCTGCCACAACATAAAATAACATGTTGGAATTTGGGTAAAGTAGACCCTCACAGCTTTTAATCCTGAACATTACCCTACTCTTAATCACCTAAAACTGTGTATTTAATGGCTAATGAAGTTAAATGCATAACTGCAAGTGGCTCGCTAACAAGGAAGTGTAGATGGCAATGAAAAAAAGGCAAAAAGGAGATGTAAACGTGAAATTCTGGCCTGGTAGCACTATATTTAAGCTTGTCCAATATCCCCTCTCCCAACTACCTCTGTACAAGGATTTAAGCACTTTTTAAACCGTGAATCACTGTTAAAATATGGTGAGATCACCATCTTTGGCACAGTATACATGGTTGTATTCTGAGAGATCAAGCACAACATATTTTATATTATTTTTATATTATTTTGTTAGTTGGAGGACTTCTTTTATTCAGTGACTACCTCTGGCTTAATAAAGAAATAAAGACGAATATCTACTTCCTCAGGCTAAAAAAAAAGAGTTAAATGTATAAAAATCAAATGTATGAGGAAAAAGTATGAGGAAATTTGAGAAGTCTCAAATTGAAGAGAAAAACTTACAAATTTACAAGAAAAATGCATATTAGTGTGTATTAGTGTATTAGTGTCAGATGAGCGCACTCCCTCCTCCCGTCCTGTGGGAGGATCCCCAGCTCCGCAGGTAATCAAGACACCTGCGTGAGTGGACGCACTTGCTGTCTCCTCGCTGCCAGCGCTTAAAAGGATCAGTCTGTGAACGCTCCAGTGCTGGCTAGTTGGGTATACTGCCAATCAAATATTTAAGTAAGTAAAGTTTTCAGTGTTTTTTGGAACCCAGAGAATTTATCGTCTTTTCCTTTCTCATTCTCAGGTTGCTGCCATCTCTGCGGTGTGTCCCTGGGGGTTTTGTGTGCGCTCACCTACTCCATCAACTTCATCGGCTTCATCCCTGTTCACCTACTCCACCCAGTCAGACGTCCACCTACTTGTCTCTTCTGCAGCACCTGTTTCCATTCATCTTAGCCGTCCTGGGTTCCTCGTTGGGCTCTCTGCTCCCACTCATAAGCATTCCCAAAAATCATTATTATCTGTCTCCCTCCTCGCTCTAATCCACTGTCATTTCTCCCATTACAGGCTGGGCGCTCTTCTGGCGAGTGAGTTTTTTTTCCGCTACGTTTGCTGCATTCCTTTTCAATAAAACTGTGTTTAAACTTTGCTTCATGGCATTGTGTGTGTTCTGTGGTGTAGCACTTTGCACTTGGGCTGATTGTGTTAGTAAATCATGACAGAATGAGCCAGCCAAGAATTAGGCCCAGTAGGTGCTACAGCAGCGGAACACTCTGCCCTTTTCCGCCTCGATGTCACCGAGAGGCAGGTGGCCATGCTAACTGAACAGATGCAGACTATTACACAGCAATTGAGTACGGTCACCGAACACCTAAGCCACATGTCTCATTCGGGACCTCTTCCTTCACCTCCGCTCAGATTCTGGATGGAATGACGTTTCCCTAAGAAGCACCTACCTCTAGGGCCTTAATACCAACCTGCACAACGACCTGGCGATTCATGCTACTCCGTCCTCTCTGGATGAGCTTATCGATCAAGCCGTTAGTCTAAATAATCGGTACCACGAGCACGCAAAGGAGCAGAAGGCCTCCTCTGACCCATCCGTCTCGCATATGTTCTCCCCGACTGCTGGCTTAGGTGAGACGACTCCTCGTCCGAGGCTATGGTGCTCGGCCGAGTCCAATTGACTCCGGAGGAGCGTCGGTGACAGAGAGAATCCGGGCTTGCATGTATTGTGGCTTGCCGAAGCACAAAATTTTCAATTGCCACCTTAAGCCCAAAAGACTCGGCCCATCAATAGCCGTGGGGTGGTCTGATGGCGGGAACTCTATTCATTCCACCGGTAGCTTTTCCATTCCGGACCTCATTCAGTTACCGGGGGTTGAGAGGAGGGTTTCAGCTTTAATTGATGCAGGGGCGGAGCAAAATTTCATCTCTCAGCAGCTCGTGAAGGAAATTGGCATACCCACAGCTAAACTGCTGGCTTCGCTAAACATTGCAGCACTTTCTGGGAGTTGTGTGGCGTCTTTTAGCGAGTGCACAGCACCGATCTCCGTCCTTCTGTCCAGGAACCACCGGGAGACCATTTCATTCCTTGTTCTCCCTAATTCCGTCCTCCCTGGTGGTTCTGGGGTATCCGTGGCTCCGGAAGCATAACCCTATTATTAATTGAGCACAAAATTCCATCTCTTCCTGGAGCCCTTTTTGTTTAGCATCCTGCCTCTGTTCAGCCGAGTGTTCTCCATCCCTTTCCATCTCCTCTCCTCCAGTGGAGCTGCCAGATCTCAGCCTCGTACCCGAGGTCTATCATGACCTCGGGGAGGTCTTTAGCAAGAGCCCTTTCTTTGCCTCCTCACCGCTCTTATGACTGTGCTATTGACCTCCTCCCGGGTGCCCGGTTGCCACCTAGCTGGCTCTACAGCCTTTCTGGACTGGAGATGGGGGCGATGGAAAGTTATATTAAGGACTCTTTGAACGCTGGCCTCATTCGGCCTTCCTCTGCACTTCTTGGGGCAGGGTTCTTCTTTGTCGGTAAGAAGGATGGGTCTCTGCGTCCGTGCATAGATTTCTGAGAGTTAAACGCCATCACCGTCAAAGATAAATACCCTCTGCCCCTGATCAACCCTGCATTTGAGTTCCTTCGGCGCACGCGGGTGTTCACTAAATTAGATCTGCATAATGCGTATCATCCATCCATCCATCCATCCATCCATCTTCTACCACTTTTCCGGAGGTCCGGGTCGCGGAGGCAGCAGCTCAAGCAGAGAAGCCCAGACTTCCCTCTCCCCAGCCACCTGCTCCAGCTCTTCAGACAGGATACCAAGGCGTTCCCAGACCAGCTGGGAGACATACTCTCTCCACCAAGTCCTGGGTCTGCCCCGGGGTCTCCTCCCAGTGGGACGTGCCTGAAACACCTCAAGTGGGAGGCGCCCAGGAGGCATCCTAATCAGATGCCCATACCACCTCAACTGACTCCTTTCAATGTGGAGGAGCAGCGGTTCTACTCTGAGCCTCTCCAGGATGACTGAGCTCCTCACCCTATCTCTGAGGGTGAGTCCAGCAATCCTACAGAGAAAGCTCATTTCAGCCGCGATTTTGTTCTTTCGGTCATTACCCAAAGCTCGTGACCATAGGTGAGAGTAGGAACGTAGATTGACTGATAAATCGACAGCTTTGCCTTAGAGCTCAGTTCCCACTTCACCACAACAGACCAGTACAACGTCCACATCACTGCAGATGCTGCTCTGATCCGTCTGTCAATCTCTCGCTCCATTTTCCTCTCACTCGTGAACAAGACCCCAAGATACTTAAACTCCTCCACTTGGGGGAGGAGCCTGTCCCCAATCCAGAGAGGACAATCCACCTTTTTCCAGCTGAGGACCATGGACTCGGACTTGGAGGTGCTGATTTTCATCCCAGCTGCTTCACACTCAGCGGAAAACCGTCCCAGCAAGAGCTGTAGGTCACTGCTGGATGAAGCCAACAGGACAACATCATCTGCAAACAACAGAGATGAGATCCTGTTGTCACCAAGCCTGACACCCTCAGTTCCCTGGCTGTGCCTAGAAATCCTGTCCATAAAAATTATGAACAGGATCGGTGACAAAGGGCAGCCCTGGCGGAGTCCAACTCTCACTGGGAATGAGTCCAACCGAGTGTTGGCAATATGAACCAAACTCTCACAACGGTCGTACAGAGACTGAATAGCTCGTAACAACAAGCCCGATACGCCATACTCCTGAAGCACCCCCCACAAAAAACCATGAGGGACGCAGTCAAATGCCTTCTCCAAGTCCACAAAACACATGTAAACTGGTTGGGAAAACTCCCACGAACCCTCAAGAATTCTCGAGAGGGTAAAGAGCTGGTCCGATGTGCCATGGCCAGGACGAAAACCACATTGCTCTTCCTGAATCCGAGGTTCGACCAACAGCCAGACTCTCCTCTCCAGTACCTTGGCATAGACCTTCCCAGGGAGGCTGAGGAGTGTGATCCCTCTAAAGTTGGAGCATACCCTCCGGTCCCCTTTTTTGAAGAGAGAAACCACCACCCCAGTTTGCCATGCCAAAGGCACTGCCCCTGACCTCCACACAATGTTGCAGAGGCGTGTCAACCATGACAGCCTCACAACATCCAGGGCCTTGAGGTACTCAGGGCGAATGTCGTCCACCCCCGGGGCCCAGCCACCAAGGAGACTTTTAACCACCTTGGCGACCTCAGCCCCTGTGATAGGCGAGTCATCTCCCTCGTCCCCAAACCCTGCTTCCTCTGTGGAAGGCGTATCAGTGGGATTGAGGAGATCCTCGAAATATTCCTTCCACCGCCCGACGATATCCCCAGTCGAAGTCAACAGTGTCCCATCCGCACCATACACAGTGTCGACAGGGAGCTGCTTTCCCCTCCTGAGCTGCCAGACAGTTTGCCAGAATCTCTTCGAGGCCGACCAAAAGTCTTGTTCCATGGCCTCACCGAACTCCTCCCATACCAGGGTTTTTGCTTCAGCAACCACCTGAGCTGCACTCTGCATGGCCTGCCGGTACACCTCAGCTGCTTCAGGAGTCCCACAAGCCAACCAAGCTTGATAGGACTCCTTCTTCAGCTTAATGGCCACCCTCACCACTGGTGTCCACCACTTGGTTCGGGGGTTGCCACCACGAAATGCACCGACCACCTTGCGGCCGCAGCTCTGGGCCGCCGCTTCAACAACAGAGGTGGAGAACATGGCCCATTCAGACTCCATGTCTCCAGACTCCCTCAGAATGTAGTTGAAGTTCTTCCGGAAGTGGGAGTTGAAGACCTCCCGGACAGGGGCCTCAGCCAGACGTTCCCAGCACACCCTCACTATACGTTTGGGTCTACCAGGTCTGAATGGCTTCATCTCCTGCCATCGGATCCAACTCATCACCAGGTGGTGATCAGTTGACAGCTCTGCACCTCTCTTTACCCGGGTGTCCAAGACATACGGTCGCAGGTCTGATGACACGAAAACAAAATCGATCATCGACCTGCGACCTAGGGTGTCCTGGTGCCAGGTGCACATATGGACACCCTTATGCTTGAACTTGGTGTCCGTTATGGACAAACTGTGGTTAGCACAGAAGTCCAATAATTGAACACCACTCGGGTTCAGATTGGGCAGGCCGTTCCTCCCAATCACCCCCCTCCAGGTTTCACTGTCATTGCCCACGTGCACATTGAAGTCCCCCAGTAGGACAATGGAGTCTCCAAGAGGAGCACCCTCCAGCGCCCCAGTCACAGACTCCAAAAAGGGTGGGTACTCTGAAACATCATTTGGTGCATAGGCACAAATGATGGTCAGGACCCGTTTCCCAACCCAAAGGCGCAGGGAAGCAACCCTTTCGTCCACCGGGGAAAACTCCAATATAGAGGCAGCAAGGTGGGGGGATACAAGAATACCTACCCCTGCTCGTTGCCTCTTGCCCAGGGCAACTCCAGAAAAGGCCAAGCTCCAGCACCTCTCCAGCAGACTGGTTCCGGAACCGGAGCTGTGTGTTGAGGTGAGGCTGACTATATCTAGCCGGTATCTCTCAACCTCGTACACCAGCTCAGGCTCCTTCCCCACCAGAGAGGTGACATTCCACATACCAAAAGCCAGTTTAGAAAGCTTGGGATCAGTCCGCCAAGGTCTACGCCTTTGACTGCCACCTAATCCACACAGCACCGGACCCCCATGATCCCTCCTGCAGGTGGTGAGCCCACTGGAGGGCAGACCCATGTAACTCCTTCGGGCTGAGCCCGGCCGGGTCCCATGGGTGGAAACCCAGCCACCAGACGCTAGCCTTCGAGCCCCTCCCCCAGGCCTGGCTCCAGGGTGGGGCCCCGGTAACCCCATACCGGGCAGGGTTCACTGAATCCTTGATATAGAATTTATCATGAGAGTCTGTTGGATCGTTCTTAGTCTGGCCCTTCACCCAGGACCAGTTTATCTTGGGTGACCCTATCAGAGGCAAATTGCCCGGACAACATAGCTCCTGGGATCACTGGGGCACGCAAACCCCACCACCACCACCACGATAAGGTGACGATCCATGAGGGGGTAATGCATATCATTTAGTCTGAATTCGCGAGGGGGGCGAATGGAAGACGGCATTTAAAACTCACTTGGGGCAGTTTGAATATCTGGTGATGCCCTTTGGGCTCACCAACGCCCCCGTCATCTTCCAGCGATTGATTAATGAAGTCCTGCACAATATGATTAATCAATTCGTTTTTGTCTACCTTGACGATATTTTGATTTTTTCGCGCATGCCAGAGGAGCACTCAGTTCATGTCAGGGCCATGTTACAATGGCTCCTGGAAAATCAGCTCTTTATGAAGGCCGAAAAGTGTGAGTTTTCCACCAGCTCCACTTCCTTCCTGGGCTTTATTATTGCTGAGGGAGAGCTGAGGGCCGACCCGGCAAAGGTGAAGGCTGTGCTTGATTGGCCTACACCCCAGTCCCGTAAGGTGCTCCAACGCTTCCTAGGATTTGCTAACTTTTATTGTCGCTTCATTAGAAATTACAGTGTGGAAGCACAGCCTCTTACGCAGCTGACCTCAGTCAAGGTGCTTTTTATCTGGTCTGAGGCGGCTGAACGGGCCTTCCTTAAACTGAAGAGCCTATTTTCCAATGCTGCCATCTTGACCATAGTCGAGGTGGACGTTTCTGATTCGGGGGTGGGCGCTGTCCTCTCACAGCGCTCAGCCTCCGATCAGAAGCTCCATCCGTGCACGTATTTCTCTCGGCGGCTCACGCCAGCCAAGAAGAATTACAACGTAGGTGATTCAGAGCTTTTGACCATGAAATTGACTCTGGAGGAGTGGAGACACTGGCTGGAGGGAGCAATTAATCCTATTGTGGTGTGGACCGACCATAAAAACTTAGAATATCTCCAGTCGGCCAGCCGATTAAATGCCCGGCTGATTAAATGCCCAGAAGGCCCAATGGGCCTTTTTCTTTATTAGATTCAATCTTACCATCACCTATAGGCCGGGCTCCAGAAATATGAAACCTGATGCTCTCGCCTGCCAGTTTTCCTCTGACTTCTCAGCCCTCTCCTCCCTCCCCCAGCGCATTATCTCCCCGTCATGCATCCTTGGGGCCCTCACATGGCAGATCGAGCAGAGGGTCCTACAGGCCCAAGCCACTGAGCCCAAACCTGAGGGAGGACCTGAGAATCGACTGTTTGTCCTGGCCGGCCTCCGCAGCGACGTTATCAGGTGGGGCAACACCAGTCATTTTGCCTGTCACCCAGGGGTTTTGCATACCACCAATCTCATTCAGCGAGTGTTCTGGTGGCCCACGCTGCAGACGGACATCCAGGATTATGTTAAAGCATGTCAAGTGTGCACCAGAAATAAATCCAACTCTTCCCCTCCCGCCGGTCTACTTCACCCCCTCCCAGTCCCCAGCCGATCCTGGTCACACATTGCCTTGGATTTCGTCACTGGACTTCCTCCCTCTAATACAGTTATCCTCACCACTGTTGACAGATTTTCCAAGGCCATTCATTTAGTACTCCTCCCCAAACTGCCCTCCACCTCAGAGACTGCCAGTCTATTCACCAACCACGTCATTCATCTTCTCGGCATTCTGCTGGACATCGTGTCTGATCGGGTCCACAATTCATATCCCAAGTATGGAAGTCTTTTTGCCGGACTCTGGGCACCTCAGTCAGCCTGTCATCAGGATACCACCCGCAGAGCAATGGGCAGGCTGAGCGCACTAACCAATCCCTGGAGGCTGCCCTCATATGTGTGGCATCCTGCAGTCCATCGACATGGAGCACTCATTTGACCTCGGTGGAGTACGCCCACAATTCTGCAGTTTCTTCAGCTACGGGATTAACACCCTTCGAGGCATCGATGGGGTACACCCTCCCTCTGTTGCCCATGGCGGAGAGGGAGGTTGCCGTGCCATCTGTGGAGGCCCACGGCCACTGTTGTCATCACCTATGGAGGGCCACCCTCGCTGCGCTCCTCCGTTCCACTGAATGGAACTGACAGTATGCGGACCGCAGGCGGGTTCCAGTGCCCAGATACGCAGTTGGGCTAAAGGTGTGGCTGTCGGACGACCAGGTGGCTCTTAAAACTGAATCTCGTAAGTTGTCACCTTGTTTCCTGGGTCTGTTTCCCATCTCCCGAGTCATCAATGATGTCACAGTCCACCTGGAGATTCCGACAGCCCTCCGTATTCATCCGACCTTCCACATATCCAAGATCAAGCCCCTTTCCGCCAGTCCTGTCTGTTCCCCCCAAGCCTCCTCCTCCCCCTCGGATCCTCGACGGTCAGACCACCTACACTGTTCAGAGTATCCTGGACATTCACCGTTGCAGCCGGGGGCTGCAATATGTGGTCCACTGGAAGGGCTACGGACCCGAAGAAAGGTCATGGATTCCCCAGTTGTATTTCCATGACAAGGGGATGGTCCAGGTCTATCACTGAGCCCATCCCGACAAGCCCGTTGGGCTGCCAGGAGGCGTCCCTTGAGGAGGGGGGGCACTGTTATGATCGGGTGAGCGCACTCCCTCCTCCCATCCTGTGGGAGGGTCCCCAGTTCCACAGGTAATCAAGACACCTGCGTGAGTGGACGCACCTGCTGTCTCCTCACTGCCAGTGCTTAAAAGGATCAGTCTGTGAACGCGTCATTGCTGGCTCGTTGGGTATACTGCCAATCAAATATTTAAGTAAGTAAAGTTTTCAGTGTTTTTTGGAACCCAGAGAATTTACCGTCTTTTCCTTGCTTATTCTCAGGTTGTTGCCATCTCTGCGGTGTTTTCCCCAGGGGTTTTGTTGTGCGCTCACCTGCTCCATCAACTTCATCGGCTTCATCCCTGTTCACCTACTCCACCCGGTCAGATTTCCACCTACCTGTCTCTTCTGCAGCACCTGTTTCCATTCATCTTAGCCGTCCTGGGTTCCTCGTCGGGCTCTCTGCTCCCACTTGTAAGCATTCCCAAAAATCATTATTATCTGTCTCCCTCCTCGCTCTAATCCGCTCTCATTTCTCCCATTACAGGCTGGGCGCTCTTCTGGCGAGTGAGTTTTTTTCCGCTATGTTTGCTGCATTCCTTTTCAATAAAACTGTTTAAACTTTGCTTCTCGGCATTGTGTGTGTTCTCTGGTGTAGCACTTTGCACGTGGACTGATTGTGTTAGTAAATCATGACAATTAGGAGTAAGTTTACCAGTCCCTCCAGGATTTCGCAGGTTGTTTTTTTTTAATTATTGTTGCGGCCCAAAAAGCCTGAATTTGCGGGACCTTTTTAAAAAAAAGTTGCAGTGTTCTGAGAGGATTTTTTAAAAATTTGTGGGAAGAATTGCAAATTTTAAAGGAGATGCTTTTTTCTGCATTTTATTGCAATAATATTCTATAACACCACAAGAAAAGCACAGAATTGTCAAAATTTCTTATTAAACAATGATTTGTAGATTAAGCAGAAAGTTATGCTATACAGAAAAACTCTTTTATGCAACAGCAACTACAGACATTAACACAATATGTGATGACTGAATGAGCGCGCTCGCCCTCCCTTTCTGTGGGAGGTTGTCCATCAGGCTCCAAGCTCCGCAGGTCATCAGCGCACCTGCGAGAGTGGACACTTCTGCCTCTTTTCTGCCAGTGCCTAAAAGGACCTGCTCGTGAGCACTTCGACGCTGGCTCATTGGGTATAGCTGCCTTGAACGAGGACAAGAATAGAACGTTGTTTGCAACTCAGCTTAACTCTCCTTTTCCTCCTCTCTCCCCAGGTTGCTGTCATATCTGCGGTGCGTCTCCAGGATTGCAGTGCATTCACCTGTCCCATCTTCATCTTCACCTCAGATTGCCTTCTCCACCAGGTCAGATTCAGCAAGACTCCCACTGCCCCACCAGCTCTGTCTTGCTGGTTCCTCCGCCTTCCTGCTGGGTTCCTCTGCTGGGCTCTCTGCTCACCCACAGTAAGATCATACCCCTGCTTATCATTATTCCTAGCCTCCTTCCTCATCCCTAATCTGCTCTCATCTCCCTCTCTTCACAGGTTGTGTCCCTCTCAGTGTGCGCTACTTTCTTTTCTGTTGAGAGAGTTTTTTTCAATAAAGTTGTGTTTAACGTTACCCCTCTGCATTTGTGTGCCTTCTCTGGTGTTAGCAGCCTGCATGTGAGCTTTTCTACTCGCAGTCATAACACAATATCCATTACAACAGCTAAATTGCATTGAATTCATGTTAAAGAGTATAGATTTGGAAATTATTGGCAGCGCCTTCATTTGAAACTCCCTAACTGCAGCGATCCCAACTACTCAGTACCGGTCGCAGGAAAAAAAAGAAATAATTTATTCTGTTGCTCTGTATTGTCTAACGAAGTCTGTCTAGTAATCAATATTCTCTCTGTTTCCATGTCTGACTCCGACTTGTCTGTCTGTCTGCGCATCTTGACACACATCTGTCTCATCAGATACTCATCTTTCCTTTACCGGGAGTCATACCAGGAGGAGGTACTCTCCTTGGGGGTTTGTCAAGGTGAGGCCTTGCGTTGGTCCATGTCCAGACTGGAGATTCACAGTTTTAAAGCTCATTAAAGGTGTATGTTATAAAATGTTCAAACACTGGATGTAGTGTTATATTTGCTTGTTTGTTTGCTCGCGACGGGGTGCTTTCAGGCAAACAGACTTTTTTCAATACAAACCTGGTATTATGTAGTTATTGTTCATATATGTGGTTCATGTTGGAACTCTCATTTGTGTGGTATGCTGCTCTGTTTTTTAAAGTGAGACATTTTCTACTACTTTCAGCACTTCTCACTCTATATAAAACTTTGTTTGAGCCTCACTTACATTACTGCAATATCATATGGTGTAACACATTTCCAACTCACCTAAAAAAGCTAGAACTTCTCCAAAAGAAAGTTATATGTGGCTTATCATGGTCTGAATATAATTCTCCTACTAGTCATCTTTTCCATCATTATAATCTTCTAAGATTTACTGAGCATAATTACTTCCAGAATGCCTGTATAATGTATCAGGTTGTCCACAAACTCAACTATAAATTATGTGAACTCATTCCAGCCTTCCTTCCCATGTACACCTATACCACTAGAAATAAAAACCAAATTACTAGGAAAAAACGAAGACTACAGTCCACCAGGTTTAGTATTGTGTGCAGAGGACCGCAGATTTGGAATGAGCTTGATGAGAATCTAAAAATGCCACCTTCCATCTCCATCTTCAAGAAAAAAACTAAAAATGCAACTCCTATCATTATATAATTAATCTGTTATTTGCTACACAAGCTTGCTTACTGATGAGTTGTTACTTTATTGTAATTTTGTTTTATATGTTGATTCACTCCAGTAGTATTTAATAACTTGACTATACTGTATATCTTGAACTCACCTGCTAATTCAATGTAAACAAATGCTGGGATTATGTGCTATATGTCTGTCATATGTTTGTTTGTTCCTGTACACAAAGACATCAGACTGATTTCATTATTTTATAGTAGAATTGGGCTCCCTACTAAAAGCTTTAAATAGCTTATTTGGGATGACCCGTTCACACTGCAAAACAGTGTAAAAAAAAAGCCTATTGTATACTGCTAATCATGCTGTTGATAATTCATATTGTAATTCATTCATGCTGTTGATAATGTGTGTGTGTGTGTGTGTGTGTGTGTGTGTGTGTGTGTGTGTGTGTGTGTGTGTGTGTGTGTGTGTGTGTGTGTGTGTGTGTATAAACTGTGAAACTGTTTCCGGTTCCGCCATCTCCGGTGGTATAAGAGGGGCTGCTGATAGAGATCCTCTGGTCCGCTTTCCTCTGCCAAGTGGCTGCATGTACGGTCAGGTGTACAGAAGCCCTGTTTCATAATAAAGTAGAGTTCAGCTCCACTCCTGGCTTCATCATTGTCTACAAGTTATGACATAACATTTGGTGACGAGAAACAAAATTATGGCAGCGTATGGGCTACCTCAACCTCTGGTGCCATTTCTAGAGTACACGGGAGAGGCAGTGATCCTGTAGCTGCAGTGGCGGGCCATGTTTGAGGGTTACACTGGGGCACTGGCCCTAAGCAGACTCAACGGGAGGTGACGACGAGCACTTTTGGCTCACCATTTTGGCGTGGAGGGCCGAAGAATTCTCGGTACATTGGGAGAAACGGAGTGCTACGAGGATGCTGTCGAGCGGTTGGCTGAGCACTTCGCTGGGCAGACGAGGACCACGAAGCTGTGGGTGGTGGGAGTGTTGGCATCAAATGAGGCTAAGCTAGTTAGCTGGGAGAAGCTAAGGCACAGCCAGTGTCTATGAACAGAATGAATGAATGAATGAATGAATGAATGAATGAATTTATTTATTTCGGATAATACAGTACAGGTTAAAAGAAACTGTATAATATAACAACAAGGTCAAATTAGACAAAGACTCCTTCTACTAAACAATTCCACGTGAGTTATCCGAAATGGGTGATGGCTGAAGCCGCAGCTTATATTGCCCACCCATATTCCATCCAAGAATTCAAAAGAAAAAAGAGTAAACAAGACAAGAGTGATTACAATTTAGAACAAAGCTAAGACAAAGTGTGACTGAGAGAAAAAAAAGAAAACTAAGCTAAGCTAAGTTAAGCGGTTACTATTCAAGACAAATCTAAGACAGAATGTCACAGAGAGAAAAAAAAACAAAACAAAAAAAAACAAAAAAAAAACCCACTAAGCTACAACACAACACAGGCTGGATATGTCAATCCTTATGTGAGTTTACATGTCGTCTTGTAAATATGTTTGGAGTATTTCTTCCTTTAGTTTTTGTTTAAATTGTCCAAGCGTTGTACATGATTTTAATTCAGGTCCATAATCGTTCCATAATCTGACTCCTTGCACTGAAATACAGTGTTGCTTGGTGGTTGTTCTCACTGTAGGCTTTTGAAATATACATGTTCCTCTGAAGTGATATCGTTTCTCCCTTGTTTGGAACAACTTTTGGATATTTGCGGGCAGTGATAAATTCTTCACTTTGAACATTATTATTGCGGTTTTAAAGTCAACCAGATCTTTCAACTTGAGAGTTTTTTGTTTAAGAAAAAGTGGGTTTGCTGGTTCCCTGTAAGCTGCTTTGTTTATTATTCTAATAGCTCTCTTTTGAAGCATAAAGAGTGGATATATGTTTGTTTTGTATGTATTTCCCCATACTTCATTACAATATGTCATGTATGGGAGTATTAATGAATGATACAAGGTGTATAGTGTGGGTTGATTCAGCAAATATTTCACTCTGTGTAATATTGCAATTGATTTGGAAACTTTACCTTTAATATAATTAATATGTGACTTCCAACACAGTTTGTTATCAATTATTACTCCAAGGAATTTAGTTTCAGATACCCTTTCAATCTCTACACCATTTACACTGAGTTTGGGTACTGGATTGTTGTGATGGTTGTTAAAGACTGTAAATTTTGTCTTACTTAAATTGAGCGTTAATTTGTTTGAATCAAACCACAGTTTAAGCTTTTCTAATTCCTTCCCGAGTGTATCCAGAAGTTGTTCCAAATTGTTTCCACTGCATAGCAGATTAGTGTCATCGGCAAACAATATTAAGTCCATTTTTTCTGAAACTTTACATATATCGTTTATATACATATTGAATAATAATGGTCCCAAAACTGAACCCTGTGGGACTCCACAGGTGACCTTCAGCAACTCTGAGTTTTTGTTGCTAACACATACATACTGATATCTATTCTTTAAGTAACTACTTAACCAGGACAGTGCTACCCCTCTAATACCAGAATTTTGTAGTTTCTTTAATAATAAATTATGATCTACTGTATCAAATGCTTTTTTAAGATCTAGGAATACTCCAACTGAATACTCTTTATTTTCAATGGCTGTTGATATTTTTTCTGTAAATTCCATTAGGGCATATGCAGTTGTCCTCTTGTGTCTGAACCCATATTGCTACTCACATAATAAATCATTCTTCAGTATGAAGTTGTCAATTCTCTCATAGAATATTTTTTCAAGTATCTTGGAAAATTGCGGTAATAGTGAAATTGGTCTATAGTTTGAGAGTTCCCCTCTGTCGCCCGTCTTGTATATCGGAATTACTTTAGCTATTTTCATTGCATTGGGAAATATACCTGATTGGAGAGACAGGTTGCAGATATACGTCAGTGGTTTTACTATGCATTCGATAACAGTTTTGACTAGTAGCATGTCAATACCATCACAGTCAGTAGATGTTTTACTTTTGAACGATTTAACAATTTCAATGACCTCTCTTTCGTCTGTGTTCTTTATGAAGATGGAGTCTTTTACAGCAGTGTTATTGCATATTGTATCACCTGTTGGCACCGTAGTGGGTATTTCTCGGGCCAGTTTAGGTCCAATGTTAACAAAAAAATTATTAAATTCATCTGCAGGTGAAGCAATATTCACACTCTGAGTCGTTTTATTATTTTTTGGAATATTAGTTGGGTAGCTTGTATTTCTGCTTTTATTTCCAAGGATACTGTTGAGTATTGTCCATGTATTTTTAATATTGTCTCTGTTTTTCTCCAGTTCTTTACCGTAATAGTCTCTTTTACTACATCTTATTATATATGTTAACTTATTTTTGTATGTTTTATACCGCTGCTCTGCTTCTTTTGTTCTTTTCTTTAGGAAAGCTTTATATAATAAATTTTTCTTTTTACACGCCTTTTGTAGTCCTTTGGTTAACCATGGCTTATTAGCAAATTTGTGTTTAAGCTTTTTTATTACTAATAGGCAGTTTTTTTCATAAAGAGTGGTTACAATATTTATAAATGTGTCATAGGCTTCATTTACATCTGATACATAGACTTCTGTCCAGTCTTGCTTCAGCAAGTCCTCTTTAAGAGAACTGATTGCATTTGGTGATTTGTGTCTGAACGATTTTGAAGTTTTTTCTGCGTTGGGCCCCGTGTGGCCATGGATAAGTGCAAAGGTTGGCAAGTGGTCACTTATATCATTTATCAATAATCCACTTTCTATTTTCTTATCTAAAACATTGACAAACAGGTTGTCAATAAGTGTAGCAGAGTGAACTGTGATTCTACTGGGATGTGTTATTGTGGGATATAGACTCATGCTGTACATAGAGTTCATGAACTCTGTAACTACATTTTGTTGATGAGGATTCAGTAAGTCAATATTGAAATCTCCACAAATTGCTACCATTTTCTTACTAGTAATATTATTGTACAGCTCGACTAATTTATCTCTGAATGCCTCAATGCAAGTTCCCGGCATTCTATATATGCAGCTTATGATTAGATTTTTTGTTTTGTCTAGGTCAATCTCAACAGTAACACATTCCAAAATCCCTGGTAGTGCTAAGGACATTTCATTTACAAGCTTACACCTGTACAGGTCATCAATATACAGTGCAACACCACCACCCTTTTTTTGAGTTCTGTTAATATAAAACATCTGATATCCTTCTATTGCCATCAGGGGAGCCTGATCTTCATTAAGCCAGGTTTCAGAGACTGCAATGGCTGTGAATTTTCTGTCTAGCTGTTTTAAATAGTCCTGAATCTGTGGAAAGTTTTTGTTAAGACTTCTGCTATTGAAGTGTATTATTGACAGTTTACCATCTAATTGCATTTGACTTTTGAATTGTTTTTCAGTGTAATATTCACAGTGGTTATGAATATTATTGAAAAAGTGGTTATCAGGATCAATATCATTCTCCATCTCTTGTGGTTTATGTTCAGCATAATGGTATGTTTTCAGAGTTTGAGTTTCCTCATTCTGTGTCAAACAGGGTAGCCACACAGCTAACTGCGGCCCAAAAGAGGGTTTCAAGCTACCAGCTGGGCATCGAGGTGGGACTGGGGGAGTCCCCGGTCACTGAAGAGGGCGGGCCAGCCGTGAAGCACAGAAAGGTGGGGGACCGGAGCGTTGATGAGTCGGACGGCACGGTGTGCAACGACAGTGGAGAGGGAGAGCAGCAGGAGTCATCCCTGCAGCTGGAGGCTAGACAGCGGGACCATGGAGGCTGAGAGCCCCGGGGAAGAGCAGCGACAGCCAGGCCTGGAGACGATGCAGCAGCAAGCCTGGGATAAGGGTGCCGAGAGCAGCAACAAAACACCCAGGTCGGAGAGTGACGCCAAGCAGAGCGAAGCTGAGAGCCCCGGAAGAGAGCAGCTACAACTGGGCATGGTGACAGCGCAGTGGAGTGCCTGGAACGAGGGCACTGGGAGCAGCGATGAGGTGCCTGGGTCAGGAAGCGACGCCGACGAGAAGGCTTCGGTTTTCTGCGGAGTGCGGCCACGGGGGGCCGGAGTGTTTAAAGCCACGACAGTGGTGTTGAGAGCGATCGGGAGCGGACCGTCGAGCAGGGAGGGACAGTGTGCCGGACAGCAGCATGGCGGGTCCTGGAAAAAGGAGCAGGTGATGGTGAAGAGGGACACTCTCTCTGGAGAGATTATTTTTGATCCTGGGGGCAGACGGCGGCCAGGGACACGTATGTCGTGGGGCTGCCCGGGGCCTCCGAGCCTGGCTTCTCTTCGGCGACCAAGGGAGTGGTATGGTTTGGGGCTGTCCTGGGCCTCCGAGCCGGTTTTACCCCTGGCTGCCAATGGACATTGGTGTGACTTAAGTGTGATAAAAGTCCATTTGTTCTGAGTTAGTGGTTTGGGGATTATTTTAGTATGGTATATAGGAGATATGGTAGCATTTTTTTTTCTTTTGTGGTGTAGAGGCTGGGTTAATCATCTCAGACTGGATGCAGAGGGTAAACAGAGAAGGACAATAGGAATGGGGATTATGGTGAGGTAGCAGGAAGAAGGGGTTGGGGGAGAAAGGATGAATGTATTGTGATGTGAGATGTCATGCAGATGTGAGAGGGGCAGTTGATATAAATGGAGAGCCCCTGGTGTATAGAGACATGCTTTTTCTGTGTATGACTGATGTGAGAGTGAATAAAGTCGTCTGTTGCATAAATCTGCCTCCGTTAATTACACTCTCTGTGGGGAGACTTGAATAACGAAACCGAATTGCATTTAATTCCAGTTTATGTCAAGTAATCATCCCACTGTCTGCTCTCATTCCTGAGCAGCGAACAAAGAGGGTGAACACACCAAAGTTCTCCCTTTTAAACATTCTCACATCAAACCATTTCCCTCGCAGGGGAAATCACACATCTCAACCAAAATCCCTTTATTCACATTCATTAACCTTTTATTTACATAACTCCCCCTTCTCTCCTCTCGAGCCTCAGCGGTCAGGAAGTCTTCTGTCCCCTGTCCTCTGCAGGGGGTCCAGGCTCTGCGGCTCCGCACCGCAGGGGACTGCAGCTCTGCGGCTCTCCTTCATCGTGAGGTTAAATCACATATGCAGTGTCCAACATATACATGTCTAACAACACAGCCATATAACCCCCCCCCCAAACGATGAAGAACAGACTATTTTAGGTGAATAATCAACACCGAATAATCAACAATATAATCAACAATAATACTGAATAATCAACACCAACATTCAGTCTGTGCACCGCTTGGGCTTCAGCCGTCTGCCGAATCTGCTGTGAGTTGGCCCCGCCTTGCCTGCGGCGCCTTTCTGCTTCGGCTCTGTTGACTGAGGAAGAGAGTGATTATTTGCCCTTTGCGGGGGCCTGCCTCGTCGAGGCGCCACTGCGACCGGTACAGACACGTCCTTCATGACAAAAGCAGGTTTTAGTCTGTCAATACTGACTGTCTCTTTTCTGTCTCCAAAATCTAGCACAAATTGCTTATCACCTGCCTCCAGCACTCAAAATGGCCCTTCGTAAGGTGGTTTGAGTGTTGCTTTTAGGGCTTCGCGCCTGACAAAAACAAAGTCGGCATTTTTCAAAGCCTTGGGGACGAAAACTCGTGGAAAAGCGTGATGAACCGGACCCGGGAGCATGTCTGCTCCCGTGCCAACTAACGGTCCCAGAGCAGAGAGAGGTGGGGGCTCTGGGTGCTCTGGTAAAAACTCGCCTGGCAGCCTCAGAGTTTGTGCGAATACCAGCTCCGCTGGGGAGGCGTCTAAGTCCTCTTTAGGCGCAGAACGCAACCCTAATAAAACCCATGGCAGTTTATTTACCCAATCTGCATCCGTGAGCGACGCTCTGAGTGCTGCCTTCAAAGACCTATGAAAACGCTCGCATAAACCATTAGCCTGAGGGTGGTAAGCCGTAGTGCGGTGAATTTTGGCTCCTAAGCCGTTGGCCATCGCTGACCACAGCTCAGAGATGAATTGCGGTCCTCTATCGGACGTAATGTCCGACGGAACCCCGAAGCGCGCCACCCAAGCCATTAAAAAAACGCGAGCCACCTCCGCGGCCGTGGTCGTCGCAAGTGGGACCACTTCCGGCCAACGTGTGGTGCGGTCCACCATTGTCAAAAGATGCGTGAACCCCTGCGATGCCGGTAGGGGGCCCACAAGGTCGACGTGCACATGGTCGAACCTTCTGGCCGGAATGCGGAACGGTTCTAACGGGACTCTTGTGTGCTTGTGAATTTTGGCCCGTTGACAGGAAATGCAGGTTTTTGCCCATTCCTTCACGTGCTTGCGCAGGCACGGCCAAACAAACTTTTCCGCCACTAGTTTCACCGACGCGCGCACCCCCGGGTGCGCCAGGGAGTGGACCAAGTCAAAAACACGGCGGCGCCACGTGGCCGGAACCACCGGACGCGGGCGCCCCGTCGACATGTCGCAGATCAGGAGGGGCATACCGGTTTGTAAACACTTGCTCTCCAGCCTTAACCCTGTTGGTCCAGACTGGAGCGCGCGCACGTCTGCGTCCACCCCCTGGTCCGCTGCCATGGCTGCGTAATCTATACCCACGTGCACCGGGGCTGCGCGCGCCACCGTGCCGCTCTCCTGCGGCGCGGTGACGGTGGCCCGTTCTGCCTCTGCGCGTGTTGGAGTCGTGAACGCGCGCGAGAGGCAATCTGCTACTACATTGAATTTGCCCGCAACGTGCTTAATGTCAGTGGTAAATTCCGAGATTGCGGCCAGCTGCCTCTGCTGCCTGCCGGACCACGGGTCTGAAATTTTGGCCATGGCGTATGTGAGCGGCTTGTGGTCCACATAAGCGGTGAAGCACCGTCCTTCCAGCCAGAACTGGAAATGACGAATAGCCAAATGCAGCGCCAACAGTTCTCTGTCGAACGCACTGTATTTTCGTTCAGCCGCGCTTAAAGATTTGCTAAAGAAAGCCAAAGGCTGCCAAACTCCGGCTACCTGTTGCTCAATAACGGCCCCTATGGCTAAATCTGAAGCGTCTGTCGTCAGCGCGATACGTGCTGCAGGGTCTGGGTGGGCCAGGAGCGCAGCGTCAGCCAAGGCTTTTTTAACCTCTGTGAACGCGCGCTCCCGCTCCGGGGACCATTCGACCGCCTGGGTCGGTTTTTGTTTTTTGAGCGCGGCATATAACGGTTGCATGATTTGAGCTGCGTGGGGCAGGAATCGGTTATAAAAATTCACCATCCCCAAGAATTCCTGTAGTGATTTGACCGTTTGTGGATGGGGAAAATCCGCTACCGCGCGTACTTTATCTGGTAACGGAACCGCTCCCTCCGGGGAGACGCGGTGACCCAAAAAATCGATCCGCTCGACGCCGAACTGGCACTTGGCTGGGTTAACTATTAAGCTGTGCTCTCCCAGCCTCCTAAAAACTGCTGTGAGGTGCGTTTCGTGTTCGTCCTCTGAAGTACTCGCGACCAAAATGTCGTCGAGGTACACAAACACGAAAGGGAGATCGCGTAACACGGCATCCATCATCCGCTGAAATGTTTGCGCCGCCCCTTTGAGACCAAACGGCATGCATAAAAATTCGAAAAGTCCGAACGGGGTTATTACCGCTGTTTTAGGAATGTCCTCCGGTTGGACTGGGACTTGGTGATAGCCGCGAACCAGATCAATCTTTGAAAAAATGCTCGCCCCCGCCAGGTGCACCGAAAAATCCTGAATGTGCGGGATGGGATAACGATCGTGCGCCGTAGCGTTGTTAAGCCTGCGGTAATCCCCGCACGGTCTCCAAGAGCCATCGGCTTTCGGTACCATGTGCAGCGGCGAAGCCCACGGGCTCTTCGACCTACGAACGATGCCTAGCCTCTCCAGGCTGGCGAACTCCTCGCGCGCAATGGCGAGCTTAACTGCATCCAAGCGCCGAGCTTTTGCAAACACGGGAGGACCAGATGTGGGGATAAAGTGTTTCACCCCGTGCTTCGCGACCGTCGCTGAAAAAGTGGGCACAGTGAGCGCTGGAAATTGGGTGAGGAGTGTGTGAAACTTACCACCTGCTGTAGCGAAGTGGGTCTGTACTGGTGGCGGGGACACTCGAGCTGAACAGGGGAGAGAGTAAAAAGAGAGTGCATTTACCAGCCGTCTATTAGCAAGATCAACTAACAGATTGTGTGAACACAAAAAATCCGCGCCCAACATGTTGAAACTCACCGCCGCTATTACAAAAGTCCATTCATATGTGCGGCCATGTAAGCACAAAGGCAAGGTCCTTCTCCCGTAGGTGTTGATGTTCGAGCCATTTGCCACCGTAGCTCCGCTACCGTGGGGTCCAGCCACCCGGTCCGCGTATGTTGGGGTGATGAAGCTCACTTGTGCTCCGGTGTCGATGAGGAACTCTCGTCCGGAGCGCGCATCCGTGATGTAGAGCAGCTTGCTGCGTTCTCCGAGGGTCAAAGCTGCTAGCGACCCCCGGTCTTGCCGTTTCCCGAACTCCTGAAGTTGCAGGGCGGCACACACCTGCGTGCCTTCTCTGCGAACCTCCGATGGTAAAAGCAGAGATCTTCTCCTCCGCTGTGTCGTGTCCGCGCCTCTGCCGCCGGACCATTGGCTCCACCTCGTCGCGGCCGTGCTGCCGCCGTCGTCGGCCAGTCTGGGTCTGCCGCCTCTGGCTCCCCGCTGTCTCGGGTCGCCACTGTGGTTGCTTGCCCGCCGCAGGCGTCCAGGATCCCATCTGCTTCCTGGGCCAGCTCCCGGAACTCCTCCAGGGTGTGACACTTTTTGCCGGCCAGCGTGCTTCTCGCATGCGTCGGGAGGTTGGAGAGGAAGATGAACTGAAAAATGAAATCATCGTTGTCCAACCCTCTCAGCTGTATCATCTCCTCCATCAGGGCGCTCGGCCTGTGTCCTCCTTGGTCTAGCAAAGACAGGATCCTCCTCGCCCTCACTTCGGCCGAGGGGGTGAAAAACTTGATGAGGGTGGATTTCAGCTTGCCGTACCTGTCGGTCGCGGGTGGCTGCTCCACCAAGCTCTGCACGCACTGAGCTGTGCTGTTGTCCAGTTTAGCAATGACATGGTGGAACTTAGTGTCATCCACCGTTACTCCTGCGAGCGTGAACTGCGACTCTGCTTGCAGAAACCACGACCGTGGGTTATCCTGCCAGAAATCAGGCAGCTTAACGGCCACTGCGCTCGCCAGCTCTGAGCGCTGTGAGTCCGGGACCCTGAGACCTTCTTCGTTCATTCTCAATGTCGTCAGTCACCAATGTGGGGAGACTTGAATAACGAAACCGAATTGCATTTAATTCCAGTTTATTTCAAGTAATCATCCCACTGTCTGCTCTCATTCCTGAGCAGCGAACAAAGAGGGTGAACACACCAAAGTTCTCCCTTTTAAACATTCTCACATCAAACCATTTCCCTCGCAGGGGAAATCACACATCTCTACCAAAATCTCTTTATTCACATTCATTAACCTTTTATTTACATAACTCCCCCTTCTCTCCTCTCGAGCCTCAGTGGTCAGGAAGTCTTCTGTCCCCTGTCCTCCGCAGGGGGTCCAGGCTCTGCGGCTCCGCACCGCAGGGGACTGCAGCTCTGTGGCTCTCCTTCATCGTGAGGTTAAATCACATATGCAGTGTCCAACATATACATGTCTAACAACACAGCCATACTCTCCACACTGGTGACCCTTTGACGAATTATGGAACACGAGGCAAGAACCCCGGACTCGGCCCGGACGGGAAGCCCCACCAATGCAGCAGGCATCCCAGAGACAGCCCGGAGGGGAACCCACAGCAACGCGTGCGCTGTTTCAGTCAAACTACCGGACTTTTGGCTGCACGACCCGTGGTCTTGGTTCCACCACACCGAGGCTCAGTTCGCCCTCCGGGGAATAACGGCAGACGACACCAAGTGTTACTATGTGGTCGCAGCACTGGGCAGCCCACGACGAATACGGGGCTCTCAAGGCCGCGCTGACCTGGCGCTACACGCTCTCGGACTGTGAGAGAGCAGAGAGGTTCCTGAGGCACTCCGAGTTAGGAGATGGTTCGGCGGTCGAACTGATGGAGAAAATGTTGGCGTTAATGGGCACGGACGACGGGCATTTTCTGTTTGCCCACCTTTTCCTCTGGAACCTCCCAACAGTGGCCAGAGCGGTTCTGGCCAATTCGTCTTTGCTGGCCGCGCGTGACTACCGTGCGCTAGCCCAGGAGGCAGATCATATCATTCTCACCACCAGAGCCCTCACAGTGAATGCGGCGGCGTCGGAACCCAGCGAGACGACCAGCGGAGGCGAGGAGCCGCCAACGGTAGCAGCAGCGGGGGCCAGGGAGCGCCAGAGAGACACACTCTGCTTCTACCACCGCTGCTTTGGAGGGAACGCATGCAGATGTGTGCCACCGTGCCAATTCAATTGTTCGGGAAACACCAAGGCCGGCAGTCAGTAGCAGCTGCGACCGCCAGTGAAGAGAACAAGCTGCTCTACGTGACGGACTCACGCTCGGGTAGATGGTTCCTCGTAGACACCGGCGCCCAGAAGAGTATCATCCTGCCGTCCTATGCCGACCGGCTAGCGGGAGCTAGCGGCCCCGGGCTGGTAGCAGTAAACGGCTTTGACATTAAGACTTTTGGTGAGAGAACACTGACTTTATCCCTACACGGCCGTATGTACGAGTTATCTTTTGTCATAGCGGTATTGAGTTTCCCAATCCTGGGAGATGATTTTCTGTGTGCACACGGGTTGCTAGTCGATGTTGCTAACGGACGCTTGGTGAATGCAATGTCTTTTGATTCTCTCCCCTGTACAGCTCGAGGGGCCGGGCCAATAACACAAGCCAGTGTCACAGCTCCAGGCGGTAAGTTCCACACACTGCTCACTCAGTTCCCAGCACTCACGGTCCCGACGTTTTTGGCAGCCATCGCTAAACACGGGGCGGAACACTTTATCACCACCACCGGGCCGCCTGTTTTCACACGACCTCGGTTCTTGGACGCAGCAAAACTGGCCATAGCACGCGAGGAGTTTGCCCGCTTGGAAAGGTTGGGCATCATCAGGCGCTCAAACAGCCCATGGGCATCCGCGCTACACATGGTTCCTAAGGCCGAGGGATTGTGGCGACCGTGCGGAGATTTCCGCAGGTTGAATAATGCTACAGCGCGCGACCGCTACCCGATTCCCCATATTCAGGATTTTTCTGTTCACCTCGCCGGGGCACGCATTTTTTTTAAAATAGACCTGGTCCGTGGTTACCACCAGGTCCCAGTGCATGCGGAGGACATACCCAAAACAGCGGTAATAACTCTGTTTGGCTTATTTGAGTTTTTACGCATGCCCTTCGGATTAAAAGGAGCGGCACAGACATTCCAACGCATGATGGATGCGGTGTTGCGTGATCTGCCGTTTGCGTTTGTCTACCTGGATGGCATCCTGGTGGCCAGTGCGTCCAAGGACAAACACATAACCCACCTCAGGATGGTTTTCCGGAGGTTGGAAGAGCACGGGTTGATAATCAACCCGGCGAAGTGCCAGTTCGGCGTGACGGGGATTGATTTTTTGGGGCACCGCATCTCACCGGAGGGAGCCATACCCTTGTCCGACAAAGTGCGCGCCGTGGCGCATTTTCCCCAGCCTCAGACGGTCAGGGCGCTGCAAGAATTTTTGGGGATGGTTAACTTTTATAACCGGTTCCTCCCCCGCACAGCTCAACTCATGCAGTAATTGTACGCCGCGCTCAAGAAACGGAAACCCGCGGACAGAGTTGAATGGACTCCGGAGCGGGAGCAGGCATTCTCTGAGGTTAAAACAGCCCTGGCAAACGCCGCACTGTTGGTGCACCCGGACCCGGCGGCCAGGATAGCGCTCACTACTGACGCCTCAGAGGTGGCCATAGGGGCCATCGTGGAGCAACATGTCACCGGTTCTTGGCAGCCACTCGCTTTTTTCAGCAGGGCTTTGCGCGACAGTGAGCGTAAATACAGCGCATTCGACAGAGAGCTGCTGGCTCTCCACCTGGCCATACACCACCTCCAGTTCTGGCTGGAAGGGCGCAGCTTCACCGCGTTCGTGGATCACAAGCCGCTAACGTTTGCGATGGCCAAGGTTTCGGAACCATGGTCGGGCCGGCAGCAGAGGCAGCTGGCCGCGATCTTGGAGTTTACGACCGATATTCAGCATGTGTCGGGTAAACTGAATGTGGTGGCGGACTGCCTCTCGCGCGCAATAGCGGCAGTAGTGGCAGTAGTGGTATAATCTATCCCCACTGCGTGGGGATAGATTATACAGCCATGGCCACAGAGCAGATTGGCGATGCGGACGTGTGCGCGCTCCAGTCTGGACCAACAGGGTTAAGGCTGGAGAGCAGAGTACTGCAAGACAGCAGCCCCCCCCAATCTGCGACATCTCCATGGGACACCCGGACCCGGTGGTCCCAGTTGCTTGGCGCCGCCGCGTGTTTGAGTCAATTCACGTTCTGGCGCACCCAGGAGTGCGCGCATCACTCAAAATGGTGGGAGCGAAGTTCGTGTGGCCAGGCCTGCGCAAACAAGTGAAGGAGTGGGCTGCAGCCAGCGTAGCGTGCCAACGAGCCAAAGTACACAGACACACGAAGGTTCCTTTGGAGCCGTTTCGTGTACCGGCGAAGAGGTTCAACCATGTTCACGTGGACCTTGTGGGCCCCCTCCCGCCATCGCAGGGGTGCACGCACCTTCTGACAGTGGTGGACTGTACCACACGCTGGCCAGAAGCAGTCCCGCTGGCGGCAACCACGTCCGCAGACGTGGCGCACGCTTTTTTGACGACTGGGTGGTACGTTTTGGAATTCCGTCGGACATCACGTCCGATAGGGGCCCTCAGTTTGTTTCCGACCTCTGGTCCATGATGGCCCGTAGCCTGGGGGTTGCAATTCATCGCACAACCGCGTACAACCCACAGGCCATGCGAGCATTTTCATAGGTCACTAAAAGCAGCGCTCAGGGCTTCGCTGACGGATGCAAATTGGGTAGACCGGTTGCCATGGGTTTTATTGGGGTTGCGTTCCGCACCAAAAGAGGATTTGGAGGCTTCCCCGGCAGAGCTCGTTTTTTCTCAGCCACTGCGGCTGCCGGACAGCTGCACGTCCCAACGTTTGCAGCACAGCATAGACACAGGCACGCTGCCCGGCCCAGCCCACCACTGTTTTCCACGCGCTTTTGTGCCAAAAACTTTGAAGAATGCGGTGTTCCTGTTTGTCAGGCACAATGCCCACCGCCCTCCATTGCGCCCACCCTACGATGGCCCGTTCAGAGTGCTGGAAACAGGGGACAAACATTTTTTGTTAGACTTGGGGGGTCGTCGGAGAAAATATGCATAGACAGACTTAAGCCCGCCTTTGTGGTGGTGGATGAGCAAGTGCTGTTGGCTCGGACCCCTTGGCGTGGAAGACCCCCACTGAGAACTCCCCAGGTAAATGATTCATCAGAGTAGCCACACGGGCAAGTCAAAGGTCCCCCCCCCGCCATGGCCCACCCGCAGACAGACACACACCCAGGAGCCCCCCGCCGGCACAGCAGCGCCGCGGAGGCGGTAAACCCCCGTTACAGCAGATATGGGAGGAGACTGAAGCCAAAAGGACATGAGGACTGAAACTCGGTCTGAGATTCTGGGGGGGGGGGGGGGGGGGGGGTGTAGAGGCTGGGTTAATCATCTCAGACTGGATGCAGAGGGTAAACAGAGAAGGACAATAGGTATGGGGATTATGGTGAGGTAGCAGGAAGAAGGGGTTGGGGGAAAAGGATGAATGTATTGGGATGCAAGATGTCATGGAGATGTGAAAGGGGCGGTTGATATAAATGGAGAGCCCCTGGTTTATTGAGACATGCTTTTTCTGTGTATGACTGATGTGAGAGTGAATAAAGTCGTCTGTTGCATAAATCTGCCTCCGTTAATTACATTCTCCACAGTGGACTTTAACAGTATAGGTGGCAGAATAACCCGCCTCGCCATGTGGGGGGTAGAATGGCAGTCTACCACACACACCCCCGCCCGCAATTTTAGTTCTTTTGGTATGAATACCATAGGCCCCTTTTGGTAACTTTAGTTTGTTTATGTCTGGCGGGTGATTCGGGTTCCAAATTGGGGTGGGCTGATTGTGTGTGTGTTTTGGATTTTCCTCCGGGGGTGGGGGTGTGGGGGTATTATGTAGTTGTTTTTTATATACACTACCGTTCAAAAGTTTGGGGTCACCCAGACAATTATTTTGTGTTTTCCATGAAAAGTCACACTTATTTACTGCCATGAGTTGTAAAATGAATAGAAAATATAGTCAAGACATTGACAAGGTTAGAAATAATGATTTGTATTTGAAATAATAATTTTTTCCTTCAAACTTTGCTTTCATCAAAGAATCCTCCATTTGCAGCAATTACAGCATTGCAGACCTAACATGATTGCACAAGGGGTTTCTAATCATCCATTAGCCTTCTGACGCAATGAGCAAACACATTGTACCATTAGAACACTGGAGTGATAGTTGCTGGAAATGGGCCTCTATACACCTATCTAGATATTGTACCAAAAACCAGACATTTGCAGCTAGAATAGTCATTTACCACATTAGCAATGTATAGAGTGTATTTCTGATTAGTTTAAAGTTATCTTCATTGAAAAAAAGTGCTTTTCTTTCAAAAATAAGGAAATTTCTAAGTGACCCCAAACTTTTGAACGGTAGTGTATGTGGTTCATGTTGGAACTCTTATTTGTGTGGTACGGGATGGCGGCCACGGTTTCCGGTTTGCCATCTCCAGTGGTATAAGAGGGGCTGCTGGTAAAGAGCCTCTGGTCCGCTTTCCTCTGCCAAGCAGCTGCATGTATGGTCAGGTGTACAGAGCCCTCTTTCATAATAAAGTAGTGTTCAGCTCCACTCCTGGCTTCATCATTGTCTACAAGTTACAACATAACACCCAGCACTTCGTGCACGCAGTCAGGACGGAGATGCAAGGAGGCGTCCACCGGTGGGCCGGGAGAGACAGAGGAAGGGACGGTGTGGGGAAATTTGTGGGTGTTTTTTTTTTTTTTTAAATCACACACTCTGTTTTTTGCTGATGTGTTCCGTTAATACTCACTGTAAACACGGAAGTGAGCACGGTGCAGCAACACATTTGATTGGTTAGACTGAGTATTTCAGCGCTACTCGGGGACAAATTTTGGCAAAACTGGCAGAAGTTGCAAGGTCGCACTAAAGATACTGTGAATCACTGATTTTGTGTGAATTAGTGTGATCGTAACATTGTGAAATTCTGGAGGGACTAATTTACAGAGAAAAACCTGAAAATTTATGCTGAAAACAAGCACCCATTTGCAAGAAAAACATTGCAAAACTATGAAAAAAAAAGTTTAATACTTTTCAAGGGGGAAAAAGCCTGTTAGTAATCAGCTTCATCTCCAGCGGAGATGAAGCTGAGTACAGAGGGCTTATCCAGGACTTTGTGGACTGGTGCCATCGGAACTGCCTCCAGATCAACGCGAGGAAAACTAAGGAGCTGGTGGTGGACTGCCGCAGGCATGGGCAGCCCCTCACAGCACCAGTAAATATACAGGGAACAGACATCGAGATGGTGACATCCTACAAGTACCTGGGTATTCATCTGAACAATAAACTAGACTGGTCACACAATACTGACGCACTCTACAAGAAGGGACAGCGCAGGCTGTTCCTGCTGAGGAGACTCAGGTCTTTTGGTGTACAAGGGGTGCTGCTGAAGTCATTCTATGACACGGTGGTGGCATCAGCCATCACTTTTGGAGTGGTCTGCTGGGGCAGTGGCATTACTGCAGCCGATAGGAAGAGACTGAACAAACTGATTAAGAAAGCTAGCTCTGTCCTGGGGCAACGCCTTGATCCGATGGAGGAGATAGGAGAGAGAAGGACGGTGGCTAAACTGTCATCTCTGCTGGAGTCCGAGTTCCACCCTATGCAGGACATACTGGATGCACTGAGGAGCTCATTTAGCAGCAGACTACATCATCCCAGGTGCACAACCGAGAGGTTTCGTAGGTCCTTCCTACCAACGGCTGTCAGACTGTACAACCTAAGCAGGGCTGCTCGCAGAGATAGCAAAAAGACGTAACAAACTAATAGTTTGTTTTTTTTTTAATGCAAAAGATGCAATAGACTTACACAATGGTCCTCTCCGGCATACAACTAGGAACATACCGGTCGCTATGGAGGGTGAGAATATGTATGGGCACATAATCATACCATGTAGGATAACTAAATAGACGGTTATGCTGTTTCATCCCACCTAGCAACAATGCTCTGCACTGGGTGTGTTTATATTTATATATCTATATATTTATTCCATCTAGCTACAATGCTCCGCACTGTGTTTTTATATATCTACATATTATTCCATCTAGCTACATTGCTCCGCACTGTGTGTGTTTATATACTTGCATATTTATTCCACCTAGCTGCAATGCTCCATACTGTGGGTGTTTATATATTTACATATTTATTCCATCTAGCTACAATGCTCTGCACTGTGTGTTCATATATTCATATATTTATTCCATCCAGCTACAATGCTCTGCACTGTGTGTCTGTGTGTGTGTGTGTGTGTATATATATATATTTTATAGTAATATGTACATATGTATATTAGCTGCTCTTGCTTGCTTGTTTTTTCTTGCCTTCTGATTGTTGCTCTGAGTGTTGCTATCCCTGTGCTGTTGCAATCCTGGAATTTCCCCGTTGTGGGACTAATAAAGGCTTATCTTATCTTATCTTATCTTAGTAATGTTGATAGGCCTATTATGGCCACTTATAATTTGGGTGCTTTGTCTTCATTTTAAGACCTAAATATATCTAGGTCTTGCCTCCACGCAGATGTTTTATGGTGAAAAATTTCCTAGAGGGTTCCAACCCCTGATATAGACTTTAAAGGCGTCATTGGCTCCACTTTTTCACATATTAACAGCTCACACAAGTCTTAGTGAAATGTTTGTGACATATTTTGGTCATATTTTCATCAACTATTTAATTATTGCAGCATCCTTGTAAATCATATTTTGCATTCTTTTTCAGAATGCCTGGTTCCAGTGCATGTCTCTTTAAATCTCTATAAACTCGCATTTAACTCCACCCTCCATCTTATGTCACTATTGCTAATTTTAAAGGCAACTAATGTAAATTTGTCTTAAAAAATGAATGAAGTAAAACATCGCTGGTGGACAGGTATGTGGGGTTTTATTGATCAATAGGATTTGATCAGTCTCGTAAGTACAATAAGCACAGAAACATATGTGAATGAGTGGCTAAACTGCTAGCTTCAGCTAGCCGCCTTGAGACCAAGTTTGAGAAAATGAAACTTCAACTAAGATAAAATATCATCTAAGAATGAAATATATGGTCAAGTATCATTAGATGAACAAGGATTCCTGTAGGGGTGAATAGAATTTATAGAAAATAGTGATCAAAACTGGCTGGATCAACAGTTATGATAATGCCAGACAGCCTGTCTGTCACCTCCTCCCCACCGAACGAAGCTGTATGCAGGTTACAATGATCAACTTAGACTGCCTAGCCATGCTAATCCTAATGGCTCATGTAGCAACACAGCGAATATATAACAAAATAAGCCAGAATGACACGAGATATATTATCAACTGTGGATTAGTGAACCAGGTGGACACAGTCTGTCAGGATTAAATCTAAAGAAAATAACAATACATATAATTATGGCTGGATAATATAGCTCAAAAAATGTATTGCAATTATTCTATATATGCACAGTAGTTCATGATTCATTTTCATTCATAAATTAATACATTCCAAAAACACCCACCTTTCTCTAATTTTTCTCATATTGCAAACCTGGGTTGTTTATTGCACAGCAGTATTGTTAATTAAAGGCAGTCTTACCTTATGCTGAAACTCCAATCACGTTCTTGCGCTCTGGAGTGATCCTGATGAAAGTTTTCGTCATGTTTTGAATATCCAGTTGCTCCACCACGTCTTTTTGCGCATGCATGAGAGTGAGGTTTGTCACTCTCCTCTGGGACATACTGCTCCTCAACCAGGGGCAAGTTCAGTTCACAAAACAGTTCGTCGAACATAGTTTGCAAGGCAAACTAACATAAATGAATGGGCAGTTCTTGCTGAGCGTTTTTTTTTTTTTTTCTGTTCGATTCGCGCATTCTGTAGTTGTGTAAATCTATGGTCCCCCAGTTAGAAGATACGGTAACTATGGCGTAGTCAACTTCATATTACCTAAGAATTCTCCATTATACCCCCACCAAAAACAATATTTTATGCATGGTATTGTTCTACTTACAAACTGGCATAACCTCTACTCTTAAATTGATGGAATTGTTCCGAAAAGAAAAGAAAACAAAAGGATATCGCAAACTATCTTACCTAGCCGCCATCTTTGTTTGCTATGTGAGTCACCTCCCCGAAGAGTTCGGCCAGTGAGAAAACGATTCGTGGCAACCGTGTCGTTCAGTTACAGAAACTAACGAACAATTCCAAACGGTTGCAAACGATTTTGTCAACTGAACGCAGGGCAGGTTTTAAGGCACCTGAGTGAGGAAAAACTTCTCTCTTAAGATGCAACTGATAGGGTAGGCACATGCAGAGTTTTATTAGTTTTTTCCGCTTCTTCAGGAGCGTTTTTTGTTTGTTTGTTTGTTTGTTTTGTTTTGTTTTGTTTTTTAATCAAAAAAACTTACATTTAAATCTCAGAAATTCACATGACAAGCCAGGGACCCAAACAGGCAATGCAAAGAACAATGGCATAATACAACAAGAAAAAATAAATAAAATGAGACACAAAAATACTTCAGACATATTCAAATATCTTGTAGTGGGAATCTTCTTCCCCAATTTATAAAGAAACAAATAGGTAGGTAGCAATCTAAACAAACATGTCAAGTTCTTGCAAGATTTGATATGTTTTTATAGCTTTCTGGTTACTCGAGCCAGCAATAGTTTTAACCCTTTGAACTCCGGGATTCCACGGGCAGTCACGTCTCTGCGTCATAGTGCGCCTCAGTGCGCACTGAAAAAAAAAAGCTGCATTTCCGTTCTTCCAGTACAGACACAGTCGCGAACAGAAAGCCAAAGGAGTGTTTTGATTGGTTTAGATTTGATTGACCTCTCATTCGACAAATAAGAGACTTGAATTGGGTTTCTGAAACCTTGAAGAACCAATGACTGAAAACCTAGCAAGAAGGACCTGCCTACCAACGACCGCGAATACAACGAGCCAGTTGAAGCAGAGAAGTTCGACAATTGAAACGCGTGCATCCCGTGCATAAAATCTGTTTTGTCTAAGCCGCTGGGTGACAACCATTGAGACCTGTGTGTAACGGTAGCGTTAGCCAGTCTTTTTTTATTACTACTGTTCTTATTTGTTTTGAAAAATCGTTCGCCAAAACCGCAATCATGGAAGCGGAGATGGTTTGACCGGGTCGGGTGACCAGAACCACGAGTCCATAACAAGCGGACCAGCTTCATGTTTGTCTGACAATGAGGAACAGATGTTCACCAACGACACTGCTGTTGTGGACAGGTAAGTGTTATAAGCTAAATTATTCTTTATCAATGAAAATAGTAATAAAAATGACTTTTGACCAATCGGTAATTACAACGGTGCGTCATAGCCACAAGTTTTTTTGTGCGCCGAGCTCCTCTGTAGCGGGGGGGGGGGGGGGGGTTATCCTCTACATTGCAGATATTTAACAGAAGTATTGAAGTCTAATATAACCATTTTAAATAATGGTTTTTTTTACTGCCAAATTTACATTTATGAATAAAAAATTTACTCTAAAAAAGAAGTAAATTCAAAATATAAAAAAAAATCTCTCTGTGTACCAATATTATCTGTATAACCAAATAAGACATTTTCAAAATATAAGTTATAATCTAAACTAATTTTGTTATCTATATATTGGACAGATCTAAATAGAAAGTTTTCACATAAACACATTTTCAAAACAAGTGGCATAAATCTTCTGGATAAAAACCACAAAATGAACAAATAATATCAACATCAGAGTTAAATTGTGTTAAAAACACTTTTGTTGGATAATATCTATGAATTATTTTAAATGATATTTCTTTAACTTTATTTCTTAAAATAAACTTATTAAATAAACCCCAGATTTGTGTCCATCTTAAACCACTAATGTGACTATTCCAAAAATAAATTGCAGTGGGATTAGATGTGACCTCTCTTTGAAATAAGGCTTTAATATTTCTGTTATTTGTTTGTAAACTGGGAGGGAAACAAACTTTTCCCACCACAGTATGAGAAGGGTCCAGACAGGGTTCTCTGTCTGATAAATGTGATCTAGTTGTAAAAAGCCTGATTACCCCACCAGGAATCGCATTCTTAACAAGATAAAATTCTTTAACTGTGCATGGAAGGTTGACGGTAGACACAAATTCTTCATATGACAACAACGTACCCATCTAAATTAACCCCTTGCACTCTGGTCAATTTCCCTAAAAACGCCTAAAAATAACATGCCCAAAGTAAATCAAAAGCTGTTCTTCAACCTTTGCAGCATCTTCATGGGGTTGGTCTCATTTAAAAGAAAACACTTTGAATTTTTTGGCGAAACAGTCATAATCTCTCTAAGTGCTCCTGCCACTGAGTAACAGTCATCTAAACATACTGAACTTGAAGAAAATAAATTTTGCCTGGGTGTTTTTTTGGATACAAATGCTTGCAAATAACACACAGCTGTCAGATCCAGGCTGGAAAATGCAACAGAAATGTAGAACCAAGTGTTATCCAGCTGAGGTCAAAATTTTGTAACAATACCACAAAAAATGAATATATTACACAGCTTTCTTCTCAGGTTGTTCCCAGGCGTTTTTGAACTGTGCCAAATTATGCCAAATGGCACAGTTTGGAAAAACGTCTGTAACTTTTGAATGATTCAATATAGAAGCTTCATCTTGGACTCTAAATGAAAGGTGACACTCAGGGCTGTGTGTGGGTGTGGGGGGGGGGGGGTTGTTTATTCATTTATGAATGAATGAATGAACAAACAAGACCTCACACACAAAGAAGCATGCCACGTAAAAAATGTGTGGCTTTTATTTACAAGAAAAAATAACCTACAGTGCACTAAAAATTATACTAAAATATCTAATGTAGAAGATAACAACTCCCACCCCCCACCCCTGCTACAGAGGACAGACATCGCCCATCGCTACATGACGGACCGCGGTGACGGTGCGCCGCGGTCTACTACGCACAGTTGTACTAAAATATCTGCAATATATCTGCAATATATCTGCAATCCGCTACAGAAGAGTAGCGCGGGGGGGGCGGGGGTGTTCACGGTCCGGACGCGGTGCACAGACTGGTCCGTCAACGGTCCGTCATGTGGCGATGACGCACAGTTGTAATTTACCGATCGGTCAAAAGTCTTTTTGATTACAATTTTCAGGGATAAACAATAACTTAGCTTATAACACTTACCTGTCCACAACAGCAGTGTCGCTGGCGAACTTCTCTTCCTCATTGTCAGACGAACATGACGGTGGTCCGCTTGTTACGACTGGTGGTTCTGGTCACGCGACCCAGTCAAACCATGATTCCATTATTGCGGTTTTGCGCTTCCATGATTGCGGTTTTGGCGAACGATTTTTCAAAACAAATAAGAACAGTAGTAAGAAAAAAAGACTGGCGAACGCGTGTGTGTCACCCAGCGGCTTACACAAAACAGATTTTACGCACGGGACGTACACTTTTAACTGTCGAACTTCTCTGCTTCAATTGGCTCGCTGCATTCGCAGCCGTTGGTAGGCGGGTCCTTCTTGCTAGGTTTTCAGTCATTGGTTCTTCAAGGTTTCAGAAACCCAATTCAAGTCTCTTATTAGTCGAATGAGAGGTCAATCAAATCTAAACCAATCAAAGCACTCCTTTGGCTTTCTGTTCGCGGCTGTGTCTGTAGTGGAAGAACAGAAATGCAGCTTTTTTTTTTCAGTGTGCACTGAGGCGCCCTAGGACGCAGAGACGTGACCGCCCGCGGTATTCCGGAGTGCAAGAGGTTAAACAACTGTCTAACTGTCAAGATCTTATTATCAAAACAAGTTTTATAAAATAAGGATTTATTTTTAGAAGTTGTATTGTGGTTATTCCAAATAAAATAGTTATAGGGAGAGAAATTATGTTTGTAAATAGGAGACCAGGATAATATCAACTGTTTATGAAACTGAGATAGTTTGAAGGGAAGTTTTTCTGGTTTGTATGGACACAATAAGAATTTTAGACTACCCACTTGAGAATAAATATAATCAGGGATACGAGTTCCGACTGATGCAGGGTTCTGCAAAAAACGTTTTATCCAGTTAGTTTTAAAGGTATTATTGCCTTGGTTTGAAGATGAAGCTTTGAGAGGACTGAGGCAACCTCTTGTACCATCTGGACAGAAGCAGTATCTTTAAACATGTTTCTCAACATCTGGAGCTGAAGATGCAGTCAGCCTTGGTCAGTCTCTGTGGGAAGATGGAGTGACTGTGTGTCCATTGCAGGTGCAGGCTTTCCATTTGCTGCATTAAGAAAAGTCTTCTCCCTGAATGCTCCTACTTTCATTTCATCCTGGTTGAACCTCCTGCTGAGTTTGGAGGGAATCATATTCACTGCTTCATAAAATTCTGTTCTCCACCTGGTCTCATGCGTTACTTGTGACAATGTCTCAGTCTTTCTGATGTGACAGTACCGGGAGGGTGTGCTTCTACGTGGCCTGGGTTCAGCTTCATTGGGCATTTTTAGACCATTCTGGTTCAAACTTGCTTCTTCTGTGTAGCCTGAATGTAGGCAAAACAAAACACACAGTCTGTCTCAGCAGTGTAATGTAGCCACCGCCATTTGTCAAACCACTGAGGCTGAAAAAAGAATGGGAAAATTTTTCATCTCCAAATTGTAGACCAGGTAAGGAATAATCCCAAAGATGCCAAGGATGTGTTTCAATGGTTTGTTCTTGCCATCTTATTGCAGCTTTTGGCCCTTGAGTATGGCTAACAGTAGGTTCCTCTTCTCCAGCTTTTGAGCTTGAAATGCTCGGGGACTCCGAATTATGTATAATAATATACAGTATGTATACGTATAATAAGGTGTGCTGGTGCCAACGCTGCCGTAGTGGGTGAATCTGTGGATGGCTCCATAGATTTTAATTTTTTTGATGGAGTTGGGCTTTTAAAGAAATCCAAAATCTCTGCTGGGAAGCCATTGTTTTCTTTTTCGCACCTATTTGCATGTGACGTGCATGCTCTATGTGTCATTGGGTCATGTGTTTAAATTAAGAACATATAATATATAGGAATAGCTTATCTGTTATGATTTACTACTTGCTGAAACTAAAATAAGAAGCACAAAATATCAACATAACTAACAAAAGTTAGAAATTCAATTTTATTTTGATGTAGTTGTGGACATGTAGGTACTCTACCATCCGAAAGGGGGTGCTGCAGCACCCTCAGCACCCCTACTTCCCACAGCCTTGAAGGTGAGCCTACTTTTATTCTGTTTCTAGCTTTTTATCTCTGCTCGCTGCAAGTTAAAATTTCTCTGTGAGCATCAGAGGGTGAGGCAGCCGCTTTGAGCTGCAGCTCAGACATGACAAATACTCAAAGATGCACGATACAATCATTTTATGCATCCCAGGTGGCCAAATGTACTAATACAACAAATATATTCCGTATATCGTCCAGCCCTAATATAAATACCACTGTTAGGTGGTAATATAAATACCACTGTTACCTCTGTTAGCTAACACCTTTGTCTCCCCACCCATTTATATGAGAGAGAGCTAGGCTGGCCAAAAATAGAGCAGTGGGTTGCTATCAAGACTAATGACATTTACCATTTAGTTACATTCCAAATCAAACCTGGAACAGTCAAAACAGCTTCTTGGAGAGAAAAACTAAGGTTTTGTTTTTTTGTTGTTTGTTTGTTTTAAGAGAAGTGAGTGTTTTGATTTTTTTTTTTTATAATCATATGACCCATAGACACATTTCAGAAAGTTAAAACCTACAAAAACACCATATTTCAGTCAATGACCACTTTAAAGGGGTCACTGACAACAGTTTTTCCACATTTTAATAGCTCAGACATGTCTTAATGAAATGTTTGTGACATATTTTGTTCACATTAGCTTTAATTTTTTAATTGAAGCAAATTTGTTTTTTATTTTTCCTGGCTTTCTTTAAACGCTCCAATTTAAGGCCTGTCACTTTCAGAACCATCCTTTACCATTTCAACTTCGCCCTCCTTCTTACATCAGTTAGCCATTATAGCTGACTAGCTTCTAGCCTTCCAGCTCGGATGAGCAGCGCTCTGGTTCAATGATCCACAGTGGATGGTGTATCTCACATCAGTCCGGCCCTCCCAATAATTTTGCCGCGATTCCACAACAAATCACTAGCACCACGCCCTTGACGGCTCTCCCAATTGCCACAACCTGGCCTGTGACCTGAGGCAAAGTACCGAGCCAAAGGATCTCAAAGGGCAGTGTGGCTTTTTGGGACTCCACTCTGCTCTCACTGCAATGTTGCCAGACGTACGATAATTATCGTATTTGTACACTAATTTTGCCCTCTATACAATGTACGATCAAAAATTTCAAAAATCCCATAATGTACGATAATTGAACCCCTTCATTACGTGGCTAAATTAATACATTGTGGTGACCCACCACAATCTACATGGACATTCAATCCTCACATTCAGTAAGTCTGGGGTAAGCAGAGGACCATTCACATACAGACACAGAACCCCTGGGGGGACAACCAGAACAATGGACTATTGTTTATACATCCCCGGATTAAGGAGGAGACGTCCGGGCGCCAGTGGTCATGCTAATCATATGTATTGACTGATATGTATATCAATATGCTAATGTGCCATGCATTCTCTCTGTTTGTATAACTTGTATAAAAGAGCTTGCTATACATGCCTCAGGACAACACAACACAGCGCACACACAGCACAGCACTGTATAGCACAGTAGCGCACAGCGCTACAAGTGCGTCTCATTATGATGGAGGAAAATAAAACTCTGCAACCTTCCAGCTCGTCGTACCTCGCCTGAATTAATTCCTCCACAACATTAGCAACACAGCCAGGATACAGATCCTGTGCAAAGTGTGCATACATACTACGCTTGTTTTTGCGCATCGTCTCACACGCATGGGCTGCGTGGAAGGAGACAGAAGATTTGGTAGTGGTAGCGAGAGGTGACCTCGGATGGAGGCTACTGATGGGATCCACAATTCACTGAAGCATACTGAGTTAAGCTAAAAAGTTCAGTGAGAAATAGTGGTACACCAAATCACTCAGTGGTGTACAGGAGCTCCAACTGTCTACCGTGAGAGTCGGCTGAACCGAGCGGGCGGGGCTCATTTGCTGCTCAGGCGGGGAATTCAGCTGCTGATCCCTGGCTTTCACTTCAGTTCTGGTGAGTGATTAGTCCATTCACAAATAAAAACTAATACACTCGAGCGAATCATTCGCGTACGTTACAGCACTAATGCAGGCACAGCAGACTCAACAAGTAAGCAACATTGCCAGCAAGTTAAGAAAAGAATGGGGGGAAACAGACCCCAGTTTTATTGAGTGGTTCAAACCTGTTGACATTAGCACTAAGGCTTTCTGTTGCTGCTGCAATGTGCAAATGTTTGTGCAAAAATGTCACCGGATTGTGGTTCTCAATAAAACTGTGAAACAGGTTTCTGCTTCAATTATCAGAGGGATTTTAGCAGTAGTTTAGGCGGATTGATTGGTGTTTATTCCTAATGTATAAACAGATTACTTCTCAAAATATTAATGAGGCAAGACCTTGATACACGATGATTCAACAGAAGACATATAGAAGATAGTTAAGTATGACTGTGATTCTGGGCTGTTTAGTACAGGCCAGGGGCTTATCCTGTACTCCACACAGGTAGAGGTGCTTTTTATTCAACCGATCCGTTAGCTTATTTAAAGGTAAAACTGCGCTGTAGGCTGTAATATGCACAGTCTGTGATAATGTGTTACTGATGCAGATGGTTCTGAGCCACGTCAGAATGAGAACTGGGTGTATACAATAATTTTCCTCAAAATACGTTAATTTTAAGCCACTGGTGTGATACTTCAACATTTCCCATCTGGCAACACTGTCTCACGGCCAGCTGAAAGCTGGAGCGATTAGCTGGAGCCATGGATCTGCACAAGGGAGGTGCAGATCCATGGAGGACAGTGGGGGAGCCATTCACCTCCAGCCAGAAGCATCTGGTTCCAGGACATTTTGATTGCAGCAAGCTGGAGGCTTCATCGTGATTCTGCTGCGGGTCTCCTGCCCTGTTCCGGCTTGTAGTTTGCATGGCCAGCTAAAAGTTAACTGTTGGATAGTATATTATGTACATATTTATATGACAGTGCCCTGTAGTATAGAGGGGTGACGCCCCACTTCCGGGGGGTGGTGTCACCTAGGGTATAAGAGGCCACAGCAGGAGCCATCTTGTCTCTTCACTGTGGCTCTCAGGCTAGCGTTAGTTACTCCTGTGTTCCTGGTCTCGTGTTCATAATAAAACTCTAAAACATCACATCGACTCCTCATTAATTAGACATAACATAGCATGGAGAGGGCAGCTACCACATTTCGACCGTTTCTGGAGGCTCCGGGTGAGCCGCTAGTCCCATGGGCCAGATGGTATGCTGCCTTCAAGAACTATCTTATAGCACTGGACCTCGGCGGCCTGGACAAATTATGGGCGAGGACTATTTTGGGCTATTTTGGTCCACAACCTTTGTATGGAGGGCCAAAGGATCCTGAGCACAGTTGGAGGAGGTGACACATTTGGAGACGTCGTGAGGCTCATGGTGGGCTACTTTCACGCCCCTGAAAACACCATTATGAGGCACATACAGTTCAGACAGCGATGCCAGCAACCCGGAGAATCAGTTCAACAGTTTGTGGCGGACCTTCGGCAGCTGGTGGGTGAGTGCAGGTTCGGGGCTTTGGAGGAGATGATTTGCGACCAGCTAGCTGAGCATGTGGCGTATTCCTCCACAAAGGTCCATCTGCTAACTCATGCTGGTGAGCTATTGTTGGTAGCAGCCATGGAGCTAGCACAACAACACGAGGCAGCGGAAAGAATAACGAAGAATCTCAGTGACATGGAGGCCCTACCCAGGAACCATAAGCACTGGAAAGCACTGGCCTTGGACCTGGACAACGGCAGTGGCAACAAGTATGCAGCCATCGTGAAGATTAGGTCCACCCCGGGAACGCCAAGATGTTACAGCTGTGGGTCCAGCAGGCATCACTATAGAGCGAGGGAGTGCGCAGCAAAGGGGAAGCATTGTGGATGGTGTGGTCTGTTCCACCACCTCACTAGGGTTTGTTGGAATTTTGAGAAGGAAGAATGGGGACCAGGAAAGGGGGCTTCGGCTAAGAAGATGCTCACGGTGGTCCACACGGTCTCACCCAACACAGATGGATGAATTCTGTGCAACATTGTGTTGGACGGGGTGCCAATCCTGTTGATGGTGGACACAGGGTCGGCAACCTCCATCTTAAATCTGGCGATGGTATCAAAGTTCTTCCCACATTACACCGTGAGTAAAAGAGACATTGCCTGTTACGGGTATGGCAACAACCCCCTGGACAATGTGGACTCGGTGTGGCTATCAGCGAGGTACAGGGTGGCCTCAATGTGTGCTGCTGAGTTCATGGTGGCCTGTGAAGGTAACAACCTAATGGGCAGTGATTTGTTTTATGGGCTTGGTTTCTCCATTACCTGCGGTGTAGTGGAGGAGTGGTCAGGTGGTGGACTGTGGGACTGATCATTTTATGTGGGAAGCGGTGAAGAAGCGTGGGACTTGGGCTGGCCCAGTCTGGGCGAAGAGGGCTGCCACCAGCACCAGAGTACACCACCACGGAGACCACTCTGTGCCAGTGTCTGTGGTTCCTTGGATGGGGAACCCAAACGGCATGGTTTAGCGCCTGTAGGGGCGGATGGATCCAGAGAACAGGCGCAGCGAAGCTCCGGTGGCCGACCTACTACCACTGTTGAGCCGGGCGCTGTCAGTGCCGCTGCGACGCAAGAAATGAAAATGATCGGGGCAGGACCGGATGGCACAAACCCTAGACGTGCCCAGAACGAAAACAAGGGACAAGGCTCAAGTCGGACTGGTGGGACGCTAAGGAGCCCAGTGGGTATCGGTTCATGACGGCGTGGAAGAAGGAAGCCAGTGAGTACTCCCCTGGGTGTGGGTGATGACGTGCGTCCTAGGGTTGAGGCTCGGCTTGGATGGATTCTCAGGTCAAGGGAGCAGCGAGATGACCAGGGGGACCTGCGTGTGGTACAGACCGGTGACAACGGTTACCTGGACTTGATGGATGGGTTGAGATGGCACCCGAATGAGCTGCGGCGTTTGGAAGGGAAGAAACGCCAGTGCAGCCTGTCTCCGGTTAAGAAGAGGCAGAGACGCTCTGGGAGCGGGCCGTGGGACGGACGCTCCAGGGGGGGCCTACGGGAGACCCGTGTTGAAACTGTGTCTTTTAAGGGCTAACGGTGTGTCGGGTTGTGTGATGTTTTTGACATTTATATACACGCGTGGACAAAATTGTTAGTACCCCTCTGTTAATGAAAGAAAAACCCACAATGGTCACAGAAATAACTTGAATCTGACAAAAGTGGTAATAAATAAAAATTCTATGGAAAATTAACCAATGAAAATCAGACAATGCTTTTGAATTGTAGTTCAACAAAATTATTTTAAAAAACAAACTCATGAAACAGGCCTGGACAAAAATGATGGTACCCTTAAAGGGTACCTATGGTCGTACATGAAATAAAGATATAATATTGAGCCCCTGTCTCACTTTCTAGTTCAAGTTTTTATTCTGAACAGAGCGCCGGCAATGCGATATAAATCCATTGCAGATGTGCTGGTTCAGCTATGGCAGCAAAACATGCGCGCAGCCATACTGGCGGCTACATGGCCTGCCAGGACGCTTCCTGTGACATAGTATCGTTGATACCGTGATCTGGATCAATATTGGCTGAGCCTGGAGTGCCCGGCTGAGCAGTGGCTGTCAGGATATGGATATCACAAAATGGCGGAATGTAAAGCCTTTGGATGTCTCAATAATAAGCGAAAAAACAAAGATAAACACTTCTTTTGTGTACCCAAACCCAGCACACCTTGTCAGAAGATCGTCGCGGAAAAGTGGTTGCACAATCTCGGAACAGGGCACACACTGAAGACATTTCCTTTCGGACGAAATTCCGTTGTGTGTGAGGACCACTTCGAAGCCTCGTGTTATGAGGAAGATTTACAGGCTAAGCTCCTAGGTTACAAAGGTCGACTTCGTCTGAAAAGTGATGCTGTTCCCTCGTTATTTGCTCACAGACCAGGCAAGCCTGCTAGTGGATGGCAAGACAGGCTGGAAAAGCGAAACAATCACAAGGTAAACTGTGATCTGAACGATAATAGATGAAAATACAATATTTTTGACACTTTTGCACCTGTCGATATAAGTCGGAGGCATATAAGGGCATATTGTGATCGCCTGTGTGTGTGTGCATCTGTCCGTCTGTGTGTCTGTATGTGTGTGTGTATTAATGGCATAATGTGGAATCAAATACAGGTGTATTATTGTATGTAGTACTGCCACTGTACTGGCAACGGATTGCATCACTGCGAGAAATGGACTGTACAGTGAAACCTGTCCGTTCTGCAGCCTATACGAAACTATCTGACACCTTGTTACAGATCATAAGAAAAACCTGATAGAGTAAGAGTCAACTGGATGTAACTGATTATGATTTAATAATAATGTCATTGTCACCAAATTTGTCAAAAATGCATAGTTATTTTGCTCCTTATGTAACAGTGCATGTGCCATTTTATTTTACAGTGGGTACAGAGTGTACTCCAGGACAAGCCGAACACTACAGCAACCCAATCTCCCCCTCCCCCTGATGGATTGCACAGATCAGAACACATCATCAGCAGATCCAGTGTATCAAGAAAATGTAGGTTCCATGTAATTCCCTGCCATAAATTTTATATATACATGTAGATCTACGGTCGAAACTGAGGGATTCCCTGGTCATAGTGAAAAATTCCATTGTATTAGTACCAAATATTGTTTATGCTGTTTGAAAATAAACTACAACCATACATGTAATAATTTTATTGTTATTTAATTGGTTCTTGCACCGAGCTGACCTATTCTATTTTGTATGATGCTGAAACGTGTAACTGTCAGTGTTCTTTATATTATCAAGTTTGTGTTCAGTGTGTAAATTCTGCATGAAAATTTTAATAGCTTTTGTAATTCTAATGCAAAATATGGGCTTTCAGGTATGCCATGCTGAGGTGCAGACAGACCCTGTGCAAGTATCTGATGAAGGAGAAAATGTTATTGTTGTGCCGCCATTAGTTAGGTGCATACGTACCAGCCAGCTAATGAAAGCGCCATGAAACTAGACCATGCATATTGTGCTGCAACGCCAGAAAGTGGGGAAGAAGAATCTGTCGTATGTATGGAACTTTGTCCTTCAGAAAAGTCTCCAGAAGAGTCTGCGCATGCCATGTGTACAGAACATTGTTCTGTAGAAAACACTCCAGCTGTGGTCCCCATAGTAGACCCTTGTACGTCACAGGAAGTAACAGTAGTGACCCCAAATGATGTCCCTGTACCTATATGCACATCAACGCCTTCAAAAGCCAAGTCCAAAGCTATGGTGGATGTGGTGTCCTCGGAAATGGATATCACATATGTTGAGGAAGTTTCTGTGTCATATGAGCCACACGATAAGGATACTTCATGGCGGGAGGAAAATTGTGCAGACCCACATGATACGAGTACTGAATCTGAATATAGTGCTAATGATAATGTCAGTCATTATGCTGATATCCTACAAAGCGAGAAATACATAGTGTTTGAAACGTGCCTTGACACTTTAGTTAACCTTACATCATGCAGTACCTGTCGAAGCCCTGTTAGTAGTGTGAGAAAAGTATTGACAGGCAGCAACATAGTCTACCATATTCAATACCTGTGCAATCATGCAGAACAAACCTGGTCAGGTCAGACATATATTGGGGAAGGTCGATGTAAAGTGCCTGCTGGAAATATGCTTCTCTGTGCATCTACATTGTTTTCTGGATTGACATATGCCAGACTTGCTAGTCTAGCACAAGTAATGAACTTGGAGGTTATTTCGGAAACAACATTTTATGATGTCCAGCAACAGTGGCTTCTACCAGTGGTTAACCAGGCATGGTTGCACCAGCGTGCCATAATCAAGAATGAACTGAAAGAAAAGAAAGAAGATTTGACGCTAGGGGGTGATGGTCGCTGTGACAGCCCAGGATTTTCTGCCAAATATTGCACTTATTCATTTATGAATCAAGCAGATAATCGCATTGTGGATTTTGAACTTGTGCAAGTGACACAAACAACTTCCTCCCAGGCCATGGAAAAGTTCGGCTTTTGTGCAACACTTGATCGCCTCCTTGAAAATAAAATAAATGTCAGTACTGTTACCACAGACAGGCACATTGGCATTAGATCTATTGTGAAAAAGGAATATGCAGAGAAGGGAATTGCTCATCAATTTGATGTCTATCATATAGCCAACAGCTTCCGCAAGAAGGTGCTGGATTTGAGCAAAAAGAAGCGGCATGCAGACCTGGCACCTTGGGTAAAAAGTATTGTGTATCATGTGTGGTTCAGCAGCAGAAACTGTGACAAGAACCCAGACAAATTGGTTGAGCTGTTCACCAGCATCTGCTTTCATGTAGCTGGCAAGCTTGAATGGAGTGGGTTTTCTCATGTCAACAAGTGCCTACATAAGCCATATTCAGCTCAGGAACAGAAGAAGAAAAAGTGGCTAAAGGGAGCCACACTTCAGGCATTGAAGGAGATTGTGTTTGAACCCAAGTTTTTGCGGGATATCAGGCAGCTACATTTGTTTTGTCACACAGGCAGTCTGGAGTCCTACCATTCATCTATCTTGGTCTTCTGCCCCAAGAGACAAGAGTTTGACTATCCTTGCATGCTGGCAAGAACCCAACTTGCAGTGCTGCAACACAACAGTAATGTGGGGCGGAAGCAAGCCATTGTGAAGAAGCCACGCCAAGGTTCAACGCCAGCTGGTGAAGCAAGGTTCAAACCTGAATGGAAAAAGCAGTCTGGTGCATGGAGGATCAGGCCTGTCTATGAGTCTGCAGCAAACACACATATACAGGAAATGGTAGAAGCAGTGCTGCGTGCCAGGGCCAAAGGGACAAAGTTGCCACAGGTGGAGCGGCCCAAGGCGAAAAATATTGCTAAGGTGCCAGCACCTCAAAAATATGAACTGATCAAAAAACATGTTGACAGATTCAAGTAGACTGTCTGCCATATGACAGATTTATTTTCTTTGAAAACATTCATCATTCATGAATAACATTCAATGATATTAGACAATTGTGACCCTTTGTCAATTGTATATATATATATAATGTACACAATAATCATGGGACTTTTGCATACAGTTCATTAGAGCAAATGTAAACAAAATAAAGCTGGTTTGTTTATGGCAAACAATTTACAGCAATTCATTATTGTACAATAGATTATTCATTTTAGAAATTTATCATATTTTGTTGTCCAAACATGTTGGGCCAAAGAGAAATATGTTTTGATTCAAGAAAAATGCATATTAGATTTTCTCATTTTTAACATTGCTCAGATAGGGGAACTATTCATGTTCATGAAGTGTCAAAAATAGACATAGTTTTTGAGTGTGTCTGTGATTTCCCAAGAAATATCTAGTGCCAGTTATTTTGGCCTACTATATATTATGATATATGGTCCGTGTGAAAAAGTATATCCAGTCCCTTAGACGTAGCCTGCCATAGGCTGTAGTGCATATACATATACTCACCGACCACTTTATTAGGTACACCTGTCCAACTGCTCGTTAACACTTAATTTCTAATCAGCCAATCACATGGCGGCAACTCAGTGCATTTAGGCATGTAGACATGGTCAAGACAATCTCCTGCAGTTCAAACCGAGCATCAGTATGGGGAAGAAAGGTGATTTGAGTGACTTTGAACGTGGCATGGTTGTTGGTGCCAGAAGGGCTGGTCTGAGTATTTCAGAAACTGCTGATCTACTGGGATTTTCACGCACAACCATCTCTAGGGTTTACAGAGAATGGTCCGAAAAAGAAAAAATATCCAGTGAGCGGCAGTTCTGTGGGCGGAAATGCCTTGTTGATGCCAGAGGTCAGAGGAGAATGGCCAGACTGGTTCGAGCTGATAGAAAGGCAACAGTGACTCAAATAACCACCCGTTACAACCAAGGTAGGCAGAAGAGCATCTCTGAACGCACAGTACGTCGAACTTTGAGGCAGATGGGCTACAGCAGCAGAAGACCACGCCGGGTGCCACTCCTTTCAGCTAAGAACAGGAAACTGAGGCTACAATTTGCACAAGCTCATCGAAATTGGACAATAGAAGATTGGAAAAACGTTGCCTCGTCTGATGAGTCTCGATTTCTGCTGCGACATTCGGATGGTAGGGTCAGAATTTGGCGTCAACAACATGAAAGCATGGATCCATCCTGCCTTGTATCAGTGGTTCAGGCTGGTGGTGGTGGTGTAATGGTGTGGGGAATATTTTCTTGGCACTCTTTGGGCCCCTTGGTACCAATTGAGCATCGTTGCAACGCTACAGCCTACCTGAGTATTGTTGCTGACCATGTCCATCCCTTTATGACCACAATGTACCCAACTTCTGATGGCTACTTTCAGCAGGATAATGTGCCATGTCATAAAGCTGGAATCATCTCAGACTGGTTTCTTGAACATGACAATGAGTTCACTGTACTCAAATGGCCTCCACAGTCACCAGATCTCAATCCAATAGAGCATCTTTGGGATGTGGTGGAACGGGAGATTCGCATCATGGATGTGCAGCCGACAAATCTGCGCCAACTGTGTGATGCCATCATGTCAATATGGACCAAACTCTCTGAGGAATGCTTCCAGCACCTTGTTGAATCTATGCCACGAAGAATTGAGGCAGTTCTGAAGGCAAAAGGGGGTCCAACCCGTTACTAGCATGGTGTACCTAATAAAGTGGCCGGTGAGTATATCACAATGCAACTTTGACCATATTGATATGATAAGAATTTTTATTATTACATGGTAGCTATTTTTACTGGGAAATTCATTATGCAGCACATACATTTCATTGTACAATTCACATCAGTATGCACATTTCTTCTGTCCATGTGTAGCAATCTGTGACGATGGAGTGTCACCACTGTTATGATTTATTATATGTGTGTCTATATTATTTGTAATATTGTAAATGTTATTAGGATCATTTGTAGAAATGCACACATTATTTAGGATCAGTGTTTGTCTAATTTGGAGTGCCGTTAATCATTTGGGTAAACAATTGGTGATTATATAATGCACATACCTTTGCCAGCGTGCCTCCTGTGGGTGTCCGGGCAAAAGACTCTTTGGGGGTTGAACGCCCTTTTAAAGGACACCAGCAGGAAGGAAGCATGTATGGTAAGTTAGAGGGGTGGTTTAGCATTTGTAAACAGGGGTTTGAATTATTTATTGAATTATTTATATGGTTATTTATTCTATGTTATTTATTTATTCTGTATATAGTTGGGGGAATTATTTATGTATTTTTAGATATTAGTGGGTATGTGTAAAGAATGGAAAAATGTTTATTGTCTTACCTGGGGTTATGGTAGGGGCTAATCAGCCCTAATTATCTCGAATAGTATTTAACAGGTGTGGTTAATGATAATGGAAATTCTTTCTTCGGTATTCTTGGTTGATGGTGAATTGTTCATTCTTGATGAAGAGTCGTGTCAGATATTTTCTTGGGAATTATTTACTTGTAAGTTTATTGAAATAAAATCAGAAAAATTGAAAAGCCTCCTCCTTGCCACGGTATTGTTACATTTGGTGGCAGCGGTGGTCCGTTCCCAGGACGACGCATACCGTTTGGTGGAAGTGGTGGATAGAGCACGGGACGGAAGGAGCGATGACCAGAAGGAAAGTGAGGCAAGAGGAGCAGTCTGACCTGGACGCAGGTATGGCAGCTGAGGACCCGGGAGTCAGCGGACTGGGCGAGCTCGAGGAGCTAACGTGCCTGGTGAAATCTTTGGTGCGTTCACTGACTCTCAGGGATCGTCAGATGGAGGAAGAAGCCGCTCTTCAGGACCAAAGGTGGCGGACTGTGGATGGTCAAATTCATCGAATGGAGTCGCAGGTTGCTGAGCTGAGAGGGGAGTATGGGAGCCGGGCTGAACGTAGTGGTGACGACGGCGCTTTGGGGGAGGTCCCCGGGGGGACGGCCAGTCGGGTCGGCCCGCAGGAGGATGATTTGCCGCTGCAGGTGCAGCCAAGGAGGCCATGAACGCATCACGAGCCCAGGCTGAATCCTCTGTCTCCCGAAGATGACATCGAGCACTACCTGACGACGTTCGAGAGGATCGCTACAGTCTACCGCTGGCGTGAAGAAGAGTGGGCTATCCAGCTAGCTCCTCTGCTTACAGATAAAGCGCGGAGCACATATGTATTGATGGATATTGCTGACACGAACAATTATGGGAAAGTCAAGGAAGCAATTTTAAGTAAATACAAGATTACATCCGACACTTATAGGAGGAGGTTTCGGTCCCTCGACATTCATCAGGACGAAACCCCTCATGAACTTTATGTATGTTTGAAAGACCTGTTATGTAAATGGATTAAACCAGAGACCTTAACTATAAAAGACATTATGGAACAACTGATTTTGGAGCAGTTTCTGCGGATGGTGAACCCGGAACTGGGAATCTGGATACAAGAGCAGGACCCGAAGACCGCAGAGGACGCTGCTCATCTGGCGGAGGTTTTTCTGTCGGCCAGGTCTGGGAGCAGGAGACCTACTCTTGGCCGTGACAGATCTTTCACCACACAGAGTGAGTTTAATGAGGGTGAAAGGGGTGGTCCAGCTCGAAATAGGCTGTATTCCAGGCCCAGTCAGATCACAAATAGCAGATATGATAATAGCAAAAAGTCACGTGTTGTTGCAAATAAAGATATACACTGCTATCAGTGTGATAAAATCGGTCACACCCAGTATTCATGTCCTGCCACAAAGAATGAGAAACCGTCATTATTATGTTCCATTCCTAGACCCACTTTTTCAGCCCTGGTGCACAGTGGAGTGTATAAAACGAAGGTGTTGCTTAATGGTCAGTGTAAAGAGGCCCTGTTAGACTCAGGTTGTTTTCAAACAGTTGTGCTGCCCAGTTTGGTCCCTAGGGATTTGTGGAATGAATCTGAAGTAAATATCAGTTGTGTTCATGGGGATAAGAAACTGTACCCAACCGCTGAGGTTTATTTAACAGTGGGGGGGCAAACTTATCTCCTTCCTGTAGCTCTTGTGCCTGATTTGCCTTACTCAGTTATTCTTGGCAATGATGTTCCAACATTGTTGGCCATCATACAACAGGTTAGAGAAGAACAAACGGAGGAGAGACAGGTGGCGCTGTTGAGCAGAGACTAAACACACCTGTGGTGAAAAATTGTAATATGGTGACAACCAGGGCGCAGAAGGCACAGAGGGCTGCCAATGTTCTTCAGGAGCTACCATTTTATGACTCTGAGATAGAGGCAGGCCCTATTAAACAACCTAAATCCAAGGCTCAGAGGAGAAGAGATAAGGTGTTAGCATCAGCAAAGAACTTGGGTGAAGAAATACCACAGCTAAATCAGTCAGTAGAGTTTGACATCCCTCCTGACATAGCTGCATTGCAGAAAGCTGACCCAGCACTTAGACCATGGTTTGATAAAGTCTCAGAGATTGAGGGTGTGAAACAGGGTAGAACGGATTGTTTGACTGAGGCCTTGTATGTCATTAAAAAGGGCATTCTGTACCAGCAACAAGGTGGAGTTATGGACATAGCTTTGCCACAGGACCTCATACCAAAAATTATGGAACTGGGACATGTTATCCCTTGGGTAGGTCATCTAGCATTTCAAAAAACTCTGCAGAGAATTGCTAGAAGGTTTGTGTGGCCAGGAATGTATACCCAGATAAAGGAGTTCTGCACAATGTGCCCAATATGTCAGATTACATCACCTAGGGGAGTAGCCCGTGCCCAACTGCAACCATTACCAATCATTGGAACACCTTTTGATAGAATAGGGATGGATGTAGTTGGCCCCCTAGAGAGAAGCTCCTCTGGTAATAAATACATTCTGGTAATTTGTGACTATGCTACTCGGTACCCAGAAGCCTTTCCCCTGAAATCTATTAAGGCTAGGCAGGTTGCCAACTGCCTTATCCAGTTGTTTTCAAGGGTAGGCATACCTAGAGAAATTATGACAGACTGTGGAACAAATTTCTTGTCCAAACTGTTGCAGCAGGTATATAAGCTGTTGGGTATTAAGGGTATTAAGACCACCCCATATCACCCTCAGACTGATGGACTAGTGGAGCGATTTAATCAGACTCTAAAAAACATGCTGCGGAAATTTGTTTCTGAAACGGGCTCGGATTGGGACCAATGGGTACCATATTTATTGTTTGCTTATCGGGAGGTGCCCCAGGCTTCAACAGGGTTCTCACCTTTTGAACTACTGTATGGTCGTCAGGTGAGGGGCCCATTGGACTTATTAAAGGAGCACTGGGAGAGTCCACCGAGTGATCAGGATAATGTGGTCTCTTATGTCATTAAGATGAGAGAGAAACTGGATCGAATGACTGCTTTGGCTCAGGAGCACATGAGGACGGCGCAGGCCAAACAAAAAACTTGGTATGACAAGAAGGCCAGAAAAAGGGTTTTTCACCCAGGACAGCAGGTTTTGTTATTGCTGCCCTCGTGTGACAGTAAGCTGTTGGCTCAATGACAGGGGCCATATGAAATTTCTAAGAAACTAAGTGCAGTGACATATGAACTATATATGCCTGACAGGAAGGTAAAACATCAGACCTTCCACATTAACTTATTGAAAGAGTTTCAGCAGCCTGGTCATCAGCAGCAGCAACCTGTTCTTCAGGAGACACATCAGCTCTTAATTTGTGCGACTGAAGTGGATGAGGAGAGAGAACAGTCCTTTCCCACAAATGTGTCAGAGCCTTACTTGTTTCAAGTGTCTCATTTGCAGGTGGATCAGCAGAGAGAATTAGAGGCACTATTAGATCCAGAATTGTTTCAGGAGAGACCTGGTTTCACCACGCTGGTGCATCATAAGGTTTATTTGAAAGAGGAAGCAGTTCCACGTAGGAAATCTTATAGGATCCCGGAGCGATTGGTCCCAAAAATGAAGCAAGAAATTGATTTGATGTTGCAGCTGGGAGTGATCGAGGAGTCATTCAGTGAGTGGTGTAGCCCGATTGTGCTGGTCCCCAAAAAGGATGGCTCATTAAGATTCTGTATTGACTTTAGATACCTTAATTCAGTATCAAAGTTTGAGTCATACCCCATGCCCCGGATTGATGAACTATTAGAGAAAGTGGGCAGGGCTAGGTTTATTTCTACTCTGGACCTATGCAAGGGGTATTGGCAGGTGGCATTGGCACCGGAAACAAAAGAACTTACAGCCTTTAAAACACCTTATGGCAGTTTCTAGTTTAGGGTCATGCCATTTGGCCTTCAGGGGGCACCTGCAACTTTTTCAGCGGCTTATGGACCAAGTGTTAAGGAGGGTATCAAATTTTGCGGCTGCCTATTTGGATGACGTGGTCATCTATAGTCAGACCTGGGAAGAACATTTGATACACCTTAGGCAGGTCCTTCAGTTAATTAAGAGGGCAGGACTGACAATCAATCCACGCAAATGTGCGTTCGGACAGCAGCAGGTGGAGTACCTGGGAGACATGTGGTTGGTCAGGGGGTTATTAGACCACGAGTAGGTAAAGTGGATGCCATCCGGACCTATCCTGTACCCACCACTAAGAAGAAGGTACGATCATTTATGGGAATGGTAGGATGGTACAGCAAGTTCATCCCCCACTTTGCTGAAAGAGCCGCAGTTTTGACTGACCTCACTAAGGCTTCAGCATCTAATAGGGTAAAATGGACAGAGGAATGTGACAGAGGTTTTGAGGATCTGAAGAGGGCTATTTCTGGGGAGAAGGTTCTCTACAGTCCAGACTTTGCTCATCCATTTATTTTACAGACAGATGCTTCAGGAGTTGGCATTGGAGCAGTGCTTCTCCAGGAGAGGGGAGAGAGACACCCAGTACTGTTCTTGAGCCGTAAGTTGTTGGACCGGGAGACAAGATACTCTACGGTAGAAAAGGAATGTCTTGCCATGAAATGGGCAATAGGGTCTCTCAAGTACTATTTACTAGGGCGTCATTTTTTGTTGGAGACAGATCATCGGGCCCTACAGTGGTTAGACAGGATGAAGGACATGAACAGTCGTCTCACAGGGTGGTATGTGTCCCTTCAGCCATATAATTTTACTGTTCGGTATGTGGCAGGGAAAACCAACCTTGTAGCAGATAGTCTCTCAAGAGTACATGACTCGTAGAGTACTGTACTCTTGGGAAAAGGGGGGAGGAAATGTGACGATGGAGTGTCACCATTGTTATGATTTATTATATGTGTGTCTATATTATTTGTAATATTGTAAATGTTATTAGGATCATTTGTAGAAATGCACACATTATTTTAGGATCGGTCTTTGTCTAATTTGGAGTGCCTTTTGTGAGATAATTGTGTGGTTAATCATTTGGGTAAACAATTGGTGATTATATAATGCACATACCTTTGCCAGCGTGCTTCCTGTGGGTGTCCGGGCAAAAGACTCTTTGGGGGTTGAATGCCCTTTTAAAGGACACCAGCAGGAAGGAAGCATGTATGGTAAGTTAGAGGGGTGGTTTAGCATTTGTAAATAGGGGTTTGAATTATTTATTGAATTATTTATATGGTTATTTATTCTATGTTATTTATTTATTCTGTATACAGTTGGGGGAATTATTTATGTATTTTTAGATATTAGTGGGTATGTGTAAAGAATGGAAAAATGTTTATTGTCTTACCTGGGGTTATGGTAGGGGCTAATCAGCCCTAATTATCTCGAATAGTATTTAACAGGTGTGGTTAATGATAATGGAAATTCTTTCTTCGGTATTCTTGGTTGATGGTGAATTGTTCATTCTTGATGAAGTATCGTGTCAGATGTTTTCTTGGGAATTATTTACTTGTAAATTCTTTGCGCAAGATGGCGCCCACAGTGGTCGCCATGGTGCTTCGCTGCGCCCTTTGTTTGTTTTTGTTTGTCAATTGTGTGTCTGCCAGCTCTTATACCCGTGAAGAGCTTCTAAATATCAGGACTTTCACTCCCACGGACCTACTCCCAGTTTTTTTAGCTCCTGCCGCCGATCTGGTTCATTGCTTGGCTCGAAAAGTGAGAAGGCGAAAGAGAGGAAGACGAGCGGGCGCTCTCGTCCGGCTCCGCAGGAGAGGCACGCGCACGGCTTTGCCTGGCATATTTCTGTCCTATACCAATTCTCTCTTTAACAAGGTAGATGAACTGAGACTGCTGATGCGTTTTAAGGACCTCTCTTCCTCGGCTGCCCTCTGTTTTACCGAGACCTGGCTCAGGGAAAATACCCCGGACAGCGCGCTGCGCCTCGAGGGAGTTCAGCTGTTTCGTGCTGATCGAGACACAGAGCTCTCTGGTAAATCCTCAGGAGGAGGAGTCTGCTTCTACATCAACAGCAGCTGGTGCTCTGATGTAACGGTAATTTCCAAACACTGTTCTCCCGCCCTGGAATTTCTTTTTATTAACTGCAAGCCATTTTATTCCCCGCGGGAGTTCGCCTCATTCATCCTCGTCGCTGTGTACGTCCTTCCCGACGCGGACACGCGCGAAGCTCAGCGCGTGCTCGCGGATCACATCCAACACACGGAGCGGATTTTTCCAGACTCTCTGGTTATTGTGGTTGGCGACTTTAACCAGAGCAATCTGAGCCACGATCTCCCCCGCCACAAACAGTTTATTAAATGCCCCACCAGAGGAATAAACACGCTGGATCACTGTTACACTACAGTTAAGGACGCGTATCGCGCTGTTCCCCGCGCTGCGCTCAGACTATCTGATCACGTGATGGTCCACCTCATTCCCACATACAGACAGCGATTAAAGCTCACTAAACCTGTTGTGAGCACTACAAAGAAATGGACCAGTGAAGCTGAGGAGAAGCTGGAAACGTGCATGGAAATAACTGATTGGGGCATGTTTAAAGGAGCCACGCATGATCTGGATGAGTACACGGACACTGTGAACTCATATATCCACTTTTGTGAGGAGAGCATCCTTCCATCGCGCACCAGGGTGAGGTACTCTAATGATAAGCCCTGGTTCACTGCTAAGCTCAGACAGATCAGGAAGGAGAAGGAAGCAGCGCTGAAAAGTGGAGACAGGGGCTGCTACAGGGAGGTTAAATATCGGTTTAACAGAGAGCTGAGGAGAGCTAAATCTGTGTATTCTGAGAGACTCCAGCAGCAGTTCACTGCTAATGATTCGGCTTCTGTGTGGAGAGGACTGAGGCAAATCACCAATTATCGGCCTCAGGCTCCTAAAGGTCAGGATGACAAAGCCCTTTGTCAAAGACTGTCCCAACACTATGGCCGTTTTGACACCTCGTCATCTGTGTCCAACTCCCCCCCTCCCTCCAGCTCCACAGCCTCCACGATCCCTACTTCATCAAAGGCGCCCCCCCTCCTCCCCCCCTGCCCTTGTCATCAGTGAGCAGGACGTGCTCAAACAGTTCTCCAGACTGAACCCGCGCAAGGCCCCCGGTCCGGAAGGCGTGTCTCCCTCCACCCTGAGACACTGTGCGAAAGAGTTGGCTCCTGTCTTCACAGACATTTTTAACACCTCCCTTAAGCTATGCCACGTGCCGTCCTGCCTCAAATCCTCCCCCATCATCCCTGTCCCCAAGAAGCCACGGATCACTGGACTTAACGACTACAGACCTGTAGCGCTCACCTCTGTAGTCATGAAGTCCTTTGAGCGCCTGGTCCTGCCCCACCTCAAGTCCATCACCACCCCCCTCCTGGACCCGCTGCAGTTTGCCTACCGAGCCAACAGGTCTGTAGACGACGCAGTCAACCTGGCCCTCCACTCCATCCTGCAGCACCTGGACTCCCCGGGAACCTACGCCAGGATCCTGTTTGTGGACTTCAGCTCCGCATTCAACACCATCCGCCCCGCTCTGCTCCGGGACAAGCTGTCCCTGCTCAACGTGCCTGACTCCCTCTGCAGGTGGATCACCGACTTCCTGACGGACCGGAGGCAGCATGTGCGGCTGGGAAAGACTGTCTCAGACTCTGCTAGCATCAGCACCGGATCTCCCCAGGGCTGTGTACTTTCCCCCCTACTCTTCTCCCTTTATACCAACTCCTGCACCTCCAGCCACCAGTCTGTCAAGTTGATCAAGTTTGCGGACGACACCACCCTCATCGGGCTCATCTCCAACGGCGACGAGTCCGCCTACAGGAGAGAGGTGGCCCAGCTGGCGTCCTGGTGCAACAACAACAACCTGCAGCTGAACGCTCTGAAGACAGTGGAGATGATTGTGGACTTCAGGAAAGTCACAACCCCTCTGCCCCCCCTCACCCTCACAGGCTCTCCCATCACCACTGCTGATTCCTTCCACTTCTTAGGCACCACCATCACCAGGGACCTCAAGTGGGAGCCGACCATCAGCTCCCTCATCAAAAAGGCCCAGCAGAGGATGTTCTTCCTGCGGCAGCTGACGAAGCTCAAGCTACCCACCAAGATGTTAGTGCAGTTCTACACAGCCATCATCGAGTCCATCCTCACCACCTCCATAACCATGTGGTACGCAGGAGCCACTGCCAGGGACAGACTAAGGCTGCAGCGCGTCGTGCGCACTGCAGCCTGAGAAGGTGATCGGCTGCAAGCTCCCATCTCTCCAGGATCTGTACATCTCCAGGACCCGGAGGCGTGCTGGCCGGATCATAGCCGATCCCTCACACCCTGGTCACGTACTGTTTGCCCCCCTCCCCTCAGGTAGAAGACTTCGGTCCATCCAGACTAAAACCTCCCATCACATGAACAGCTTCTTCCCCTCTGCCATCAGACTGCTGAACACTAAGTGACTTATTGACTCTCGTGCACTATGTACAGCAGCTCAACCAGACTCATGTCAATCATCACTGTTTTCTTCCTGCATTACCGACTGCACTATATGGTTCTCCACATTATCTGCTGCTCGCTAATATATTTAAACTGCTGACTAGTATTACTCACTCTTATTCTACACTTTATTGCATGTATAGTTTATTTCTTTTATTTTATCATGTTTAATGTTGCAGCATTGCACCGAGACAAATTCCTAGTTTGTGTACTACATGAACAATGGCAATAAATCTGATTCTGATTCTGATTCTAAGTTTATTGAAATAAAACCAGAAAAATTGAAAAGCCTCCTCCTTGCCACGGTATTGTTACACAATCAAATGACCAATTTTAGTTACTGTTGTATAAAGTGATGATGGCATATCACAATGTGTAAACACTACTAAATGAACAATATGATGAATATGAACAATACTATATCATGATATGGCCATGTTGGTGAATCACTATGAATTTTACTATATGAACAATAAAATGAATATGAACAATGCCATGACTAAAATCATTTCATGCACTCCAGTTTTCATATGAAGTGATGATGACGAATCAGTTTGAATATGAAATCGTAATATATTATTAGAGGAGAATAATGAATGATTATACAATGAACAATACTGTAGAAGTATAATGAAAACACCTTATGCACTGTCTTCCTGTATATATTGACCCAAATTATCATTGTACTGTATCCATGTTCTATTGATTGTGGACCAAGTGTCAAATTGACAATACAGTAATTGTTAACATATGTTCGTCCACCAAGTTTGTTGAACACGCACCTTCAATGTTGAGCCTCGGGTGAGCGTCTGTATTCTTTCAAGCCAATGTATCTTCCACCAGGATCAGGAAACTGCTGGTGGATGTACGCCACACAACATGAAGGCAATGGCTTTCTGATATGTCGCCCCAGTGTCTCTCCACGGTGCAAGTACAACGTGAATGCTCGATACGCCATTAGCCTGTATTGCCTGCAAAAATAGGAATATATCTATTGAATATATCATATATCATCTGATTCAATGAATATTCAATGGATAAATATTTCTCATTTAAGGCCATTTAATCACATAGTCCTCTTGTACATGGTCAACTTCATGACTGTGCCACTGCTATCCATAGTGAAACCTGCTATTATAAAGTACATGTATATTAAAGAAGTCTTCTTATAATATACATCTAGATCATATGATAATATTTTATTTGCCACAAAAGACCCTGCTTTGCCCCCCAACCCCTGGCGTGAAGGCCACTCAGAAAGTATCACCGTAACCCAGCACCAAGACACACACTGTGGTTACTATAGGGTGGGTCCTAAATACAGTTTTCATTGTATATTAGATACATGAATGGTAGGCTTACCGATTTGACAGCTGATCGGGGGCGGGGCCCCTCACAAATCGTCGTATCATGCTGTTGATGAACATCATCTCTAGTGAGGGCCTGTGAGTGACATAGCTAAGCAAATGGTCGATCAGTGTCACGCATTCGACAGAGTTTTCTTCCACTAAATTCACTGTCAGTTCGTATTCCTTGCAACAGAAACATTCAACATCAGTTTTTTGCCCAACACAATGGCCACATTTGCACCAGTCTACATTGGCCATACTGGCTCGGCCAGCACGCCAGTTTATAGCAGCATTTTCCTCCGAGGAATCTGAAGATTCCGACGAATCAGTGTCACTTTCACCCTCAGAAGACCTTTCTGGCTCAAACCTGTAGCCATGTTGCCCCAATTCTTCCTCAGAGTCCGACAATTCAGCCATAATAGAACAAAAACACTGACAAAAGCACCCTAGTCGCTGGTACACGCTGAGTATTGACTTTTCAGTATCAACGTTGTGACGTCACATCCGCATGTGTAAGGGCGGCGCGCATAGTTTTCATTGGCTGGCCATGCCGGCGGCCGTATTTGCATATATCTCTGGTGGTAGATGGCTGGCAACAATTATTTGCCCAAATAACGAATACTTTGTCTAATGTTTTCAAGTTGAATGCGTTTTCACGACCACCAGAGGTACCCTTTAACTTAATATTTTTTTGCTCAACCTTTTGAGGCAATCACTGCAATCAAACGATTTCTATAACTGTCAGTGAGACTTCTGCACCTCTCAGCAGGTATTTTGGCCCACTCCTCATGAGCAAACTGCTCCAGTTGTCTCAGGTTTGAAGGGTGCCTTCTCCAGACGGCATGTTTCAGCTCCTTCCACAGATGTTCAATAGGATTTAGATCAAGGCTCATAGAAGGCCACTTTAGACTAGTCCAATGTTTGGCTCTTAGCCATTCTTGGGTGTTTTTAGCTGTGTGTTTTGGGTCATTATCCTGTTGCAAGACCCATGACCTACGAATGAGACCAAGCTGTCTGACACTGGGCAGCACATTTCTCTCTAGAATACCTTGATAGTCTTGAGATTTCATTGTACCCTGCACAGATTCAAGACACCCTGTGCCAGATGCAGCAAAGCAGCCCCAGAACATAACAGAACCTCCTCCATGTTTCACAGTAGGGACAGTGTTCTTTTCTTGGTATGCTTCATTTTTACGTCTGTGAACATAAAGCTGATATGTCTTGCCAAAAAGTTCCAGTTTTGTCTCGTCTGTCCATAGGACATTCTCCCAGAAGCTTTGTGGCTTGTCAACATGCAGTTTGGCAATTTCCAGTCTGGCTTTTTTATGATTTGTTTTTAACAGTGGTGTCCTCCTTGGTCGTCTCCCATGAAGTCCACTTTGGCTCAAACAACGACAGATGGTGCGATCTGACACTGATGTACCTTGGAGTTCACCATGAATGTGTTTAGAGGTTGTTCTGGGCTCTTTTGCTACCATTCATATTATCCGTCTCCTCCTGCGGCCACGTCCAGGGAGGTCGGCTACAGTCCCGTGGATCTTAAATTTCTGAATAATATGTGCAACTGTAGTCACAGGAACATCAAGCTGCTTGGAGATGGTCTTATAGCCTTTACCTTTAACATGCTTGTCTATAATTTTCTTTCTAATCTCCTGAGACAACTCTTTCCTTTGCTTCATCTGGTCCATGTTTAGTGTGGTACATACCATGTCACCAAACAGCACAGTGACTACTTGTCACCCTTTAAATAGGCCGACTGACTGATTACAAGTTTGTAGACACCTGTGATGTTAATTAGAAGACACATCTTGATTGAACATCAAATCAAATCAAATCAAACTTTATTGTCATATTGCTGTACATACAACTGTAGTGCAGGCAAGATGAAATTGCGTTTCTCTCGGCATCCATATAAGAAGCAGCATGATTTAAGACACATTCCCACATAGCTCCCCCCCACCCCTACCCCCCCATCCATTCACACATCCCTGAGACATACTTGGGGAAAAAAAAGAATAACTAACTATAATATACAAAATGTCCGTAGGTGCAGTAGTGTGTATGAGAGATTCCGGGTCAACTGTTCAGCATCCTGACAGCTTGTGGAAGGAAGCTGTTGATCAGTCTGGTGGTTCTGCCTCTGATGCTCCGGAATCGTTTACCAGATGGAAGAAGTTCAAAGTGTTTATGCAGAGGGTGAGAACGGTCCTTGACAATGTTTAGTGCCCTGCTCCTACAACGGTTCTGAAAAAGTTCTTGGACAGAGGGGAGGGAGACTCCAATTACCCTCTCCGCCCCCTTGACTATCCGCTGCAGGGCTTTTTTGTTTGACATACTGCAGCTGGAGTACCATGTAGCAATGCAGTGCGTCAGAACACTCTCCACCACACCTCTGTAGAAGGTCCTGAGGATGCAGATGGGGAGAGAGGCCTGTTTGAGTTTCCTCAAGAAGTGCAGTCTCTGCTGAGCCCGCTTCCTGATCTCCAAGGAATTCTTGCTCCAGGTCAGGTCCTGCGAGATCTGCACTCTGAGGAACTTGATGTTCTCTACTCTCTCCACTAAACGGCCGCCGATGCTGAGGGGGGCGTGCTCAGGCTGCGACCGCCGGAAGTCGATAATCATCTCCTTCGTTTTGTCCACGTTGAGCACCAGATTGTTCTCCCTGCACCAGCCCTCCAGGTCTCTCACTTCTTCCCTGTACATTGATTCCTCATCCCTCTGGATAAGTCCCACCACCGTGGTGTCATCTGCAGACTTAATAATCTGGTTCCCCTCGTGTCTGGATACACAGTCATGTGTTAGAAGTGTAAACAACAGTGGACTGAGTACACAGCCTTGAGGGGATCAGGTACTCAGCGTGACAGACTAGGAGATGTTGTTTCCAACCCCGACAGACTGAGGTCTCTCAGTCAGAAAATCCAGGATCCAGAGACATGTGGCGGTGTTCAGACCGAGAAGGAGTAATTTCTCCATCAGTCTCTGGGGAATAATGGTGTTGAATGCTGAACTGAAATCAATGTACAGGAGTCTGGCGTAGGTATCTTTCTGGTCCAGGTGGGTGATGACAGAGTGTAGGGTGGTGACTATAGCATCCTCCGTGGAGCGGTTTGAACGATATGCAAACTGGAGTGGGTCGTGTGATGCAGGGAGGCAGGCTGTAATGTGTGGTTTGACAAGCCGCTCAAAACACTTCATCACAATTGGTGTCAGTGCAACAGGACGATAGTCATTCAAACAGGACACCACTGGTTTCTTTGCAACCGGTACAATGATAGAGGTCTTGAAGCATCTGGGAACGATGGCCTGACTCAGGGAGATGTTATAAATGTCAGTCAGGACATCCGCCAACTCGCTCGCGCAGTCTCGGAGCACACGTCCCGGAATGTTGTCTGGACCTGCAGCTTTGCGTGGGTTGACTCTGGTTAGGGTCCTCCATTTGTCCGCTGTGTTGATGGTAAAAGCTGGTCCGACCGATGGTGGGGGAGGGCCAGCCCTCCCTCTGATTGTCGAGTTTGATGCTTCAAAACGTGCAAAGAAGTCGTTAAGCCTGTCTGGAAGTGAAGCGTCGTCATCATCGACCCCCTGCCTAGGCTTAAAGCCCGTCAGTGTCCAAACTCCCTGCCACATCTGCTTGGTGTTCCTAGTGTCACAGAGGTGTCCCTGGATTTTCTCCACATAGGCGCGCTTTGCCGCCTTAATTCCCTTAGAAAGCGCAGACCTGGCTGAGCGGAGGGCGATCCTGTCCTTCGCTCTGAAGGCTGCATCTCTGGCTGTGAGCAGCGAGCGCACCTCTGCAGTCATCCAGGGCTTATGATTACCCCACATAGTGATGGTCTTCACTGTAGTGAAATCCTCTGTGCACTTCGCGATGTAGCTGGTGACCGAATCAGCATACTCCTCCACATCTGTCCTGTCTTCCTGGGAGGCTGCTATTTTGAAGACCTTCCAGTCTGTGTGCTGAAAACAATCTTTCAGTGCAGGGGTTGCACTCTCTGGCCAAATCCTGATTTGTTTCACTGCTGGCCTGCTGCGCTTCAATAAAGGTTTGTAGGCAGGCACCAGCATCACAGATATGTGATCAGAACGGCCGAGATGGGGGCGGGGTATCGTTTTATATGCATCTGTGTTTGTGTACACTAAGTCCAACATATTCTCTCCTCTGGTCTTAAAGTCTACACATTGTTTAAACTTGGGGAGCACAGTCTTTAGGCTGGTGTGGTTAAAATCCCCCTCAACCACCACAAAACTGTCCGGGTGTGAAGTTTGGATTTCACTGATTGCATTGTGCAGTTCCCCAAGTGCCTTCTTAGCATTAGCTTTAGCGTTAGCGCTCGGCGCTATGTAAATACCGACTACAAACACGTTGCTGAATTCCCTAGGCAGATAATAAGGCCGACAATTTACAATAAGGAACTCCGCCAACGGAGAGCAGTGTTTAGACACTAACGTGGCATTAACGCACCAGTTCTTGTTAACATAGATGCATAGCCCACCCCCCCGGCTCTTACCGGAGCTCGCTGTTTCCCTGTCGGCACGGAACATCGCCATATCTTCCAGTTGAATGGCCTTGTCAGGAATGTTGTCGTGGATCCATGTCTCGGTGAAAACAAACACACAGCAGTCCCTCCACTCTCTCCGGGTTTCTCTCAGCAGACGCAGTTCGTCCACCTTGCTTTCGAGGGCGCGGACGTTTGAGAGAAGAAGCGACGGTACCGCTGGTCTGGAGGGGTTAGCCTTTAGCCTAGCATGGATCCCAGCCCTTTTTCCTCGCTTTTTCCTGCGTTCCCTCCGCTTCCGCTTCCTCCTCTCATGGGTAGCTTCCAGCAGGGACTCCGCCAGAATTCCATGCTGGCGTAGGATGTCCAAATCACAACCGATCGCCGCGATTCTTGCAGCGTGCAGTACCTTGATGTTTAATAAGGTCTCACGGTTGTAAGTTTTACAGAATGTACGTAACATGCCCCTATGGTCACATTATTTTTTTTAACTTCTCTTGGGGTACCATCATTTTTGTTCAGGCCTGCTTCATGAGTTTATTTTTTAAAGTAATTCTGTTGAACCACAATTCAAAAGCATTGTGTGATTTTCACTGGTTAATTTTCATAGAATTTTTATTTTATTACCACTTTTGTCAGATTCAAGTTATTTCTGTGACCATTGTGAGTTTTTCTTTCATTAACAGAGGGGTACCAACAATTTTGTCCACAACTGTATAGTACGGTTGTTACTGAATGGATGTACAAATAAAATACAAAAGACAGGGGAATTGTGAGGAATGGCCACAGTTGTGTGTGCATGGAGAGTGCCTGTGTGTGTGAGGGTGTTAGAAGGAGGTTACACTGAGGTGTGAATGTTTGAATAGAATGTGTGAAATGCTAATGTGCCCTGTTTTCTTTCGAAGTGTTTATGTTAGTGTGGAGTCTTGGGTCATTGTGTGATGTACATAGTTTTATTGCTTATAGAGTCTATAATGTATATATTTCTTTCGGGATTCATTTATTTTGGTGAGTGGCCCTGTTTATTTACTGACTGTTTAACTCTGAAGGCGGAGTGGTCCACTGGGTCAGTGTGGTGTGAATGGATAGGTCTGTATATTTCTCTATTTAGAGAGTGAGTCGGGTGTACATTTTGGGAGGGCCTAATTGGTGTGACTGCATTTTTTTCGGGGGGGGGGGTAGAATGTTGGACAGTATATTATATATAGGGCAGCACAGTGGTACAGTGGTTAGCACTGTTGCCTCACAGCTCGAAGGTTCCAGGTTCGAATCCCCAGGCTGGCAGGGGATGGGAGCCTTTCTGTGTGGAGTTTGCATGCTCTCCCTGTGCTGTGTGGGTTTACTCCGAGGACTCCAGTTTCCTTCCACAATCCAAACACATGCATGTTAGGTTAACTGGTGATTCTAAATTATCCCTAGGTATCTGTCTCCTATAGGTCCTTAGAACAGAGGGTTAGTGTACCTACTAGTTAAGCGCTTTGAGCGGTCTTTGCGACTAGAAAAGCATTATATAAGTACAGGTCCTTATCCCCTTATATACATTTATATGGCAGTGCCCTGTAGTATAGAGGGGTGACGCCCCGCCTCCGGAGGGTGGTGTCACCTGGGGTATAAGAGGCCACAGCGGAAGCCATCTTGTCTCTTCACTGTGGCTCTCAGGCTACTGTTAGTGACTCCTGTGTTCCTGGTCTCGTGTTCATAATAAAACTATAAAACGTCACCTCGATTCCTCGTTAATTAGAGACATAACACTAACGGTAGCCTATTAGCCCACAAGCTAACACTGTTACCAGGACACTCACTGTAAGCACAGTTTATATTGTTATTTTCTTCAGATCTTAGTCAGCCTAATTGACATCCCTGTTATCACCTGGTTCGGTGATGTGCCTCGCGTCACTGCGGCCCATCTCTCAGTGGTTTTGTCATGATTCCACGGTGGCTTACCCATAACACCAGCCAGTAGCCCTCGTCCCAGGCCATTGCAGTGACCAGTTTGTCCATATGGTTGATCCGCCCTGGAATCACAATGAAACCACTCGGAGATGGGCCGGAGTGAACCAGGTGGTGACAGGGATAGCTATTAGGGTGACTAAGATCTGAAGAAAATAACATAAGCTGCGCTTGGTTCGAGCTTCCTGGTATTAGCTTGAAGGTAATAGCTCAGGGGCTAATAGGCTACCTTTAGCATCCCACCATCAACATGATGGACATACAGTACATAACAGACAGCTAGGTGGGCCAATAATAGAGGAGTGGACTGGTCTCAAGGACAGCGGTGAGTTGGCTTTTTCTAAACGTGACATATACAATTTCCACAGAAAAGTCAAAAACATTTCTAGAAGAGAAAAACGAGATAAAGGCTGTGTGTTTTTCTTTAAGAGAATTGACTGTTTTGAAATTTTTTAGCTAATTATGTGACCAGTTGACACATTTGAAACTGTTAAAATCTACAGGCATGCCATTTTTCAGTCAATGACCCCTTTAAGTTTAATTTGAAGAGATGTCAAACAAATATATTGATGAACAAGTCATCTTTCATAAACATATTTGGTGTTGAACTTCCATCCAGCCATCCATCTTCTACCGCTTAATCCTTTTCAGCTCGTGAGGGGCTGGAGCCTATCCCAGCATCTTTGGGCCAGAGGCAGGGTACACCCTGGACAAATCACCAGTCCATCGCAGGGCCAACACAGAGAAACAAACAACCATTCACTCTCACATCCATACCTAAGGACAATTTAGAATCTCCAGTTGATGCCAATTAACCTAACCTTCAAGTCTTTGACCTGTGGGAGGAAACCAGTGTACCCGGAGTAAACCCACGCAGACATGGGGAGATCATGCAAACTCCACACAGAAGGTTCACCGATGGTCTGGGGGTGGGATCGAATCCACGATGGTCAGGGGTGGAATCGATCCTGTGACCTTCTTGCTGTGCTGCCACAGTGCTAGCCACTGTTCCACTGTGCTACCCTGTCTTAATATAAATATTTAACATAATCCTATATGATGAACATGTATTGTAAATAGGCTGTTCCATCCTAAGGGCTCGGGTCGGGGGGGAGGTTCCGCAGGTCCTTCCTACCTGCTGCTGTCAGATTTTATAATCTAACCCGTGAGCCTCATAGAGGCAGTATTAAACATCACAACTTTGCACAACAGGGGTCGTCCCCTCCAATACACAACTTATACAATTACAATTATTATCGAGGGTGGCAGCAACACTGTTCATTCAAATGTGAAATATACTGTCTGGGTCTATATTTATATTTTGCTGGGTAATTTAACTAACTGTAATTCTGTTGATACCATCTAGCTGCAATGCTCCTGCACTGTGTGTCAGGGTGTGGGCTGGGTCCCATGCCCTCATCCTAATTTATAATTTGTATTATCTTGTCTTCAGGGCAGGTGCCCCAGCCCACATCCTTGCTTTGAGTTCACCTTTATTACTATCATGATCTTGGGTTGCCATTATTATTATTCTGTCTTGTATATTTATTTCCCTGTGGATCATCCTCTTAGTTTAAGTTATCAGTATTATTATTATCATCATCATTATTCTCACTGGCATGATCTTGTCTCTCCTGATCCTCTGTTTTTGATTATCTGTGCAGCCCTGCCCACCCTGTTTCTGTGTCTCTGATCATTCCCTGCCGTCTCCGTTTGCCCCTGATTGTGCCCACCTGTTCTGTATTGTGTTTGATTGCTCCTGTGTCTATATATGTCAGCCCCAATCTGTGTCCTGTATGGGTGTCATTGTCGTAACACGCTTCTGTTTCTGCTTGCCTGTTATTCTGGCAAGCAATTTGGGAGCGTTTTTGACATGTTTCAGGACCCAGGAGACAGACGCTGACACGAGCAGATATGGACAATTATTCTTTATTTAGTGAAAGTGAGTGTAGTGCGTGTGTGAGTGCGAGTATAGATGTCTGGTCACAGGAGCTGAGCAGTTCTGGTGGCGACCTGGCAACCCTGGAACACACAAGCATAAACAATTACAGCTGTTCAGTGATGGCGGGTAATTGTAGTTGGCTAGGCTTACTTGCAAGTGCCCAAGGTTGTGTTCTGCTGGCTCCGAGTGCCCGTGCGACGTGGTAGTGATGGTGCCCGTAGTTGCGGGGGTGAGGAGGAACTCCGTGATGGAGGAGGCGATGCCCCGTTGGCCGGGGAGGCTGGTCCGCCGCCAGGGAGGTCCACCTGTGCACAGGGGAAAAGGCTAGGAGATGATGAGTGCAGAGATCCCTTACGTGACCGGTCTTGACGTGACGTTCTCGGCTTGGCTTGAGGTCGTGGTCTTGGCTCATTCCCAGGCAAAGACGACAGACGACTCTGTGCCGAGCCGTCAGTGATGCCGGCCTTTAAAGGCCTCTGATTGACACCTGCCGGTGTATGCGCAGCTGGAGATGATGAGGCAGATGACGGCCCAGCGGCCGTCATGACAGTATTCCCCCCTCTAGCAGTGCCTCCAGGCACCTGCCCAATTCTACCTGGATTCGCCCGATGGAAGTCGCGGATCAACTGCTTATCCAGGATCAACGCTGGGCGAATCCAAGAACGATCCTCCGGTCCAAAGCCCTCCCAGTCCACCAGGTACTGAAGACCTCGGTCCCGCCGGCGCACGTCCAGGATGGTAGTCACCCCCCAGGCTGGATGGCCATTGATCATCCTCGGAGGAGCAGGAGCCGCGGGGGGCGGGCACAAAGGATTGGTGATGTAAGGCTTGACCTGGGAGACATGAAAGGTGGGGCAGATGCGCATAGAAGGGGGGAAAGACAACCGCACAGATACAGGATTGACAATACAAGAGATGGTGTAGGGACCGATGAAGCGCTTAGTTAGTTTGCGTTTCTCAGCCGGCACACTGATGTTCCGAGTAGACAACCACACTTTTTGACCCACCTTGTAGTCTGGGGCGGGCCTCCTATGACGGTTGGCCACCTGGATGTTGCGCTCAGTGGTCCTCAGAAGGGCCCTGCGAGCAATGGACCAGACCCGCCGACAGCTCCTGACGTGGGTCTGTACAGATGGGACCGCTACCTCCCTTTCCTCCTCAGGAAACAGTGGTGGATCAAACCCGAGCGACGCCTTGAAGGGGGAAAGTCCCGTGGCCGAAGAGACCGTGGTGTTGTGGGCGTACTCAATCCAAGGTAGATGCTTGCTTCATGAAGAAGAGCAGGAGGAGATGACACAACGCAGCGTTGCCTCTAGCTCCTGGTTAGCCCATTCATACTGGCCGTTGCTCTGTGGATGATACCCAGAGGAGAGGCTGGCTGTGGCTCCCAATGCTGCGCAGAACACCTTCCAAACTTGGGAGATGAACTGTGGTGGACCACATGCTGAACAAAGGAGGTCCGCCGTTTCCTGAGCCGAAGGCAACCCCCGAAGGGGTACAAAATGGGCCGCCTTAGAAAAACGGTCCACAATAGTCAAAACAGTGGTGAAGTTATCTGAGGGGGGCAAGCCAGTCACAAAATCCATGGCAACATGGGAGCAGGGGAGAGAAGGAACGGGCAAAGGATGTAACAGGCCCGCTGGGGGGGAAGATGACATTTTCCCAGTGGCGCATTGAGCGCAGGCCCGGACAAAATTTAAGACATCCTTCCGCAGCCCTGGCCACCAGAAGGTCCTCTGGAGAAGGTCCACAGTCCGACCCACTCCCGGATGACACGCCAGCTTGGAAGCATGACCCCACTCAATCACTTGACTCCTAATGGAGCGAGGAACGAATAAACGACCCGGGGGACCCCCGCCCCGGATCAGGCTCCGTCTTCTGCGCTCTTCGGACCCTCTTGCAAATACCCAAGGACAAGGCGCCCACCACACAGGAGGGCGGCAGGATGGGTGCTTCCTGATCTTCAGTGGATGGTGCATCAAACTGCCGCGAGAGGGCGTCCGGCTTGCCGTTCTTGCTCCCCGGCTGATAGGTGATGGTGAAGTTGAATCGGCCGAAGAAGAGAGACCAACGAGCCTGGCATGCATTCAGACCCTTCGCCGTCCTGAGGTACTCCAGGTTGCGGTGGTCAGTCCATACAACGAACGGTTGAGCAGCCCCCTCCAGCCAGTGTCTCCACTCCTCCAAGGCGAGCTTTACTGCCAAGAGCTCCCTGTCACCTATGCTGTAATTCCTCTCTGCCGGTGACAAGCGATGGGAAAAGTAGGCACATGGCCGGATCTTGCTGTCCTCCGGGGAACGTTGAGAGAGCACCGCCCCCACCCCCGAATCCGAAGCATCCACCTCCACCAAACACTGTAGGTTAGGGTCCACCTGGGTCAGTACACGGGCCGAGGCAAACTCCTCCTTGAGTCTTCCAAACGCCCTGGCCGCCTCCTCACTCCAGCAAAAACGGGTCTTTGGGGAGGTGAGAGCAGTCAAAGGGCGGGCAATATTCCCGAAATTGGGCACAAACCAACGATAGAAATTAGCGAAGCCCAGGAACCCCTGTAGCTGTTTTCTGGACGTTGGCGTGGGCCAATCCACTACCGCCTTGGCCTTGGCCGGGTTGGGGAGCACCTGATTCCGGGCAATGATGAACCCAAGGAAGGCGGTCCGGTCGGTGTGAAACTCACATTTTTCTGCCTTTACGAACAGCTGGTTCTCCAGGAGGTGCTGCAACACTCTCCGAACGTGCATCTGGTGCTCTTCCAACATGCGGGAGAAGATAAGAATATCGTCTAGGTACACGAACACGAATGAGTTTAAGAAGTCTCGAAGAACATCATTAATCAGCCGTTGGAAGATGGCCGGAGCGTTGGTTAACCCAAACGGCATCACCAAGTACTCGAAATGTCCGCTTGGGGTCCGGAAAGCCGTCTTCCACTCGTCACCTTCTCTGATGCGCACCAGGTGATAGGCATTCCTGAGATCCAGCTTGGTAAACCAGGACGCCCCCTGGAGAGAATCAAAGGCGGTGTTCATTAAAGGCAGGGTATACTTGTCCTTGACCGTGATCTCGTTAAGACCCCGGAAGTCGATGCAGGGGCGTAATGTGCCGTCCTTCTTCCCAACGAAGAAGAACCCGGCTCCCACGGCCGAGGATGACGGGCAGATGATACCAGAGGCCAGAGATTCCTTTATGTAAGTGTCCATGGCCTCGCGCTCCGGGGCTGATAGGCTGTACAGGCAGCTAGCGGGAAGAGGGGCCCCAGCCTTCAGGTTTATAGCACAGTCATAAGGTCAATTGGGGGGTAGAGACAACGCCCGTGACTTGCTGAATACTAACCCCAGGTCATGGTATACCTCTGGTACCTTGGACAGGTCCAGGGGTGGCGTCGAGGGTGGAGGCACCGTGACAGATGGGGCACACGCTGCAGATTGAAGACAGGCACTCAGGCAGAATGTACTCCATGCTGTAATGCTCCCAGCTTGCCAGTCAATGGTGGGGTTGTGAAGCCGAAGCCAGGGGTACCCCAGGATGACGGGTGAGGACGAGACGGGCAGGATCAGAAACCTAATCTCCTCCCTGTGGTTGCCCGAGACGATCACAGATACAGGGGCCGTCTGATGGGAAACGGTGGTCAGTGACGCCTTGGACAGGGTGATGAGATTGACAGGAGGATCCAGAGGTTGACAGCTGAGGCCCATCTGGGTTGCCAGGTCCCTGGAAACAAAGTTTTGCTCAGCTCCTGAGTCACCTAAAGCCAGTGTGCGGTGTTCAGTATGCTTGTGAATTAGCCTGATGGGTATGCGAAAACTAGTGAGGGGTTCTTCTAGGTTTTTGTCCGTGAATCCCCCTACTGCGATCCACGGACTTCCCCTTTTAACCGACTAGGACATTCAAACACCCCATGAGACCCCTTCCCACAATAGAAACAAAGGCCCAGATCCCTGCGGCGCTGTCTCTCAGCCACTGACACTTTAGATTGCCCTATTACCATAGCTTCTTGATCCGGAAGTTCCTCTGATGCGGGTAGAGCGAGCAGAGGAGAGCTAGCGGGGCGAGGGCAGGGCTTAATCGAACGGGAAGTAGACCGCCGTTCGGCCGCTCGCTCCCTTAACCTGCTATCTAGACTAATAGCGAGGGCAATTAAATCTCCCAAATTATCCGGTTTGTCCCGTGCTGCTAACTCGTCCTTCAAGTCGGCATTGAGACTGCGAAGGACAATACCGCAAAGCAACGGCTCCCCCCACCCAATCTCAGTGGCCAGGACCTGGAAATCAATGGCATAGTCAGCAGCTGATCTATTACCCTGCTGCAGGCTCAACAGCCGTTCTGTCCACCCTATCTGAATGATCAAACACAGCCATAAACTCCGCCAAAAACTGCTGGTAAGTTAACACAGGATAACTTGGTTTAGCCAGAACTGTATATGCCCAGTCTAAGGCTCTACCCCCCAACAAGTTGATGATATATCCAATCTTACTTGAATCAATGGCGAAGTCTCCCGGGACGCGGAGGAAAACTGATTCACATTGCAAAATGAACCCGCGAGCTTCCCCAAGTTTTCCGCTAAACCGGGCAGGGGTTGGCACAGGGGTGAGGTGAGGTGTAGGTAATATGTTAGCTTGACCTGGCGATAAGCCTGCAGGGGTTGAAGCTCTGGCGGCCGGGGGAAACGTCTGGTGTCCTTCCAGATGATCCAGCCGGCTATTAATTTGAGTCAGTTGGTTGAGAATAACTGTCTGTTGGTGTGATATCATATCTACCCGAGTGCTAAGGGTGTTTAGTCTGCGCAACAGCGCACTGTCCGCTGGGTCAGCTTGACGGAGTCATACTGACATGTTTCAGGACCCAGGAGACAGATGCTGACACAAGCAGATATGGACAATTATTCTTTATTTAGTGAAAGTGAGTGTAGTGCGTGTGTGAGTGCGAGTATAGATGTCTGGTCACAGGAGCTGAGCAGTTCTGGTGGCGACCTGGCAACCCTGGAACACACAAGCATAAACAATTACAGCTGTTCAGTGATGGCGGGTAATTATAGATGGCTAGGCTTACTTGCAAGTGCCCAAGGTTGTGTTCTGCTGGCTCCGAGTGCCCGTGCGACGTGGTAGTGATGGTGCCCGTAGTTGCGGGGGTGAGGAGGAACTCCGTGATGGAGGAGACGATGCCCCGTTGGCCGGGGAGGCTGGTCCGCCGCCAGGGAGGTCCACCTGTGCACAGGGGAAAAGGCTAGGAGATGATGAGTGCAGAGATCCCTTACGTGACCGGTCTTGACGTGACGTTCTCGGCTTGGCTTGAGGTCGTGGTCTTGGCTCATTCCCAGGCAAAGACGACAGACGACTCCGTGCCGAGCCGTCAGTGATGCCGGCCTTTAAAGGCCGCTGATTGACACCTGCCGGTGTATGCGCAGCTGGAGATGATGAGGCAGATGACGGCCCAGCGGCCGTCGTGACAGTTTTGTTACAGCTTCCGAACTGTTGTTATTATCTTGTGTTTTTTCTCGAGTTGCACCTGTTCAGCCAGCTCTTAATAAATCAAACCGTGAACTTTGAGTACTGCGTTTGGGTCTAGTCATTACCAACCGTGACACTGTGTATAACTGTGTACATATGTATATTTATTTACTGCTTTGGCAAACCAATTCTTATTATCTTAATTACTATTGCTCTGAGTGCTGCTATCTCTGTGCTGCTGCAATCCTGTAATTTCCCCATTGTGGGACTAATAAAGGCTTATCTTATGTGTTCGTTTAATGAGTCTATGCATTAATGTGTGTTATGTAATATTCTAAAGGCTCGGGTTTAAAGATGTGGTTATGCAAATTAAAAGTTGTTGGGCACAATACTTCTGCAAGCTCAAGTAACATCTTGCATAACACATTCAGCCGTCATACATTTCCATGGGACTCCTCAGAATATAAAAAAATGTCAAAGACTTCTCTGCCATCTCTCACTCCAAAAAAAGAAAAAAGTTTGACTGTGCCAATCAATCAAATTGGGTGTTATGGCAGAATAATGTGTGCTTCCTCTCAAGAATGCCCGTCAAAGGAGGCCATGTGGTTGAAACCTCTTCTGGACCCACAAAGGTGTCACCAGTAAGCAAGGGATGTCAGAGCTTGTCACTGCTGGGTGGGTTGAAAGCATGAAAAATACCCTCTCTGGGGATGGGAGGAGGACGAGCTCTGTGGAGAGACAGGGAGGGAGGGAGAGTGTTGGAGTACATGTGCATGTGTGAAGACCTTAACTCACTTTAGCCTGTTGCATCCACCCTTGTCAATCCTCCAGACAATAGGTCTCCATCAGTGCGGCGGACCTTTTTCACCTTCAGGGGTGATGGCTATATTATTCGGCTTGACAAGCGCTGGCTTCAGGGAGATCAAAATCTTTGCCTAATTGAATGCTGACAGTTTAGGCACACACACTCAGGGCTATGTGGAGACTGATTATTTGACTGAATGGGAATATTATTTGCGGGGAGATTCTATCAAAAAGTAATTTTGGCAGACTGGGGTTTCAGATTCAATGTCACTTATTTCTGACAGCACAGTCTTAAAGGCGATATGCACCTCACAAGAGGATTCAGCACGGGGCTCCATCTTTATTTTTCTCGGGCTTGTTAAGAAGTCGTGTTAGGCAGTGTCACATTTTTCACAGCAATGTGTCTGTGACTGATGACAATCTCCATTTCTGAACATTTAACATCTATCATCAGTCAAGAACCAGGCAAACACGCAGCGAGAGTAAACCATGCAAGCCTCTCGCTGCAAAACACAAACGTCTCTGTTGAGTAATGTATTAAGCAATGAGACCAGGACTGGCTCCAAGATAGTGCGAGGGGTGTCACAGATGGCACTCACGCTGAGCTAAGATTTTAGTTATCAATCATAGAGGGACAGTTCACCCCAAAATCAGTTATAATAATAATAATAATAATAATAATAATCTTTACTTCAGACACACAAGCGAGTCCATATAGAATAAGGAAGGGTAGGGGTATCAGGGAAACAATAAACAACACAGCAGCAATAAGAACATCAAAGCAGTATTTAAAAAGAGTTCTTGTAGAGGCTGTTGTGCCAGTTTCTTCTGAGAGCAGAGGTGTATCTGAGACTGCCCTGCCTAGGGCTTATCAGGGTCTGTATGATGCTGTTTTCCGAGTCATACAGACGACACATAAAATTGTACATACAGTGCATCCGAAAAGTATTCACAGCGCTTCACTTTTTCCACATTTTGCTGTGTTACAACCTTATTCCAAAAGGGATTAAATTCATTTTTTTTCCTCAAAATTCTACACACAACATCCCATCATGACAACGTGAAAAAAGTTTGGTTTTTTTTTAGATTTTTGCAAATGTATTAAAAATAAAAAGTATTCACAGCCTTTGCATGAAGCTTAAAGGGCCTATATCATGAAAAATCGACTTTTTTTAGCTTTTAAGCATATTATAATGTTAATTCCTCACCAAAAACACCCCCAATGTGGTATTTTGCTCCATTCACACATCTCTGAGTATTCCTCCTCAACCCTGCTCTCTGAGCTGCTGCTCCGCCCTGTCCCTGATAATGACTGGGTCCCCACATTCATACATATGAACGTGGGTGAGCCGCCCACTACAGGAAGTGCCTGTGCTGCCAGCACCGCCCCCAGGCTAACGCACACACCCACTTTCTCTGTGCAGCTAACGGAGCGGTGATCAGCAAAACTCTTTCACTTTAGCATTGACGCTGTGAAGAAGTAGTTCCTCTCGCACCTAATCTGCTCAGTGACAACAACTGTTTGCTTTTTTACGTAAGACAATGTCTTCTAAGTTTTCATGGACGGAACCCAGCAACACGCTGCAGCAGCCGGCTCAGGGGTTACGTCATGAAATGGGCGGCAGCCACAAGAAGGAGAGGCGGATCCTCAGAGATCGAGGCATCTTACTTCCGGGTTGGAAAAGTAGCTCGCAAAAATAACTCATATTTCATAAGAAATTCATTCTCCAGTGTACCAGAGGTAATACACTATCACATACATGCATATAGTTTACTCTGAAAGGCTTAAAATAGCATGATATAGGCCCTTTAAAATTGAGCTCAGGTGCATTATGTTTCCACTGATCATCCTTGAGATGTTTCTACAGCTTAATTGGAGTCCACCTGTGGTAAATTCAGTTGATTGGACATGATTTGGAAAGGCACACACCTGTCTATATAAGGTCCCACAGTTGACAGTGCATGTCAGAGCACAAACCAAGCATGAAGTCAAAGGAATTGCCTGTAGACCTCCGAGACAGGATTGTCTCGAGGCACAAATCTGGGGGAAGGGTACAAAAAAATTTCTGCTGCTTTGAAGGTCCCAATGAGCACAATGGCCTCCATCATCCGTAAATGGAAGAAGTTCAGAACCACCAGGACTCTTCGTAGAGCTGGCCGGCTGTCCAAACTGAGCGATCAGGAGAGAAGGGCCTTAGTCAGGGAAGTGACCAAGAACCTGATGGTCACTCTGTCAGAGCTCCAGCATTCTTCTGTGGGGATAGGAGAACCTTCCAGAAGGACAACCATCTCTGCAGCGATCCACCAATCAGGCCTGTATGGTAGAGTGGCCAGACAAAAGCCACTCCTTAGTAAAAGGCACATGGCAGCCCGCCTGGAGTTTGCCAAAAGGCACCTGAAGGACTCAGATCATGAGAAACAAAATTCCCTGGTCTGATGAGACAAATATTGAACTCTTTGGCGTGAATGCCAGGCGTCATGTTTGGAGGAAACCATACACCACTTATAACCATGCCAATGGTGGTAGCAGCGTCATGCTGTGGGGATGTTTTTCAGCAGCAGGAACTGGGAAACTAATCAGGATAGAGGGAAAGATGAATGATGATGAGACATCCTGGATGAAAACCTGCTCCAGAGCGCTCTTGACCTCAGACTGGGGCGACAGTTCATCTTTCAGCAGGACAACAACCCTAAGCACCTAAACTAGGTACCCTTGAAAGTGAAACTATTTCAACAACTAGTCAGTGGATTAACCTGGCATTTAAAATCTGGAAATCAGAGATAAGAAAACTAAAACTCCAGGAAGAAATTAAACTTCTCAGATGGCCAGCGTATGATCCTGACTTCCTACCTGCCTCACATGATTCTAGATTCAGACAGTGGGCATTCACTGGTCTTCCCGCTGTGTGTACAATGTATGAGAAATCAAATTTAATGTCATTCGATACTTTATGCAGGAGGTATAACTTGGAGAAACAAGATTTTTTTCAGATACTTGCAGCTTCGCGATTTTATTACCAAAAGCATACAAAGCAGCAATATTAAAGAATATTCACTGTTTCTCAATGTTTTTATTAATGCATATAAGTCAACAAGTCTTAAAAGCCTCTTTAGTAAGCTATACCGCAGTTTAATGACACTTAAAACAGACTCAACAACATATATAAAGCAAAAATGGGAAAAGGAAATGAACATTGTAATAACTGAAGACATGTGGACAAGGGTTTGGGAGGTTCAATTCTCATCTACCAACTCCAGCACCTGGAGGGACTTTTGCTGGAAGACCCTTATTCATTTTTTCATAACACCCAATCAGAAATCCAAGTCCAGCACAGTTCCTGCACACTGCTGGAGAAAATGTGGGGAAACAACAGCAGACTATGGGTAATTAATTTCAATTACTTTAATTATAATATGGGCCGGGAACGACTTCTGTACCACCGTTAATGATCCTTCCATTTTATGAAAGTTGATGAAAAACTGCACAGGCATCATCCTCTTTTCCTGAAGTCTCAAATCCATTCATGTGTGCGTGTTGCATACATGTGCACTACATTAGACCATTCAGCTGATTTTTCATCCCAGCATTATCTCTTCCCCGTCTGTCCTCTCTAGGCAAAGCAAGGTTATTTGCATAGCACATTTCGTGTACAAGGCAATTCAAAGTGCTTTACATAAAAACATTAAAGCATTAGACCAAGTTGCAAAAGGAATACATAAGAATTAAAAAGCAAACTCAGAGGTAAATTAAAGAAAAATAAAAGCAGGCTAAAATAGAATACAACAAATAAAAAAATTATAGTGCATTGTAGGAGATTAACAATCGTTCTACTGAAAGGCCGTGGCAAATAGGAGAGTTTTTAACCTCGATTTAAAGCAGCTGAGAGTTTCAGCAGCCCTGATGCTTTCTGGGAGTTTGTTCCATATGTGAAGGGCATAAAAACTAAACACTGCCTCACTATGTTTGGTTTTAACTCTGGGTACAGATAGTAGGTTTGATCCTGATGATCTGAGGGCTCTGGTTGGTTCATCATGGACTAGCAGATCTGAAATGTATTTTGGCCCTATACCATTCAGAGCTTTATAAACCAACAGCAGTATTTTGAATTCTTTGACAGACAGAAAGCCAGTGTAAAGATTTTAGAACTAAAGTTATATGATCTACTTTCTTGGTATTAGTGATGACTCGAGCAACAGCATTCTGAACCAACTGCAGCTGTCTGATGGACTTTTTAGGGAGACCTTTGAGGACAGCATTACAGTAGTCCAGTTTACTGAAGATAAATGCATGGATAAGTTTTTCTGGATCCTGCTGAGACATCAGGCCGCTAATCCTTCCTACGTTCTTTAAGTTATAATAGGCTGTGTCATGATTTGGTGTTTTGAGGAGGCTCAAGTGCAGGGCGAACCACTTCAGAAGAATACACAAACTCAGATGAAAAGTTAACACCACTTTAATGAAAACCCAAACCCCTATACAAACACGTTAACTTAAAGAATAAATACACACACCACAATTAAGGAAACCCGCAACCAAAACGCCACACTATATACAAGGAAAACAGTTGCACACTGGAGCCACATGTGGCCTAGGAGGAAAGAGAGGAGAGAAATGATTAATGATGAGTATGGCACACTAGGAAATGACAGCTGAGGAAATGGATCTTATGATACTGGCAGAGAGCCTGGCAGTGAACTCCAGCTTGGGAAAGGTGAAGAGGATCTGGAGACTGCAGGGAAGGAAAAGGAATGACTGGTGAACCTGGGTGGAGAAGCCGTCGTCTTGAAGGAGCGATGGTTCAGGTGAGCGTGCACACACAGCTCCGGAGATGCACCGCTGGAGGCAGCAGCAAACCTGAGAGGAGAGGACAAAAGGTAAGACAATTTGAGGAAATAATAAATTTGCCAAACAATAAGAACAGCAGTTGTGAGGCGGCACAAATCCAACGATCCAGCAGAGAGCTCTTCTTCTTCTCTCAGTTACTGGCGGCTAGCAAGCAACTGAAAGGTGCATACCTCCACCTACTGTACAAGAGTGTGTAACATTATGTAATTTGAGCTCGACCCCTAAATTCTATGACTTAATCCTGTTATTTAAAAAAGAAAAAAGAGCCCTTTGGTGATCCTTATTGCCTCTCCATCTCCTTCTGTTCCCAGAATCCCAGTTACATCCCATTCCCTACCTGCCTCTCGAACTTCATTTTCCATTCTCTCTCTCGCTCTCTCTCTCTCTCTCTCTCTTTCATTTCCATACTTGTGACAGTGCGATAAGATGTGCTCTATATTTTCTTTTACTCCACATTCTCTACATTTGTCACTGTCGCTTTCCCCCATGATGAATAAAGTGCTGTTTAAACCTGTGTGATCCACTCTAAGTCTTGCCATAATATCTTTCCTCCTGTTTGTTCTTTTATAATTCTTTATTGCAATAGATTTTTGCATTTTGTAACATGATCTATTTGTGATCTTCCTCCCATCTTTTTTGCCATAGCTCAGTTCCTTTTTTCTTGATTATTGTGTTCCCTTCTCCTTTTCCAAGTGACAATGGTGTAGTTATTTCTTTCCCAAGTGCACTTTTTGCTAATTTGTCTGCACAGTCATTCCCTTTTAACCTTTCATGTGAAGGAACCCAACAAAACTGAACATCTCCAACACCCCTGTGTATCCTAAATAAACTGTAATATAGCTCAATCACCAAGTCTTCCCTTGTAGATTTTAGTGTCTGCATGGTTTTTAAAGCTGCAAGTGAATCTGTGTACACCACCACCCGGTCCAGTCTGACCTCCTCGACCCACTGCAAACCAATAATTATTGCCACCATTTCTGCTGTATACACGGATGTATTGTTGGAGAGTTTTTTTGCGATGGTCACTTTAAACTCTGGAATGTATACTCCAATTCCAACAAAGCCCTCTGTTTTTTGAACTGTCAGTATAGAAGCCGTAAGTAGTTATAGTAATTATTCCTGAGGTAAATGCTTGTTTTAACACCAACTTCACTCATATGCCAATCCTTTTTCTCATTAGCAGACTGATGTCTACTTCTTTTCCAGGGAACAGCCAAGGGGGAACATGACTCACTGGATTGGTGTTAGCTATATCAATAGTGTCTAGCCCATACATTCTGGCTTTTCTTTCAATTGTCCACCCAAACCCGTGTCCCTGGAAGTTAGTATATTCCCAGCAGTCTTGTAGTGTTGTTTTTGAAATATTCGCTTTCTCACTTCCTTTCAGCTTGACCCAGTATGACAATGCAAGTTTATCTCTTCTCAAATCCATTGGTATTTCTCCTTCTTCTATTAAAACTGCATTGTTTGGTGTTGTTTTGATGGCTCCAATGCACAGGCGAAGCACTCTATGCTGCATTCTATTTTTTCCAGAGTCGTCTTTGCTGCTGCTCCTTAAATCATGCATCCATAGTCTATTGTTGACCTCATTAGTGCTCTGTAAATGTCAATTAATGCCTGTTTATCTGCACCCCATTTGTGTCCAGCTACAACTTTTATGAGATTAATGACTTTTTTGCACTTTGCCTCCAGATTTTTAACATAAACTCTCCATGTGTATGCACTATCAAACCACAATCCCAGATATTTGGACTCACTCACTTTTTCTATTGGTTGCTTGTATAATGTTAATGGTTCTGTACCAGTTCTGCATTTTTTTTAATTTTTTTTTTGTGAAAGTCATATAGCAGGTTTTACGGTTTGAAAATTTTAATCCCCACTCATATGACCACTTTTCCACTTTCTCCATTGCTTTCCTGATGTTTTTGAACACAAATTTCTCATTTCTTCCCCTTGTCCATATGGCTCCATCATCTACATATAGTGCTGTTTTGATATATCCCTCTTGATCCCCAAGCATGTCATTAATCATTATGTTGAATAAAACTGGGCTTATCACCCTCCCCTGAGGAGCATCATTTTCTATTTCAAAGTCATTAGAAACTTCTGATCCTACTTTAACCCTAATTTTCCTGTTTGTTAAAAAAAAATCCATTATCCAATTATCATCCTACCACCAATGCCAATTTTATTCAGTTTGATAATAAGTCCATCCCTCCACAGTGAGTCAAAAGCCTTTTCAATATCCAGATAAACTATAACCATTACTTGCTTCATTTTGAGAGTCTTTTCAACATCATTACTTACCCTAACTAGAGCATCCACTGTGGATCTTCCTCTTCTAAAACCATTCTGATAGTTGTTGATTAATCATCTTTGCTCTAGTACATATGACAGTCTGCAAACTAATACCTTCTCTGTTATGGTTAAGTTGACAGCTCATGTGCGCGACGCTAGCACAGGAAGGAACCACACAAGGGGAAGGGGGACGTTCGACAGTTTATTAAATATAAAAAACAGCACACAGTGGCCCTTGGCTTCATGCTCTTCTGGCAAGCAGGAAAAGATCAAAATGTCATCAAGATAAACAAACGAATTGATACAGCATATCGCGGAGGATGTCGTTAATTTACTGCTGGAAGATGGCGGGAGTGTTAGTGAGCCCAAAGGGCATCACGAGACACTTGAGTTGCCTCTGGTGTGTCTTAAATGCCGTCTTCCATTCATTGCCCTCGCGAATGCGGACCAAATGATACACGTTCCTAAGATCCAATTTAGTAAAGACCCATGAACACTGAAGGAGCTCGAATGCTGAATTGATCAAGGGTAGAGGGTACTTGTCCTTGATGGTAATAGCATTAAGCTCCCGGTAGTCGATGCACGGGCGCAGTGAGCCATCCTTCTTTCTGATGAAGAAGAACCCGGCTCCAAGAGGAGCCGAAGATGGTCGGATAAGGCTGGCATTCAGGGACTCCTTAATAAACCTCTCCATTGCCTCCCTCTCCGGCCCAGAAATGCTGTATAGCCGATTGGTCGGCAGCCTCGCCCCCGGGATGAGGTCTATAGCACAATCATAAGAGCTGTGAGGCAGCAGTGACAATGCTCTTGATTTGCTAAAGACCTCTCCAAGATTGTAATACGCCCGGGGAATGAGGCTGAGGTCCAATGGCTCGGCCGAGGAGAGGGAGACAGATAGAGAGGGGGAGCACTCCACTGAGCGCATACAATGGGCCGTGCAAAAGGGGCTCCAGGAGGAGATGGTATTTTGGACCCAGTTTATAATTGGGTTATGCCTCCGGAGCCATGGGTACCCGAGGACCACCGAGGAAGAGGAAATAGGAAGAACTAGAAATGTTAGCTCCTCCCGGTGGTTCCTGGAAAGGAGGATGGAGATCAGCACCGTGCTACAAGTGACTACCGCGACCGCCCAGCCAGATATGGTTGTGATTCTCTGATCATGGGGCAGTTTTTGTGTGGGAATACCCACCTGCTTGACGAACTCAGCAGATATGAAATTACCCTCCGACTCTGAGTCAACCAGCGCCTTAGTCCTCCTCTCGACCCCCGGCAACTAAATAAGGGCCGAAATAGAAAAATTACAGTGGGGAGTGAATTTAGTCCCGCCCACCAGCCCCCCATTGTTGCTGACAGGCCATGTCTTTTAGGCCGCTGGCGGCATTCATCCCAACTGTGGTTCAGCGAACCACGGTATGTGCACGTGCCAGCCTCTCGCCTTTGCCGGCGCTCATTGTCGGTCAAATGCCAAGAGAGCTCCACCGGCTTGGGGGAAGAGTTGGTGCTGCCAGTGTCAGTAAGCATGGCGGGCGCCCGCAGGGCGCGTGGGCAAGGGAAGGACTCACACTTCTTTGTGCGCTCACAGTACCAGTTATCCAAACTGACTGCCTGATCTATGAGACCATTGAGAGTCTCCGGGACAGGGTGAACTTCCAGACCATCATGGAGTTGCTCATCTAACCCGTGGAGGAATGCACTGCGTAGCGCAATCTCATTCCACCCCGAATCAGCTGCTGCACCCAGAACTCCACCGAGTACTCGGCCACTGACCGAGTGCCCTGGTGGAGCATCATCAGGTGGCTCATGACGTTGCCCTGACTCACAGTATGGCCAAACGAGCAAGCGAAGGCGTCCACAAATTGGTCGAACATATAATGGCGCCCCTCGGGGTTATGTAATGTGGACTGTGCCCAATCGAGGGCTCGGTCCCAAAGCAACAGTGTAAAAAATTGAATCTTTGCTGTATCCTCCAGGTACTCCCCCGACCTCCTCCAAGAACATATGAACTTGAATAAGAGAACCCTTACATCCCTCCACCTCCCCCGCGTATGGGGTTGGTGCGGGAACAGAGGTTGTACATTACACAGTAGTGCAGGGAGCAGGCCGAGGAGGAGGAGCCGGGGAAGACACATTCGGCCAAAGCTGTATCAAGTTAATCACCTGCTGCGTCAACACAGCGAGCTGGTGCTCAGTCGCTGACAGGCGATCCAGAGCTGACATCTCCTGTGGTGAAGCACTGGCTGAGCTACCATCCTGGCTGGCTCGTTCTGTCATGGTTAAGTTGACAGCTCACGTGCACAATGCTAGCACAGGAAAGAACCACACAAATCAAATCAAACTTTATTGTCATATTGCTGTACATACAACTGTAGTGCAGGCAAAATGAAATTGCGTTTCTCTCGGCATCCATATAAATAGAAGCAGCATGATATAAGACACATATATCTTCACCCCCCACCCCCACCCCCACCCCCCATCCATTCACACATCCCTGAGACATACTTGGGAAAAACTAACTATAATACAAATAATATACATAATGTCCGTAGGTGCAGTAGTGTGTGTGAGAGATTCCGGGTCAACTGTTCAGCATCCTGACAGCTTGTGGAAGGTAGCCGTTGATCAGTCTGGTGGTTCTGCCTCTGATGCTCCGGAATCGTTTACCAGATGGCAGAAGTTCAAAGTGTTTATGCAGAGGGTGAGAACGGTCCTTGACAATGTTCAGTGCCCTGCTCCTACAACAGTTCTGAAAAAGTTCTTGGACAGAGGGGAGGGAGACTCCAATTACCCTCTCAGCTCCCTTGACTATCCTCTGCAGGGCTTTTTTGTCTGACATATTGCAGCTGGAGTACCATGTAGCAATGCAGTACGTCAGAACACTCTCCACCACACCTCTGTAGAAGGTCCTGAGGATGCAAATGGGGAGAGAGGCCAGTTTGAGTTTCCTCAAGAAGTGCAGTCTCTGCTGAGCCTGCTTCCTGATCCCCAAGGAATTATTGCTCCAGGTGAGGTCCTGCGAGATCTGCACTCCGAGGAGCTTGATGTTCTCCATTCTCTCCACTAAACGGCCGCCGATGCTGAGGAGGACGTGTTCAGGCTGTGACTGCCGGAAGTCGATAATCACCTCCTTCGTTTTATCCACGTTGAGCACCAGATTGTTCTCCCTGCACCAGCCCTCCAGGTTTCTCACTTCTTTCCTGTACATTGATTCCTCATCCCTCTGAATAAGTCCCACCACCGTGGTGTCATCTGCAAACAATAATCTGGTTCCCCTCGTGTCTGGATACACAGTCATGTGTTAGAAGTGTAAACAACAGTGGACTGAGTTTGCAGCCTTGAGGGGATCCGGTGCTCAGCGTGATAGAGTTGGAGATGTTGTTTCCAACCCGGACAGACTGAGGTCTCTCAGTCAGGAAATCCAGGATCCAGAGACATGTGGCGGTATTCAGACCAAGAAGGAGTAATTTCTCCATCAGTCTCTGGGGAATAATGGTGTTGAATGCTGAACTGAAATCAATGTACAGGAGTCTGGCGTGGGTGTCTTTCTGGTCCAGGTGGGTGATGACAGAGTGTAGGGTGGTGACTATAGCATCCTCCGTGGAGCGGTTTGAACGATATGCAAACTGGAGTGGGTCGTGTGATGCAGGGAGGCAGGCTGTAATGTGTGGTTTGGCAAGCCGTTCAAAACACTTCATCACAATTGGTGTCAGTGCAACAGGACGATAGTCATTCAAACAGGACACAACTGGTTTCCTTGCCACCGGTACAATAATAGAGGTTTTGAAGCATCTGGGAACAATGGCCTGACTCAGGGAGATGTTATAAATGTCAGTCAGGAAATCCGCCAACTCGCTCGCGCAGTCTCGGAGTACACGTCCCGGGATGTTGTCCGGACCTGCAGCTTTACGTGGATTGACTCTGGTTAGGGTCCTCCGTGTGTCCGCTGTGTTGATGGTAAAAGCTGGTCCGACCGATGGTGGGGGAGGGCCAGCCCTCCCTCTGGTTGTCGGGTTAGATGCTTCAAAACGTGCAAAGAAGTTGCTGAGCCTGTCTGGAAGCGAAGCGTCGTCATCATCGACCCCCTGCCTAGACTTATAGCCCGTCAGTGTCCGAACTCCCTGCCACATCTGCTTGGTGTTCCTAGTGTTACAGAGGTGTCCCTGGATTTTCTCTGCATAGGCGCGCTTCGCCCCCTTAATTCCCTTTGAGAGCGCAGACCTGGCTGAGCGGAGAGTGATCCTGTCCTCCGCTTTGAAGGCTGCATCTCTGGCTGTAAGCAGTGAGCGCACCTGTGCAGTCATCCAGGGCTTATGGTTACCCCGCATAGTGATGGTCTTCACTGTAGTGACATCCTCTGTGCACTTCGCGATGTAGCTGGTGACCATTTCAGCATACTCCTCCACATCCTACTTGTCTTCCTGGGAGGCTGCTATTTTGAAAACCTCCCAGTCTGTGTGCAGAAAACAGTCTTTCAGTGCAGAGGTTGCACTCTCTGGCCACAAGGGGGGTATTGTTCGACAGTTTATTAAATATAAAAAACAGTGCACAGTGAATTAAACAGCCACTTGCCAGAGGAAACAATCCACCTGTGGAGAGAAAGCGAGAGCTGTCAGAGGAGAAACGGAGTAGGGAATATGGGCGAGCCAAATTGCCACTTACTCAGGGTTCCGAGGAAGGACCGGCAGGAATCCAGCGGGGAATAGACAAACCAGTAGGGTGGGGGGGAATGAGCTAGTAGTGTCTGAGCGGGGTGGAGATAGTTGCTGTGGAAGAGATAAGTTGCCAGGAGAGCGCACGCAGACCCGAGACATACCCACACAATGGCAGCAGCCTGTAAGAGAGAAAGGAAAGCAAAGTTTAGACGGCGTGTCTAAGCTTGGCAAAAATGACCTACTTGCCTGAATGTAGGGCAGTTTACCCAGACGAACCAGCATTGACTGCGTGGAGGAGGTGGCTGATGAGCGGGTGCAGGTGTGTCCTCTACCTCAGGTGCAGTGATGAGTTCGTGAATGTGCAGCAGGATGGGAGGGGCGCGCTCTCACTGCCCATGACACTTCTCCATCCATTTCCCTAAGTGTGACGCTAATGCTATTGGCCTGTAGTTGCCTGGATGAGATGGATCTTTCCGTGGCTTATTAAAAGGTAAAATTACAGCCTTTTCACTCCCGCTTAGGATAACCCCCTCCTTCCATATTCTGTTAAACAATTTCAGCACTAGTTTCACTAGTTTTGTAAACGTTGGTCCTGAATTAGCAAAATCAATATTGACAACAGAAACAAATAACAGTGGTTCTGTAAATAAAATAGAAGATAGAAATCCAAACACAATCTTTTTGGGTGCAGTTACTGAAAAGGAAATTATCGAGACTGTGAGTAAATTTAAGAACAAAAAATCAACGGACTGGAATGAAATTGACATGACAATAGTGAAAAAAAGTAATTGAAGGAATTGTTAAGCCACTCACCCACATCTGTAACCTGTCATTTCAAACTGGTAAATTTCCAGACAAAATCAAAATAGCAAAAGTAATACCTCTATACAAAACAGGAGACAGTCATTGCTTCACAAATTACAGGCCAGTCTCTTTACTCTCACAATTCTCCAAAATACTTGAAAAAATCTTCACTAACAGACTGGATGATTTCATTGAAAAACACAACCTCCTTACAGATAGCCAGTATGGTTTTAGAGCAGATAAATCTACATCTTTGGCACTGATCGAACTTATAGAAGAAATTACTAGTTGTATAGATTAAAAAAAAAGGTTGCTGTAGGAGTATTTATAGATTTAAAGAAAGCTTTTGACACCATTGACCACAGAATACTACTAAGGAAACTGGAAAGGTATGGGATAAGAGGGGTCGGACTGAGTTGGATGGAAAGTTATTTAAGTAACAGACAACAATTTGTACAAATTGGTGAGCACAAATCACCCTTCATGGACATCACTTGTGGTGTGCCCCAGGGGTCAGTTTTGGGACCCAAATTCTTTATTTTGTATATAAATGACATATGCCAAGCATCAAAAATTCTGAAATTTATTTTGTTTGCGGATGACACAAATATCCTTTGCACTGGTGAGAATTTGCAGCAGGTTTTAGAGGTGGTCACAGCTGAAATGAAAAAGTTAACGCAGTGGTTCAACAAAAATAAATTATCTCTAAATCTAAAAAAACCCAAAGATTATGTTGTTTGGAAATTATAAAATAAATCATGAAATAATGGTAACGATAGATGATACCAGAATAGAAACAGTACAGGAAAATAAGTTTCTGGGGGTGACGCTAGACAATAAAATCTGCTGGAAACCTCACATCAGTCACATCCGGGCCAAGTTAGCAAAATGTATAGGCATACTGGGGAAGACAAGACACATCCTGGACTATAAATCATTGGTCTTACTGTACAATTCACTGTTTTTATCTTATCTTAACTACTGTGTAGAAGTCTGGGGAAACACCTACAAGACCAACCTACAGTCAATATGCACATTACAAAAAAGAGCTATAAGGATAATAAATAATGTAGGATATAGAGACTATACCAATTCGTTGTTTTTAAAGTCGCATGTCATAAAGTTAATTGATTTAGTTAAATTTAAGACAGCACAAGTAATGTACAGGGCAATTAATAATCAACTCCCAACTAATATACAAAAAATATTTAAAAAAAGAGACAATGACCATAATTTGAGAGGAGACTTAAACTTTACAAAACCCAAGATACGAACAACCAAGAAAAGTATGTGCATATCTGTCTGTGGGGTGGATTTCTGGAACAGTCTGGAGCCGGAACTGAAACTATGTACAAACAGAAATCAATTCAAAAAGAGGTATAAACATTATTTGCTGAAAGGATATATGTTAGAAGGGTAGTATTTATATGTACGATTCACTATGCTCACTCTGGGACATTATGGGACACTATGGAATGGTGGGTGGGACAGCACTGTGTATATCTGTGTTGTTTGAGGCTGGTTTTGATGTATGGACATCAATGTATGTTAGGATGGATGGGTGTTAATGTTGATATGTAAAAAATACAGTAAATTGTTTACTTGGCGTCTTAAATGTGGTAATTTGTATATAATTCACATGGGTGTATTTATGGAAAAGAGGAGATGGAATTAATAAGTGTTCACTTCTTCCTTCTCCCTTTCGAACACTCTATACTGTTACTTTATTGCATTTGTCATTTGTTTTGTTTTTGTTATACTTTTTTGTTCAAAATAAATAAAGTATCTATCTATCTATCTAATTGTCAGAACATTGCATAGCTTAACTGATCATATCCTGGAGCTGTGTATCCACTATCTTGCAAAGCTCTCTTAAGTTCTGATATTGTGAGCTCAAGGTCTAACACAGTCATATCCGCTTTCATTTCCTTTTTTAAGTTTCCACTTTCTCCAAGTTTATGCTCTGTTTGCTGTCTATGACTCTCACCAACATGTTCTCCTCTATACACTGCTGCAAATGCTCTACCTAGGACTTCTGCCTTTTCTTTGTCTGATACAGCCATCTTGTCCCCATCCACTAGAGCTGGAATTTTTACCGATACCCTATTCCCACTCATTTTTTTAAACATACCCCAGACATCACCTAATTCCGCTTTCCTACCAAGGGTGGAACAAAGTTCTCTCCATGATGACTTTTTCCTGTTTTTAATATTCCTTCGAGCTACTGCTGTTTTCTTTTTATAATCTATGAAATTTTCACTATTCATATTCTTTCTCAGCTCTCTGAATGTCTTGTTTTGCTCTTCTGCTGCAATACTACATTCCTCATTCCACCAGGGTACAACCTTCTTCCTACCCTGTGTAGTTTTCTTTGGTATGCTTGCTATTGTAGCAGTCAGAATATGATTAGTTACCTGACTTGAACATTCTTCTATGCCACCTTCTGATGTTACCAAATGACATGACTACACAATATTGCCTAAATTTTCCCCAATCTGCCTTGTCAAAACACCATCTAGTAAAAAATATTCCCTCTTGTATACATACTTCAGTTTTAATTACTGTAAGTATAAGTATACTTACTGTAAGTAACAGTCCATTCACAGGCGCTCACTAAAGAATCAGATGCCAGGGTCAGGTCAATACATGATAATGTGCCCCTGTGCACATCCACCCTGGTACCCTCACCACTGTTAAGACAAATTAATGAGCTTTCATCTAACATCTCTTCCACAACATTTCCATTGTTATCTGTATATGTTCTTCCCCACAAGCTATTATGTGCATTAAAGTCCCCACACCACACCTCTTTCATATGCACTTCCCTTGCCATAACACTGAATATATCTGCTGTTAACTTCCTACATGGGTTGTAAAAATTAATCAGCTTAATAGTTCATTTTCCATTTGGCCTACATATTTCAATAACATTACTCTCTATACCCTCAGGGGAGGGAATCACCCTATATGCCAGGCTATCTGGTGGCTCAGTTGGTGTAGTGGCTCAATTGGTAGAGCATCCGCCCCACACCCGGGAGGCTGGGGTTCAAATCCTGGCCGGGTCATGCCAAAGACCATATAAAAGCGGAACTTCCTGCCATCCAGCTTGGTGCTCAGCAATAATGGAATGGAGGCGGGAAATTTGTGATGGCGCCTTGCATGGCAGCAACCCCTCTGATTCTATATATGTGTGTAATTAACACTGTAGATAAGAGAAACATAATTTTATTCTACTGTACATGATTGGCTGTATGGATTTGAATGACAATGATTTGATGGCTTATCCTATCTTTAATGAAAGTGGCACATCCTCCTCCATTTACACTGTTAATTCTGTCCTGTCTGATTGAACTATATCCTGGAATAACAAAATCTAAGTGAGGTTGAAGTCATGTCTCCTGTACACACACTACCTCTGGAACAACTTCTAGTTCATAAAGATACTTCTTAAGTTCTGGCCCATTTGCTATAAGACTCCTTGCATTCCACTGTAGTATGTGTAGTACCACAATTAAGATCTTAAGTTTCACCATGTGCAGTATCCCCAGTTTCAGCTGTCAATAAAACATGAATTTGGTCAGCTTTGACATCTTTCATATCTAGGAATCTTCCTGCTGCTTCCACAATGGTTTTAATTCTGTCACTTTTCTTCTTAAGCTGTGCTGCAACATTAATGGTGTGGCAGATAAAAGCTACAAAGTTTGTCCTTTTAACTATCAATGTGTTATCATCTATTTTGCATTTGTGGACACAAAAATTCCTTGCAGCAGCATGATCTTGTGTTTGTGTGGGATTTCTTGATGGATGCACTTCCCTTTGAACTGAATTTCTTTGAGGAAGGCTTGTTGTGTTTCTGACCATTTCTGCCTCTCTAACTTTCTTTAGAGCTTCAGCATATGAGATTTTCTTACTTATTCTAACTTCCTGGGCTTCTCTAGCTTCCCTCTGCACAATGCATCTTAGATATGCAGCACTGTGCTCACCCCCGCAGTTGCAACACTTTGGCATCCTTTTCACATTTACCATATCCGTGCTCCCCTCCACATCTAGCACATCTTAACTTTCCCTTACATTGTTGAGCAGTGTGACCCACCCTTTGACATTTGTAACACCTGAGTGGCTTTGGGACATATTCTCTGACACTATAATACAGGTATCCTGTTTGAACTGATTTAGGGAGTGTTTCCTCAAACTGAATCATTACAGACAGTGTATCCTTCAGTGAACCTTCTCTTTTAATCTTTAGCCTTTTCACATCATTCATGTTTCCTCCTTGTATCTCGTTTTTCACTTCTTCCATAGGCATGCTCAAAGGGACACCTGACATAACTCCCCTTAATTTTGCTGTTGCACCAGGAACTTCATTTTTTCTCCTTTTAGACATGTCATTCTCAGTATTTCCTCTTGCTGTTGTTTACTTGATGCATGTACTGTGGGGCAAAAAAGTATTTAGTCAGCCACCAACTGTGCAAGTTCTCCCACTTAAAAGATGAGAGAGGTCTCCAATTTTCATCATAGGTATACCTCAACTATGAGAGACAAAATGAGGAAAAAAAATCCAGAAAATCACATTGAAGGATTTTTAATGAATTAATTGGTAAATTCCTCGGTAAAATAAGTATTTGGTCAATCACAAAAGTTCATCTCAATACTTTGTTATATACCCTTTGCTGGCAATGACAGAGGTCAAACATTTTCTGTAAGTTCTCACAAGGTTTTCACACACTGTTGCTGGTATTTTGGCCCATTCCTCCATGTAGATCTCCTCTAGAGCAGTGATGTTTTGGAGCTGTCGCTGGGCAACACAGACTTTCAACTCCCTCCAAAGATTTTCTATGGGGTTGAGATCTGGAGACTGGCTAGGCCACTCCAGGACCTTGAAATGCTTCTTACGAAGCCACTCCTTCGTTGCCCGGGCGGTATGTTTGGGATCATTGTCATGCTGAAAGACCCAGCCACGTTCCATCTTCAATGCCCTTGCTGATGGAAGGAGGTTTTCACTCAAAATCTCACGATACATGGCCACATTCATTCTTTCCTTTACACGGATCAGTCGTCCTGGTCCCTTTGCAGAAAAACAGCCCCAAAGCATGATGTTTCCACCCCCATGCTTCACAGTAGGTATGGTGTTCTTTCTCCTCCAAACACGACAAGTTGAGTTTTTACCAAAAAGTTCTATTTTGGTTTCATCTGACCATATGACATTCTCCCAATCCTCTTCTGGATCATCCAAATGCTCTCTAGCAAACTTCAGACGGGCCTGGACATGTACTGGCTTAAGCAGGGGGACACGTCAGGCACTGCAGGATTTGAGTCCCTGGTGGCGTAGTGTGTTACTGATGGTAGCCTTTGTTACTTTGGTCCCAGCTCTCTGCAGGTCATTCACTAGGCCCCCCCGTGTGGTTCTGGAATTTTTGCTCACCGTTCTCGTGATCATTTTGACCCCGCGGAGTGAGATCTTGCGTGGAGCCCCAGATCGAGGGAGATTATCAGTGGTCTTGTATGTCTTCCATTTTCTAATAATTGCTCCCACAGTTGATTTCTTCATACCAAGCTGCTTTACCTATTGCAGATTCAGTCTTTCCAGCCTGGTGCAGGTCTACAATTTTGTTTCTGGTGTCCTTTGACAGCTCTTTGGTCTTGGCCATAGTGGAGTTTGGAGTCTGACTGTTTGAGGTTGTGGACAGGTGTCTTTTATACTGATAACGAGTTCAAACAGGTGCCATTAATACAGGTAACAAGTGGAGGACAGAGGAGCCTCTTAAAGAAGAAGTTGCAGGTCTGTGAGAGCCAGAAATCTTGCTTGTTTGTTGGTGACCAAATACTTATTTTACCGAGGAATTTACCAATTAATTCATTAAAAATCCTTCAATGTGATTTTCTGGATTTTTTTTTCTCATTTTGTCTCTCATAGATGAGGTATACCTATGATGAAAATTGGAGACCTCTCTCATCTTTTAAGTGGGAGAACTTGCACAATTGGTGGCTGACTAAATACTTTTTTGCCCCACTGTATTAACACCAGGTTATTATTCAAGAACTTTGCAAACTTCACTCTCCCAATTTCTCCCTCAATAGCTTTTGTTAGCTTAACAGGGTGATAGTGCCCCCCACCCTGATTGAACTCAATGAAAACCTTCCACTCATTTCCTGCATCATCAAACTGCCATCCATGTTGACTGGTTTGTGTTTACTTAACATTGTTACTCCTTCCCACGTCACTCTCATCTGACCAGCTTCTACCTCTTGCTATTCTTTCTGCCTCCCTAACTGCTCTTTTCTGCCTCGCAGACCTGGATACCATCCACTCCATCTCATTTTTATTGAGTCCATCAGAGCTAGATGACATAATGTTACAGTCAAAGTACAGCTTATGCTATCCGCCACAAGCAAGTCACTCCTACCGCCAACCGAACACAGATGTATGTCCCGTCTCAACCATCTGATAAATTCAATTTTCAATTCAATTCAACTTTATTTATATAACGCCATTTAACAACAACAGTCATCTCATAGCACTTTCAACTGTAGGGGGGACCCCCACAGTTGGAGAAAGACCCCAGCAATCAGGCGATCCCCTGTGAGCAAGCACTTGGCGACGGTGGGGAGGAAAAACTCCCTTTTAACAGGAAGAAACCTCCAGCAGAACCAGGCTCAGGGAGGGGCAGTCATCTGCTGCGACTGGCTGGGGGGTGAGGGGACAGAGAAGATGAAAAGAACAGACATGTAGAGAGCAAACAGCACGATGGGGACTCAGTTTATGGGAGAGCACAAACAGATGTTAATGACCAGCAAAAAAAAAAATATATATATATATATTTCATTGAGAGTGAAGAAAGAAGTGAGGCCCAGTGCATTATTGGAGGTCCCCTGGCTGACTAAACCTATTAGCAGCATAACTAAGGGAGGGTTCAGAAACACATGATCCCTCCCTAATTGTAGGCTATATCAAAAAGTAAGGTTTTAACCCTATTCTTAAAAACAGAGATCAAGTCTGACTCCCAAATCCAGATTGGCAGCTGGTTCCACAGGAGAGGAGCTTGATAACTGAAGGCTCTGCCTCCCATTGTACTTTTAAAGATTCTAGGAATTACAAGTAATCCTGCATTTTTGGGAGCGTAGTGCTCTGTTAGGATAATATGGTAGTGTCAGATCTTTTAAATAAAAAGGAGCCTGATTGTTTAGAGCTTTGTAAGTAAGAAGAAGGATTTTAAACTTAATTCTAAAACCTGTGGGAATCCAATGAAGGGAGGCCAGAAGCTGGGCTTTGAACGCAATTGACACTTTTTTTTTCAACAAGGAATAGTGCTCCGGGGGAAGCTGTTTGCCCCGCAGGGACGGCTCCAGCGGGCTATTTACGGGTGACAAGTGTTTGGAGGATCTTGTGCCTGAGTAACCTCTCTATCGAAGATATTGAAGATTTGTATATCTTCGTTATAATGGTGACTGGGATCGTTCTGATTGGAACTGGGATTGTCCTGGTGTACCGCAAATTGCTGAAGATGGATACAACCTATCAAAATGCTGGCCACGCGAGGTGCATCCATCAAATTGGAAAAATGGAGGAGACTTTGATAGCGACAAATGGAGAACTGTCTCGGAAGGTGGATTACATCATGTTACGCTTAAGTCTATCCACGACGGACTCAAAGCCCCGCAATGAAGGATTAAGCACTGAATCTGCAGAAGAAAATAAAGTTCTTTCTCTGTGTTCAGTCTATTTGGCTCAATTTCCCTTACAAAAATCCTCCTGATAATCCCCAGTCTTTGTTTTTCAAAACACTGAGCACACGGCCTCTGGACAGTTGCTGCTTGGGACAATTGCCAAGGACAATTGCTACAGCCAGACAAAACATCTTCTGCCAAAGTGTCCTTGTGCTCATATTGATACAACATTGCTTCAACACTACATCCACACTGACCCAGAAACTGACAACAAGATAACATTCACTGCTCTCCTTGTGTCCTGTGAACTCTGGTCTTGAATGTGCATCGTGGGCTTTTTTTGTCTTTGTAATCATAATATTGATTACTTATGGTCAATATTCTGAATTCAATGATTTTTTTTGCTCCTTCCTATTGTATGATTTCTTATCTGTACCATCCTGTTGGCAGGCGCGTTCCCGATGCAGCCGTGTCACTGGAAATGCAGGTTCATTTTCTGTGTCAAGTCAAATTCTCTCGTATGTTATCAGTGATCTGTTAATGTACTTGGCAATAAATCTTTTTCTGATTCTGATTCTGATTCTGATTCAGAACCAGAGAGATATGATCTCTCTTTCTAGTACCTATTAAAACTCTTGCTGCAGCATTTTGGATCAGCTGAAGACTTTTTAAAGATGTTTTAGGACAACCTGATAATAAAGAATTACAGTAATCTAATATCAAGCTAACAAAAGCATGGATCAGTTTCTCAGCATCACTCTGAGACAAGATGCTCCTAATCTTGGCAATATTATGCAAATGATAGAAGGCAGTCTTAGAAACAAATTTAATATGTGAATTGAAGGACAGATCTTGATCAAAAATAATTCCATGGTTTCTCACAGAGCTATCAAGAGAAAGAGTAACCGTATCCAAACTGAAAGTTTGATTTGGAAAGGTATTTCTAAGGTTTTTTGGACCAACAAGAATGACTTCAGTCTTGTCTGAATTTAATAGCAGGAAATTACAAGTCATCCAAGCTTTGATTTCCTTAAGACAGGCTTCCAACTTGGCTAATTGATTACTATCATCTGGCTTCATTGACAGGTATAATTGTGTGTCATCTGCATAACAATGAAAATGTATACAGCGCTTTCTAATAATGTTGCCTAACAGAAGCATATATAAACTAAAAAGAGCAGGGCCGTACGTCTTAAATTGATACATTTTAAATGGTTAATGCGGATGTATGTTACACCAGTCGAGTTAAATAGATATAACAAAAACATACCAGATACATGCACAAAAGCCTGTTTTCCACTAGCCCAGCACACCTCGGTACGGCTCGATTCACTTCAATACGGCTCGGAATGCTTCTGTCTCCATTAGCACAGTGTTGCGGGGCAGCAGCAGATTCTCAGCGAGGCGGGGCCACACTCCCATGATGTTATGCACGGGACTGAGTCCTTATTTACACCAGACAAAAAATGGAGGATCCAAGGATTATTGCCTTGCACGCTCTGTGGTTTTATCTCACAATTAATTTTATCTCATAATTAAGCTGCAACAACACAAGTCACTTTTGTTTTGAATTAACTGCCAAATGATCTAGAAATAATGAGCTGAAACTTGTTTTTATTCGTATTAAATAATGAGACGGTGGCACACTGGACTACACCACATCCTAGGGCATTTTGGATGTACTGAATTAAAAAAATTAATGTTTTTCACCTTCAGGTCAACGTTTGGAACAACAGTATTATTATTTTCCGTTTAGATGATGCTACACTCCTTCTAAAGTATTGTAAATCTCTGAATTTGGAATGCCGATAGAACATTCAATTTACATATACTTGTACCTTTGATTTGGTGCTAATTTTTTATGATATTTCAATAAAAAGAACAGAAAGCGTACAAAAAGATTTCTTTTTTGGTCTAGTTAAAAATTACATTACCTTTACAATGGTTGACCCTCAGCATCATTTTGATCAGACTAGGCAATGGAATTTCTATGTAATTATACTGTTTTATAATTCAGTGTTATAACAGACAAACCACACTTTCCAAAACAATTCCATTTTATTATATACAAAATATAAAAATAAAAAAAAACTTTGCAACACAACATGAAGGTTAATCGACATTTTATACACGCCGACCACTGAGTGCTGAGGCTCGGTAGAATTAATCCGTCTCTGCCAGCTGTGGGTCAGGAAGGCTCGGTTGAATAATCCGGACGGGCTGTCGCGGTGGACGCGTGGGATGATTCTACAAGGAAAATGCACACAATAAAATACAGCACGAAATATATACAGAAAAGACAATAGTTTTTAACAAGAATACATAAGCTTATTTCGGCGTATTGTTCACAGGAATAATTACAATAAAAGCTTTAGTCCGCATTGTGCTGCAATAAAGCAGCGATCCATCCACAAATGAACAGCTTTTTTATTGCATAAATAAACTGAGCGTCTTACCGAATATATTTGCGAAAAAACGCACAATAAAAAAAAATTAAAACTCACCGTTAAAGGACTCCGATGTCGAGACCTCCCGGTATATTTTTTCATTCCGGGCGGCTCCGTCTAACTCGCGCTGAATACGTTCGTCTGACAATGCAGTGAGCAGACACTGCAGCTCCTTACTGGTCCATGGAACACCCTTATTACGCGAAGCCATTTTTGATAGAGAATAAATGAAAAATAGCACAGCAATACACTGAAAAGGAACCGCCAACAGTGGTTGCGTGCTGAGTAGGTCGTGAAGATTCTTTTTTTTTTTTTTTTTCAAAAACTTTATTGAGAAGGTCGTGAAGATTTGGTAGATGAGGAGGAGGAGAGGGGCGGTTACAACCTGACCAATCAGCGGCGACCAGTCTGTTAACGTCACAACACGGCACAGCTCAGCACTGCTGTACCCTGCCCTTCAGCGGGGCTGAGAATCACGGCTGTTGAACCGTGTTGGGGCTTGTGGAAAAGCGTACAAAGCATGCTGAGCCGTCCCGTGTCGCGCTAAAGCGTGCTAGTGGAAAAGGCCCTATAATGTATGGAAAGTAAAGGAACCCTATTTCACTGTTTATGGGAATGTAGAAAAATCAATGTTTTGGGAAGAGGTGAGGGTAACAATTGAAAAAATAATTTCAAAACAATTCACATTGAACCCTAAACTGTTTTTGTTGGGTCTGTATCCAGAAAAACATAACTCTAATAAGAGTGAAAGAGCATTCATAGACCTCAGTTTGCTTAATGCCAAAAAATGTATTGCACTACTGTGGAAAAAGATTCATAGACCAGATGTGACTCAGTGGTTAAGACAGATGTTAACAAACCTTCCACTAGAAAGAATAACATATATACTGAAATCAAAGGAAAATGTGTTTGAGAATATATGGAGACCTTTCATTGATTATTTAAAGAAATTAAACATAACTTCTGAAGAAGAAAGTGAATGATGTGTGTGGACCTTGCAAATTCCAAATTGGTGAATGTATAATTTGTATACTTTTGTAATAGATTACCTAGACTAAACAGGAGCATTGTTGATGACTTGCCTTTGTTAGTGGTTGTTGGTGTTTTTAGTACATTTTTTTTTTGTAGTTAGTGTTTTTTTTTAATTATTATTTTTAAATTACTTTAGTGTTAGTGTTTGATTGTTTGTGCCATGTTTGTAAAAAAAAAAGGTTCAATAAAAAATATTGTGGAAAAAAAAAGAGCAGGGCCTAGCACAGATCCCTGTGGAACTCTATGACTAAGCTTTGAGTTGAAAGAAAACTCATTATTGACATAAACAAACTGGAACCTATCAGATAAATAATATCTAAACCACTGCAAGGAAGTTACATTAAGTCCAACATAGTGTTCTAATCTATCAAGTAGAATATTATGATCGATAGTATCAAAAGCTGCACTAAGGTCTAAAAGGACAAGTACAGAAACCAGTCCATTATCAGAAGTGATGAGGAGGTCGTTAGTGACCTTTGCTAAGGCTGTTTCAGTACTATGATGGATTCTAAACCCAGATTGAAACTCTTCAAGTAAACCATTTCCCTGCAGGTGGTCAAATAATTGCGTAGCAACAACTCTTTCTAAGATTTTTGAAATGAAAGGGAGATTAGAGATTGGTCTATTGTTAGCTAAAGCTCCTGGATCTAGCGTTGGCTTTTTGAGTAAGGGTTTAATTACAGCCGTTTTAAAAGCCTGCGGTACATGGCCTAAAGTTAATGAAGAATTGATTATATTAAGAATAAAGCTACCAATAAGTGAGAAGACTTCTTTAAATAACCTGGTAGGAATAGGGTCTAAAAAGGTTTGGATGAGGAAACTATTTTGTCTAACTCACAAAGGTCAATTGGAGTAAACTCATCAAGACAGACATCGATTGAAGGAGTTGTAGTAGTTACTGTATTTAAGTTAATGGTGGGAAGAATCTGATTGATTTTATCTCTAATGGATGAAATTTTATTATTGAAAAAGTTCATAAAGTCCTGACTAGTAAGCTCTAAGGGAATGCTAGGATTGACAGAGTCCTAACTCTTTGTCAACCTGGCTACAGTACTGAAAAGAAACCTGGGATTATTCTTGTTCTCTTCTATTAATGCAGAATAATAACTCGTTCTAGCTTTTCTAAGAGATTTTTTATAAATTAAAAGATGATTTCTCCAAACTAAATAGATTTCATCTAAATTAGTGGAGCACCATTTTCTTTCTAATTGATGAGTCTTCTGTTTTAAGCTACGAGTTTCTGTGTTGAACCAAGGAGTTAGAAATCTCCGATTAGACTTTTTCTTTTTTAAGGGGGCCACCAAGTCTAGAGTCTGATGCAGAGAAGCTGTAACACTATCTACCATACTATCAATTACAGAAGGAGCAAGCTGTCTATAGCTTATTTCCGTTGTGTTGACACATGGCATAGAGGAAACAATCTGCATAAATTTGGTAACAGCATCATCTGAGAGGCATCTACTGTAGTAATATTTTTCTTTAGGAGCCAAATAGTCAGAAATCAAAGGTTAACAGACAATGGTCTGACAGTACAGGGTTATGAGGAGACACTACCAGATTTTCTATTTCTATGCCATATGTCAGAACAAGGTCCAACGTATGGTGGAGATAATGAGTAGAATTTCCTACTTTCTGAGAAAACCCAATCGAGTCTAATATTGAATTAAATGCCACATTAAGGCAGTCATTATCTACATCTATGTGTATATTAAAGTCCCCTACTATAATTATTCTATCTGATTTCAGCACTAAATCAGCTAAGAATTCAGCAAATTCAGATACAAATTCTGAGTAGGTTGATGGAGGACGATAAACTATGGCAAATAAAATTGGGTTTAGCCTAAAATTGCTAAAGTGCCCAATACTGAGGACCAGACCTTCAAAGGAATTATAACATGTTTTTTACTTTACATTAACTAGTAATTTAGAATGGTAAATTGTTGCTACTCCTCCTCCACGACCAGAACTTCTGGGATTTTGACAGTTTAAATAACCAGAGGGAGTTGATTCATTTAAACCAACATAATCCTCTTGTCCTAACCATGTCTCTGTAAGGGATATTAAATCAATCTGGTCATCAATTAACAGATCATGGACTAACAGAGACTTGGGAGTTAGAGACCTAATATTTAACAAACCGCATTTAATTTTTAAATTATGAGGGGGGAAAGAGGCCAAATCATTCAATTTAGAGGCTTCATGTTTAATTTGAGTTTTACCAACTTTTTGTTTAATCACTTTGGGATGCTTATACATTATATTTTTATTTACTTTGGAGGGAGCAGACAGTGATTCTCTGAAGGGGAAGACAGGGGCTAAGTTGAGGGGTGGCGAATGAAGAGGATCTGCAGAGAGGCGTGTAAGACTGCGACTCTGCTTCCTGGTCCCAACTCTGAGTTGTCAAGATTTTGGAAATTTGGGTAAAAAAGATGCCAGATTGTTAGATAAATGTGACGCACCATCCAAAGTGGGATGGACGCTGTCTCGTCTCGTAAGACCAGGTTTTCCCCAAATTGAGCTCCAATTGTCTATGTAGCCCACATTGTTTGCAGGACACCACACAGATAGCCAGCGGTTGAAGGATGACGAGCGGCTAAACATGTCATCACTGGTCAGATTGCACCATACCTGGAGGTCAGCACTTGTTTGCATGTAATAGCTCTAGAATTGCCACCATTATCCAAGTAACGGATGAGCAATCAAAGGGACCATGACTGATTTAATGAGTCATTCACAGTTTTGCTGTACCAGCTGTGTGTACTTAGACCTGCATGGCTTTATCTTTGAGACAAGCATATGCTACTGGCAGGATCAACCAGTTACAGCGGAGAGCTCTTCACACTCTGGCCCTTAAATACACTGGTGAATCAGGAAGCAGCAAGTGCGTAATCACGCAGGTGCACTGATGAGCTCTGGAGCTGAGAAAACAGAAACAGGAAGGGAGGGGGGAGGCACGCTTGCCTGATCATGACAGGCTGATTTCACTACTGTCTTAATGTGACTGTTAAAATTCAGGTCTGAGACCAGAACCACACCCAGATTTCTGGCTTGGATGTTGGTTTTTAGTATCATTGATTGCAGCTGAGTACTAACTTTGAGTCTTTCTTCTTTGGCTCCAAAAACTATTTCTTTTTTGTCTTTGTTTAACTGAAGAAAGTTCTGGCACATCTACTCTTTAAATTGACCAATGCATTTGATCAGGGTTTTAATTGGACCATAGTCTCCTGGTGAGACAGTTATGTATTTTTGTGTATCATCTGCATAATTATGGTAATATATTTTGTTGTTTTTTTATGATTTGAGCTAGTGGAAGCATATAGGTGTTGAAAAGCAAAGGTCCCAAAATGGAACCTTGGGGAACTCCACAGGTTATTTTTGTTTGCTCGGATTTGTAGTTACCTATTGACACAAAATATTCCCTGTCTTTTAAACAGGACTCAAACCAGCTAAGTGCTGTACCAGAGAGTCCCACCCAGTTTTTTAGCCGGTCTAGTAAGATGTTATGGTCGACCGTGTCAAATGCAGCACTGAGATCCAGTAGAACCAAGACTGAAATGTTGTCATTATCTGTATTGGAGTGGATGTAATTAAGGACCTTAATTAGAGCTGTCTCAGTGGGGTGGGGTGGCCAAAAACATGACTGGAAGACATCAAAACAGTTATTTAATGTCAGGAAGTTGTACAATTGTTGAAAAACAGCTTTTTCTATTATTTTACTGAGAAAGGGGAGGTTTGATATGGGCCTATAGCTGTTCATGAGTGAGGTGTCTAGGTTGCTCTTTTTTAGAAATGGCTTGATAACAGCTGTTTTTAAGCACTGAGGGAAGACACCTGAATGTAGGGACATATGATCTGTGGTAGATCTGAGGTCATACAATATGAATTTTTAAAAAAAAAAAAACCTGTTGGGAGGATATCAAGACAGTAGGTAGTGGATTTCAGGTGGTGTATGATGTCAATCAAGATTTTATGATTGATTGTAAAAAAAAAAAAAAAATAGTCATGGTGTTTAAATCTTCTCTACATGGACACACTGGAACCACAAGTCCAGCACCTGGCATAGGAGCACTGATTGTCTAATTTTCTGAATTTTGTTAGTAAAGAAAAAGGCAAAGTCATTGCAGGCACGGTTGGACAGAAGTTCAGGATCTACTGGCACAGGGAGATTTCATAGCCTGTCAACAGTAATGAACAAGGTGTGTGCATTATTGTTGTTTTTAGCAATGATGTCAGAGAAATATACTTGTCTTGAATTTCTCAGCTCCAAATTACAAAATGCTCAATCTCTCATTATAGATTTCATAATGAACCTTTAATTTAGCTTTCCACCACCTGCATTCAGCTTTTCAACACTCTTTTTTCAGCTCTTACTAGTTTGACATTTCTCCATGGAGGTTTCTTTTTGATAGTGCCCACCTTCACCTCGATGGGAGCAATGGCATTGATAATATTTGTAATTTTACTATTGGAATTTTCCACAAGCTCATTTACTGAAGGTGAAGGGGGGGGGGGGGGGTGAGGAAGAGAAAGGTTGGATGAATGTTTCACTGGTATTATCACTGATGTACTGTTTTTTGATGACCTCTGTCTGGATATTTCTGTTGACATTAATAGCACTCTCAAAGAAAACACAAGACTGGTCGGACAGATTAACGTCCATCACCATAACCTTAGAGATGTTCAGACCTTTGGAGATGACCAAGTCCAGACTGTGTCCCCTGTTGTGTGTTTTTCCATTACATGCTGAGTCAGTCCAAAGTTATCAAGGACACAACACAATTCTTTGGTCTCTCTGTCCTGAGGGTTGTCAACATGAATGTTAAAATCACCAACAATAACTACACAGTCAAAGTCAACACAGATAATAGACAGCAGCTTTGTAAAATCATCAAAAAAAAGATTGCATGGTATTTAGGTGGTCTTTAAACATTGAGAAACAACACACAGGAGGAGGAATTCAGCTGAAGAGCAACATATTCATATGAAGTAAACTTATAATAAAACATCTGCTTACATTGGAGGGAATCATTAAACAAAACAGCTACTCCTCCTCCTTTCTAATGCAGCCTGGGTTCACTTATAAAGCTGTAGTTGGGAGGGGCTGCTTCGATAAGAAGAGATCCACCATTATCATGTAACCAAGTCTCTGTTAAAAACATAAAATCCAGTTTTTGTTTTATAATGAGATCATTAATTAAAAATGTTTTTTCCTGCCAAAGACCTAAAATTTAATAAAGCTAGTTTCAGTGTGTTGAGAACATCATCTGCCAAATTTTTATTTTGTTTAGGCTGTGATTGGTGAAAAATGAACAATAAATTTGATAAATTTACAGGATGTCATGTTGAGAGAATGGTCAGCTCACGTGCAGGGTGCCACACCAGAGAAAACACATACACAACACAGAGAAGCTACATTTAACTACAATTTATTAATCCAAAAGGGAACACAGAGTTAGGGAAAGACGCCACTCACCAGAGGAGGACTCAGCCTGTAAGAAGGAGATGAGAGCTGTTTAGAAGGAGGAGGGAGACCGGGAAGGGGGAATGACAAAATACAACTTACGGAAGCTGAGCAGAGAACCCAACAGAGAGACCCAGCAGGAATAGATGAACCAGCGGGATGAAGCTGGCAGGGAGTAGGAAAGGAGTGGAGCTAGGTGAGGTGTCTGACCAGGTGGAGATAGGCAGCTGAAGCGGTGATGAGAGTGATGGAGCAGGTGAGCGCACAACGAGCCCCAGAGACACATCACAAAGATGGCAGCAACCTGGGAAAAGGAGGAGGAGAAGAATTAGACACAGTTCCTCAGAATGTTAATACAGACATACTTGCTTGCTTTAGAAGGCAGTATACCCAACGAGCCAGCACTGAAGCATTCACAAATTAGTCCTTATAAGCACTGGCAAGGCAGAGACAGCAGGTGCATCCACACACACAGGTGTGTTGATTACCTGCGGAGCCAGGGAACCTCTTACAGGAAGGGAGGGGGGCGCCCGCTTACCTGATCATGATACAGGATGTGTAGAATGGATTTTGTTTCTCTGCAAATTTACCAGTCTTTTTCTGCTACTTATTAAAACAGGAATTAAGGAAACTACTTCCATACAGGGGCCCGGCTTGTCTCGGAAAGAGCCATGAGTACCAGTGGTATCGAAGCCTGGGCCTATTACATCAAACCCAGCTTGTGTTGTTACTAGGCTGTGGATTTTGGTTCAGCTGGGAGGGTGGGGGTGGGGGTGGGCGTCGGGGCTTTGGGAGTTGTGTCAGAGCTCACTGGGAAATTGCTGGAGGGGGGAGATGGGGGGGGGTGAAGTGGGAGGTTTCAGGGTGAGAAAATTGGACTAGGGCATGGGGTCAGTTTTGTGGCCACAATGACCAGCTCCTTCATCTGGCCAATGAAGTCGAGGAGTGGGAAGGATGGGGAAGAGGAAGCTGAGGAGGAGGTGGTATGCAATGGTAGTGGGGGTTGGTCCTCACTGGTGACTTTTGGTGAAGGATGGGTCTGCACAGGTAGGGGCTGAGGCAGCTTTATCTCACAGTTTCTGCTTGGTTGTATCTTATCGTGTTGTTTTGGTTCCTCTTGTTTCTTGTCCTTGTCCTGGGGAACAGAATGGCAATGCAGAAAACAGAACAGATTGGAAGTAAACAGCCTCATGCCTGACCTGCTGACACTGAGTCCATTTCCCTTAAAAAGTGCCTGCGGTCCAAGAAAAAGTGGAAGTTGTCAATAAAATGAAGTGATTTGTTTATACAAGCTTTTGATAGCCATCTATTTAAATTGAACAGTCTGCTGAATCTCTCAACTCCTCCTCTGACCGGTGGTAGTGGGCCACTAATAAACACTTCAGCATTCAGACAGCTGACTAGATCCAGCAGTTCCTTAAAGTCCTGCTTCAGCACCTTAGACTGCTGTTTCACAACATCATTTGAGCCTATATGTAATATGAGATTCTTCACTGTGGGATAATCCACCATGATATGCAACATTTTGTCTCTCACGTCACACACCATATCCCTGGGGAACCACATTATTTCTGTGTGTTTACCACACACGTTTCTCACATCTCTCACGGCAGAGTCACCAACAATCAGAGTTTCAGGCCCAGCTGTTAGCTTTCTCTGTAGCCTTTTACCTTCTGAGTTGTTCTGATTTACCTTGCTGCGTGTGGGGGAGATTTTATCCAGGTCATCACATGGAGGTCCAGGGTCCTGCAGTAGTGGCACAAATCTGTTCTGAAGTGGCATGTTTGGCTGTTGTGGAGGAGGTTTGTTTTTAGGCTTTCGTTTGACAGTTATCCATGGTTGTGTCTTGCTGACAGTCAGGGTTGAAGATGCTCATGGTCTACCTGATAACGCAGGCCAGCCATTTGCATTACAGATCTCACCAAGTTGGGCTGTTGCTTGTCCTCTCTTCATACTGTGTGATGATTTATTATTGGGCTTTGCACCAATGGCATTCCAGGGAGGACTATCACTTGAGAATTTATTTCTCTGTACACAATCCTCCCATCTTCTATCAGCCACGTTAGCGCTGGATAGCTGTGAGTTACCGGGGCCTTGTTCACTGTTTTTACTCACTGGCAGTGTTGTATCATTTTCACAGAGGCCATTTACTTCCAGATTAACTTCTAGCCGCTGGATTTTAGATTCCAGCATGGTAATCTTCTGTAGGAGCTTGTGGTAGTCATCTGTAGAAAGGGGAGGCATCTTGTTGATACTTACAGTAGCTTTAGCTCAGTATCAACTGAGCCCCGCTCAGTTGATACTGAGCCCTGGTGGTGCGCCCATCACCACTGTAGTTCAGGCTTCAGTTGCTTGTAGGCCATGCTCAAGTAGCACTGATAAGATCCAAAAAGTGTTAGATCATGGTAATAGTGAGCTATATCTTCAGTGAAATATAGTCCCAGTAATTTATGAGTATCCGGTAGGCACTGCCCATAAATTTCTTGCAGGGAAAATAAAAATACTGACAGAAAAGTGCAAGCAAAGGGGAGAGCGATGCAGAGGAGTGTCATTCCACCAGCAAGGTCAGAGTCACTCTAATAAAAACATCCTCTAAAATAACTAACTGGGCATCACCTGGGATTGATGCTTTCCACAATACCATGCAGTGTTACTATCACATGCATTTTTGTTCATGCGCACGCCCTTTGGCCAGGGCAAAACTGGTCTTAAACAAACTGTTATGATCTGAGTTCTCTTTAAATAATGTACCTCTGTGCATTAATGGGATGAGCAGGAGTGCTTTTGATTGGATTATCCAAAACACACCTCTGAACAATTAGACCAACCTTTTTGCACCATGTGCCCAGTGGGAAATTCATTTTTGCATTGCTGTAATAAGAAAATAAACTTGGATATGCCCATAAATGCACAATGTGCCAGTGACAAATGATTATGGACCGTATTCTTGTAATATGGTTCAAAAGGTAATGTGATGTGATGTTGGCCAGCTGAGGAGCTGCAGAAAGCTACTGTAGATTTAAAACTGTATCAGCTGCCCTACAGCTTTTTTTTTTTTTTTTCAGCAAAGGTAAGCAACATTTTAGGGATGTATTTCATTTGTAAGTCCTCCTCGGTTATAAATTTGATGATTCTTTTTTTATCTATAAGGGTGCATCTACTGCGTGTAAGAAGAAAAAAGTGTTTACAGTTGCCATGAAGACCCCCTTAATTTTTTTAACCTAATCCTAAACATAAACACATCAAGCTTAAAGTCTGATTAAGGAGCTTGTATTTCTGTGAGGAATACAAGCTCCTTGGTGTGCACACGGATCCACAAAAAAAAAAAAAAAATACAGTGCCAATAAAATCTCTCCACTCTGGAGACTAGTTTCAAAGCTTTACACTTTCACATCTCCAAAATCCCAGCATCATATGCATGGACAGTGAAACTAAACAAACTTTGCCAGTTTGGGATAAAAACATTGTCATTTTGACTTCCTTCAGATTTTTACATTGCCATGATTGCCATGTCAAGCAGATTGAAAATGTTCTAAAACTTATTCTGAGGTAACGAAGTGTATGTGTTTAAAAAAAAATAACTTGCTCTTTATTGTGTCTATGCACGCTCACTCCAACCCTATATCCCCCAGTTTCCCCTATGCACCATTCCCTCTAAATCACTCCAAGCTTTTTTGAAAAGTTGATAACAGTAGTGGTTTATGCAGGTACAAATATTAATGTAAATATACATGTGAGTAGGAATGAAGATTTCTTTTCATTACCAGCACACGAACTCGTTGGGGCACCAGTCCAGAAAAATGGACAATTTTATTAATAATTCAGTATTTGTACCAGCAATGAATCAGTCTCAAAAACCTATGAGTTCTGCTTTTAATTGAGAAGATGGACGTGAAATTAAACAATATCCAATATGCCTTTTTCAAAGTTTAATAAGAAATTTCAGGAAAGATGAATACATTCAGATGACTAAGAGTGAATTCAACATGTATCACAAGCACATTAAGCTGTTAATAGATTGCTGAGTATAAAGTGTATTATCAAACATTTGTGGAACCAAAGAAAAATATAGCTTAAGTTGGAGCTGTAATGAAAAATGGAAAAAAAAGCTGTAAAACAGAATGGTTTGGAAAATTGGGTGCAATTTTATGAAGAAAATGGTAAAAGTTAGTTCATAATAGGAACATTTGTGTTACTCTTAAAAAAAAAAGGAATGGAGATTAATAAAAATATAAATGCATTTGAAGTTCTGAAAGAAGTTCGAAGATATTAGGTTTATAAAGCTTATAAAAGTAATATTCTGAAGAATTAAAATTTAATCTGGGCAACAGACCTTGGATGCTGGTCACGCCAGTCGTCATCTCAGCTTATACACAGAAAAAGGAATTTGACGTCTGGCCAGACTGTCATATTTGAGATAATATTTGTTTATTGTTCAAAGTCTCATAAGAAAATCAAACTTGATAAATAATTAAAAAACAAAAACAAATCTGATTCTTCCAGTGTGCTGTGGTTAGAACAAAGTTGACTTAAGCTGGGTGAAAATCAAAGGAAAACCTTAGCACAGTAAGAAAAAGGTGTAAAAACAGGAAAAAAGGTGAATTCTAAAGAAAAGAAAAAAAGGTTACAAAAGTAACTGGGCCTGGCTTAGTGTGGCTTAGTATGGGCCTGGCTTAGTATGAAAAAAACGAACATGACTCTCCCCAGACTTTTTCACGACTCAACTGGAAAAACAGAGGGGAAGTTTTCCAACTTGGTGGGATGGCCCAGTATTTTTGAATGACAACTGAGCCTGACCAATTACATTCAAAGATTAGGATTAGATCTTTCCATTATCAAACTTTTGACCAATTTCCCTGAGGTCCTTTGTTTGAAACCGGGTCATAAAATTGACTAAAAAGGGTATGAAGGAAGGGCTGAAACTTGATTGGTCAGTTCACAGCTTTTGGAATGTGAGCCTCACACAGGAAAAGAGAAGGAGAGAGCATATTTGATATGAGAAGTGATATCATCTTAAAAACGTAAGCTGCCTTTAAAACATAAATTCTTTAAAACTTTAGTGACTTAGATATTCTGCTTAATAAAAGAACAAATAATGTGTCTATATTGTAAATGTATTTTTTTTTTATAGTGGGCATGCAAAATTAATTATTCCTGAAAATAAGGAAACACATATCAAATCATATGGCGGCGCGCATGGACGCTGCGGCCCCGATAGGCATCAGTGAGTGTGAGAGTTTTGAGTGTTTTAATCATCCCAGACGTACATTCTGTAAAACTTAAAACCATGAGACCTTATTAAACATCAAGGTAATGCACGCTGCAAGAATTGCGGCGCTTGGGTGTGACTTGGACATTCTACGCCAGCATGGAATACTATCGGAGGTTTCGCTGGCAGCTACCTGGGAGAGGAGGAAGCGTAAGCGGCGCGAACGCAAACAAAGGAGAGGAAAGAGAGCCGGGATTCATGCTAGGCTAAAGGCTAACCCCTCCAGACCAGCAGTACCGTCGCTCCTACTTTCCAATGTCCGCTCCCTCGATAACAAGCTGGATGAGCTGCGTCTGCTGAGAGAAACCCAGAGAGAGTGGAGGGACTGCTGTGTGTTTGCATTTATGGAGACATGGCTCCACGACAACATCCCTGACGCGGCCATTCAGCTGGAAGGGATGACATCGTTCCAGGCGGACAGAGAGGCTGCTAGCTCCGGTAAGAGCCGGGGGGGGGGAGGGGGCTATGTATCTATATTAACAAGAACTGGTGTGTTAATGCCACGTTAGCAACTAAACACTGCTCTCCATTGGCAGAGTTCCTTATCGTGAATTGCCGGCCATTCTACCTGCCGAGGGAATTCACCAACGTGTTTGTAGCTGCTGTTTACATAGCTCCTAGTGCTAATGCTAAAGCTAATGCTAACGAGGCACTCGGAAAGCTGCACGACACTATTAGTGAATTTCAAACTTCACACCTGTCAGTTTTGTGGTGGTTGCAGGGGATTTTAACCACACCAGTTTAAAGACTGTGCTCCCCAACTTCAAACAATGTGTGGACTTTAAGACCAGAGGAGAGAATATGTTGGACTTCGTGTATACAAACTTCCAAGATGCATATAAGGCAACATCTCGCCCCCACCTCGGTCATGCTTACTACCTATCCGTGATGCTGGTGCCTGCCTACAAACCTTTACTGAAGCGCTGCAGGCCAGTAGAGAAACACATCAGGATTTGGCCAGAGGGTGCAGCCTCTGCACTTCAGGACTGTTTTCTGCACACAGACTGGGAGGTTTTCAAAATAGCAACCTCCCAAGGAGACAGGACAGACGTGGAGGAGTACGCTGAAATGGTCACCAGCTACATCGCAAAGTGCACAGAGGATGTCACTATAGTGAAGACTTTCACTGCACGGCACAACTATAAACCCTGGATGACTGCAGAGGTGCGCTCGCTGCTCACAGCCAGAGATGCAGCCTTCAGAACGAAGGACAGGATCGCCCTCCGCTCAGCCAGGTATGTGCTCTCAAAGGGAATTAAGACAGCGAAACGCGCATATGCAGAGAAAATACAGGGACACCTCTGTGACACAAGGAACGCCAAACGGATGTGGCAGGGAGTTTTGGGTGCTGACGGACTATAAGTCTAGGCAGGGGGTTGATGATGATGACACTTCGCTTCCAGACAGGCTCAACAACTTCTTTGCACATTTTGAAGCATCAAACCCGACAATCAGAGGGAGGGCTGACCCATCTCCACCATCTGTTGGGCCAGCTATCATCATCAACGTAGCGGACACACAGAGGACCCTAATTAGGGTCAACCCACATAAAGCTGCAGGTCCGGACAACATCCTGGGACGTGTGCTCCAAGTCTGCGCGAGCGAGTTGGCGGATGTCCTGACTGACATTTATAACATCTCCCTGAGTCAGGCCATCGTTCCCAGATTCTTTAAGACCTCTACCATAGTACCGGTGGCAAAGAAACCAGTTGTGTCCTGTCTGAATGACTATTGTCCTGTTGCACTGACACCAGTTGTGATGAAGTGTTTTGAACTAACTAACTAACTAACTAACTAACCTGCACTTATATAGCGCTTTTCTAGTCACAAAGACCACTCAAAGCGCTTTTCATTAATACTAACCCTCTATTCTAAGGGCCTATAGGAAACAGATATCTAGGGACAATTTTAGAACAGCCAATTAACCTAACATGCATGTTTTTGGCATGTGGGAGGAAACCGGAGAAATCCCGGAGTAAACCCACGCAACACGGGGAGAACATGCAAACTCCACACAGATCACTGTTGGTCGGGGGCTGGGATCGAACCCACGATCCCACGATCCCCACAATCCCCCGGCCAAGGGTAAACTGTGCTGCCGCAGTGCTAACCACTGCCCCACCATGCAGCCATGAACGGCTTGTCAAACCACACATCACAGCCTGCCTTCCTGCATCACATGACCCGCTCCAGTTTGCGTATTGTTCAAATCGCACCACGGAGGATGCTAAAGTCACCACCCTGCACTCTGTCATCACCCACCTGGATCAGAAAGACACCTACACCAGACTGCTGTACACTGATTTCAGTTCAGCATTCAACACCATTATTCCCCAGAGACTGATGGAGAAATTACTCCTTCTCGGTCTGAACACCGCCACATGTCTCTGGATCCTGGACTTCCTGACCAAGAGACCTCAGTCTGTCCGTGTTGGAAACAACATCTCCAACTCTATCACGCTGAGCACCGGATCCCCTCAAGGCTGTGTACTCAGTCCACTGTTGTTTACACTTCTAACACGACTGTGTATCCAGACACGAGAGGAACCAGATTATTAAGTTATTTATCTTTTGTTCTTATTAAAGACAAAAATAGAATAGAAAGGAGATATCTTTACCTTCTTAACATGTTTCGACTGTACACTGCAGCCTTCGTCAGAAGAGTTAGCTGATTGCTGCCAGGTGACATTTATCAGCTGACTTTCATAGCCGGGGCCAGCTCAGCAGATCTGTCAGATCCGCCGAGCCGGCCCCGCCTTCCGCCATCAGATGGTCTCTGAAGAATGTGATCCCAGGTGTGGGAAAGCATAAAGGCCCCCTCATCTCAGTTCATGGTGTCTTTTCCCCGCTTCCTGATTTCTATGGCCGCCTTGATCCAGCGTTTGTGTCTGTTGCTCTCTGATCCAATAATTTTTGCGTTGTCCCAGTCCAAAATGTGATTATTTCTTTTGCAGTGACCTGATATTGCTGATTTTAATGTTTCTTGTTCTGCCTTTTCTTTTTGTGATCTTGTGAATCGTCCTTGTGTTTCCTTCTCACATTCCTTCTGGTGTTCTTTTTTCCTTGTGGTGAATGATCTTCCAGTTTCTACAATGTAGGTTTTTGTGCATGATCTGCATAATATTTCATATATTACATTGCATTTTTTTGTCTTGTTCTATTCTGTCCTTGGGGTGTACTAATAACTGTCTTAAATTTTTGTGTGGTTTTACTGCTGTGTTTATTTTGTATTTTTTCATGATCCTTTGAATTGGTTCCGTGAGCCCTCGTATGTATGGTATAGTTATGGTGTCCTTGTTTTTGATTTCGGCTTTTGTTCTGTGCCTCATTTCCTGTTTGTTTTCTTTGTTTTTGACTTGCTGCTTCCCTTTGTTTATGGCCCATACTGGATATTGGCAGCGTATAAGTGCATGTTTTATGTGGTTTTCCTCCTCCTGTCTGTCTTCTTGGTCTGTGATGATGGTGGCCCATTTATATAACGTTCTGACAACTGATAGCTTGTGTGCTGTGGGGTGTTCCGATGTCCATAGTAGTTATTGATCTGTGTGGGTTGGTTTCCTGTAGACTGTGATTTTTATGCTGCCGTCATCGTTGTGGTGGATTTTCATGTCCAGAAAGGCTATGGTGCCATTTTCCTCCTCTTCGTGTGTGAATTTTATATTCCCAGTGCTGTCTGTGCTGTTCAGATGGTCAGTGAGTTCTTGTGTGTGTCCTTTCCTTATTTTTTCCAGAATGTCATCCACGTATCTCTTCCAAAGGGTGGGTTTGCATTGTGTAGGTGCTGTGTTGATGGCTTTGTTTTCCAGATCCTCCATGAAAAAGCTGCTCATAATGGCTGATAGTGGGTCTCCCATTGCAAATCCTTCTTTTTGTCTGTAAATTTTTCCTCTGTATTGGAAATAGGTGGATTTTGCAACAAATTGTAATAGTTCGAATATGTCGTGAACTGTGAGATTGGTGCGTCTTTTAAGGGTACTGTCATTACTGAGGCGTTCTTGCACTATATGTAGTGTGACATCAACAGGTGTCTTTGTGAATAATGAAATGACATCATGTGAAATGAGGATCTCGTCTGATTTATTTTCATATTTTTGAGTTCTTGTGCCAGGTCTTTTGAGTTTTTGCAGTGGAAATCTGATAGTCCAAGGAGGGGTTTGATGATTTCAACCAGGGCTTTTGATAAATTGTACGTGACTGATCCAATACTGTCTATTGTTGGCTGCAGTGGGATATCCTTTTTATGTATTTTTGGGGTTCCATAGATCCGGGGGGTGATGCTGGCTGTGGGTATCAGGTGATCATATGCGTCCTTTGTGATTTTTTTTACTTTCTAATAGGGGTTTGAGAAGGGCTTTTAGCATTTTTTTCTTTTCTTCTGTGGGATTTATTTTTATGATTTCGTATGTGCTTTCATCTGCCAACATGGTTTCCATCTGTTTTTCATATGTTTCCATGTCCAATATTACTGTCATTCTGCCTTTATCTGATGGGAGGATTGTGATTGTTTTATCTGTCTTGAGTGAGGTTAATGCTTTTTCTTCTTCTTTTGTAACGTTGCTTTGTGATAATTTGGCCGTTTTGAGGATTCCTGCGACTGCATTCCGGAGTGATGCTTTTTCCCCTTGGTCCTGGATTTTTTCACATGCCAGTTCTGTTGCGAGGATATATTCATCATGAGGTATTCTGGCTGGTGTGATGGCAAAGTTCAGTCCTCTGCTCAGCACTGTTTTCTCCGTGTCCGTGAGTGTGCGTTCTGATAAGTTTTTGACCCACTTAGCGTTCGTTTCCGTGTGTGTTTGTCTTCGTCCATTCTTCCTTTCTGTAAGTTTTTTTAGTTTTTTTAATTGGCGGTTTTTTGTTATAATGAATTCTTGTTCATGTGTGTGTTTTAATTGTGCTTCTATCTGCTCCTACGTTTCCTGGTCAGCCGGGTAGTGTTTCTTGAAAATGTCCATTTTCTCCTTGATCTGGTTGTTGATTCTGTCCACTTTGTTTGCCGTCATTCTTATACGTTCTTTGACCAGGTCTTTCCGTGCTTTACTGATAATTTTCTCTGCGTTTTTAGTTGGAATTGGATTTCTTATGTTGAGGCTTGCTGGTGTGACATCCTCATCTCTGCAACGGAGGTGGATCTCTGGTGGTTTCTGAAGTGTGCCCGTGTTTTTTCCAATTTCTCCAGCCGGCGGAAGTCTTTAATGCAATTTTGTCCATAACTTCCACGTAATAGCTCAAGTAGGTTCATTTTGTCTTCTTTTAATTATTTATCTTTTGTTCTTATTAAAGACAAAAATAGAATAGAAAGGAGATGTCTTTACCTTCGCTGGATCAAGGAGGCCATAGAAATCAGGAAGCGGGGAAAAGACACCATGAACCGAGATGAGGAGGCCTTTATGCTTTCCCACACCTGTGCTCACATTCTCCAGAGACCATCTGACGGCGGAAGGTGGGGTCGGCTCAGCGGATCTGACAGATCTGCTGAGCTGACCTCGCCTATGAAAGTCAGCTGATAAATGTCACCTGGCAGCAATCAGCTAACTCTTCTGACGAAGGCTGCAGTGTACAGTTGAAACATGTTAAGAAGGTAAAGACATCCCCTTTCTATTCTATTTTTGTCTTTAATAAGAACAAAAGATAAATAATTAAAAGAAGACAAAATGAACCTACTTGAGCAGATTATTAAGTTTGCGGACGACACCACAGTGGTGGGACTTATTCAGAGGGATGAGGAATCAATGTACAGGGAAGAAGTTAGAGACCTGGAGGCCTGGTGCAGGGAGAACAATCTGGTGCTCAACATGGACAAAACGAAGGAGATGATTATCGACTTCCGGCGGACACGGCCTGAACATGTCCCTCTCAGCATCAGCGGCTGTTTGGTGGAGAGAGAGGAGAACATCAAGTTCCTCGGAGTGCAGATCTCACAGGACCTGACCTGGAGCAAGAATTCCTTGGGGATCAGGAAGCGGGCCCAGCAGAGACTGCACTTCTTGAGGAAACTCAAACAGGCCTCTCTCCCCATCTGCTTCCTCAGGACCTTCTACAGAGGTGTGGTGGAGAGTGTTCTGACGTACTGCATTGCAACATGGTACTCCAGCTGCAGAATGGCAGACAAAAAAGCCCCGCAGAGGATAGTTAAGGGAGTTGAGAGGGTAATTCGAGTTTCCCTCCCCTCTGTCCAAGAACTTTTTCAGAACCATTTTAGGAGCAGGGCACTGAACACTGTCAAGGATCACTCTCACCCTCTGCATAAACACTTTGAACTGCTGCCATCTGGCAAACAATTCCAGAGCATCAGAGGCAGAACCACCAGGCTGATTAACAGCTACCTTCCACAAGCTGTTAGGATGCTGAACAGTTGATCCGGAATCTTTCATACATACTACTGCACCTTATGGACATTATGTATATTATATGTATATAGTTCTAGTTAGTTTCAAGTATGTCTCAGGGATGTGTGAATGGCTGTGTTGGGGTGGGGGGTGAGGGGGTGTGTGAGTGTGTCTTAAATTATGTTCTTTTTACTTATATGGATGCCTAGAGAAACGTAATTTCATCTTGCCTGCACCACAGTTGTATGTACAGCAGCATGACAATAAAGGTTGATTTGATTTGATTATGATTTGATATCATATCAATAAAAGCTTTTCAAACCATAATTGTCCATCACAGGGTCCAGACATAATCTTCAATAGCCAATGTTGTCTGTGGAGAATGACAAGTTAATTTATTGTTCACAGTTCATAGCTTGAAGGTACAGGGAGAAAATATTCAGTCCTTAGGATGTCATGTCCACTGCATAATTGCGCAGCAAACATATGAATTATTACAAGCCCAAAGCGCAGGTGAAGTAAACGTGTTTATTAACAAAAAGGGGAAAAACACAAAACGTCCAAAACACACAGTTCAGGAAGAAAATGATTCAACGCACTAGCTACAAACTCCCGTTGGCAGGAGGAGAGCAAGCCCCACGTGCTCCAGACAGGACTGGAGTGGAAAGGAACAGCCGTAATTAACAATAAGAGAATGCTTACATCAGGCGTTGGAGCGCAGCTGGCTCTGGAACAACACCACACAGAGTAGTCCAACAAAGAAAGGGATCCAGCAACGAGTGAGCTAAGGCATCAAATGTAGACTAATATTGCCACACCTGAGTGCCTCCACTGTCACACACAAATACTCTGTGAACTAATGAGTGACAAGTGGAAGCAGCCCTCCGTGCATGAGTACGTGTCAGCGTGTGTGAGTAGGAATGAATATATGTGGGTGCGTGCATGAGTGCATGTGCACAGGAAAACAAAAGAGGACAGATTTGGGCGCATGCGCACGCAGCGACCAGCAGCTGGTGAAAAAGTCCGTCGTCTGTGTGTCTGTTTTTATGCACTTTAATGTGTTTTTAACGAAATTCTCTGTGTCGTTTCTGTCCTAGAATGTTTGTGGACTGTATGGTGAAGAGCTCCCTGGTTCCATCAATATGGATTTCCTCCCCTTTTTTGCACTGCTGCTACTTTTCCACCGGCTCTTTGTCTCTGAGGTAAGCGCGATCGGGATCATGTCGGGCAGAATACAATACTCCAGGGACATGTTGCTGCATTTAAACACGGTTGATGCAGCGTCTGTGATTGAGTCTAAGCCGCAACTGCCGGACTTTATTTTGAGAGACGTTCATGGACACGGTGAAAAGAGAGACGGGAGAAGGAAGCGCGGAAAGCGTGGAGGTGTGAAATTACGCCTGAGAAGACATCAGTTTGGTAACATTCCTCTTCCTTCTATGATTTTTGGGAACGTACAATCTCTGAGGAACAAGGTGGATGAAATTCAAGGGAATGTACGCTACCAGAAGGACTTTAAGAACTGCTGTGTCATGGCTTATACCGAGTCTTGGCTTACTGTGCATGACCAGGACGTGGACCTGTGGATTGATGGCTTTGGAGCCCCACTCCGCTCTGATCGGCAGGAAGAGGTAACGGGGAAACGTCAGGGGGGCGGCTATGTTTATATATTAATAAGCAGTACTGCACATCTGTCACGGTCAGAGAGCGCAACTGTACACCCGATGTGGAGCTTCTGTCTGTGTCACTACGCCCCTTTTATCTGCCTCGCGAGTTCCCCCAACTCTTTATCACGACTGTGTACATCCACCCGAGGGCAGACGCTGACTCCGCCTCCAGCACCATCTTTGATGTGGTGCAGCGGCTGCAGTCAATTTCTCCAGAGGCGCCAAACTTTATTCTTTGGTATTTTAACCATGTTTCTTTAAAGAAGACACTTAAAAACTTTTATCAGTATGTCTCCTGCCCAACCAGGCGAAAAAAGACATTGGACCTGTGCTATGGATCCACTGAGAGGACCTATAAATCACTCCCCCTTCCTTCTTTAGGATCCTCAGATCACAACTGTGTACATTTGCTGCCCACGTATAAAACTGCTCTCAGAAGATGCAAGGTGGAGACCAGAGACATAGATGTGTGGACAGAGGATTCAGTGCACTGCCTCCAGGAATGCTTTAACTGTACAGACTGGGAGATGTTCACACTGTCCTGCGGGGATGATTTGGACTCTTTGGTGGACGTCACATGCTCATACATGGCTTTCTGTAAAAATACGATCATTCCACGTAATCGTGTCAAAATATATCCCAACAACAAGCCATGGGTTACAAAATCAGTTAAATCCTGCTTACAGAGGAAAGCACTTGCCTTTAAACAGGGGTCTGTTTCTGAGCTACAGGTTGCCACAAAAGAGCTGAAGTCCGAAATTTTAAGAGCAAAACAGAACTATAAATCAGAGTTGGAAAGCAAGATGGCAACAAAGAAACGTGGTTCAGCCTGGGCCAGTATGAAAACTACTGCAGGCCTTCAGAGCACAGAATGCAGCAATCGTGTGTTTTTAGATGGCTTTAATTCAGACACAGAGCTGGCTAATGCTCTTAATTGTTTTTATGGTCGTTTTGACTCCTTTGATTTTAGCACTGAAACCCAAGATTTGAAACAGAAACTCAAAGACAATCAGCACTTTAATATTGAGGTGCAGGATGTTAAAAGGGAGTTCTGCGCTGTAAAAGTGAACAAAAGTCAGGGCCCTGATAATATATGTGAGCGCTTGGTAAAGTGCTGTGCACATGAACTGAGTCCTATATTTCATTACATTTTCAATAAGTCCTTACAGACACAACATGTGCCTAAGATCTGGAAAGAAGCCGTGGTTGTTCCCGTTCCAAAATCCAGCTGTCCTAAAACGGTAAACGACTTTAGACCAGTTGCTTTGACTTCAATTTTAATGAAAATTTTTGAAAAACTGGTCAGATGTGAGGTCCTAAAGCAGACTGAGCATGCATTGGTCCTCTGCAGTTTGCCTATAGGCCTCACAGAGGAGTGGAGGATGCCACTGTCACTCTGCTTAACATGCTTTTTAAACATCTGGATTTTAATGGGACACACGCCAGGCTTTTATTTAAGATAAGATAAGATAAGATAAGCCTTTATTAGTCCCACAACGGGGAAATTCCAGGATTGCAACAGCACAGGGATAGCAACACTCAGAGCAACAATCAGAAGGCAAGAAAAAAAAACAAGCAAGCAAGAGCAGCTAATATACATATGTACATATTACTATAAAATATATATATATATACACACACACACACAGACACACAGTGCAGAGCATTGTAGCTGGATGGAATAAATATATGAATATATGAACACACAGTGCAGAGCATTGTAGCTAGATGGAATAAATATGTAAATATATAAACACCCACAGTACGGAGCATTGCAGCTAGGTGGAATAAATATGCAAGTATATAAACACACACAGTGCGGAGCAATGTAGCTAGATGGAATAATATGTAGATATATAAAAACACAGTGCAGAGCATTGTAGCTAGATGGAATAAATATGTAAATATATAAACACACACAGTGCAGAGCATTGTTGCTAGGTGGGATGAAACAGCATAACCGTCTACTTAGTTATCCTACATGGTATGATTATGTGCCCATACATATTCTCACCCTCCATAGCGACCGGTATGTTCCTAGTTGTATGCCGGAGGGGACCATTGTGTAAGTCTATTGCATCTTTTGCATTCAAAAAAAACTATTAGTTTGTTACGTCTTTTTGCTATCTCTGCGAGCAGCCCTGCTTAGGTTGTACAGTCTGACAGCCGTTGGTAGGAAGGACCTACGAAACCTCTTGGTTGTGCACCTGGGATGATGTAGTCTGCTGCTAAATGAGCTCCTCAGTGCATCCAGTATGTCCTGCATAGGGTGGAACTCGGACTCCAGCAGAGATGACAGTTTAGCCACCGTCCTTCTCTCTCCTATCTCCTCCACCGGATCAAGGCGCTGCCCCAGGACAGAGCTAGCTTTCTTAAGGACTTTGTGGACTTTTCCTCCGCCTTTAATACAATCCAACCTCATATTTTAGTTGAAAGGCTCCTGCAACAATTTGATTTGAGCAATAATCTGGTGGATTGGATTCTGGATTTCTTAACCAACAGGACGCAGAGAGTAAGGATCAATGGTAGATTGTCTGACCTAAAGTGCTCTTCTACTGGCTCTCCTCAGGGGTGTGTGTTGTCACCACTACTCTTCATCCTGTACACAAACATGTGTCGGAGCAGACATGACAACAGACACATTATAAAGTATGCTGATGACTCAGTTATTGTCAGTCTCCTCCAGGATGGTGAGAGTGGCCACGGCCCAGTAGTTGATGATTTTGTTCACTGGTGTGAGGATTCCTACCTGCAGCCGAATGCGACAAAAACTAAAGACATGATTATTGACTTTAGGAGGAAAACTCCCAGGCACAAAGTCACCGTACTAAAAGGCCACACCACCGAATGTGTACAATCCTACAAATATCTTGGGACGATTATTGATAGTAATTTAAACTTTGAAGAGAACTGTGAAAGGGTGTGCAAAAAGGGTCAGCAACATTTGCATTGCTTGAGAAAACTTGCACGCTTCCAAATTGACCGAACCATAATGGCAATGTATTATCGGGCTTTTATTGAATCTGTTTTATCCTTTTCTTTAGTGTCATGGTTTGGTCAGATAAAACTGAAACAGAGGAAATCCTTGGATCAGGTAGTTAGATGGTCCAGTCGTTTGCTTGGTGAGTCACAGCTGAGCCTGACATCCCTGTACACCAGACAAGTACAGACGATTGCTACCTCCATTTTAAATGATGACTCCCACCCTTTGCACTGCAACTTTCAGCTTCTTCCCTCAAGACGGAGGTTTGCTGTCCCAAAGAGTAAAGCCCAGCGCTACAAAAACAGCTTTGTTCCTGCTGCTGTCAAAGAGTTGAACAAGCTGTAACAATATATTGCACATAATTTAGGTACCTATTTATTAACTCCATTTTATATTTACTTATTTTTGTAGGATGTTATTTGGGTTCTAAATATTTTATTGGGTTTTAGACCTTTGAGTTTTTAACCTCTTTGACTATTTTTTAACTTTTTAATATGACCGTTCTCTCTTACCTCTTTTTTTCTCTCATCTCTTTGTCTTTATACCCTGATTGATGGAGCCTTGAGTATTTTTATCATGTTTATAGTCAGCTTCCTGTGTGCCTGTGTTTGTGTCTATGTTGAATGTAATTGTGGCTTGTAAATATGGATGTCACCTGTAGCATCATCTCACTTTGGCTCAGCAACAATTATTCTTCTGCTTAAAGACATTTTTGTTTCATCCAGGAATAACACAAAGAAATGGATTTTATTCCCCCAGGCCACAGCTGAAATCCTCTTTGTTTTGTTAAAACCAGCCTAAGGAATTTCCCCAATGTCCGGCTTCACTTTTATTGCCCCCATAAAACCTACACAGACCCACAACTCAGCTAATTTCCTTAAACTGTGGACATGCTGGATTTAACTAGTGAACTTTAAAGTACATTATTACAAACTCAATTCTAAACCTTCATTCTTTTCAGAACTATGAAAATGCAGATGGACTCTGATGTTTTTGATGTGGAAAATCAATAATATGTGTGAAATGCATTAATCTGTGATTTTATATACGTATATGCATGTTAATGTTTAAATGAATGTTTACTCCTGCATGTTGATTTAGAAGCACTGCTTATAATTTATACTAATCACTAAAGTTATCTTAGTTTAATACATAAAGGGAAATATTAACTTCCAGTATGTATCAAAGTTTTGCCTCGATATCACATGTGACTCTAACAGCCAATCTCTGCATGACAACTCTTCATCCCAAAGCGCTCCAAACAATAGACTGTTTGTTCATTGGACTAAAAGTTCATCGAGCCCGCCCACGAAGGACGCTTATTGGCTGAGATTCCGGTCAGGCCGGAAGCCTGCGAAACTCAACAGAGCTTATATAAAGGAAAGGGACCCCTGCTTCACTCTTTTTTCGTCATCGCTTTTCGGCTGCTCCCTCTTTTTGCTCCGGACTCTCTTTTGCTCCAGACCCTTTTTCCGGCTCCCCCCTTTCTCTGATCTTCTCCATTGTCTACACACAGCAAGGAAGAGCAGAGGACCGTCTGAACGAGGACTCGACCACGTGTCGCTTTTCTGAACACAGAGCAGATAACTCGTAATTTGTTATGTAACGTTGTATTTTAATGTCTTTTTCCTTTTCCCTTAAATGCCTAGGAATTCCTATTTCATTGAGCTCAATTCTTAATCGGAGTTAAACTCCAATTTTTATTCATCACTTTTTCTTTGTTAAACTTTCTGTAAAACCACCGTTTGTTTAATTTTAATGTAAACTTTAATCTTGACTTTATTTTATAATATTTTTCTTGACCAAGCACCCACCAGAAGCTACTATTTTTATCTAAAGTCCGAAGCCTTTTTAATTTGGGATCGGATTAGATATCTTTTAATTATTATCGAAGGCCTCTTGAGAAGACGCAGCTCCCACGTCACGTGCAGCTGAGGAATCAAGGCTGTTCATTACACGCTGAAGAAAAGTCATCTAACCCAGTTTCAACTGTGGGTCATACGGCCAAGATCCAGTCCTTCGACCACTTGAATTTAAAGGTCGAACTGTGGACCCTGAAATATCTGCGGGCAGATATTTCCCCTAACATCCACGAAATCTTTGGCTGAGGACGACGACAGAACCATCGTCGACCGAGGATCACGTGAGCTGCAAACTTTAATTCAACTGCTGAATAAACTTCTGAGGTTCGGTAATAATTTGTATATCTAATCAGATGCAAATTAAGAAGCCCTTAACATAACTCTTCTTTTCATTAAAATTCCGTTTTTATTTTCTTAAGATTAATTTAGGACTTTTTCATATAATTAGTAAACTTTCTCCATAAATTTGCATTGTTTCCATGATCTGTTAACTCAAACTGATAGAAATTGGTTTCTCAAGTTAACCCTGGTTCCGAAAATATTGATATTGTTAATCTATCATTTACAAGATTGATTTTATGATTAATGAAATTACTGCAATGTCTGTTAATCATTTCATTTAATAAATATTTAAAAATGAGAGAAGTTGTTGGGAATTTATTTCATTCTGAGTCTGTTTCAAGCCCAGGTATCGAATTCACGGAGAATTTTTGACACTGATTATTGATTAATTTATTGAGTGATCAAACAGGTATAAAGTGAAATTAAAGATTAAATTGCTTCTTAAAGACAGAAGCTGGTGCCCCTTACGAGTGTTATTAACTTTTCTGATGTATATGAAATGAGATTTGAGCTCAGATTCCAATACATCAATATAAATTAAATAATTCATACCTGATCATATTTATTACTTATTAATATTTCTATATTTCCCTTACACACCAGACTGCAAAACAAATCTACCTATGGGTACAAATAAAGTAGCCTGAACCCGAACCTGAAATGAAAAACCACAGACAGCTTGGTGAGTGCTGGCAGAGAGAGGGGTGTGGCAGTAGGCTGAAAAAGGCCCAGGCAAGAGGTGCAACCCTGCCAGCTGGAATTCATAAACTATAATCAAGAACTACAGCCACAAGTCATGGGTGGGGTAGGAGACGACCGACCCAGCCCATGACACAGGATATACTGTATATTCCTATGTTATTCATTGGAGGGCAATGTTGGACTTTCACAGTTTTAATGAGAAGAACCCTGGTTAAGAGTCTGTGAAACATCAGGTTGTAAACATGTCACTTTGGCATTCTTTTGGCAAATGGATTTGAGAGGAAATTACTCCAGATCCTGAGCAGGGAGTAATTTATTCACTTTATGGCCAATGGCATAGGGCTTCACAGCTCTGGTCTTGGGTGAAAAAGAGGGGTTTACAACCAGACTTTAGGCTGAAACAATTTCTCCTCAGCAAAGGGTAATTTTATAAAATTTGGATCCAGCTGATGATGCTATATAACTGGCTTTCCCCCTTCACCAACATTTATCCCACAATCCAGGAAAGGGAGTTTGTTTTCCATCTCGTGAACTTATTTGACAGTCCACAAAATTGATGTGCTCTGTGAAATTTCCTGGGCCTTAATTTTCACCCAGGTGTCATCCACTATATGTGGATGACACCTAAAATTCTGGTCCGGATCACACTGAAAAATTCAAAAAGTTCAGACCAAATGGATTAGGTGTGAAAGCACCATTTCAAAAAGTAAATCCCAGTTTAGATTAGAAAATATATTTTGAAATCTTGATTTCAAACATATCCAACGTACAGTAGTACCCAAGTGAACAAACTATAGGAGCCAATTTTTTTATACAGTGTACGGAAATGCCTAAACAACAATTCCATCGACAAGACAAATCATTCTCCTCGCTCTGAGGATGGTGTGCTTCCTTTTTGCTTGTCGGTTATGATAAGAGACCAGCAGAATAGATTATGCTTTTCAATGGTCTCCAGGGATTGGTGTGGCTCCAGCTAGCATTCATTTAGTCAGATAGCCTCTGTGGATTATTCTTGTTTTCAGAAGCTTGCATTTCTGACAGGTCATTATTGTACATCACACTGGGACCTCCTGCGCAGAGCACAACACAATTTTTTTTACTATGAAGCCACAGCTCTGCACAGCAGCATCTAAGGACATTTTCAAACATGGCAACTTGGTTATATAGTGGGGGGATGATCTTGTGTCTCAGTGGTGAATATTAGATCTCCTGTCCTGATGCTAGATGATCATTACCACCACTTATACATGTTGCCGGGAAATAATACACACTGAACAACAAATGTATTTTATGGGTTTTATCTGATATATAGAAAATAAAGAGCAGCACGCTTCAGAATGAAAAGATTTACAAAAATTTTTAAAGGTAAATAAAATAAAATGAAATGTACAAAATGTCTCTTTGTATATAACTCTCACGTTTGTGTTACAGTCTGTACTGCCTCAAACACATAGGAGGCGGATCTTAAACAAAATGGTGGATTACTAACAAAGAAAAATACAATCTGATAAAACTCTCAGTAAACTAATGACCCCAAATAAGTCCGTACAAACGGTAGTGGTGATACTGGAAATGAGAAAGGTACATAATAGCTTTAGTACACCACAAACCTTAAGTTCACACTCCAAATATGCTCAAAACTTAACAAGAAAAGCTTTTCACTTACAACATACACACAACACCACACCAGCGCGTGATCACTGACTGATCTTCACAGGACACTCGAGTCTCCCTGGTTTGATTGACAGTATAAAATGTTTCAGTACTCGTCACCGTGTAAAACAAAAAAACACATCATAACATTGTGACCAGAGTAGCAAACAACACACTTTTACATTTACACTCATGCTTACATCGTACATAGCCTGATATTTTAACTATATCCTCTTGGATAGGCACTATGTTCAGCCACGGTATACCATGCTAGTCAGGCAGCAAATCTGTAGGTCAATCTACGACTTATCTGTTACTAGGCCGACTTTATTACATCCTCCTCGGCATAATTCACCGTGTTCGTTAAGAGTAACAATATATTTTAACTGCATTGGTGAACTTACAACGTTTCTTTATGAAGATTATTCCTTGTCTTGCTTGCTTTTCAAATCCGGTCTCCTGAACCGTTTTCCCAACCGAAAAAAAACCCAGATATTCAAAATCCTCTACCTGGCATATCCCGCCCACACCCTGAAGTCACTTCCTGTTGAGTCAAGTTCAAATTAAAATATTTAAACGCAAATCAAATCAACAAAGATCCATAAATATGACTCGGTTACATACAGGTACACTACCGTTCAAATGTTTGGGGTCATTTAGAAATTTCCTTATTTTTGAAAGAAAAGCACTTTTTTTCAATGAAGTAACTTTAAACTAATCAGAAATACACTCTATACATTGCTAATGCGGTAAATGACTATTATAGCTGCAGATGTCTGGTTTTTGGTGCAATATCTACATAGGTGTATAGAGGCCCATTTCCAGCAACTATCACTCCGGTGTTCTAATGGTACAATGTGTTTGCTCATTGCGTCAGAAGGCTAATGGATGATTAGAAAACCCTTGTGCAATCATGTTAGGTCTGCAATGCTGTAATTGCTGCAAATGGAGGATTCTTTGACGAAAGCAAAGTTTGAAGGAAAAAAATATTATTTCAAATACAAATCATTATTTCTAACCTTGTCAATGTCTTGACTATATTTTCTATTCATTTTACAACTCATGGTGGTAAATAAGTGTGACTTTTCATGGAAAACACAAAATAATTGTCTGGGTGACCCCAAACTTTTGAACGGTAGGGTATATCTCAATAAATTAGAATACCATCAAAAAATTAATGCATTTCAGTAATTCAGTTCAAAAAGTAAAACTCATATTATATACTGTAGATTCATCACACACAGAGTGATACATTTCAAGTGTTTCTTTTAATTTTGATTATGGCTTACAGCTAATGAAAACCCAAAATTTGGGTTCTCAGAAAATTAGAATATTATGTAAGATCCATTTAAAAAAAGTGAATTTTTAACCTCTTGCACGCCGGTGTACCGCGGACGGGCAGGTCTCTGTGTCCTACAGCGCACAGAGGGCACTCTCGTGCACTCTAGGACGCACGAGGGCGCTGCATCCTAAGAGCGCACTGGAAAAAAAAACTGCATTTCCGTTCTCCCACTACAGACACAACCACGAACAGATCGGATATGATTGACCTGTCATTCGACTAATAAGAGCCTTGAATTGGGTTTCTGAAACCTTGAAGAACCAATGACTGAAAACCTAGCAAGAAGGACCCGCCTACCAACGCTGTGAATGCAGCGAGCCAATTGAAGCACAGAAGTTCGCGAGCTGTTTTGTGTAAGGGTGGGTGAAGAGAGACTGACTGCTGCAGCAGATGAAAAAAAGGACCCCCAGGAAGAACCCCACAGACCCAGCAGCACGGAGACCACCCACAAGTGCAACCTGTGTGACAGGGACTGCCATTCGCGCATCGGCATGTTCAGCCACAGGCGGTGCTTTTTTTGTTTTTATTCCAGCAGAGTAGACATAGACGTTTAGGATTCTCTTCCATGGTCATCATAGACCGACGGAGGCCGACGACGAAGGCTGAGTGACACACACGCGTTCACCAGTCTTTTAATTACTACTGTTATTTGTTTTGAAAAATCGTTCGCCAAAACCGCAATAATGGAATTATGTTTTGATCGGGTCGCGAGACCAGCATCGCGTTCGTCTGACAATGAGGAAGAAGTTTGCCAGCTCTGCTTCTGCTGTGAAGAGGTAAGTGTTCTAAGCGAAATTATTCTTTATCCCTGAAAATTGTAATCAAAATGACTTTTGACCGATCGGTAAATTACAGCTGTGCGTCATCGCTGCATGACGGACTGTGGCGCAACGGGCGATATCCGTCCTCTGTAGCGGGGGGGGGGGGGGCCCCCCCCCCCCCCCCCACACACACACACACACACACACACACAGCCCTGAGTGTCACCTTTCATTAGAGCCCAAGATGAAGCTTCTATATTGAATCATTCAAAAGTTACAGACGTTTTTCCAAACTGTGCCGTTTGGCACAATTTGGCACAGTTCAAAAACGCCTGGGAACTACCTGAGGAAAAAGCTGTGTAATATATTCATTTTTTGTGGTATTGTTACAAAATTTGGACCTCAGCTGGATAACACTTGGTTCTACATTTCTGTTGCATTTTCCAGCCCGGATCTGAAGCTGTGTGTTATTTGCAAGCATTTGTATCCAAAAAAACACCCAGGCCAAATTTATTTTCTTCAAGTTCACTATGTTTAGATGACTATAACTCAGTGGCCGGAGCACTTAGAGAGATTATGACTGTTTTGCCAAAAAATTCAAAGTGTTTTCTTTTAAATGAGACCAACCCCATGAAGTTACTGCAAAGGGTTGAAGAACAGCTTTCGATTTACTTTGGGCACGTTATTTTTTGGCATTTTTAGGGAAATTGACCGGAGTGCAAGGGGTTAATATAAATGTTGGCCTACTGAAAAGTATGTCCATGTACACACACAATACTTAGTCAGGGCTCATTTTACATGAATTACTGCATCAATGTGGTGTGACATGAAGGAGTTCAGCCTGTGGTACTCCTGAGGTGTTATGGAAGCCCAGGTTGCTTTGATAGTGGCCTTCAGCTAGTCTGCATTGTTGGGTTTGGTGTCTCTTTTCTTCCTCTTGACAATACCTCGTAGATTCTCTATGAGGTTTAGGTCAGGAGAGTTTGCTGGCCAATCAAGCACAGTGATACTATGCTCATTAAACCATGTACTGGTACTTTTGGTCATGTGTGTGCCAAGTCCTGTAGGAAAATGAAATCAACATCTCCATAAAGCTTGTCAGCAGAGAGAAGCATGAAGTGCTCTAAAATTTCCTGGTAGATGGCTGCACTGACTTTGAACTTGATAAAACCCAGTAGACCAACACCAGCAGATGACATGGCTCCCCAAATTGTCACTGACTGTGGAAACTTCACACTGGACCTCAGACAACGTGGATTCTGTGCCTCTTCACTCTTCCTCCAGACTCTGGGCACTTGATTTCCAAATGACAGGACTTGGCACATGATTTAGGGAGCCATGACTTCTGTTGGTGTTGGTCCACTCTACCACTGTGCTTGACTGGCCAGCAAACTCTCCTTACCTAAATTCCATAAAGAATCTAACTAACTAACTAACCTGCACTTATATAGCACTTTTCTAGTCACAAAGACCACTCAAAGCGCTTTCACTAGTATTAACCCTCTATTCTAAGGGCCTATAGGAAACAGATATCTAGGGACAATTTAGAACAGCCAGTTAACCTAACATGCATGTCTTTGGATTGTGGGAGGAAACCGGAGCCCCCGGAGTAAACCCCCGCAGCACAGGGAGAACATGCAAACTCCACACAGAAAGGTTCCAACCTCTGCCAACCTGGGGATTCGAACCAGGAACCTTCTATGGGGTATTGTCAAGAGGAGATGAGAGACACATTTCACTCTCCTCCCAAAGTTTTTGCTGTTGAAGGACAACCCATTTCTTCAACTGTATTTGTTCTGTTGGACTTCATAGTGTTAAATTTAGCTGATTATTTGTAGCATAGACTGAAATTATTTCTGTGCACGTCTCCCTTCTTTGATCATGTTTTCATTGAGCGTGGCATAACAAAGCAAGCGCATTGTGAGAAAGAATGCTTTAATCAAGCCAAATAAATTCATCAGTGGTCTTTTATTTAAAATGAAATGTCACCAATTAATAAAATCTCAGCAATTTTAACACTGATTCCTTTAACACTGAGAAACATGAAAAAACTGAGTGATAAATAATATGTGATGCTAAAACTTTAACACACGGTGTAAGATTTTTATGAGATGTGCATCTGAGAATAAGCTGAAAGGGAATGTGTTTACTTTTCAGCATTGCAAAATGAATGGCCATTACCTTGGAGAGGCTGGGGAGAGGGGTTTGCTATCCAGCCAAACACAGCTCTGCTTGACCTCTCATAAACTCTAATGATTGAAGCTCAGACGAAGACCTGACCTAGCTGTCTGACAGATGACTGGCAGGCTGACGTCACTGGAGAGGGTGCTTTATCTCCCCAAACTGAGACAGGCTCAAGAACAACAGCAGACGGGCCATCAAATCCCTGAAGTAACGGGCAGCCGGTCATCCAAACACACTGTCTTGGTTTCTGGCTCTAGTTCCTAAATAATGAAACCAAAAGAAGTAGGGTTTATGTAAAAGCTCAGTGTTATTGCTTACACGTAAAGCATTTCAATTTGCCCAAGCAGTATAAACAAGTGACCTGACTCCCATTAATGAGAATTAGAAGAGAATTTCCAGTACCACACACAGCTAATATTCACTGCTAATTAGTGAGTGTTGGCTGACTGTCTATTAAAACCGTCACAACTGAGCCAAATAACAAAAAGCTGCCATGGGAATGAGGGGATATCTAGATGGGATTAATGTAAACAAGTGAGAAATTGTTGCTGATGAGGTTCCTGGTTGCCGAGGGACCATTCCTGGGCAGTGCAGAGCAAAGAATTAAGCAGTGAGAAACTACATTGTTCCACTGCTAATTGTGTCACTGAGTACACATCCAGGAATCCAGGTGCCTGTTGAATGCTAAAGTGAGACAGTCAACCAGACTCTTTCTGCAAGGTCATTGTTTCTGAACCTTCCTGGTAATTATTCTTGATACAAGAATTAATATCTAATTCATGATGGAGGTCTGGATGACTCTTTTGTTATTAACTTTGGTACAGTGGGGAAGCCTTTCAGGATTATTTCAATCCCATGATTACTTTGGGCCTAGCAGCTGATTGCAGACTGTGATGGTAGGTTTACTCACCACATTGATTTCCTTGCCAATATTGAGGGTAGAGCTCCCAAGACATATCACCCTGCTCTCTCTGCTATACTCTCTGTAAATCTTATTAGAGATGAAAGCTGATGGAAGCCCCCTTCCCTGCGCAGTACTGCGAAGAGCACAAGGTTAAAAGGAGACACAAGTTCGGCAAAGGTTGTACAGAGGTATTTCTGTCTTAAGGCGGATTAATGAGTACAAACATTAATAAGAGCTTTAGCACATGAATAGGTGAACCCACGATTTGCGAGACATTGCTCACTTAAAGTATATTTTAACAAATTATATAATGACTTTTTTCCTATTAAACAATTCCACAATAACCCCATTCAAAAGTTATCATTTGCACATAATTTTGTGAAATAAATACTTTGAATGTGACTTTTTCAAAATTTACTTCTTTTGTTCCACAAAGAGCACTGTGTTCACAGTAGGGCTGTCATGATATCAGATTGCTGCTGCAATGTTCCAAGGCAGGAAATATTACCATAACATACCTAATGCAACCCTGCCCATTTATCCAGGCTTGGGACGGACACAGGCAGTACACTGGCTTGTGCACCCCCTGTGGCTGGGTAACCAATTTTCCTTCCTCCATTCGATTTTTACTGAGCACCAAGCTAGAAGGCAGGAAGTACCATTTTTATTTGGCCTTTGGTATAACCCGGCCGGGACTTGAACCCATGACCTCCCGGTTGTGGCAGATGGGCAGATGCTCTACTTCTAGGCCACCTCTCCAATACAACAGTATCTATATAGAATATGAAAAAATCAAAATAAATACCCAGTCAAATTGATCTGTTACTTTGTTTATTGCATGTTTATAGGTAAACATCAAATGTATAACTGTACAGAAGTGTACAAAAATGAGATTAGTGCTGTATTCTAAAGTAGTGGTCCCCAGCCCCCCAGGTCCCCAGGCTGTGAACAACTTGTTACTGGACCATAGAGAGCCACAGAGAAAAAAATAAATTAGGGATGCACAATATATATATCAACATGCTATCAGTATCAGCTGATAAAGCTTTTAAAATTATCCATTGGCAAAAATTAATATTTACAGCTGATAGAATATTGCAGTAGACAGCCTCGAGTGATGCTCTGCTGCTTTTCATTCAATGCGAGGGAATCACATCATTTCGTCAGGCGAGTGTATCTCACCTAATGTGGCTGCCCCCACAAGCTAACATGGCTGCCCCCGCTACAGCATGCCGACATGCTGTAGCTCTGTACTCCCTCAAACAATGCTGCGTCTGGTTGTTATTTGTATTACTTTTTGTGGTTAAGCGCTGTTGAAATATATCAAACATCATCTACAGCAAAGAGGAATTACTGCACAATCGGGAGAATATGCCAAGTTCCCTTAACGGTACCGGCATTTACGCTCTCCGGAGACTGAGGCGACAATGTAAAGACAAGCGGGTTAGCCAGTGGGCTTTGAACAGATCAACACTGCCTAGCCTTTTTCTCTCAAATGCTCTGTCCCTTGGAAACAAGATTGACAAACTAAAACTAGATTTATAACTCGACCAACCATAGGAGGCAGCTCTGGGATGATCATCATGTGATGACAGAATGACAGATGGAAAGCATACATTGAGAAAAGGGTGAAGAGACATGAGAGGAGAGGGCAAAGAAACTGAACTGAACTGTCATTAAGATCATTACCTTGAACTGGACTATGCATTTTTGTTATACAATATTTATCTTGTATAGTGTGTAATACCTGTGTTGGGCGTAAGGCATATAGGGCGTATATGTTTTGGTGTCATAGTAAATTTAGGCCATTTTCACACATGCTTTGTCACAGCTAATCATAGATATAGTCATCTGCTGGCTATTAGACAGAATGTAGGTTTTGAGCACTGTGTTGGCTTCATTATTCAGGCCCAAAACCCACATCCATCTTTTACTGAATATAAGTCTGTGCTACATTGACACAGTCTTAATTAATGTTATTACTCAGACTTTTTCTTCTCTTTAATCTTACGTCAAAAAGGTATAATTTTGGAATAGTGCATTCCCTGCTTGAAATTGATTTTAACCATCATCTAAAATCTGCATGTGGAAACTTCAGCCTATTTTTTTGTAAGATTATTCTTCTGCTTTGTGTTGTTGACCCCATTTCTAAGCTGTTAACTGCTCTACAATTACAAAAACAAACTCTTAATAAAGACTGAAGCTGCCTGCAGCAAAGTAACAGTACATGAAAAATGCTTGTTTGTGTTTCACTACTTTTTCCCCAAGATTGTAGGCTCCAAGTTGGACTGTAACCATAATCCCAAACAAGCCAAGGACAGGGTGCAAAATGTGATCCATAAACACAAATATTCACAAGCATACACACCATTTGCTGAGTCAGGTCCCCATTGGGTGTTGGCTAATGATAGCGGCTCAAGGTAGATGGATAGCCAGGTGGCGCCTCACTTCAGGGGCGAAGGCCAGCTTAACCATATTAAAAGCACAGCAGTGCTGCCATAGCACTGTTTGGCATGCTGTTCGGTCTCTGTGCGTTAGTCACATAAAGTCACCCAGGGAATACTTTCTACCTCTACTGATCACCGGCCCACACCTCTTGGCCCTGAGAAATCAACAGCCAGGATTTATAGGTTTACCTTAGATTGGCTGTCCTGCATTTGTACCTCCATAAATACTTTTACAGCTTTGCTAATGCCACTGTTGGGAATAAACAAGGTTACAGCGGACAAGATGAGGCTGAGATTTAGTTGGCAACTCGGACAGTGGTGGCCAGAGTAATGAAAAAAATGGGGGAAAGCATCACAAAAGAAAGGATGGAAGCAACTCACATCAGGGATGAGCAGCATTTTTACCAGCATTGCAGGGTGTACAGTACTTCTAAATACAGTAAAGATACAGGGCTTGCAGGGCTATGCAGTAATGTCAGAAAGACTGTACTTGCTCCACATTTACTGCATGCCATGGGAAGGGAACTTGCTCACAATTATTGTATGAAAAAACAGACATTATTAGCTCATGTGAATAGAATAGAACAGAATAGGCTTTATTGTCATTGTACCGTTGTAAAGTACAACGAAATAGATAAATTATTCTACCACTCTTCATGAACAAAATGTGTTAGGATCCAAGTATAAGGATCCTAACACAAACAAGCTAAATAAGCAATTAAGATGAATTAATAAACTTCTTGGCATAAATAAAGCTGATGACCTTGGGTGTACTTCACATCAAAGACATTATAGATTAATTATTCAAGCACATTACTTCACTTGAGTTTTAAATGCTACTCATTCAGACAACTTCATGAAACTTGCAGGGTTCCACGCCATGAAATATGCATTGTCAAGCCATCATTCGCTTCATAATGAATAAGCATACCTTAGAATTGACACATTTCCTCTCTGAAAGACTTGTAAGAGCGAAGACTTACATACACTCTGGAGTTGACTAAGCAGTGGCGTGTCTTCCTGTCATTTGCTCCCTTTCAAAGTCAGCAAAAAGCTTTGCAGTTACGCTGGCCTGGACAGAAGGAGAATTCATTGAGGGACATCAATTGTCCATAGTGGTTTAACTTCAAAAAGAGGTCAACAAGAAAGACAATGTGATTGTTTCAAAGAGACAGTGCAGATGCCACGACCTAATTCTCCTCAACAGACAACTTGCTCTGTCTGCATAGATTTAATTCATTCTCTTGAAGGAATAAATATTATACACTGACAAAGAAAAAAGGATAAAAGAATAGTAAATATAAATGAGCCAATAAAGCAGCTGTAAATACTTTCAAACTGGTAAGAGATTACATGAAACACTGGACCTCTTGAGCACTAAAGTGAGGGAATGTGAGATTTTTGTCCAATGTTTAAACAAACGTTTATGCCACAAGATTAACAGGAATCTCTTTTAGAACCTCCTTCTGATCAAGTTCAATAAACTTATTATATATCATATAATAGGGGATAGTGAAGCCTATAAAGTCTTACTCTGGTGTTGCTTTTCATTTCAGTCTACATGCAAACTTTTAATGTGTAGTCAAACACTGAAATTAATGTTTCTCTCTTTAATCTTAATCTCTGGTCAAATTCTGTAATCTCCAGCTGACACAATCAGGGCATGAATTGAGTACAGTGACCAGTGGCCTCCATGGGTATTATAAAGCTTCTTCTGCAGCTAGAAGCTCCCCAGGGTCAAACACATTTAACGCATTTAAAAAGAAGACATTTTGAATGTAGTGGCGTTATTAAACAAGACCTTGTTTAAGTCTCAAGAGAGGATGCTGAGGTTAGGTAATACCTACAATCAGAGACAGTTGCAATTAAAATTATTCAAATTAGGATTGTTGGCAAAATGTACAAACTAGCAGATGTTTGCAATAAACAGGTCAAACAACAACAATTTAAATAGTTCAACACAAAATTACAAGTGGTTTCTCCAAATTCAACACAAAATGCCACTTTTAATGACTACTGCAGTCTCAAAATTATTCAACCCCTTCATGACAAGTATCTTTAATACTTAGTAGCACACCTTTTTGCTGTTATGACCTACTGCAAGTGTGATGCATAGCCAGACACCAGCTTCCGGCAACGTTCCTCAGGAATCTTAGTCCATTCCTTGTGGGCAAAGGCCTCCATTTTACTAATAATGTTGTGTTTGTGTGCTGCAGCCGCCTTTTTCAAATCCCACCAGGAATTTTCAATGGGATTCAAGTCAGGCAACTGTGATGGCCACTCTAGACGGGAGGGAATTAGGAGGAGACTGAGAGCCAGGAAATTCAGACCGGCACTCCCCGCTATAATTCTGGCAAATCTTCGCTCCATTCAGAACAAGATTGACGAATTGAGGACACTTACAAGGTATTCATTTGAATTTCAGGAGGGAGCTCTTTTGTGCTTTTCTGAATCCTGGCTCCATGCTGCTGTACCTGAGTCTTTGTTTGATATCAGCGGTTTCTCACTTTTTCGTGCTGACAGAACTGAAAGCTCAGGAAAAAGCCAGGGAGGAGGGGTCTGTGTTTACATAAATGAGCGGTGGTGTCGTCAATATTCCATTAAGCATGTTATTTGTAATAGCGACTTTGAATTCCTGGCCATTGGATTAAGACCCTTCTATTTACCCTGTGAATTTGGTTGCATTTTGCTATTTGTGGTTTACGTTCCACCAAACAGCAAAGTACGCCACGCTGCAACTGGAATAGTGGACTGTGTATGCAATTTGCAACATTAATTTCATGAGGCTCCTGCCATTGTCCTTGGAGATTTAAACACCTGCAGCCAGTAGAAAGCCTTGCCAGGGTTTCATCAGGTTGTAAAATGTGGCACAAGGAAAGAGAATATATTGGACAAATGTTTGCTCAAGTAGGTTCATTTTGTCTTCTTTTAATTATTTGCCTTTTGTTCTTATTAAAGACAAAAATAGAAAGGAGATGTTTTTACCTTTTTTACATGTTTTGACTGTTCACTGCAGTGAACAGTTTGAGATTGTCTCCAGGTTTAGCCGGCATATCTCTTGCCTTAGCCTTGGTTGTTTTGCTAACCTGCTTTTCCTTTCCTTCTTAAGTTTTTGTGTATCAGTTATCTTCTCTTAATAAATTTGTTAACTGACAGCCTGCGTTTAGTGCCTTTTTTCCGTGTTGGGAGGTGTTCATAACAGGGTGCTGCCAGTGTAGGCACCAGCAGCTGTGAGTTTAGCCTTTTTTCCTTTTTCCTCCTGTGCTTTTTTGTAATAGAAAAGAAAGGACTGTGTTCATAGTTTTTTTGGCTGACATGGCAGCGTATCTTGGCGATAATCGATGTAGGTTTAGTGAGGAGGAGTCCTTGGCACTGAACATTGTACAGCACATTTTATCCGAGGCTCATGTTTCCCACACTCCCGAGGCGGTCCAGGAGTGCTTGGAAGGAGCCGCACAGGTATTGAAGACATTCCCCAGCCTGTGGAGCCATCCGGAGCTAACAGACCTTCTCCTCACCATAATCAACTCCTCATCTACGCTCCACAGACAGGGGGAAATCTCCTCAGAACACCTGCCTGCGTCAACCAGGAAGCGATCCTGGGCACACAGGTCCAGAGCCTCTCGCCACTGTCCAACAGCAGCAGCCCCGCCTTCTCCTCCTGAACTATAGCCCGAACCATCGGCGGAGGAGCTGGGGGAATGCCAGAGGGTCTTGGCGGCAGAGGCAGATCTGCTGTTGGAGTACAAACCATGGCTCCTCCCTGAACTCGCAGCCCAAGCGGAGGAAGAATATTCAGCTCCATCCATCAGCGTGCCAGCAGGGCCAGATCAACCAGCATCTGCATCAGTGCTCCCGGTCCCCGCAGACCACAATGAAGATTCTGCTAGGCCACCTGCAGCAGCCACCACCACACCTATGGTGGTCGTGAAAAAAAAGATATTATATTGAGCCCCTGTCTCACGTTCTAGTTCAAGTTTAAGTTGAAATTCACGTTCAAAGCAATTTGATATAAATCTATTGCTGATGTGCTGGTTCAGCTATGTCAGCAAAACATGGGTACAGCCATACTAGCGGCTACATGGACTTCCAGGACGCTTCCTGTGACGTCATTTCGTGGCTACCACGATCTGGATCAGTATTGGCTGAGCCTCGAGTACCCGGATGTGCAGCGGCTTCGGGGATATTCAAATTCAAACGTTTATTTCAAACTCAGGATTCATATTAAATGCAGAACTAAAACGAGTAGAAAATAAATAAATAAATGTTTAAATTCAGCGAGCCGTCTTTTCTGATCTGAGCTCGTAAAGGCCGATGATTCTAAAACTGCGATCTGAGTACCCGGATGTGCAGCGGCTTCGGGGATATTCAAATTCAAACGTTTATTTCAAACTCAAGATTCATATTAAATGCAGAACTAAAATGAGTAGAAAATAAATAAATAAATGTTTAAATTCAGCGAGCCGTCTTTTCTGATCTGAGCTCGTAAAGGCCGATGATTCTAAAACTGCGATCTGAGTACCCGGATGTGCAGCGGCTTCGGGGATATTCAAATTCAAATTCAAACGTTTATTTCAAACTCAGGGTTCATATTAAATGCAGAACTGAAACGAGTAGAAAATAAATAAATAAATGCTTAAATTCAGCGGCTTGTCTCATCTGATCTCGTAACTGCCGCAACACGGAAGATGATTCTAAAACTATATACAGAGCAGCAGACACTCGGTGCTCTTGTAAAAACAAAAACATACAATGCGATATGGATATCGCAACATGGCGGAATGTAAAGCCTTTGGATGTCTGAATAATAAGAGAAAAAAACAAAGAAACACTTTTTTTGTGTACCCAAACCCAGCTCACCTTGTCAGAAGATCGGAGCGGAAACAGGGCACAGACGAATAATTTCAGACGAAATTGCGTTGTGTGTGAGGACCACTTTGTCACTTTAACCCTCAGAAGACCTTTCTGGCTCAAACATGTAGCCATGTCGCCCGAATTCTTCCGCACAGTCAGAAAATTCGGCCATAATAGAACAAAAACAACGGACAACAGCACCATAATCGCGGGGAAACGCTTATTATTGTCTTTTCCTATCCACGAAGTGACGTCACATCCGCAAGTGTCATGGCTGCGCCCACAGTTTTCATTGGCTGCCCATGGCCAAGGTCCTATTTGAATATATGTCTGGTGGTATATGGCTGGCAAGAATTATTTACCAAAATAAGAAATACTTTTTCATAATGTTTTCAAGTTAAATGCGTCTTCACGACCACCAGAGGTACGCTTTAAGGAGCAGCAGGTAAGTTTATTTTCATTCTTCTGTATCAGAAAATGAATTGTCTTGCCTTGTTGCCGGTGGGGGGGGGGGGCTCAGCAGCAGTCATTTATTTTTGCTGAGCCTTCCCTGCCTGCTGCTGCAGCTGTCTCCTCACTTTCACCGCCCTCTCCTGTTTTTGTCCCTTGCTCTCCTTGTTTGTCCGCCAGTCCCGGGAGGAAGGCATCGAGCAAAGAAGAGGTCAGCAGTTCCAAAGGCCCCAGTGACCACCATGCAGCCATACTTCGGAGGGGGGAAGAGCGAATCCTGTGCGCCAGAATTTGAGCCAAAGAGGAGTCCCATGATTTCGGCATCGCTGGACACTATACCATTGGTGAGGCGTGTCCTGGGTCCCTCAGCAGCAGCTGTCATGCCTGGAGGGTCACCAGCTGCCTCAACCACCATGACTGCTGCAGAGGCTGCCGCAGCAGAGTTGGAGTTGGACCCCCGGAAGACCACACCTGAAGGGTCATCACCTGGATCATCAGAATCCTGGATGGCGGTGGAGCTTGAGAGCAGGCAAGTACACTCCTTTGTCTCTGCTCCCCTTTTGGAGAAATCTTGCCTGGCTCTAGGTGGGGAAAGCCAGGTGCAGCCATCAGCTGTAGCTGAGCTCACCTTGCCGGGCTCCACTGCCACCGGTGACCCTGATCCTCTATCTATGCATCTTTTGTCTGAGCTTCCTCCCAGGGTCACTGAGGATGATCCAGCACCAGATGTCTCTGTAGTCCAGGTTCACTGCCCAAGATAGCCGTGAGTCCAGCTCCCCCCACTGAGGTCATCGAGGACGTTCCGCCCCAGACCGTGTTCACCAAGGGTGCAGCTTCGCTCCTGCCTGGAGCCACCGAGGGTGCAGCTTCGCTCATGGCTGAAGTCACCGAGGGTGTAGCTTCGCTCCTGCCTGGAGCCACCAAGGGTGCAGCTCCACTCCTGCTGGGAGCCACTGAGGGTGCAGCTTCACTCCAGTCTGGAGCCCCCGTGGGTGCCGCTGATCAGCCCAAAGTCGTCATGGTTCTCCCTCCAATAGAGATCATCATGGGCGCTCCGCCACAGCCCGGGGCCTCTGAGGGTGCAGCCTTGGTCCAGTCAGGTCTCACCGAGGGTGCAGCTATGATCCAGCCTGGATCCCCCATGGATGTTGCTGACCAACCCAAGGTTGTCGTGGTTCTCCCTCCAATAGAGGTCGTCGTGGGTGCTCCGCCCCAACCTGGGGCCTCCGAGGGTGCAGCCTTGGTCAAATCCAGACCCACTGAGGGTGCAGCTATGCTCCAGACCAGAGCCCCAGAGGGTGCAGCTATGCTTCAGCCCGGAGCCCCCACGGGTGCAGCCTTGCTCCGGCTGGGAACCTCCACGGGTGCAACACTGGCCCATTCTGGGACCGCCGAGGGTGCAACCATGTCCCAGTCCGGGACCCCCGAGGGTGCGGCTGGCCAGCCCGCGAGCATCGTGGCTTCCCCTCCGGTGCCAGACATTGTCTTGATTCTCCCAATTCCTATATCCAGTCCACTGGTTGCCCTTCCCGTCAGTCAGCCACTTCCTGGACCGCCCCTCCTGTTCGGGTGGATGAAAGACTCAGGCAGACCACCCAACAGGCAACACTGCAGAATGGGGTGGCTCATGTTCTCTGAGAGGCCACCTGACTCGGTCCTTTGGGCCATCTGGTGGGTCTGGGACTCTTGACAACCGCCTGATGGACGAAGCCATTGGATTGGGTGGTCCATGTTCTCTAGCAGGCCACCCGACTCAAACCACCTCACCATGCACCAGGCCTGGGACTTTGGTCGCCCCCCCGAACCTTTTTCTATCTCTTGGGTCCCGGGTAGGGGGGTGGGGGGTGCTAATCATTTACGTTGACTGGTGTGGGCCCTGAATGGGGTATTGTTTTGTTCCCTCCTAGCCTGTTCCCCCCCACCACCCACCCTGGGTGGGTTATTGGTGTGCTCCTGCCGGGAGGGGAGGGGGGGCTTTTCTTTTTCTTTTGGTGTTATCCTGGGGTGTCTGGGTCCAACCCTTGAGTGGGGGGCTCTGTCATGAACTGAGTTCTGGAGATTCCCAGACTCGATCTCATGGCATTTTCTGCCTGTTCATTTTTACATTGCACTTATGTCCTTTTTGTATTGTTCCAATTGCCATTTTTCTGTTTGTGTTTGTTATAATTTTATTTTTCTGTACTGATTTATAATCACACCTTGACTTGTTATTTTTATTCTTTATATCCCAGTTCAGTCTTTTTTACTGTTGACAGCTGTCAAGGGCATGAAGCTTTGCATGGACGTGCCCTGTCAGCTGTCAGTGTGGTTTTCCCCCTCCTCACGGCCTCAGCTGATCCCAATCAGTTATCCTGACTCTCTCCTGCCCATTCAGGTGCCCACACCTGTTGTCTATTGTGTGATGGTTCAGTTCACTATTTATGGGGCTGTGCATTTTTGTTCAGCACAGCACCCTACTTTCAGCTACCACTTCCTCCTCGCTGTACCACATAAATCATTTGGTTTTTGTAATACATGTTGCTATAGCTTCTCCAGGTTAGTTGGCGATGCCCTCGCCTTTGCTGGGCTATCCCTGCTTCCCTGTTTTTTGAGATTGTGTCCAGGTTTAGCCGGCGTATCTCTTGACTTAGCCTTAGTTATTTTGCTAACCTGCTTTTCTTTTCCTTCTTAATTTTTTTGTCTATCAGTTATCTTCTGTTAATAAATCTGCTAATTCACAGCCTGCGTTTGGTGCCTTTTTTTCCGTGTTGGGAGGTGTTCAATTCAATTCAATTCAACTTTATTTATATAGCGCCATTTCACAACAGTCATCTCATAGCACTTTCAACTGTAGGGGAAATCCCCACAGTTGCAGAAAGACCCCAGCAATCAGGCGATCCCCTGTGAGCAAGCGCTTGGCGACGGTGGAGAGGAAAAACTCCCTGTTCATGACAATCTTATCCATTGGTATTATTCTTTTCTCATCAATAGACAGCAACTGGTCAGGGTCAATAACACATGTTCGTCTTTGCTAAAAAACAAGTACTGGTGCCCCACAAGGATGCATTAGCTCTCCATTACTTTTTACCATTTATACTAATGACTGTGTCACTTATGTGCCTGACCATTATCTCATTAAGTATTCTGATAACATTGCTTTGGTAGCACTCATGACAGAGGAGCTACAACCAGAAATCTACTTTGACAGTGTGGATCAGGTAGTGCAGTGGTGTGAGCAGAACTCCCTCATTATGAATACAACAAAAACAGAGGAAGTTATCTTTGGAAACATCCATTTTAATCCAGCTCCAATCATTATTCACAGTGAACCCATAAAACAGTCCCATCCACCCATCCATCTTCTTCCGCTTAATCCTTTTCAGGTCGCAGGGGGGCTGGACCCTATCCCAGCATCTTTGGGCAAGAGGCAGGGTACACCCTGGACAGATCGCCAGTCCATCACAGGGCCAACACACACAGACAGACAACCATTCACTCTCACAGTCATACCTAAGGACAATTTAGAATCCCCAGTTTGATGCCAATTAACCTAACTTGCATGTTTTTGGCATGTGGGAGGAAACCGGAGAAATCCTGGAGTAAACCAACGCAGACACGGAGAGAACATGCAAACTCCACACAGATCACTGTTGGTCAGGGGGCTGGGATCAAACCCAGGATCCCCCAGCCAAGGGTGAGTTGCTGTGCTGCCACAGTCCCCCTCTTTTAAATATCTGGGGGGTGCATGTGGATAGTGCCCTCTCCTGGTCAATCCATGTTGACTACATTTGTAAAAAAGTTCAACAGAGGATTTATTTTCTGAGAAGACTCTGATCTTTTGGAGTGGGAAAGGACATTTTACATCTGTTCTACTGTTCCACAGTTCAAAGTGGCCTTCTTTATGGAAGTCAAGACTGTTGAACATCTGCTCTAAGTTGGTGGGCCACTTGGTGGAGAATGGATTTTTCCAGAGCAGTACTGATCACTGTCTGAGACTGGCAAATAAGATCGCTGTGGATTCATCGCATGTCTTGAGATTGAGATTGAGATTCAACTTTATTGTCATTACACATGTATGAATACAAGGTAACGAAACGTGACTTGGCATTTGGGCACGCTCTGCAGAGCGCATCCAAGGCCGGGGCAGCCGCTAGGCGCCAGTCATGCAGCCGCTAGGAGGAGTATCAGCTTCTGCCCTCCGGGAGACATTTCAGGATACCAAGAAGAAAAAGGAATAGGCACAAGTACTCCTTCATGCCTTACTCCACAACCTTATTGAACAAACAGTGGATTATAAATAGATGACCTCCCCCCCCTCCCCTTCCATTGCACACACATATTTACACATACATATAGACATACATACATCTACGCTTGCAGGCACGTATAAATGTATACACAGATACACAACATAGGACTTCCCTTTCCCCATCCATCTCCCAATTTGGATTTGGACTGTGTCTTGGTGTTTTTGGCAATGAGTCTTTTATGTGTTTTGTTTTCATGTATTTTAACGAACGGGTGCTGCAATACAAATTTCCATGTAAATGGACAATAAAGATCTTATCTATCTATTTAGTAACTTCCAGGACTTTTTATGAAGTCTCCCAGGATTTCCTGATACTTGATTGAATCCATCTTGCCCTCCACACGCTGAAGGTTTCCAGTGCCAGAGGAAGCAAAGTAACCCCAGAGCATCACTGAGTTACCGCCATGCTTCCCTGTAGGCAGGGTGATCTTTTTCAAAGTATGTGTCATTCTTCCTCCTCCAGACATGCCGCTGCTCCATAGGTCCGGAAAGTTCCAGTTTTGTTTCATCGCTCCACAGAACAGAATCCCAAAACCTCTTTGGCTTGTTCATATAGTTTTGAGTAAACTGAAAGACTTTTCTTGTGCTTTTGGGTCAGTAATGCATGTCTTGGAGTTTGCGCATAAAGCCCTTCAGTGTTTAATATGCTCCTTACTGTGGAAACTGAAACCTCAGTGCCTGCTGCCAAAAAGTCTTGCAGGTCAGTCGAGGGTTTTTCACCATCTGCCTCCTCAGGACTCTGGTGGCAGCCGTTGATAGCTTCATCTTTCTGCCACGTCCAGGTAGTGTAGCCACTGTTCCTTTAACTTTAAACTTTCAAACTATGCTTCCAGCTGTATCTCTAGGAGCATTCAGTCCCTTTGCTATCTTTATGTATCCTTTTCCTTGTTTGTGCAAGGAAATGATTTCTTCCCTGAACTTTTTGGACAATTTTCTTGACTTAGCCATATTTCTAACATGTAATCAAATGTCACCGTCAGCAGTCCAGGTATTTGAGGTGGTCTATCTCAAACACACCTGATGCAACTAATGAAGCTCTTGATTGGTTGCATCAGGTGTGCTTGAAACCACATCGGCTTTGCAAATGTGTGCTCTTATGAGGAATTCTATTCAGGAGGTTGAATAATTTTAAGACTGCAGTAGTCATTTAAAGTAGGATTCGGTGTTGAATTTGGATAAAATCCTTGTAATATTAATTTTATTTAACTATTTAACCTTTTCTTGTGTAATCTGCTTATTGCAAACACCTGAAAAAAAATTAAATTTCTCCAGTAAACCTAAAATGTGATGGTGGTGAATAATTTTGATTGCAACTGTAAGTAGGAGCTTGTCTTTGAGCCTGTAAAATGTGCAATTTTGCCTTTTTAAAAACTAAGAAATGAATAAAAATGATGCTTTAACTGTAGTTTAAAGATTTATTATCAGGTATGTTTGCCTTGAATGGACCCACACAGTAGACGGACAGGAAAAGGGGTGAGACATCAAGAAAAGATTGATCTAGCCAAGTGCATTTTAAGCTGGATTCACACTACAACGCTTGGACCAATGTTAACTGACATTCTGGCAAACGTCTGGCGCCGTTGATAAAAGTTAACAATAGTTGGTGTTTGTTGGCGAACGCTGGCGAATGTCGTGTTCGTTGAAAATTTTCAACATGCTGAAAATTTATTGACATTTGGAAACAAACATTGGTGAAAGTTGTGCTCAGTTTGCAAAAGTCCCTGAGTGCTGGGCTAAGTTATGCAGAGCTAGCCTAAGTTGGCCTAAGTTGGCCTCCATTGACAAATGTTGACTAAAACGCTAGTGGAAGCAGATATTTTTAGACAAAACTCACTTTTTTAAATATGCACAGATATAGATGAAAGCACAGTGAATGTGTCAAAAATCCAGGAGAAATGCTGACGCAGTGTTGCTGTTTATGGTGCTGGAATGCCAAAAGCCCAAAGAAGCAAAACGGTGAATAAAAAAAGGAAAAAAATATATATATAATCCTCAAAAAATTTGACAGTCCAAAAGAAAAAAAATCTTGGTACAAAATTTAATGTTTTCTTTTCCTGCTCCGTGTGTAACCCCCCAGGATTTATTGGTTGGCTTCAATTGTGGGACTCAAGCTCTGATGTGATGTCAAAAATTAAACAACATTTAACGCAATTTTTAAAAAAAACAAAACACTGTGTGTCATGTTATATTTCCTTGAGGCATTGTTTTGCATAAACTTTTCCTTGCTTAAGCGAAAATGTAGGACTTACCCCATGTAGACCTTTCAGTCTCTCTCTCTGTCTCTCAAAAAAAAATCTGAGCAGTCTTAACTTCGATGCAAGCAGGAATAATAACAAACTTAAAATTATCCAATGAAACTCACAAAGAGTATGCCCAAGAATGGAGACACGGAGATGTGTACAGTAAAAAAGCAGGCACAGAATGGCAGGAAGCCTCCACAAACGCTGACCTTTATATGAGCGTAGCCTGACACCGACCTCAGCTGACCTATGGCTGAGTATCCGTTTGCTTAAGTTGACCTAAGTTGGCAACTGCTACACATACTCTAGGCTAAGCTGGCAAAAATTTGCTTCAACTAATAAAAAAAATTGATGCAATGCTGGCAAATGCTTGCAAACGTTTATAAAAGTTGGTGTGCACTGGAATAAAAAAAAAATCCTGCTTGTGAACGTAATTTCACAAACGTTTGGACTCATTTCTCTGATTTTTCTAAACATCGGTCCAAACATAGTGTGAATCCACCCTTAAATATAAATCTACAAACAGCCAGCTAACACTAGCTTAGCAAAATAACAAACATAAAATAAGAAGAATGACACTAACAAGATACATTTTTTGTTAATTCTCTGCTGTAGTAATCACAAGGTGTTGTCGTTCGCCTGACTGGGTCAGTTACCAAGGCTCACCATTTGGAGGTCGATAACTTGAGCCCCGAACATCACACATACAGATTAGTTACCAAGGCTGTCCAGGACAGAGGACACCCATTGCACAACATTGTTCAGGAGTCACCGCATCTTGGATGACAGAGGTTAACATCTCGCTGGCCTTTTTCTCATCATGCAGCCACCCTATTGGGCCTTGTTAGAATAATATGCAATATAATTAATCTGAGTCAAAAATCAGGCAGAATATTTAGATATAAATAGATTTATTCCTCATGTGGCCAATGAAGGAGAAATACAGAGGCAGCCCCAAGTCTGACCATCCATACCTCTAAATCAGCCATTCATTGTTCTAGCTTTTAAAGCTGTGTTATCCATGGGAAGATGGAGAGACCACGGAGAAACTGTCCTTGAGTACATCTTGCAAGACAGGGTGTAACAGTTCTTAACTTTGCTCCCAGGAAACAAGGAGCCAGTACATACTCAGTCACACAGGACTAGACATCCAAAACAAAAATGTATCAGTACAGCTGGTGATTAAAATTGCTAACTCAGGCACACTCACACGCAGACCGGGGCTGTTCAAGGCCATACATGAATCACAAGTCATATCAGACATGGCATATCAGACATGGCACTATAAAACAATATTATAGAATAATATGGAATTTTTCTATCAGGCCTCAATTTCGATGTCCTGCAAAGATGGAGAAGAGCCGGGCAGCACACCCTGAGACAAGGTCAATTTGATGTGACTCCTCAGGTGAAGCTACCATCAGGGGCAGAGCTACCTAGAAGAGAGTGGGTTACTCTCAACTGACTATGCTCTGGAGTAGGCCGCTTCAATGCCAATATGTTTAGTTGGGGACTACGCCCATCTCCAGCTTGCACATGTGGTGCAGTGCGACAGACAGGCCAACATATCATCCACAACTGTCCAGTCTTCAGCCCATCTGAGCATGTGGACTTAAACAAACCTAACCCCACCACTAGAAGATGGCTCCAACTGTTGCACAGCACTGCTTAGTGTCTCATACGCAAGAAGAAGCTAATTCCCACAAAGTCTAAATGAGTTCCTGCTATGGTGTCCACCCATCCATCCATCCTTCCAGCCAGCCAGCCAGCCAGCCATCCACAATGTGTGAAAATCAATGCCATAAAAGCCAGTAAGCTTGTACCAAGTAGGTCTTTTCTTGTGCACCTGAAGGCATGTGTTTACCTAGGCGTGCATTTTCATGTTTCCCATTCATTGTCTATGCACTCCAAACATGCATTCCCCAATGCCATTGTTTCTCCCCTTCTTCAGCAAGCTCCAATACTCTCTAATGATGACTGCAATGAATTCTTTCATCCTTTTGTAAATAAGTTACAGGACTAGAGGGAAGTCTGGGCTTCTCTGCTTGAACTGCTGCCTCTGCGGCCCAGACCTCTGGAGAAGCGGTAGAAGATGGATGGAGTTACAGGACTTGAGATCCAAAATCCCCATAAGGTCCTCTCCTCAGTGCCCTGAGTCATTTACATCATTCTCCCCAGTTACACTTGATAACTTAGTTAAACTAATAAGCAAACTGAAATCCTCATCTGAGATTTTACCACTTTCTGTCCTAACTGGGTCTTTTACAACCATTGGTCCTCCATTACTTGCTATCATTAACATTTTACTGAGAGAAGGCTGTGCTCCCATTTTAAACACACTGAGGTAATTCCATTACTTAAAAAACCTAATCTCGATACTAGCTTAGTTGTTATAGACCAATTTCTAAATTGCCTTTTATTAGTAAAATATTAGAAAAAGGTTTTGCAATGTCAGCTTAAAATGTCATTATGCAAATTAAAGATCAGTCATCCTTTTCAATCTGGCTTTCAGAAACTGCACTCTATGAAGACTGCTCTTTTAAAGGTGCATAATGGTCTTTTAATGGCATCTTTTAATGGATCTGTGACATGATGTTTAACCAAGACCCAGAAGCAGACACAGATGACAATGCTCGCATGGTGAGAAGCAATTATTTTAATGACAATAATGTGCAAGGTAAATGTGCAATAACACTCTGCAGTGAGGATCTGGCAACCCTGCGGAGGAGAGAGAGCAAAGATTGGGGTAAGTATACATAACTGGTAATAATGTGGGTTGTATTGTTTGTTATGCTTACAGATTCCTAGAGTGGAGACAGCAGGGAACAGGCATTCAGTCCTTCTGTGCAGAGGGAACAGGACGCCAATGGAAGGAGTCCTCCAGTGTGGGGAAGCTGCGGGCTAGGGGCAGGGGGAACAGGCTGGCCAGGCCTGGGTGAAGGGGAGAGGTGTGAGGGTGATAGTGATAGTGATGACAAAAGGTGGCAAGTCAACTTACTTGGGGAGGTGATGATGTGCACAGTCCAAGAATATCCAAATCCAATCCATTAGGCAATTTCCACAGTCCAAAGGTAGGCAGGGTTCCGAGCATGGCAGACAAGATCAGGGCAGGTAGACAAAATCCAATTCAGTAGGCAGGCACAGGGTCTAGAAACAGGCAAGGGTCAGATTACGGTAAGACAAGCACAAGGTTAAGCAGGGTTAAAGCACAAGACAGGATGTCTTGTGAGCCACCAAAGAGAGAGAGCAAAGATTGGGGTAAGTATACATAACTGGTAATAATGTGGGTTGTATTGTTTGTTATGCTTACAGATTCCTAGAGTGGAGACAGCAGGGAACAGGCATTCAGTCCTGTTCTTACCCCAATCTTACCCCAATCTTTGCTCTCTCTCAACTGAGCCACCACCGGAGTGGTGGCTCAGTTGGTAGAGCATCCGCCCCACACCCGGGAGGCAGGGGTTCAAATCCCGGCCGGGTCATGCCGAAGACCTTATAAAAGTTGAACTTCCTGCCGTCCAGCTTGGTGCTCAGCAATAAATGGAATGGAGGAGGGAACTCTGTGGCGGCGCCTTGCATGGCAGCGGCCCTCTGATTCTGCACTTGGGGTGTGTGTGATTAACACAGTAGATAGGTAAAGCACAATCTCGTTCTGCTGTACATGATTGGTTGTACGGTTGAATGACAATAAGGGTGATTTATTTATTTTTTTTTTAGGATACAGGCTGGTTGTAGGTCTGACGAGACCAGACACAGTAATGGGAGCGCGTCCTACTTACAATGTCCCACTGATTGGCGGCAGGTGGTGCTTGTAGTTGCAGGGCGAGGTGCACAATCGGCGGGGAAAGAGAGAGGCAGGGAGACAGATCATGCAGGAACCCTTATAATCAGATCGTGGGGATAGTTCTGTTCTTGCTTAATCTTAGTGCAGCTTTTAATACTGTCAATTACAACATTTTAATTAATAGGCTAAAACTTCTGGCAGGTACGTGTATATCTGATTCTGCATTAGATTGGTTTTATTCATGTCTTTCTGAGAGGACTTCCTCTGTAAGGGTGGGCGAGTTTTATTCTTCCACAGCCTCTCTGAAATATGGGGTTCAGCAAGGTTCATTCCTGGGTCCATTATTATTTTCCTTTTATGTTATTCCTTTAGCTTGAATTAGTCAATCTTTTAATGACATTTTGTATCTGTGTTTGACAGTTAACCAGGGTGGAGAGCCTGTTAAGCTGGTGAGGTTTAAAAACCCCTTTAACATTCCGGTGTTCTGACATTTTAATATTTCTGCTGCAACACAGTGACATGTAGTAAACATGTTTAGAGTGGATATTTATGCCTTACATCATTTGAAAGGTTAGAATTGCATCTATTGTGGATATTGAAACAGATTTGAGATACAATCATAACCCCAGAATTAAATAGACCATCAAACCAGCTTGTACAGCATAGCAACATAGCATTTACTCACAAATGAAGCTTTCTTGGAGTCCTGTAATTAATGATAGACCAATAAATATGGTCCAGTTTTATTGCAAAAGGTCCAGTAGATAGATACATTTGAGTAAGATTTATTGTCCTTCTAGATCTGGGATGGGCAACTACGTGCCATGGAGGGCCATTCCACAGCAGGTTTTCTGTTCCACCCAGTCTCTTCAGCAGTTCCTTTCTTTAATTAGCAATCCTTGAAGTTCATCAGTGCAAACGCCTGCTGAAGAAACTGAGTGGAAAAAAAATCTGCAGTGGAATGGCCCTCACTACCCATCCCTGTTCTACACCACATTCCAAATTATTATGCAAATGATTTTTGTCTCTGATTTTCCTAAATAGTTGATGCAAATGACAGACAGTATAATTTTCAAGTCTACTGAATGTTTGCTACTGAGTGTGAAGCGGCTGGGATGAGAAGCGCCTCCAAGTCCAAGTCCATGGTCCTCAGCTGGAAGAAGGTGGCTTGTCCTCTCCGGGTTGGGGACAAGCTCCTGCTTCAAGTGGAGGAGTTTAAGTATCTCGGGGTGTCATTCGCAAGTGAGGGGAGAATGGAGTGAGAGATTGACAGACGGATCGGAGCAGCCTCTGCAGTGATGCAGCCGTTGTACCAGTCTGTTGTGGTGAAGAGGGAGCTGAGCTCTAAAGCAAAGCTGTTGATTTACCGGTCAATCTACTTTCTTACCCTCACCTATGGTTATGAGCTTTGGGTAATGACTGAAAGAATGAGATGACGGATACAAGCGGCTGAAATGAGCTTTCTCCGTAGGATTGCTGGACTCACCCTTAGAGACAGGGTGAGGAGATCAGTCAACCGGGAGAGGCTCAGAGTAGAATCGCTGCTCCTCCATATTGAGAGTTGCCAGTTGAGGTGGTTTTTGCATCTGATCAGGATGCCTCCTGGACGCCTCCCACATGAGGTGTTTCAGGCACATCCCACTGGGAGGAGACCCCGGGGCAGACCCAGGACACACTGGAGAGACAATGTCTCCCAGCTGGCCTGGTAACATCTTGGTGTCCTTCCTCTCTGAAGACTTGGAACAGGTGGCCGGGGAGAGGAAAGTCTTCTCTGCTTGAGCTGCTGTCTCCACGACCCGGACCTCCGGAAAAGCTGTAGAAAAAGGATGGATGGATGGATGGATGGATGGATGGCTAGATAATTTTCAAGTCATCAACCATTAGAGCAAAATTCAAATTTTATTGAACAAACTTAAATTAATTAAATTAAATTAAAATTAAATTAAAATTAAATTAATTAATTAAATCACCCTTATTGTCACTCAACCGTACAACCAATCATGTGCAGTAGAACGAGATTGTGCTTTACCTATCTACAGTGTCAATCACACACACCCCAGTGCAGAGTCAGAGGGCCGCTGCCATGCAAGGCGCCGCCACAGATTTCCCTCCTCCATTCCATTATTGCTGAGCACCAAGCTGGATGGCAGGAAGTTCCACTTTCATATGGTCTTTGGCATGACCCGGCCGGGATTTGAACCCCTGCCTCCCGGGTGTGGGGCGGATGCTCTACCAACTGAGCCACCACTCCGGTAAACCAAACCTCCCAATGATAACTATTTTTTGCAAAAATAAAAAAGTCAAAATGCACTGTTCCAAATTATTATGCACAACAGAGTTTCAAAACATTTTATTGGTTGTAAAGAACTGAAAATGGTCATTTGTTGAATTTGCAGTATGAGGAGGTCATATTTACCAAAATCAAAAGTTATTTCAATCAAAAACATCTTAACAGGCCAAGTTCCAAGTTAATATAGGGCCCCTTCACAATTCTTGCATCCATCAAACTTGTAAATTTTTGGATAGTTTCTACTTGAATTTCTTTGCAAGATGTCAGAATAGCCTCCCACAGCTGCTGTTTTGATGTGAACTGTCTCCCACCTTCATAGATCTTTTGCTTGAGAATGCTCCAAAGATTCTCAATAGGGTTGAGGTCAGGGGAGGATGGGGGCCACACCATGAGTTTCTCTCCTTCTATGCCCATAGCAGCCAATGACACAGAGGTATTCTTTGCAGCATGAGACGGTGCATTGTCATGCCTGAAGATAATTTTGCTATGGAAGACACGGTTCTTCTGTTTGTACCATGGAAGAAAGTGGTCAGTCAGAAACTCTATATACTTTGCCGAGGTCATTTTCACACCTTCAGGGACCCTGAAGGGGCCTACCAGTTCTTTCTCCATGATTCTGGTGCAAAACATGACTCGGCCACCTCCTTGCTGACATCGCAGCCTTGTTGAGACATGGTGGCCATCCACCAACCATCCACTCATCCATCCATCTGGACCATCCAGGCTTGTATGGCACTCATCAGTAAACAAGACTGTTTGAAAATTTGTCTTCATGTATTTCTGGGCCCACTGCAACCATTTCTGCTTGTGAGCATTGGTTCGGGGTGGTTAAATTAGTAGGTTTATGCACAACTGCAAGCCTCTGGAGGATCCTACACCTTGAGGTTTGTGGGACTTCAGAGGCACCAGTAGCTTTAAATACCTGTTTGCTGCTTTGTAATGGCATTTTAGCAGCTGCTCTCTTAAGCCGACGAATTTGTCTGGTAAAAGCCTTCCTCATTATGCTTTTATCTGCACAAACCCATCTGTGCTCTGAATCAGCCACGATTTTTTTCACAGTATGATGATCATGCTTAAGTTTTCATGAAATATCTAATGTTTTCATACCTTGTCCAAGGCATTGCACTGTTTGACATTTTTCAGCAGCAGAAAGATCCTTTTTCTTTCCCATATTGCTTGAAACCTGTGGCATGCTTAATAATGTGGAATATCCTTCTTAAGTAGTTTTCCTTTAATTGGGCTCACCTGGCAAACTAATTATGACAGGTGTCTGAGATTGATATCAGTGATCCAAAGAGCCCAGAGACACAATACCATCCATGAGTTTAATTGAAAAACAAAAAAATGAATGTTTATGACACTAAAATCCTATATGCATAATAATTTGGAATGCGGTGTAGATGATTACAGGGAACAATGCTCATAAAACCATAGCATTGTTTGAAATCCAGCCGGCTAACTTCCTGCTTTTTTTTGTTTATGAACAGAAGTCCAAAAGACTCACGTGACAGTCTAGATTTGATTGTTACCTCATTTGACCCAATAGGCCCTTCCTTTGTGCTTCCACAGCCTTCAATACTCAATGGGCCATATTACAATGACGGGGTCGGTTAATCAGTTGTCACTGACGCAGAACGCGTTTATGGGCATTTCCAAGTTCAATTCCTGATCACAACGGTGAAAAAATGAACTTTCCACCGGCACATGACACAAAGAGGCCAGTCTAATCATTCAGAGGTGTGTTTTGGATAATCCAACCCAAAGCATTCCTTCCCATTCCTTTGTGGGGTGGCTGTGGCCGACTACTGATCGGAGAGTCATTGGTTCAGTTTCCACTCTGTCTGCAGTCTGCATGTTGAAGTGTCCTTGAGCAAGACAATGAACCCCCAGTTGCTCCTGATGGATCAGGCCAATGCCTCACATGGCGGCTCCATCGCCATCAGTGTGTGAATGGGTGAATAGCAGGATTTGTAAAGCCCTTCGGTCATCCAGAGATGAGAAAAAGCACTATATAAGTGAATGTTATTTACCATTTACCATTTAATGTAAAAAGGCGCATTATCTAAAGTGAAGTGTGATCATGGCAGTTTAAGACGGGTTTTGCGCTGACCATAGCCCATGTGTGTGAACCAAAATGCACGTGATAGTAATGCTGCTTAGTAATAAGAAAGACATCAATCAGTTGATGCCCAGTTAATTATGTTAGAAAGAACAAACGGTCAAGAATGGCTGAAAAAATCAGTTGAATGGTTTAATGTTGTGCACGCAGATGCAACACAGACATGAAGAAAAGAGGATGATGCTATTGCTTTCACCGACCAAGCGTCTTTCCCTATCTGTCCTGGGTAGGGGGTAAGGAGGCCATCTGGCACTTTTTTAGGGAAATTGGCTGGAATGTTAAGGGGTTGAAAGACATACATTACTCACAAAAAGTTAGGGATATTTGGCTTTCGGGGAAATTTATGGAAAATGTAGAAAGTTCACACTACAGTGATATTATATCATAAAAAGTAGGGCATTTAAGTAGGCATGACATTCCACTCTTCTTGAAGGGTGGGCCTCAGGTCATTGAGGTTGTGGGGAGCAGAGTTACAAGCCTCTACATGGTGACTCTGCTGATCCCATGGGTTTTCTATGGGATTCAGGTCTGGAGAAAGTGCAGGCCGCTCCATTTGAGGTATCCCAGCCTTCAACAGCCATTCCCTAATGATGCGACCTTGATGAGCTGGAGCATTGTCCTTTTTTTTTTCTTATTTCAGACTGAAACCGAATCTCTGGTGTGGACACAGACCAACATGCCCCCCCCCCCCACACACACACACACACCGGTAGGACTCCTAGTAAATGAAAATTTACTGTTTAGTTTAATGTTTATTTGAAAGGAACATTACATACTAATGAACATTAATACAAATTTAAGTATGCCACATTTAGCAATACTGTTAATGTGCATCTGTAGTCCCCCGACGGGTCACAAAAACACATAAACAAACAATCATACACGAGCAGAACAACTGCAATGAAACTGTACAAAGTGGATATGCTAAAGTGCAAGAGTTAAGGTGTTACAAAACAAGATGTCACATGAGGGAAGTATTGCGTATGCGTACACACACATGCACCTAGGCACCTAAACAGCAACAAGAGACAGCAACAAACAAGAGGAGGGGCATATGTGTGTGATGCATGGGCGCATACTTAAATATTTGTATGCCACTAGTTATGGGTACAGTTTTGGTTGTTTAAAAGCCAATTTTTAGAATATGTCTTAAAAGTGTTTAGTGTGGTACATTCTCTGATTGCAGGTGGTATATTATTACAGATCTTGGTGCCCCTCACTGATAGCACAGATTGAGCAAATGTGGTGTGTCTGTGGGAGACCCCACAGTCTCCTCTAGTGATTGCTCTGGTGGTTGTACTGTTATGTATGCAATACCTGTGATGACTGAGGCAAGATGAGGGTTGCGTCGAACACAGCTTTATTGATGGCAAAGGAACACAGTGGTAACATGGCAGGCACCTGGCGTGGGCACCGGTGTAAGAGGCCGTAACATGGTGGCTCACCCCACTATATAGGGCAATGCGGTGACGTGACAGGAAGTCCACATCACCACACTGCACTTCACAATAAAGTGCTGCAAACACACATATCACATTTCTCCCCCCCCCTTAGAAAAGTCCAAAACCACACATACAATAGAAACCCACCCCAATTTGGAATCCAAATCACGCTCTAAATTAACAAAAAATAATGTACTCAATTGGCCTAACACACTCACACAAAACAACCTAAAATATGACCGGTGGGTGAACTACCATGCAGCCTGCACGGCATGGTGGATTATTCTGCCCCCAAATACATTAAAAGTCCTTTTGTTAAACTAAAATCACTGCCATGCTCCTAGAATAAAACAAAAATACACACCCTATAACATAACATGCACAAAAACACACAAGAACTATAAGCAACTCTACAGCACAGTCACTTGGGTGGGAGAGGTAGAACCAGCATGGGGGGGCCCAAGGCAGCCTCTCAGCAAGCACACCCCTGGAAGCAGCAAGCCCCCGGGATGATGGCTCATCTTCTGGACGGTGGAGCCCGACTCCATCACCACCAATACGACTCCCATCCAGCCTCGTCACCCGGAGCGTTCTCCTTGACACGCCAAATCTGATTGGCATGCCTCGATGAGCCGTCGGACAACCGGAAGTATGCTGTGCCCAACTTCGCCACTATGCGCAGACATCCTCGGTGTTTTGCTAGCTGTCGTTTGGCCCATCTTCGCCTTGGCCGTTCATCACCCTGAACCCGAACCAAGACTAAAACCCTCAGTGGGGCCTGGTTTGGCCTGACATGGTGGTGCTGAGCATGTGGTAATTCCATGCTCGTCGGTCTGGCCCCCTCCTCTTCTAAAACTGTCATAGCGGTCACCGTCGCAGCTGCAAACCCTCCATCCCCCAGCGGCCAAGCTCTGGAGGCATCTGGGGCTAGAATGGTGTCACTCACCGATGCAGGTGCCCCCTGCCACGCTTGGTACCCCCCTCTACCATGTCCTGAGCACCAGCATTGAGACTTTCCTGCACCGAACCTGAGTGAAACTGGTCCTGCTTGGCCACAGTGGTGTCCAATAGCTCCTCGTCTCACACAATGTCCTCTTTGATTGCCGGAACCGGAGGGTTCCAGTGGCCACAACCCGACCATTCATTCCCGGCACCGTCTTTAATGGCGAAACCCAGTCCATAAAACAAATCACAGCCCATGATGTTATCACCTCACGCTGTCACGTGGAACGTGAAGTCAACCACTTTGATGTCGCTGCCGAAAACAAATCCTCCGGACAGTCACGCTATCCGGGGTGTGTAAATGGTTGGCTAGCAGCTCCACGACGTCCTCAAATGAGTCTGATGTGCCAAGCGTCCGCAGGACTCGCTGGCCCTCAATACCAAGGCTATGGACAAGAAGCGCACATGCCCTTAGCTTGTCAAGCTGCCGAGGTCAAGCGTGGTGATGTAGGTTTGAAAAGCCTTGGACCGTCTAGGCCAAGGCACCGGCAGTTCGCCCGGGAGCTCAAGGAAGGGACAAAGTGGTGTAATACACGCCTCCGTGAGTTAATCCTCAGTCGCCAAATGTTATGTATGTAATACCTGTGATGAATGAAGCAAGATGAGAGTTGTATCAAACACAGTTTTATTGATGATAAAGGAACACAGCAGTAACACAGCAGGCACCTGGCACATGACCGGTGATATCACATGTACCGGTGACAGTTCTCAGTTTCACATATTCTCCCAGGGCGGCTGGTGCATAGCCATTTAATATTTTATAAATTGAACAGACAAATTTGAGAGTTTCATGATTTTCAAAAGACAGAAGACTGTATTTTTTGTAAATGTGACAGCAATGATATGTAGGATCTTTCTTGTCAAGGATTTTTATGGCGTTTTTGTATAGAGATTCAATGGGTTTTATCATGGTTACACCAGTGAGTGACCAGTTCATAAAACAGTAATTGATGTGAAAAGATCATTGCATGCAGAAACATTTTGGCAGCATTAACTATCAGTGATGGTCTAATTTGTTTAAAATTTCTTAGATTGAATTTGATTATGTTTGAGATGTTTTTTATGTTTTTTAAAGGTTAGTGAGGAGTCTAAAATCACGGCAAGGTACTTAAATTCCTTGACTAGTTGCAGCTCCTCCCCTTTCAAGAAGATGTTCGAGTTTGCAATATTTGATTGTTGTTTGATGAACATCATGCATTTTTTTTAGTGTTTAATAAGAGACAAGAGTTATTCAGCCAGTCATGGATTTGGGTCATCGCTGTTGTAAGAACACAGGCGGCTTCTTGGGGTTTTTTGCAGGTGTGAATATTATATTATCGTGTTATCTGCATACTAGGGGTGTAACAGTAAATGTATTCGTATTCGTATTTTTCAGTACGGCACCTTCAGTTCAGTGCAGAGGCATACCGAGGTTCCACACGGACCATGTTGAGTGATGGACATGAAGTGTAACTGCCTCATGCCATACTGTACATGTAAACAGTGCAGCTTGTGGCTGCTTTACTAGTGAACATCATGGCTGGCTGTACGGAGAAGCCAGAGCTTGAAGACCCTCTTCACAAGTCTCTTGTCTGGGAACACTTCAGCTTTCTGGTGAAACATGTGAAAGGATAAAGGCAAGCAAATAAGACGAAAAGAGCATCGGATATGCTTTTGGCAGTATGTTGAACTTGTTAACTCATTTGAAATTGCACCACGCAAACATGAATATTCATTGCAGCACAAAAAAAGAAGAAACCTAGTGCAGTACAAGCACAGCTTCCAGTGGTATTTAGACAGCCTCTCGGGGCTTTTCAGATTGAGCCAAAGTAATAACAAATGCCATAGGTGTTTTTATAGCAGCAGATCTAAGGCCATATTCAGTTGTTGAGAACACCAGGTTTAAACAAATGCTGAAGGTAACTGAGCCATGGTATGAAGCTTCTTGTTGTGCCCTCTTCAGCCAGAAAATAATTCCATCCTTTTAAGAACAAGCTAAATCTGTTAGTGCTGCACTTTAGGCCTGTTTTTCAAGGGTGCCCTGGTATGTTCCTTCTTAACTGTCAAAAAAATTGCAAATAATTTGCTGTTGTGCATGGGTGCCTTCAGAACCTATACACAACAATGACAAATGTGCAATTTTTTTGACCAATTAACAAGTGAAATTAGATAATTAATTTCTCATGGAAACCTGAACATACCAGAGCACCCTGGTTAAAATAAATGCTTCAGGCAATAAGGAATAAAAGAATAATTCAGACTATTCAAACTTCTACTCTTGCACTTGTCTACATCGTCCATTTGCTAAAAAGAGAATTTATTTATTTTATTGTATACATTTTATTTATTACTGGCAGTTTGCAGGGGTTTTTTTGTTTTGTTTTTGTTTTGTTTTTTTGACAAAGCTGTTCCTGCTTATACATAAGACAAGAAGTTTTATGTTTTGCATTTTATTTCCTTCCTGTACCGAAAATGAACCAATCCATGACCTTAAAACCAAGGTACATACTGAACCATAATTTTAGCGTACCGTTACACCCCTACTGCATACATTTGTATATGAATGTTTCTGCATGCATTTGGTAGATCATTTATGTATAGGGAGAATAATATTGGTCAAAGTATAGAGCCTTGTGGGACACCCATTTGTCATTTCAAATATGGTGATTTGACATTACACATTGCTGTCTGTCAGTTAGATAGGATTTCACCCATTTGATAGCATGTTCTGAAAAGTTAAACTGAGTAAGTTTGGTTTGAAGGATGTTGTGGTCAACGGTGTCAAACGCCTTCTTCAGATCTAAAAACACAACACCTACACAATTGCACTAATCTAAGAAAGGTTTAGTTTTCTCTAGGAACAAGCTTATTGCAGACTGATGAGTGGTGGGCATGGAAGCCAAACTGTGCGTGATGCAGGGGGGTGTATCTGTTGAGACAGGTGTGTGTCAAGACATGCAGCACACAGACAGGCAGGAGTTAGGCATGGAAAGAGAAACAATGTTTTCAGAAAAACAGACTCCGATAGACAGACAGAGCAACAGAATATTTTTTTTTTTCCTCTGTGCTTGGTACCGAGTAGGTAGGGACCGCTGTGGTTTCCAAATGAAGGTGCTGCCAATAATTTCCAAATCTCTCCTCTTTAACGTGCATTCAATGCATGTTGTGTTAAAGTCTGTATTTGCTGTTGCACAAGAGTTTTTTCTGTTTTGCAGAAGTTTCTGCTGAGTTTACTAATCACTGTTGAATAGGAAATATTTTGACAACCCTGTGCTTTTCTTGTGGTGTTATATAGAATATCACTGCAGCAAACTATGGAAAAAGCATCTGCTTTAAAATTTGTAATTCTTCCCACAACTTTTAGTGCAAAAAAAAAAACCCTCTGATGTAACAGATGTAAAGGGTTTTGAATGGTCTGACGTGACACTTGGGTGCTTCTCACCTACCTTAAACGTGCCGGAGGTTGAGTGGCATTCATCATCTGGTTCTGCAGGGCACTGTTCACAATGAAGCAGTCATCAGCGTGGGATGTAGCCAAAAGACGGCCACTTCTATGCCTTTCTGTGACTCTTCCAGTCTCTCTTTTTCAACCTGCTGATGACACTCTGAGAGCATCCTGTTTGAAGCCTTGCAATGGCGAGGTACTGTTGATCAATTGTGAGGTGTCGTCTTGGTCTCATGATGTCAAAATGTGAACAGCATGATGAAGAGGACTGTTTAAATACCAATTCTAATTGAACGGGAAAATTTATTGGTCGATTCATGGATTTTTTTTAATTTGATTTTGTATACTTTATTGATCCCCAGAGGGGAAATTGAGGGCATCCAACTGGATGGATGAAGCAGCCACGGTACGGCACTATCCCTTAACCATTCACACACACATTCACACCTAGGGCCACTTTGAAGTCTCCAATTAACCTAACCTGCATGTTTTTGGCCTGTGGGAGGAAACCGGAGAAATCCCGGAGTAAACCCACGCAGATACGGGGAGAACATGCAAACTCCACACAGATCACTGTTGGTCGGGGCTGGGATCGAACCAGGGATCCCATGGCCAAGGGTGAGTTGCTGTGCTGGTGCAGTGCTAACCACTGCTCCACCGCACCGCCCGATCAAACACCTGTTGTGAATTTTGCCGATAAGCGCATTGTTAGAGAACAGCAAATTATGCAAAAAGTGCTAACAGTTGGACATGTGCATTCGAAAGGTTAGAGAAGATCAAATTAAGTTCACCTGTAAAGGTTCTAGTGCATTTTAGGTGCATCCTGAAGTTTCACCCGAAAGTCAAATATCCCTAACTTTTTGTGAGTAGTGTCTATAACTGGAGGCCATCCGCATAAAAATGATCAGGGACTGGCTCTCCAACAATTACCTCATTTTCAATTCCAATAAAACCAAGACCATGATTGTAGCTCCTTTTGATCTACATCCAATAATCAGTCAGACATTGTCTTCTTTTGGCTCATCCCCTAAGTCCAGCATTAGAAAGTTGGGTGCTATTTTTGAATCCTCCATTGTTTTTAATTCCCAGTGTAAATTCTATTATACTTCCATGCTCCTTCCATTTAAGGAACATTTTCAAATTGAGAGCCATTGTTTCTTCAAGGTGTAGCGGCAGGTGTAGTGTGGCCGACTACTAGTCAGAAGGTCAGTGGTTTGATTCCTGCTCTGTCTGCAGTCTGCCTGTCAAAGTGTCCTTGAGCAAGACACTGAACTCCCAATTGCTCCTGGTGGGTCAGGTCAGTGCCTTGCATGGCAGCTCCAGCGCCATCAGTGTGTGAATGTGTGTGTGAATGGGTGGATAGCAGGATCTGTAAAGCGCTTTGGTCATCCAGAGATGAGGGAAAAAGTGCTATATTAGTGAAAGCCGTTTACCAAGTGAGCTTCAAAAAGTTATCCATGCAGTTGTGTCTTCACAGCTAGATTATTGCAATGCTTTGTTTACTGGTTTAGACAAATCTTTTTCTCGTCTCCAGTCTATACAAAATGCTGCAGCCAGACTACTTACACATTCTAGGAAGCGAGATCATGTTACCCTCATATTATATACGTTACATTGGCTACCAGTGGATTTTAGGATTCTTTTCAAAGTTCTCACACTTACATATAGAGCATTACATGGACAAACCCCACCCTATTTATCTCCTTCTTAAAGATACCCCTGCTCACACTCTGAGATCTGAAGACCAGAACTTCTTAGTTGTTCCTTTTATGAGACTCAAGACCAGGGAGGACAGAACCTTTCAATCTGTAGCACCGAGGCTTTGGAATAATCTACCACTCCGTTTAGCTGACTCTGTGGACTCTTAAAAGGCAGCTAAAAATGTTTTTGTTTAACAAGGTTTTTTAATTAGTCTGATATTTACTTCTGCCAAGGGAGGAGGTAATGTTTTCGATGGCGTTGGTTGATTTGTTAGTTGGTCTGTCTTTTACCAACATAACTCAAAACATTATGAACAGATTTTGATGAAATTTCCAGGAAAGGTGTGTAATGGCATGGGGAACAGATGATTAGATTTTGGTGATGATCTGAGAGTGCATACCTCCACCAAGGGGTTTTTTTTATTTGTGCAGCAGCATCACACAAAAACTACTGGATGGATTTGGATGAAATTTTCACCAGAGGTGGTTCTTGGGCTACAGGGGAACCCTTTATATTCTGGTGATGACCAGAGAATGCATACTTTCGCCAAGGCTCTTACCTTCTCACAGAGTGTTAGCAGCAATACTCCAAAACTACCGAATGGATTTGGGTGAAATTTTCACCAGACATGGCTCTAGGCTTACACACAAGCCCATTACATTTTGGAGGGGATCCATGAGGGATGGAAGAAGCCCTGGCAGAGGTATGCACTCTCTGAGTGCTTTTTAAGTTTTTAATTACTAGTGCCTACCTGTGCATGCCCGTAGAAAGCAGGTGTAAGCAAGCACGTCAGCACTCATTCAGTGATGCCTGCCTTTGATCTTTGATGGTGTCATAGCCAGTCCTATGAACTTTAATGATGTCATAGCAAGTCCTATGATCGTGAGTGATGCCTGCCTTTGATCTTTGATGTCCTATGTTCGTGAGTGTGAGTGATGCCTGCCTTTGATCGTTGATGATGTCATAGCGAGTCCTATGATCGTGAGTGATGCAGTCCAAGGACGGATAACTTTTTCACACGTAAGGAGTTGTTATACATAGGAACATCATAGGACATCATGCCGACATCATAGAAACATCATAGATGGTCCTATGATCTTTGGTTGTCACACACACACACACACACACACACACACACACACAGACAGACAGAGATTTCTTGAATTTATAGACTGATTTTAATCTTGCGTTTTAACTTGTTTTATTATTTTTATTATTACTGTGCCTCTATCAAGTTGTTTTACTCTATTTTATTGTACAGTGCTTTGTGACTATATGTCTGTGAAAAGCACTCTATAAATAAACTTACTTACTTACTTACTAGTAGCATGGTGTAAAGAATCTCCAGCTGTGGCATCGAGGTGGTCCCTCCTCATTTACATGGATCCCCACTCTTGTCCCATTTACGCAAATTAGGAGCGGGCAAAATAGCAGTTGTTAGTCGTAGATGCAGAGGAGGCAGATCTTCTGTCAACAGATGCCTTGGTGGACACGTAGCTTGAATGAAATCTGTGGATTAAGCATATTTCAGTGAATTTAACAGATGCTGTATTTGTTGGGATTTGGCGAGCCTCGAGGCCGGACCAATGCTTTGAGCTCTTTGTCAGGTTTTTCTTCACACTTTTCTTCAGCAGCAGCGGACATATTTGTCAATGTAACACCCATATCAATGGCAGGGCTAAAGATTTCGATCACATCTTTACACTGCACCAGCTAAAGCTTTTGGCTTTCCACCTCTTGTTAGTGCTGTTAATTATGCGGCTCATATGTTTGCTAGACACTTTTTGAAATGATTGCTGAATGTTCCTGTGAGTGTTTTATCTCAAATACTCTAGGTCTTAGCAAGAAAGCAAAGGTGCATGTTTCCCAAAGAATGAAAATATAGTCTAAAAGTGCTGTTTTTGATTTCATGAGCTTCTCAACTACAAACTGTACCCTATTTTTGACTGGAATGACAGCTGCATGAGAAGCAATAGACACAAACTTATTGACTTATTAAATCCTGAGCTGAAAAGATAAAAAAGAAAAAAGGTTGCATACAGTATGCGGTTTAAAACACCATGACAACATTGAAACCGGAAAGCTGTGAGAATCTTTAAATCTTGATTTTACACCTACATGTTGTAGGTGTTAGTTTTTGTCTCTTCCTTGCCATCATCTCCAAGAAGTGTCTTCAACAACTGCTCATTATGTGCATCCCTGCTGTTCTTTCACATTGCATTTATATTTCTGAAAATCTAAAACAAGGCTGGAATGCTCAGGGTAATGCATGTATGTGAAATTGTGCCAACGCCAACAGAATACACAATATCTTCATAGGACTGCTTATCATTTAATTGTTTAAAAGTAAACAGTAACTCCCACCATTTGAACAAATGCACATGCAAATCAAGTGGTGGCCGGTAAGAGGCCTGTGCTTTACTAAAGCTTCAGGCTACAACTAGCTGCATGTGAATTCTATATTAATTTCATCGCATTAATTCACTCAGAAGAAGCAACTTCTGGTAATATCTGTTTGCTGTCAGTTATAATGTCATCCAACAGGCAGGACTCCTCTAACAATATGCTAACATGCAGAGGGAATATGTGTAATATTTGTGAACCAAAAGGTTAAAGAAACTGTAACAGACCATTTTTGATAAATTTGCTTTTTGAATAGAAACACCACACGGAAGTAAAATAGTAATTTAATTTGAATATCAAAAAAATGAAGAGAAAAAATTTGTTCAACTGTAACAGTACGTAAATCAGTGCTGTAATGTCCATGAACAATTCGTTCGAATGTACTAGTTTTTATGGGTGAATGTACTATACTGAATCACTTAACTGTACTGGATGCCAGGGATCACCAGCCACCTAGGCAGCAAACAAGCCCCGCCTGCTCCATCCAGCTGACTCTCATTTCAGTGAGTGGTAGGCAGTTGGAGCTCCAGGACAGCACTAGGTCATTCAGTGTATGACTATTTCAAACTGACCTTTTCAGTAAATGAACCAGAAGTGACTCAGTATATTTTTGTGAACTGTGGATCCCATCACTAATGTAAATTAGAAGTGAAATTAAAATTTCAAGTGTCAAGAGACAGTTCATCTTAAAATAAAATGCATAAATTAGTTCTGGCCTGCAATGATATTTGTTCAAGATTTTTTACCAGCTTGTTGCTACAGTATTTAGCACTGTGGCAAAAAGGTCCTGGGTCTGAAACCAAGAGCTGGATAACTAGGACCTATCTGTGTAGCGTTTGCATATGCTGTTAGCCTCTGATGGCTATCTGTATCATCTCAATCTTTTGTTTTTTTTCTTCTGGGGTGGGCGACCATCATTGACAAGCTAAGGCTGCCGTTGTGAGTCATGTGACCCATGCGGTATGTAAACACACTGACTTGTCTATTGGAATGCTTAATTTGTGTGTGAAGTGAAAATAGGCCTGTTGTGTAATATTGTTTAATTACAAGCCTTGTCAGTGAACTATAAGGGAGAAGAAAGGAGGGGAAAAAACCCTAAGAAAAACTAAAACTGACCTGAAAGGGTCAATAAACCGTGATGCTCATTTAAGGTCAAATTGCCCAGCCCTACTGCAAATATACAAAGCAGAGTGTCAATGACAGAGTAGCCCATTCCAGCATGATGAGATCATCCCAAGAGTGCGCAGATCCCCTGACCTTTGACCTTGACCACTGCCTAGATGCAGAGACCCATCTTGAGGGTCATTGTGCATGAGTTTGTCAAACATTGGGGCAGTTGCCTAGGAAGAGAAACAATTTTTGTGAAATCATAAATGCTCAGATCCCTTGGTCTTTGACAATGCCCTTGACCTTGAGTGCAACCTGAGGATGATTGCGTGTGAGTTTGTTGAGAATTAAGGCAATTGCCTAGGAAGAGTAACAAATTTCATAAAATCATGTGCTGAGATGACCTTTGACCCTGAACTTGGGCACAGTCTCGATGTGGACCCACCTGATGATCATTTGGCACGAATTTGGTGAGAATTGGGCAGTTGCCTAGGAGGAGTATTGATTTTTCTGAAATCACATGAGTGTCAAGATCTCCTGATCTTGAGCACAATTTGGATGGAGACCCACCTGAGGATCATAGTGAGTAAGTTTGGTGAGCATCAAGGTAATTGCGAAAGAGGAATAGCGATTCCCAAGAAATGTGGATGGATGGATGCTGCGTCACTACATTAGCTCCTTTTGGCTTCACCAGAATGAGCTGAAAATACCATTTCATTTATTTTACTTTATTAACCACTCATGCCCCAGTTCAATTTTGAAATTGTTCCTCAAAAAGCAATATATTGTGGGGGACCTAGGCATTACATTCTCCACTCAGACTGAATGGCACAGGAGGAGACGCTAAAAGGCTGTAGACGGATATGCAGTGCAGACTGTTTTTTTCTCCATAGTACCGCATGAGAATGCGCCTTCTCCACCGGACTGAATGATAATGCGCATTTTCCACCGGACTGCATAATAATGCGCCGACAGGCTGGGTGACAAAGGGGATTGTAATTGATGTACAGTGATCCCTCGCTACTTCGCGCTTCACCTTTCGCGCCCTCAGTGCATCGCGGATTTTTCAAAAATATTCATCAAAAATTCAAAATTGAGAAATAATGGGTGGGCGCTAGCAGAAGGCAGGGAGACTACATTAGACCATCAGGTATCAACACTGAGAGCCCCACCTCTCTGTTCGCTGTTCTCGTGTTGGTTCGGCTCGGGAATCTTGCAAGCTGATTGGCCGAGACGTTTCACCCCGCAAGCTGATTGGCCGAGACATTTCACCCAGCTTCTGTCCCTGCCGAGCGCCAATGCATCGAAGGAAGACCGCATTCATTGCTTTTTATCGCTCGTGTTGCTTTAGTCTCGCCGCGTGGAACTTTTTGCTGTTCTCTTGTGCCATTTTGTGCGAAATAGTCTTCCCGTCGAGCCACTACGTCGCCTCCTGCAGCTTCTCCAGCTCTATCGGAAGCTGCCCTCGACGATCCTGCGCTTCTAGCACCAGACGATGAGGCGTCACCTGAGGAGCAGTAAAGCTCTCATTAACCTGTGCAGTAAATCATCTTCATCTTGAGTTACGTATCTTGTTATAAGAATAAAAGAGTTCTAAAAACATATTTATGTACACTTTATTTACATCTACGTATGTATGTACACTTACATACACACACACGTATCACACGAGAGAGAGAGTGAGAGAATGAACGTACGTATTATTTATGGGTGACGTCATTAGGGGTGACGCTACTTCTCGGTTTTTCACTTTTCGCGGTCGGTTCTGGAACCCATTAACCGCGATAAGTGAGGGATCACTGTATTGTGATGTGAACCCCTCAGGTCGCTAGGCGAGGATGTAAGCTATAAAAGAGAGATGCCAGTGACCTGGGTTATTCTTCTTCTTGTTGACTGATGGATAGAGAGAGAATAAAGTCTGCTCTGATCCAGCTCACTGCCTCGCCTGCTCATGTCTCTCTCTACACTGGTGACCTTTGACGTATAATGGAACTCGAGGCAAACACCCCGGAGACGACCCAGACTGGAGGCGCCAGCACCTCGTGCGCCGTTTCGCTCAAGCTCCCAGACTTTTGGCTACATGACCCGAAGTCTTGGTTCCTCCATACAGAGGCCCAGTTCGCGCTCCGTGGAGTGACGGCGGATGACACCAAGTACTACTACGTGGTTGCAGTGCTGGACGCACGCACAACACAGCAGGTGGCGAGCCTGCTCCAACGGCCCCCAGCCCACGACAAATATGACGCTTTCAAGACCGCCTGACCCAGCGCTACACGCTCTCAGACTGCGAGAGAGCGGAAAGGCTCCTGATGCGCTCCAAGATGGGAGACGGGTCGGCGGTCGAATTAATGGAGAAGATGTTGGCATTGACGGGCACAGATGACAGGCAGTTCTTCTTTGCCCACCTTTTCCTCCAGAACCTCCCGACAGTAGCCAGAGCAGTCCTCGCCAATTCGCCGCTGCTGGCCACGAGCAACTACCGGGTGCTGGCACAAGAGGCAGATCGGATTATCCTGGCAACCAGAACCTTCGCTGTGAACATAGCAGCGTCAGAACCCAGCAAGATGGCCAGCGAGGGCGAGGAGCCAGCGATGGTGGCCGCAGCGGAGGCCAAGAAGCACCGGAGGGACACGCTCTGCTTCTACCACTGTCGCTTTGGAGAAGACGCACACCGATGCGTGCCACCATGCCAGTTCAAGCACTCTGGAAACGCCAGAAATGGCAGTCGGTAGCAGCTGCGGCCGGTGACACAAACAAGCTGCTCTATGTGACAGACTCACGCTCGGGGAGACAGTTCCTCGTGGACTCCGGCTCCCAAAAGAGCCTCATCCTGCCGTCCTACGCAAACCAGCTGGTGGGAAGTAGCGGCCCCGTGCTGGCGGACACAAACGGCTCAGATATTAAGACTTTTGGTGAGAGGACACTGACTATATCCTTGCACGGCCGTACATACCAATGGACCTTCGTCATAGCGGCATGTAACTCCCCCATTTGGGGCGCAGATTTTTTGTGTGCACACGGACTATTAGTTGATGTGGCTAACAGACACCTGATTAACGCTATGTCTTTTGATTCTCTGTCCTGTACAGCTAGAGGAGCCAGGTCCACAACACTAGGCAACATCACAGCTCCAGGGGGTAAGTTCCACACACTACTCACCCAGTTCCCAGCACTCACAGTTCTGACGTTTTCGGCGGCCATCACTAAACAGGAGCACTTCATTACTACCATGGGGCTGCCCGTTTTCGCACGACCTCGGCGCCTGGACATGGCTAAACTGGCCAGTGCGCGTGAGGAGTTTGCCAACTTGGAAAAGTTGGGCATTATCAGGTGCTCAAACAGCCCATGGGCATCCCCGCTACATATGGTGCCTAAAGCTAAGGGATCATGGCGACCATGCAGAGATTTCCGCAGATTAAACAATGCCACAGCACACAATCGCTAATCAATCCCCCATATTCAGGATTTTTCCGTCCACCTCACCAGGGCACGCATTTTTTCCAAGGTGGACCTGGTCCGCGGGTACCACCAGGTCCCGGTACACATGGAAGACATACCCAAAATGACAGTAATAACCCCGTTTGGTCTTTTCGAGTTCTTACGCATGCCTTTCAGGTTAAAAGGCGTGGCACAGACATTCCAACGCATGATGGATGCGGTGCTGCGCGATCTGCCGTTTGTGTTCGTCTACCTGGACGACATCCTGGTGGCCAGTGCGTCCGAGGACGAACACATAGCCCACCTCAGGATGGTTTTCCAGAGGTTGGAAGAGCACGGGTTAATAATGAACCCAGCGAAGTGCCAGTTCGGTGTTACAGTAATCGACTTTTTGGGCCACTGCATCTCACCGGAGGGTGCGATACCCTTACCGGACAAAGTGTGTGCAGTGACAGATTTTCCCCTGCCTCAGACAGTCAGGGCGCTGCAGGGGTTTTTGGGGATGGCTAACTTTTACAACTGTTTCCTCCCCCGCGCAGCCCAGTTCATGCAGCTGTTGTACACCGCGCTCAAGAAACGGAAACCGGCGGACAGAGTCGACTGGACTCCTGAGCGAGAGCAGGCATTTTCCGAGGCCAAAACAGCCCTAGCGAACGCCACACTACTGGAGCACCCATACCCGGCGGCTCGGATAGCACTCACTACCGACGCATTGGACGTGGCCATAGGGGTCGTCGTGGAGCAGCGTGTCGCCAGTTCTTGGCAGCAGCTCACCTTTTTTAGCAGGCCTTTGTGCGACAATGAGCGTAAATACAGCGCGTTCTACAGGGAGTTACTGGCTCTCCACCTGGCCATACGCCACTTCCAGTTCTGGCTGGAAGGGTGCAGCTTCACTGCGTTTGTGGACCACAAGCCGCTAGCGTACGCTATGGCCAAGGTTTCAGAACCATGGTTCGCCCGGCAGCAGAGACAGCTGGCCACGATCTTGGAGTTTACGACCGACATTTAGCATGTGGCTGGTAAACTCAATGTGGTGGCAGACTGTCTCTCATGCGCATTAGTGTCCCCAGTCTACGTAGGAATAGATTACACGTCCATGGCCGCCGAGCAGATCGGCGATGCGGACGTTTGCGTGCTCCAGTCTGGATCAACAGGGTTAAGGCTGGAGAGCAGAGTACTGCAAGACGCCCCCCCCCCCAATCTATGACGTCGCCACAGGCCACCCACGCCCGGTGGCCCCACGCACTTGGCGTCGCCGCGTTTTCAAGTTGGTTCACTCCCTGGCACACCCGGGAGTGCATGCATCAGTCAAAATGGTGGGAGCAAAGTTCGTCTGGCCGAGCCTGCGCAAACAGGTGGAAAAGTGGGCTGCAGCCTGCCAGCAAGCTAAGGTGCACAGACACACAAAGGCCCCCCTTGAGCCTTTCCATGTCCCGGCTAAGAGGTTCAACCACATTCACATGGACCTCGTGGGCCCCCTCCCTCCATTGTAGGGGTTTACGCACCTCCTGACAGTGGTGGACCGCACCACGTGCTGGCCTGAAGCGGTGCCACTAGCTTCCACCGCGTCCGCAGAAGTTGCACGCACTTTTTTGGCGACATGGGTGGCACACTTTGGAGCCCCTTCAGATATCACATCTGACCGGGGCCCACAGTTTGTTTCCGACCTCTGGTCCACCATGGCCCGGATCCTGGGCATCACCATTCATCGCACGACCATGTACAACCCCCAGGCCAATGGGTTATGCGAGTGTTTCCATAGGTCGCTTAAAGCAGTGCTCAGGGCTTCGCTTACGAATACAAATTGGATGGACAGGTTGCCATGGGTTCTATTAGGGTTGCGTTCAGCACCGAAGGAGGATTTGGCTGCCTCCCCAGCAGAGTTTGTTTTTTCCCAGCCGCTGTGGCTCCCTGGAGAATTTTTGCCTGACAACCCCACGCCGAGCACCGATCCATCCCCGCCTTCGCTACATAGTGCTGAGGCAGGGACGGTATCCGGCCTGGCCCACCACTGTTTTCCACGCACTTTCATGCCAAGGACCTTGAAGGATGCGTTGTTTGTGTTTGTCAGGCACAATGCCCACAGGACCCCGTTGCGCCCGCCCTACGACAGCCCATTCAGAGTGTTGGAACCTGGGGATAAACATTTTGTATTAGACTTGGGGGGACGCAGAGAAACAATCTGCATAGACAGGCTTAAGTCCACCTTCATATTAGCAGACGAGCAGGTGGTGTTGGCCCGAGCTCCTCGGCGCGGATGACCCCCACTGAGAACTCCCCAGGTAAATGACTCGTCAGCTCAGTCACAGTGGCATGGTGAAGATGTGTTTCCCCCCAACCCCCCATTGTTCCCCCATAGAGGGATGCGCCTCCAGGATTGCCTCACCGGCACAGCAGCACCTCGGAGCCGGCGACCCCCCGTTACAGCCACTACGGACGTCCCGCTGAAGCCCAAAGGACATGAAGGTTAAGGCCCAGTCTGAGTTTTCGGGGGGGGGGGGGGGCTAGACATTACATTCTTCACTCAGACTGAATGGCACAGGAGGAGATGCTAAAAGGCTGTAGATGGATATGCAGGGCAGACTGTGGTTTTCTCCATAGGACCGCATGAGAATATGCCTTCTCCACCAGACTGAATGATAATACACATTCACCACCGGACTGCATAATAATGCGCCAACAGGGTGGGTGACAAAGGGGATTGTAACTGATGTATTGTGATGTGAACCCCCCAGGTCGCTAGGTGAGGATGTAAGCTATAAAAGATAGATGCCAGCGACTTGAGTTATTCTTCTTCTTGCTGACTGATGGATAGAGAGAGAATAAAGTCTACTCTGAACCAGCTCACTGCCTCGCCTGCTCATTTATCTCTCTACAATATTACACATTACATACATTAGCTTCCTCAACACTCCTCCCCAAAACTACACTTCTTCTTCTTCTTCCTGCTCCCTTTAGGGGTCCCCACAGTGGCTCATCTGCTTCCACCTCACCCTATCCCTTGCATCTTCCTCTGTAACACCAACAATTTCCATGTTCTCCTTTACTACATCCATGAACCTTCTCTGTGGTCTTCCTCTTTTTCTCCTGCCTGGCAGCTCCATCTTCAACATCCTTTGTCCTGCACATGTCCAAACCATCTCAGCCTTGCCTTTCTTACTTTGTCTCCATACCGCTCAACCTGAACTGTCCCTCTGATATACTGATTTCTAATCCTGTCCCTCCTAGTCACTCCCAAAGAGAAGGTCAGCATCCTCAACTCCTCCAGCACTGCCTGCTGTCTTTTTTGTCAGCGCGACTGTCTCCAAACCATACATCATAGCGTGTCTCACTACCATCTTGTAAATCTTCCCTTTCACTCTAGCTGCTATCCTTCTGTCACAAATCACCCCTAACACTCGTCTACACCCACTCCACCCTACCTGCATGCTTTTCTTCACCTCTCATGCATTTTCCATTGCTTTGGATGGTTGACCCCAGGTATTTAAACTCATCGGCGGCTGTGCGCAGGTGTAGTGTGGCCGACTACTGATTGGAGGGTCAGGGGTACGATTCCCGCTCTGTCTGCAGTCTGCACGTTGAAGTGTCCTTGAGCAAGACACTGAACACCCAGTTGCTCCTGGTGGGTCAGGCCAGCACCTGTGCATGCAGCTCCGCCGCTATCAGTGTGTGAATGTGTGTGTGAATGGGTGGATAGCCTGATCTGTAAAGCACTTTGGTCATCCAGAGATGAGAAAAAAGTGCTATATAAGTGAACGCCATTGACCATTCTTCTGCCTTCACTACTTCTATGCCTTACATCTTCACTGTTACACCTGCCTCCCTCTCATTCACACACATGTATTCTGTCTTGCTTCTACTGACATGCATACCGCCACCTCTCCAGGTTCTCTTCCACCTGCTCGCTACTCTCACTACAGATCACAATGTCATCTGCAAACATCATGGCCAACGGACACGCCTGCCTGACCTCATCTGTCAAGTCTGTCCATCACCATGGCAAACAAGAAGGAGCTCAGTTGATCCCTAATTTAATCCCACCTTCACCTTGAATCTATCTGTCTCTTACAGCGCACCTCACCACCGTCTCACTATCCTCATACATGTCCTGCACCACCCTCACATACTTCTCTCTCATTCCTGACTTCCTCATCCAGTACCACAGTTCTTTTCTTGGCACCCTATTATATGCTTTCTCTAGAGCCACAAAAACACAGTGCAACTCCTTCAGACCTTGTCTATACTTCTCCATCAACACTCTTCAATTAAACACTGTATCTGCAGTACTCTTTCTTGGCATGAAACTGTACCGCTCCTCGGTGATTGTGACCTCTCTTCCTAACCGGCTTCAACAGCTCTTTCCCACAGCTTCTTAGTGTGGCTGATCAACTCTATGCCTCTGTAGTTACTACAGGTCTGAGCATCACCCTTTTTCTTGAAAATCAGTACCACTACACTAGGGCTGGGCGATACACCAAATATGTTTGTTATATCGATACATTCTACTATGCGTGATACATACAATGCCTTTATCGCAAATAATGAGCATAAATTGTCATGGCAGTGTAAGCTGTCAGCATTTATTCATCTGGTTGAAGCTTCTCTCTCCTCTCCTCTCACCCAGCTGCACTCAGTCAGTCCCCCTTGTGCCATGTTACATATCAGGGTCATTGCCAGGTCTGTTTTTTTTTTTTTCTTGCAATTTTTTTTCTTTAGAAACTGCTTCTTTTGAGCTTGTTTTTGTGGAACAGATATGCTTGGTTTTTATGCACAATCTGGCAACACTGGCAGAACGTGGGAACAGGAGGAAAAAATGAAATGACACACACATACAGGCTGTAGTGGAAGCAGACTTGAATGAAATAATTTTGAGGAGAAAAAAGCACCAGCTCCAGTAGACTTCAGAAGATAGAAACTAAAAAAATATAGTTTTGCACAAATTATGTCACAAAGCTGTTGTCTTTAAAGGTAGTAGTAGCACTAATTTGCTTCACCACTTGAGATGTCATCCACGATAATATGAAGAATGCATTAAAATCCACTCTCAACATCCTAGGTTGCCCCTACAAAAAAAAAAAAAAAAATTGAAGGAACCAGCCCTAAGAAAATGACTATATGGCTTCTTCATTTGGAAAATTTATCCCATACAACAAAAGTGCAAAATAGAAAGAGATCACAACAGTGGTCACAAATTATACTGCCAAAGACATGGCCCCTATTGTTAAAAACATTACCAAACTGAAAAAATGGACTTTAATTTATATGGTTTTAAATGTCTTTCTCTACAATTCTTGCTTAATGCACTTTTTATTGTGCTGAGTCTTTTTTTATTGGTTTTATTACAGGTCATAATAGGAAGGCCTACCATTATTTATTCTGATTTGTTGCAAATTTATGAGTGGGCTTCTCTGACTGGTTCAATAAAGTTTGCTAAATTTAACTTGATTTTGTCACTACCTTTTTTGAATGCAATTTTTAAAAAATGCAATACATGGGTTTGTTTCTATTACACTGGTCAACACCAAATTTATTGTCTAAGTTTTTTTAGCTGATTTAGGACAATTTTGATGCGCTGAATCCAAAGGTCACATTGGTTTTGCTCAATCAGGTCAACTTTTTGAACTATGGCCACATGTTTTCTTACAATTTTTTTACATGTACGGGTATTTTCGCTTTATGTGATGCAAAATTCTTTTTTATTTCTTGAAATTCTCTGAATTTTGAGCAATGATGATGTAACATTCAATTTACATGTACTTACCTTTATCAATATCTGGTATTCAGTTTACAGTACACCTGTACGACTGCTGTACAACTGCTTATAACTTAACATAAAAACCTGACCTGATCAAGAGAAACGGATGTCATTTTTGGGTTCAGCAGTGCAAAATTGTCTTAAATCAGTTGAAAAAACACAGACAACTTACAAAAAAAAATATTTTTGTTATGTTGTGTTATCATGCCGGTGTCATTTTTTGCAAAGGTTTCCATTTACATTTATACAGTGGTTCAGAAGAGATCTCAAGATATCGTGTTATATGCAGTCATGTGAAAAAATTAGGACACCCCATTAAATATTCAGTTCTTTATTAAAAAATGTTCACATATCTATGTCTAACCTTGTTTTTGTTTTTATTTGCATTTTTAACATTTATTTTAGCCATTTTAAGTAGGAATGAATGTGGGGGTGTCCTAATTTATTCCTCATTATTTGTTTAAAATTACATTTTACAGAAAATTTGAAAGAAGTCTTCAATATATTTTTAACTGATTAGTTGTATTACATGACTCTCCCAGTATTTTTAACATTGATAATAAATTTCCATGTGTCCAAATATGTTTAAAAAAACACACACACAGGCTTACACAGGGTGTCCTAATTTTTTCACATGACTGTATGTGACATAATGCACGGCCCAGGAGACACACACGCAGGCTCAGGATAGATTTAACAGCTTTATTAGCAACAAGAAAGTGTATGGCTGCGTGTCTGTGGAATAAGAATGTATTGGTGGTGGCGTCTGCGTCAGGCACGGGGGCAGGAGGCCGTACAGCCGGACAACCCTGTGGGAAAGAGCAGAGGGAGAAGAGTAACGGGCACCACACCAATACAGGGAATAATGATGGTAGCTGGCTTACTTGGTTGTGACAGGTGGCTGGCGTCGACAAGGGTGGAGCCCAGGAGACAGCGACCTGCGGTACCTGTGGCAGCAGCGTAGAGCCAACGGCGAGGAGATGAAGTCCGCCGCCGGGAATGTCCACCTGTGCACAGGGGAAGGCTAGAGGAGAGAGGTAAGGGGAGCTTACCCAAGATATCTTCACTAGTAGGTTTGAGGTCCGTAGTAGCGAAGGGGCCGAAGTAGAGAGACAGCTTCAGGCCGAAGCCCAGGGCAGAGTGGATTAAATACCTCGCCGCTGACGAGGAGCAGGTGTGCGCGCGGCTGGCGCCGCTGATGAGTGGCAAGTCATAACAGTACTCCCCCCTCTAGCAGCGCCTCCTGGCGATGGTTTTTCCGGGTGCGCTCGATGAAACTCAGAAATGAGTGACCGGTCCAACACCAGCGAGGAAGGCACCCACTGTCTCCACTTGGGTCCATAGCCCTCCCAATCCACCAGGTACTGCAATCCGCGACCCTGGCGTCGGGCGTCCAAGATGTCAGCGACGGTCCAGGCCGGATGGCCACCAATCATCCGGGGAGCGGGGTGCGCCGCAGGTGGAGGTCAGAGGGGGTCAGAGACCACCGGTTTAATTTTGGAGACGTGGAAGGTGGGATGGATGCGGAGGGAGGAGGGAATAGCCACACGCACAGCCACTGGGTTGATGATTCTGGTTATGGGATAAGGGCCGATGAACCGTTGGGCCAGCTTTCTCCTCTCACCCTTTAGGTTTACGTCCTGTGTGGATACCCAAACTTGCTGTCCCACCTGGTAGGCAGGTGCAGGTCTCCTATGTCGGTCCGCCGTAGACTTATTGCGCTCTGCCATGCGTAAAAGCGCATTACGCGCCGTGGACCAAAGGGAACGGCACCGCCTCAGATGTGCCTGGACAGAGGGAACAGCCAACTCGCCCTCCTGCGCGGGGAACAGGGGTGGATCATAGCCCAAGGATGCTTTAAAGGGCGACATCCCGATGGCCGTAGAGCGAGAGGTGTTGTGGGCGTACTCCACCCAGGCGAGGTGAGAACTCCAGGACGTGGGTTTGGATGAGGTAACGCAGCGGAGCGTAGCCTCCAGCTCCTGGTTAGTCCGCTCACACTGCCCGTTAGACTGGGGGTGATGGCCGGAGGAGAGGCTTACCTTGGCTCCCAGGGCGTTGCAAAATGACCTCCAGACGTCCGAAGAAAACTGGGGGCCGCGGTTGGAGACCACGTCGACCGGGATTCCATGCAGTCTGACCACATGCTGGATGAGGAGGTCCGCTGTCTCCAAGGCTGAGGGAAGTCCACGTAGGGGCACGAAGTGGGCGGCCTTGGAAAAACGGTCTACAATGGTCAGAACTGTGTCAAAGTTGTTGGAGACAGGGAGCCCGGTGACGAAGTCCAGAGCGATGTGCGACCAGGGCCTGCCAGGGACGGGCAGGGGCTGGAGCAGACCCGCAGGGGGAGCGTTACCTGACTTATTGGCAGCACAGACGGGGCAGGCCCGGGCGTAATGGGCGGCATCCTTCCACAGGCCTGGCCACCAAAAGGATCGCTGGAGAAGGTCAATCATCCGCGAAGCTCCAGGATGGCAAGTGAGCTTGGAGGTATGGAGCCAGTGTATTACGTCCCCCCGGACGGCAGATGGCACGAAGAGCCTCCCCTCCGGTCCGCCACCAGGGTCCGGTTCCGACTCCTGCGCCCTCCGGATCTTGTCTTCTATGTCCCATGTAACAGCCCCCACGACGCACGACCTGGGCAGGATGGTGTGAGCAACGTCTTCTGCGGCCTCTGGGGCAAATTGCCTGGAGAGGGCGTCGGGCAGGCCGTTCTTGGAGCCAGGCCTATATGTGATGCTGAACTTAAACCTTGCAAAGAACAGGGACCAACGCGCCTGGTGGGCGTTCAGACGCTTGGCAGATCTCAGGTACTCCAGGTTCTTGTGGTCAGTAAGGACCACAAAAGGCAAGGCTGCCCCCTCCAGCCAGTGACGCCATTCTTGCAGGGCAAGCTTGATGGCAAGAAGCTCTCTGTCCCTCACGTCGTAATTTCGTTCCGCCGGGGACAGGCGCCGAGAGAAGAAGGCGCAGGGTCGCTTGACTCCATTGGCTGGGGACCGCTGGGACAACACCGCCCCCACCCCCGTGTCCGAAGCGTCCACCTCCACAATGCACTGCAGCGCGGGATCGACCTGGCTGAGGACCCGGGAGGAGGAGAACTCCGTCTTCAGCGCCTGGAAGGCCGAAGCGGCCTCTTCAGTCCACCGGAACGGGGTCTTAGGAGAGGTGAGGCAGGTCAGGGGCCCGACGATGGCTCCAAAGTTCGGGACAAAGCGGCGGTAGGAATTGGCGAACCCGATGAATTGCTGAACTTGCTTTCGAGAAGTTGGTGTGGGCCAATCCACCACTGCTTTGATCTTCGCTGGGTCCAGAAGCACCTGGTCATGGGAGATGACGAATCCCAGGAAGGAAGTTGTTTTGGCGTAGAATTCACATTTCTCCGCCTTGACGTACAGACGGTTCTCCAGCAGTCTCTGCAGGACCCGCCTCACGTGGACCCGGTGTTCATCCCTGGACCTGGAGAAGATGAGAATGTCATCCAGGTAGACGAATACGAACAGGCCGATGAAGTCCCGGAGGACGTCATTGATGAGGCGCTGAAAGACGGCTGGAGCGTTGGTCAACCCAAACGGCATCACGAGATATTCAAAATGCCCGTTTGGGGTTCGGAAGGCGGTTTTCCACTCATCTCCCTCCCGGATCCGGACGAGGTGGTAAGCGCTGCGGAGATCCAGCTTAGTAAACCAGGTCGCCCCCTGGAGGGAGTGGAAGGCAGTGTCCATAAGTCCATATGTGTAATGACAATAAAGTTGAATCTCATCATCTCATCATAAGGGGCAGGGTGTACCGGTCCTTCTCCGTGATATCGTTGAGAGCTCGATAGTCGATACAAGGACGAAGAGATCCGTCCTTCTTTCCAACGAAGAAGAACCCTGCACCTACTGGAGAGGAGGACGGTCGGATGATCCCAGCACTGAGCGACTCCTTCAGGTAGCTGTTCATTGCCTCCTTCTCCGGCGCTGACAGACTGTAGAGGCGTCCTGAGGGTAAGGGCGCCCCCTGGCGGATGTTAATGGTGCAGTCGTAGGGCCGGTGAGGAGGTAGAGACATCGCCTTGGACTTATTGAAAACAGCACCCAGGTCGTGGAACTCTGAGGGCACTAGGGTGAGATCCGGGGGCGCAGTGTCCTGAGCTGTGGGAGGCGAGGACGGGGCGCAGGCCGCTGATTGGAGGCAGGTACCCATGCAGAAAGTGCTCCACACTGAAACCTTCCCAGTCTTCCAGTCCAAGGCGGGGTTGTGGAGGCGGAGCCAGGGATAACCGAGGATGACAGGTGTTACTGAGGTGGGCAGGACGTAAAAGGAGATATCCTCCCGATGGTTTCCAGAGATGATCACCGGGACAGGGGATGTTTGGTGAGTTACCTTTCCCAGGGAACCTCGGGAGAGATTAACCAGGGCGAGAGGAGTATCGAGGGGGTGACAGTGGATGCCCAGTCGGGTTGCCAGGCTTTGTGAAATAAAGCTACCCTCCGCGCCTGAATCCACCAGTGCATGTGTGAGTTGCCCAGTGAGGTTGTGACAGAAACGGATGGGCAGCGTCAAATGTGTGAGGGGACTTAACCGATTAGCGTCCGCGAGGCCCCCTACAGTAACTCGCGGACCACCTCGTTTGGCTTCTCTGGACAATGCTCCACCATGTGCTGGCTACCTCCGCAATACATGCAGAGGCCCAGGTCACGACGGCGCTTTTTCTCCGCCAGGGGGAGCTTTGTCCGGCCCGTCACCATTGGTTCCGACTCCTCGGAGACCTCCGGCGGCGGCAACGCCAGGGGACGAGCTTGGGGCAGACGTGCAGAGGCGCCCCGCGAGCGAGAAGACTGCTTCCGCTCGGAGGCGCGCTCGCGCAGCCTGTTATCCAAACTGATGGTGAGAGAAATCAGCTCCGCCAGCGTCTCCGGGGTATCCCGTCCAGCCAACTCATCCCTCAGACCGGAATTTAGACTGCGGAGGAAGATGCCGCAGAGCGCACGCTCTTCCCAGCCAACTTCCTCCGCGGTAACCCGAAAGTCGATCGCGTAGTCGGCCGCCAATCGGCTCCCCTGTTGGAGTCCGAGAAGGCGGTCGACCTGGACACTGTCCAAACGCGAATGATTGAACACTTCCAGAAATTGTCGCACGAACTGGCCATAGGTGAGAGTGGCGTAGCTGGGCTTCACCATAATGGCGTAAGCCCAGGTAAGCGCACGACCCTCAAGGAGATTACCTATATAGTCAATTCTGCTATGGTCTGAGTGAAAATCTCCGGGAACGCGAAGAAACACGGACTCACACTGCATAATAAAACCCCGAGCTCCACCCAGCTTACCGCTGAAGCGAGCAGGAGTGGGGATTGGTGTGAACCGTGTTGGCGCACCCGGAGCAGGCTGGACGGCCACCGGAGCCGCAAGAGCCATGCCACCCGGACGAGCCGAGGGGAACGGCTGCTGGGGGTCCAAGCGGTCTAATCGGTTAGTAATGATAATTAATTGATTCAATATCACCTGTTGCTGATGAGCTATTAAATCCACCTGAGCCTCGAGGGTGGAAAGACGGCGTGCGAGCCCGCTGTCTGCCGAGCCGCTCTGCTGAAGCTGTACTGACATAATGCACGGCCCAGGAGACACACACGCAGGCTCAGGATAGATTTAACAGCTTTATTAGCAACAAGGAAGTGTATGGCTGCGTGTCTGTGGAATAAGAATGTATTGGTGGTGGCGTCTGCGTCAGGCACGGGGGCAGGAGGCCGTACAGCCGGACAACCCTGTGGGAAAGAGCAGAGGGAGAAGGGTAACGGGCACCACACCAATACAGGGAATAATGATGGTAGCTGGCTTACTTGGTTGTGACAGGTGGCTGGCGTCGACAAGGGCGGAGCCCAGGAGACAGCGACCTGCAGTACCTGTGGCAGCAGCGTAGAGCCAACGGCGAGGAGATGAAGTCCGCCGCCGGGAATGTCCACCTGTGCACAGGGGAAGGCTAGAAGAGAGAGGTAAGGGGAGCTTACCCAAGATATCTTCACTAGTAGGTTTGAGGTCCGTAACAGCGAAGGGGCCGAAGTAGAGAGACGGCTTCAGGCCGAAGCCCAGGACAGAGTGGATTAAATACCTCGCCGCTGATGAGGAGCAGGTGTGCGCGCGGCTGGCGCCACTGATGAGCGGCGAGTCATAACAGTATGTCGTGTATCACGATAATGTGGAGGTAATGGAACAGGCGAGATGCAACGAGCTGGAAGGGTACAAGGTTTTATTTCCTCCAACATAATGAGACACACATTGTAGCTAAGTGAGCTACTGTGCTGCTGAGGCATGTATAGCAAGCGCTTTCATACACGTTATACAGACAGAGAGAATACATGGCACATTAGCATAGTGATATACATATCAGTCAATACATATCATTAGCGTGACCAACTGGTGCCCGGATGTCTTCTCCCTCATCCAGGGGTGTATACACAACAGTCCATTGTTCTGATTGGCCCCTGGGGCTCTTCGTCCGTATGTAAATTATCCTTCGTTTCCTCCAGCCCTGCTGAGTGTGAAATAGTGTCAGTCTGCAGTGTGCTGGGTCACCACAATAAAACCCTAAATGTATCCCAATACATGTTAAAAGCCATATTGCCCAGCCCTAAACTGCACTTCGTCACTCCTCAGGCATCCTCTCACTCTCCAAGATTGTGTTAAACAATCTACAAAATCCACGGCCATCCCTCTGAAACATTTCCATATGTCCACGGGTATGTCATCTGGACCAACTGCCTTTCCACGCTTTATCCTGTTCATAGCTGCTCTTACTTCTGCCTTGCTAATCCTTGTAACTTCCTGGTTCATCATCTTTCCTTCCTCCATCCTCCTGTTTCTCTCATTTTCTTCATCCATCAGCTCCTCAAAGTACTCCTTCCGCCTTCTCAACACACTCTGTTCACTCATTAGTACATTACCGTCTCTGCCCTTAATTAACCTAATCTGGTGAACATCCTTTCCAGCTCGATCTCTCTGTCTAGCCAAACTATACAGGTCCTTTTGTCGTTCCTTAGTGTCCAGTCTCTCATACAACTATATGCCTTTTCCTTTGCCTTCACTGTCTCTCTCTTTGCCATACCCCCCGACTTAGAGTATTCCTGTCTTTCTTCATCTCCCTATCCCACTTTTTCTTTGCGCACCTCTTCCTTGAAATCATAAAAGCACTGAGATCGCCTGACCTTTCATATCAACAGTAACTCCGAGCACAGCCTGGATGTAGACCCACATGAGGATCATTGCATGTGAATTTGAATATCCAGAATTGCAGACAGGCTGGCATATGACGGATTCATAAGCTTATTTCGCTTTCTGGAATGTGTTTTTCTCCCCACTTTTTCCTCCAGATGAACCAAAGGCACAAACTGAGGACATCTTATTATGCAAGAACAAACACAAGACTTTTTTTTCTCTTTTCAGAATTATACAGATTATTGAGTAGCAAACATTAAAGCATAACTGTTGGTTACTCATTGTAATACAATGACTGAAATAAAAACATTAGCATAAAGGCTTGAGGAAAAATGTGTACTTTACATGTGATATTGTAGTTAACAATCCCTTTAACTGTAATAGCTCTATCATCACATATAAGACTTTGCTGAAACAATAGCAGTACTACATTTAATAGATATAGCAAATCCTGATTGTGAACATAGCTTTTGAAGTAGCACACCAGGCTCAAGAACAAGACTGGAAATGTTATCCATTTATCTGACTGGCATCAGCTGTTTCATTCATGCCTTACAATCATTAGCTCATTCACACCTGACACCCAACACTAAATCGTATTCTTATAAGCATAAATGCATCAGATTCTGACTTTTTTCAGCAGTGCCTTCCATCTTTAGGATCCTCACTTTAATGTTTATATATGTGCTTGTAATCCATAATCACTGTTGCTAGTTTGGTGTTTCCAAAGACTGTCTCTTCCCCAGTTATGATCAGTGACTTGTTATATAATGGTCATTCACAACATCTTTGACTGTGTTGATGTGGCAAACCAATGCAAACTTGCAGCAACTACAGAAGGTTTATAGAAATTGTTGGCAGTAAAACAAATGGATGAACTTCAGCTGTCAAAGTACCTGGCACCAGACCAAACAAAACTGACACCCCAAAGAAACACAGGAAATCCAGACACACATCAACATTTCAGCCTGAGGCAGGCCGACATTGCCTTGACTGTTGAGTTATGAGTAAATACTGCACGGGAGTCTGAAGAATGTGCAGCACAAAGATAGAAATGAAGGCTGAGCTGTTCAGAGTGACCAGAAGAACAGGCCACATGTGCTTTACCTACAGTCAGCAATACTTAATATAAGCCGCAATCCACTGGTATCGCTCCATCCAGCAAACAGATTACACACCTGGCTGAAACCAAAATTAAAAAACAAAACAAAAAAACATTACCACAATATTACTTCTGGGTAGTCGTGGTATGAAACAGATGAGGGGCCCATGCTGAAGAAAAGGCACAACATACATCTTTATCTGTGTCCACTTAAAAAAGGTTATCGTTCCTATTGCTCAAATGTTACCTGATAAATGTCCTGGTAGCTCTCAATATTTCCACTGCGGGTGGTGCATTTGTCATCATTGAGATGGTGAGCAGAGTAGGGCACAGATGGGAACTCCTCCCTCGCAGTGGCGTTGACGTATGAGCTGCAGGTCAAAGCAGACGAGCATGTGTGATGGATAACCCCTTTGGGTCTGGATCTTAACCAGAGAGAAGCTGAACTCATGAAAAGGGCCAGGAACTAATGAAGTACTACTGAAAAGCTGCAGAACAATAAAATGACACAGCATTAATTAGATCAAGTCTTTTAATGAAATTACAGTTTCAGACAAGCCACAGTTACCTATATGCTGACAGAGTGGAGTAGTGTGCCAGTTGCCTTCATCTGATTTGACAATGCACAAAGGTGGGGCTAACAAATTTGACAGATGGGTAGGCTTTGGGACTGGCATGTGTGGATAGGGCCAAAAAGTCAAAAGTCACAGGGTTGGTATATGTCTGCACCTCTGCTGAGTATCTTCTAGTTTTGAAAAAAATATTTTTTTGAAGGGGTCATTGATAAATATTATCTTTTTGTAGGTTTTAACCTTCTGAAATGTGTCTGTCGGTCATCTGATTAGGAAAAAAAAATATCAAAACACTAATTTCTCTTAAAAAAAATACACAGACTTTATTTCAGTTTTCTTTCCAAGAAGTTGTTTTTACTCTTCCATGTTTGCATCAGGATGTCATAAATGGTAAACCCAGCCCAGCACTGTCCTTAATATCCACCCGGTGTTCTATTATTGGCCAGCGTAGCCAGCGGCGGCTCACAGAAGGAGACAAGGGAGGCAGAGCTTCCTCAGAAATTTGAGAAGAAAAAGAGAAGAAATGTTACATACATTGTGATAATGATAATAATTTTATATTACATGTATATTATTGTGTAACATGTAGTCCTGTTAGAAGTCCTCAGGAAGAAAAAACAGGCTTACCGCTGAGGGCCAATCAGAAATTAGTTAGTTTTTGTTGCTATGTAAAATGTAAGGAGGCCAGCATCCTTTGTGAAATTATCAGTGAAGAGAAAGGAGTGGATTTTACCATGGATGGCTATGAATTAAATTATATAAATAGAAAAGTGAAAAAAGGAGGAGGAGTTGCAATTTATGTTGACAAGAGCTTGCAATACAAGGTTGTTGAAAATCTGTCAGTAACCGTGGATGATTTATTTGAATGTATTACAATAGATAGATAGATAGATAGATGTACTTTATTGATCCCAAACTGGGAAATTACAGTGTAACAGCAGCATGACAGTTGACAGCCAAACAACAGAAACAAACACGACAGACAAAGGGATTACCCATGGAAAGTAAAAAAGAAACTAACACAACTATAGAACCTATATACATCATAGCTTAATATATGATGATGACCCGTATAAACACATGAATCATCCCATCCCAATAGAAATCTGTCTGGACAATGTGAAGAATATAGTAGTGAGCTGTGTATATAGAACACCTGGATCAAACACTGACTTATTTAAGGACTGGATGGAAAAAATGTATGCAAAACTAACTCATAAAGTTATGTTCATCTGTGGGGATTTTAATATAGATCTTATGAATTCAAAACAACATAGTTTGACAGAAGAATTTGTCAACATAATGTACAGTATGGGCTTACATCCAACAATTACTGGACCTAGCAGAATCATGTCACACAGTGCCACACTAATAGATAACATATTCACAAACGTTATGGAAAATAATATCAGGAGTGGGCTTTTATTGAATGATATCAGTGACCACCTGCCGATTTTTGTTGTCTATCAATGTGATTATAGGAAGAAAAAGTATACCAAAAATATTAAATATAAAAGAATAAGAACTGAAGAATCTATGTATTTACTGGCAAAGGAATTATTAATACAAGACTGGAAGATAGTTTATGATGAAAGTGATATAAATAAAGCATATGATAAATTTTTACAAATATTTCAATCATTGTACAATAAAAACTGTCCTATAAAACAATACAGTGATAGACAACAAAACAAAAATAATCCTTGGGTCACCAAGGGATTACTAAATGCATGTAAAAAGAAGAATACATTATACAAACAATTCATTAAGTGCAGAATGGTGGAGGCTGAGACCAAATATAAAAGATATAAAAATAAGCTTACTAATATAATGAGGACTTGTAAGAAAGACTACTACAACAGAATATTAGAGGATAATAAAAATAACTTAAGAGGAATATGGCAAGTACTCAATGGGATTATTAGTAATCGACCTAAGAATGCTAATTATCCAGAATATTTTATTGAAAATGGCAATTTGATAAATAATATGGAGGATGTGGTTAGTGGTTTCAATAAATTTTTTGTAAACGTTGGTCCTGAATTAGCAAAATCAATAGTGACAACAGAAACAAACAACAGTGGTTCTGTAAATGAAATAGAAGATAGAAATCCAAACACAATCTTTTTGGGTGCAGTTACTGAAAAGGAAATTATCGAGACTGTGAGTAAATTTAAGAACAAAAAATCAACGGACTGGAATGAAATTGACATGACAATAGTGAAAAAAGTAATTGAAGGAATTGTTAAACCACTCACCCACATCTGTAACCTATCATTTCAAACTGGTAAATTTCCAAACAAAATGAAAATAGCAAAAGTAATACCACTATACAAAACAGGAGACAGTCATTATTTCACAAATTACAGGCCAGTCTCTTTACTCTCACAATTCTCCAAAATACTTGAAAAAATCTTCACTAAGAGACTGGATGATTTCATTGAAAAACACAACCTCCTTACGGACAGCCAGTATGGTTTTAGAGCAGATAAATCTACATCTTTGGCACTGATCGAACTTATAGAAGAAATTACTAGTTGTATAGATAAAAAAAAAAAGTTTGCTGTAGGAGTATTTATAGATTTAAAGAAAGCCTTTGACACCATTGACCACAGAATTCTACTAAGGAAACTGGAAAGGTATGGGATAAGAGGGGTCAGACTGAGTTGGGTGGAAAGTTATTTAAGTAACAGACAACAATTTGTACAAATTGGTGAGCACAAATCACCCTTCATGGACATCACTTGTGGTGTGCCCCAGGGGTCAGTTTTGGGACCCAAACTCTTTATCTTGTATATAAATGACATATGCCAAGTATCAGAAATTCTGAAATTTATTTTGTTTGCGGATGACACAAATATCCTTTGCACTGGTGAGAATTTGCAGCAGGTTTTAGAGGTGGTCACAACTGAAATGAAAAGGTTAACGCAGTGGTTCAACAAAAATAAACTATCTCTAAATCTGAAAAAAACAAAGATTATGTTGTTTGGAAATTATAAAATAAATCATGAAATAATGGTAACGATAGATGATACCAGAATAGAAACAGTACAGGAAAATAAGTTTCTGGGGGTGACGCTAGACAATAAAATCTGCTGGAAACCTCACATCAGTCACATCCGGGCCAAGTTGGCAAAATGTATAGGGATATTGGGGAAGACAAGACACATCTTGGACTATAAATCATTGTTCTTACTGTACAATTCACTGTTTCTACCTTATCTTAACTACTGTGTAGAAGTCTGGGGAAACACCTACAAGACCAACCTACAGTCAATATGCACATTACAAAAAAGAGCTATAAGGATAATAAATAATGTAGGATATAGAGGCCATACCAGTTCATTGTTTTTAAAGTCACATGTCATAATGTTCATGGATTTAGTTAAATTTAAGACAGCACAAGTCATGTACAGGGCAATTAATAATCAACTCCCAACTAATATACAAAAAATATTTTAAAAAAAAGAGACAATGATTATAATTTGAGAGGAGACTTAAACTTTACAAAACCCAAGATACGAACAACTAAGAAAAGTATGTGCATATCTGTCTGTGGGGTGGATTTGTGGAACAGTCTGGAGCCAGAACTGAAACTATGTACAAACAGAAATCAATTCAAAAAGAGGTATAAACATTATTTGCTGAAAGGATATATGTTAGAAGGGTAGTATTTATATGTACGATTCACTATGCTCACTCTGGGACACTATGGAATGGTGGGTGGGACAGCACTGTATATATCTGTGTTGTTTGGAGCTGGTTTTGATGTATGGACTGTATGTATGTTGGGATGGCTGGGTGTTAATGTTGATATGTACAAAAGATAGTTAATTGTTTACTTGGGGTCTTAAATGTGGTAATTTGTATATATTTCACATGGGTTGTATTTATGGAAAAGAGGAGTTGGAATTATTAAGTGTTCAGTTGGACTGGGTTCTGTTGGGCAGCACGGTGGTGCAGTGGTTAGCACTGTTGCCTTACAGCTAGAAGGTTCCTGGTTCAAATCCCCAGGCTGGCAGGGGATGGAACCTTTCTGTGTGGAGTTTGCATGTTCTCCCTGTGCTGCGTGGGTTTACTCCGGGGGCTCCGGTTTCCTCCCACAATCCAAAGACATGCATATTAGGTTAATTGGTTGTTCTAAATTGTCCCTAGATATCTGTTTCCTATAGGCCCTTAGAATAGAGGGTTAGTACTAGTGAAAGCGCTTTGAGTGGTCTTTGTGACTAGAAAAGCGCTATATAAGTGCAGGTTAGTTAGTTAGTTCACTTCTTCCTTCTCCCTTTCGAACACTGTTTACTGTTACTTTATTGCACTTGTCATTTGTTTTTTTGTTTTACTTTTTTGTTCGAAATAAAGTATCTATCTATTTAGCGACTCAGAAATCAGTTTATGCTTGTTGTTATGGAAAACTCACTATCTCCTTGAAGAAAAGGAATGAAGGAGGTGAGGCTCTAACCAATCAGTCACTTTTTTGATGTCACCATAGTGACATACAGTGGTGTGAAAAAGTGTCTGCCCCCTTCCTGATTTCTCATTTTTTTTGTATGTTTGTGTGGAAGGGGTAGTATGGTGAAGGAGGTTACCCAGTTAGTGGAACTAAACCAATTACCTCTCTCATTAACCTCCAAAAAACAAACTCCTTTTAGGTTCCAAATACGAGGGTGAGCAGTACTTAGTAACCATCCAACACCAAGGTTTCAAGCACAAACATTTATTACAAAAGGTAAAATCGGACAAAAGTCACAAATGTTGCCAGTGTAACCTTAAAAATACGACAGCCTTTAAAAAGGCAAAAGTCATTAAAACGTTCTTTAACCAGTCCCCGAGTCTCCCTGCCATACTCCAGGCCTTGTCCTCGTTATCTTCAATCGAATCCACACCAAACAGGCCCACACATCCAGGAATCTTCCTCCCTCACACCTAAAAGAAGGGAAAGTGGCCAGCAGTCTATTCTTCACACACAAGGATCAGTTCCACCCAGACCTCCAACAATGACTAGTGTATTGGATTAAAAAAGTTACAGCTTTGGCAGAAGCAGGAGCTTCGGCCCTCCCCGCACCCAAGGCCTCCAATACACTTCTAATCATCACACTGGAACTGCTTGGAAGCTGCTGCAGATTATCCAGCCGTCTGGGAAGATGGTGGGCCTCAGTTCAGGTGAAGAAAAGACTCACTCAATGCAGATCTCTCCCTGCTTATGCAGGAAATGGGAAAACCCGCCCCCGTATTCCCAATGGGCCATGTGGGCAGCCTGTAGCAGTCTATTGGCTGGTTCAGTCTGTCAGTCAATGCCTGAGTTTCTCACTCATTGTGTCCAGCTGTGTTCAATCACTCAAAAGCATGCATATAAAAAGAACCAAGAAAACACTACACACCAAATAATCATAATTATCAACAACACAAAAGTGTAAACATGCAAAAGTACAATATTTTTTTTTTTGTTACTTCTTTGTACCCGTAGGTAGATTTGTTTTGCAGTCTGGTGACTTCCATATTTACAAGCCACCAGCTGCCGGTTGCTGCGTGCGCAAGCGCCCCATATTCCTAACCTGCATGTTTTTAGCATGCAGGAGGAAACCGGAGAAATCCCGGAGTAAACCCATGCAACACGGGAAGACCATGCAAACTCCGCACGGATCACTGTTGGTCGGGGGATGGGATTGAACCCACGATCTCACGATCCCCCGGCCAAGGGTAAACTGTGCTGCCACAGTGCTAACCACTGCGCCACCGTGCAGCCCGATATACAATAAGATTAATATATCCAAACACAGCATGACACTCAGCTTGACATTCCCCAACAGTTTACCATCGGCAGTCCCTGCCAATGACTATTGTCTATAACGAGCCAGTCGTTGACCTAAATTTACTCTAGTTGACCAGCGTGGCAAATCCTGCATCCTGCCTGGCTCGTCTGGCACTCAAACCCTTGTGGGAAATACAGGATTGGGAGTGGAACACCAAGGTCTTTTTCCTGAGAATGACTTTCCTTTGACATCTCAACTACACAGCCAACACAAGGTTTAAGGGCATTCCTATGCAGGGTCTTTTCCCTACCGCCCCTTTCTGGCCTTACCCTGTAAACCAGCCCTGTATCTCCAACCATTCCCACCACCACATAAGGTTCTGGATCCCACCAGCTATGCAGCTTTCCCTGAACCTCTCTGCTCCTGTCCTAATAGCTCTTCTCTTGACTGGCCACAGCCCCCATTTTCCAATGGGCCAAATCATATGCAACGTTAAGCCTTTTGTGATGCTCAGTGACCCAAGTTGCTACATTTTGATGAAGCTGAAAGGGGGCAACTCCCATACCAACATCCACAGGGAGCCTAAGATGATGGCCAAACATCAAATATGCTGGGGAAAAACCTGTTGCACTATGTACAGTGTTATTATAGGCTTGCAAAAGCTCAGGAAGATATTCTGGCCAACTTCCCTGTTTATCTGCCTCAAGAGTGTGCAACATGTTAAGCAGCGCCTGATTAAATCTCTCAACCCCGCCATTACCAGCCGGATGGTAGGGAGTGGTTCTGCTTTTGTAAATGTTGTACACATCACACAGCCGTTTCATCAAATCAGACTCAAAGTTTGACCCCTGATCTGAATGGAACTGTGAAGGGCAGCCAAAAATCTGAATTATGTTCATCCAGATTGCCTTGACAGTTGTTTTCCCTGTTTGATCACAAGTGGGCACAGCCCAAGCATACCGCGTGAACATATCTGTCATAACAAGAATGTTCTGGTAGGCGTCCATAGGTCTGCCCAAAGAAAGAAAGTCAAGAGCAACAACTCCTAGGGGATATGACACAGAGATGGGTTTTAAAGGAGCCTTGGGTTCAGTTTTATCCTTTTGTAAGCTGCAGCAAACACACCCACAATTGAACCCCCGTACCTCATCCTCCATATTAGGCTAAAAGAAGAAACGCCTCATGACTGACAGTGTCCTTTCCACACCAGCATGTGCAGCAGCCTGGTGGTATTTCTCCCAAACAGTCTTACACCTGGAGGTTGGACAGATGACCTGTGAGCGTGGCTCATAGGTGTAAGGGTCAATAGTCTTTCGGCACAATAATCCATTTTCAAGGCAGAGTTTCTTACGGTGGTGCAATAGCCGCTGTGCCTTTGCAGACAAGGCTTTCTTCTCTAGCCTTGCTGGCCAATATCCCCTTTCCACATACCTTTTGACAGGTCTTATGTCCTCATCACAATCTTGCAATACCCCCCAGTCCTCATTTCCACACTCCAACATGTTGTCCTGGTTCATTGATGCAGACACACCAACTCTGTTGACAGCAACCGATGGACTTCCATTTCTTGTAGAGGGGACAACAGTTACAGGAAATCTGGACAAAGCATCTGCATTTGTGTTCTCTTTACCTGGCCGGTACTTCACTTCAAAGTCAAAGGAGGCTAGCTGTGCAACCCACCTCTGTTCCGTGGCACCCAACTTGGCTGACTGTAAATGAGCAACGGGGTTGTTATCTGTGTAGACAATAAACTTAGCTCCAGTGAGGTAGTCTTTGAATTTTTCTGTAATGGCCCACTTCAACCCCAGAAGTTCCAACTTAAACTAACTATAATTAGCATCATTCTGTTTGGTGGGGTGCAGGGCATGACTAGCATATGCTATAACCTGTTCATGTCCATTCTGTTTTTGAGCCAACACTGCCCCCAACCCATGGTTGCTAACATCAGTGTACATAATGAATGGCAACGTGAAATCAGCATATGCCAATACTGGAGCTTGGGTTAATACAGTCTTTAGATGATCAAAGGATGACTGACACTCCTCTGTCCATTCCACTTTTCATCCACTAGAACATTTATCATTGGAAATGCCAGCCAATAATGTATTCATTGGCTGGACAATCCTAGCAAAGTTTGGAACAAAACGTCTATAATATCCAGCTAAGTCAAGGAATGCTCTTACCTCCTTGGCAGTGGAAGGTGCAGGCCAGTCAACCACAGTAGAGATCTTTGATAGGTCCAGACGAACTCCTTGTTTATCTACGACATGACCCAGGAATTTCACCTGTCGTTGGAATAGGTTGCACTTGTCAAGCCTCAATTTCAGTCCATGCTTATACAGTCTAGCAAAAACTTCCTGCAGATGTTGAAGATGTGTTGTAAAATCTGGGGAGTACACTAGGGCCTTTTCCACTAGCACGCTTTAGCGCAACACGGGACGGCTCAGCATGCTTTGTACACTTTTCCACAAGCCCCAACACGGTTTAACAGCCGCAATTCTCAGCCCCGCTGAACGGCAGGGTACAGCAGTGCTGAGCTGTGCCGTGTTGTGACGTTAACAGACTGGTCGCCGCTGATTGGTCAGGTCGTAACCGGCGCTGATTGGTCAGGTTGTAACCGCCCCTCTCCTCCTCCTCATCTACCAAATCTTCACGACCTTCTCAATAAAGTTTTTGAAAAAAAAAAAAAAAAAGAATCTTCACGACCGCCTTTACTCAGCACGCAACCACTGTTGGCAGTTCCTTTTCAGTGTATTGCTGTGCTATTTTCATTTATTCTCTATCAAAAATGGCTTCGTGTAATAAGGGTGTTCCATGGACCAGTAAGGAGCTGCAGTGTCTGTTCACTGCATTGTCAGACGAACGTATGAAGCGCGAGTTAGACGGAGCCGCCCGGAATGAAAAAATATACCGGGAGGTCTCGACATCGGAGTCCTTTAACGGTGAGTTTTAATTTTTTTTTATTGTGCGTTTTTTCGCAAATATATTCGGTAAGACGCTCAGTTTATTTATGCAATAAAAAAGCTGTTCATTTGTGGATGGATCGCTGCTTTATTGCAGCACAATGCAGACTAAAGCTTTTATTTTAATTATTCATGTGAACAATACGCTGAAATAAGCTTATGTATTCTTGTTAAAAACTATTGTCTTTTCTGTATATCTTGCACTTACGTGCTGTATTTTATTGTGTGCATTTTCCTTGTAGAATCATCCCACGCGTCCGCCGCGACAGCCCGCACGGATTATTCAACCGAGCCATCCTGACCCACAGCTGGCAGAGACGCCTTCATTCATCCGAGTCGTGACCCAGTTTGGGAAGCTGGTGTAGACACTCAGTGGTCGGCGTGTATAAAATGTCGATTAACCTTCATGTTGTGTTGCAAAGTTTTTTTTTTCTTTTAATATTTTGTATATAATAAAATGGAATTGTTTTGGAAAGTGTGGTTTGTCTGTTATAACACTGAATTATAAAACAGTATAATTACATAGAAATTCCATTGCCTAGTCTGATCAAAATGATACTTATCTTCCTGTCAGGGTCAACCATTGTAAAGGTAATGTAATTTTTAACTAGACCAAAAAAGAAATCTTTTTGTAAGCTTTCTGTTCTTTTTATTGAAATATCATAAAAAATTAGCCCCACATGATCCAGTTCTAAACTTTGGGTACATTTTTTATGTTAACTTATAAGAAGTTGCACAGTTGGACTTTAAAATGCAGCAGGAGAGACTGATCAAGCTTACAAGTCAAAGTATGTAAAAAAGTAAGTATATGTAAATTGAATGTTCTATCGGCATTCCAAATTCAGAGATTTACAATACTTTAGAAGGAGTGTAGCATCATCTAAACGGAAAATAATAATACTGTTGTTCCAAACGTTGACCTGAAGGTGAAAAACATGAATTTTTTTAATTCAGTACATCCAAAATGCCCTAGGATGTAAAAAATAATAATTTGGTGTAGGCCAGTGTGCCACCGTCTCATTATTTAATACGAATAAAAACAAGTTTCAGCTCATTATTTCTAGGTCATTTGGCAGTTAATTCAAAACAAAAGTGACTTGTGTTGTTGCAGCTTAATTATGAGATAAAATTCATTGTGAGATAAATCCACAGAGCGAGCAAGGCAATAATCCTTGGATCCTTTTTTGTCTCGTGTAAATAAGGACTCAGTCGGGTGCGTAACGTCACGGGAGTGTGGCCCCGCCTCGCTGAGAATCTGCTGCTGCCCCGCTTCTAAAACCTCCTAAAAAAAAAAAAACAGCACAAGCACAACACTGTGCTAATGGAGACAGAAGCATTCCGAGCCGTACTGAAGTGAATCGAGCCGTACCGAGGTGTGCTGGGCTAGTGGAAAACAGGCTATATTAAGTCTACTGCGTCTTTTGCATTCAATACTATTAGATCGTCACGTTTTTTTTGCTATCTCTGCGAGCAGCCCTGCTTAGGTTATACAGTCTGACAGCTGTAGGTAGGAAGGACCTGCGAAACCTCTCGGTTGCGCACCTAGGATGATGTAGTCTACTACTAAATGAGCTCCTCAGTGCGTTCAGTATGTCCTGCATAGGGTGGGACTCGGACTCCAGCAGAGATGACAGTTTAGCCACCATCCTTCTCTCTCCTATCTCCTCCACTGGATCAAGGCGTTTCCCCAGGACAGAGCTAGCTTTCTTGATTAGTTTGTTCAGTCTCGTCCGATCGGCTGCTGTAATGCCACTGCCCCAGCAGACCACTCCAAAAGTGATGGCTGATGCCACCACTGTGTCATAGAATGTCTTCAGCAGCACCCCTTCTACACAAAAAGACCTGAGCCTCCTCAGTAGGAACAGCCTGCGCTGTCCGTTCTTGTAGAGTATGTCGGTATTGTGTGACCAGTCTCGTTTATTGTTCAGATGAACACCCAGGTACTTGTAGGATGTCACCATCTCAATGTCTGTTCCCTGGATATCTACTGGTGCTGTGAGGGGTTGTCCTTGCCTGCGGCAGTCCACCACCAGCTCCTTAGTTTTCCTCGTGTTGATCTGGAGGTAGTTCTGATGGTACCAGTCCACGAAGTCCTGGATAAGTCCTCTGTACTCAGCTTCATCTCTTGGAGATGAGGCCGACGATCGCAGAGTCGTCAGAGAACTTCTGTAGATGGCATGTTGTGTGAGAAGTCCGCAGTATAAAGGGTGAACAGGAAGGGAGCCAAAACAGTTCCCTGGGGGACCCCCGTGCGACCGATGATCATGTCGGACACACAATCCTGGGTTCTCACAAACTGTGGCCGGTTAGTGAAGTAGTCCAGTATCCATGATGACAGGTGGTGGTCCACCCCTGCAGACAGCAGCTTATCCTTCAGGATCATCGGTTGGATGGTGTTGAAAGCACTAGAGAAGTCAAAGAACATGATCCTCACCACATTCCTGGGCTTCTCCAGGTGGGACAGAGAACAGTGAAGGAGGAAGATCACTGCATCCTCCACCCCAATGCCATGCTGGTAGACGAACTGGAGTGGATCCATCGCTGGTCCCACCAGGGGGCAGAGGTGAGCAAGGAGCAGTCTCTCCAGGGTCTTCATCATGTGAGACGTCAGGGCCACTGGTGTGTAGCTGTTCAGGTCTTTGGGGTGGGAAGTCTTTGGTACAGGTACCACACAAGATGTTTTCTACAACTGTGGTACCCTCCCCAGCTTCAGGCTCAGGTTGAAGATGTGCTCCACAATCCCACACAGCTGGTCTGCACAGGATTTGAGGAGCTTCGCGCTGATGCCGTCCAGTCCCGAGGCCTTCCTCACCTTGATCTTCCTCAACTCCGTCCTCACCTGGGTCTTAGTGAGGGTCAGGTTGGGGGGCTGTGAGCTGGGAGCGGGGGGGTGTTGGTGGAGTGGGGTGTGGACAGCAGGTCTCGATGACTTTAGAGGCAGCAGTGGTTGTTGTGCAGTCGGGGGGGAGGGCAGTTGGTCAAACCTATTAAAAAACAGGTTCAGATTGTTTGCCCACTCCCTGCCTCCCGTGGCCTAGGAGGAGGTATTCTGGAGCCCAGAGATGGTTTTGAGGTTTCTCCAGACCCCGCCGATGTCGCTCTGTCGCAGCTTGTCCTCCATCTTCTTCCTGAAGCTGTCCTTGCCTTCTCTGATCTTCCTCCTCAGCTCCCTCTGTACGAACTTCAGCATCTCCCTGTTCCCCGACCTGAAGATCCTCTTCTGCTCTCTCAGAAGTGTTTTTATCTCAGGGTTGATCCAGGGTTTGTTGTTCGAGCAACACCGCATGGTCTTGGTGGGTACGGTGTTGTCCACACAGAAGCTGATGTAGTCCGTGATGGTGTGAGTGAGGCCATCAATGTCCTCACCATGTGGATCGCAGAGCTGCTCCCAGGCAGTGGTTTCAAAACAGTCCTTTAGCGCGTCCATTGCCTCCTCAGACCATAACTTCACTGTGCGCATGACCAGAGGTTGTCTGTGTACTAGGGGTTTGTACACCGGCAGGAGATGAACCAAGTTGTGATCCGATCTCCCGAGTGGGGGGAGTGGTGATGAGGTGTACGCCTCCTTAGTATTTGCATAGAATAAGTCCAGTGTTTTATTGTCTCTAGTGTGGCATGTGACATACTGGGTGAACGTGGGTAGAATGGGGGACAGTGAAATATGGTTGAAATCACCTGAGATGAGGAGAAGAGCATCTGGGTGTTCTGTCAGCAGCCTGCCAGTTACTGAATGAATGACGTCACGTGCTGTCAGATAAAAGTCACAAATGTTGCCAGTGTAACCTTAAAAATACAACAGCCTTTAAAAAGGCAAAAGTCATTAAAAATGTTCTTTAACCAGTCCCAGAGTCTCCCTGCCACACTCCAGGCCTTGTCCTTGTTATCTTCAATCGAATCCACACCAAACAGGCCCACACATCCAGGAATCTTCTTCCCTCACACCTAAAAGAAGGGAAAGTGGCCAGCAGTCTAGTCTTCACACACAAGGATCAGTTCCACCCAGACCTCCAACAATAACTAGTGTATTGCATTAAAAAACTTATAGCTTTGGGCAGAAGGCTTCTGCCCTCCCCGCACCCAGGGCCTCCAATACACTTCTAATTAGTGATGGGAAGGCAGGCACCGGTGCTCTGAACAGTGATCCGATCTTATCCAGGAAATATTTGGCAAGGCGTGACTCGTGACGTATGTGTTGACGTTGGACCATATGACTGGTTCAGGAAGCCGTTCCCCGTCCCTCACATTTTGTTTTGTCATGTTTGACTGTATAAGGGATTTGTCACAGCCAATTTTCAGATGGAGCCAGCACCAAAAACACGGACTCCTTCCGTTTGGGAACAGTTAAAGCTCGTTTCTCCCACTGATATATTTTTGACAAATAGTGGCTATTGATTGCAACTAAGGCGATGGCTTAGTGGTAGTATATCTGTTTTGCAAGTGGGAGACCTAGGTTTGAATCCCAGCTGTGTCATTCTTTTAATTTCATTTTTATTTGCAAGGTATTTATTTAGCGAATGCAAAGTCCTTAAGCCAAGCAGTTGCCTCCTGGTTTGCTGTATGGAGGGTGTGTAATCCTCCTTCCAGTCTTTGGAGCGGGCAAGCCTCTATGATGTGTTCCATTGTTTGCTCCTCTCCACATGCGCACAGAGGGCTAGGGCTACTGCCCCATCTGTAAAGGCTGGCCAAGCAGGGGCCATGTCCAGTCCTGAAGCGATTGAGTGTAGACCACTGTCTCCTTGGGAGGTTGGTGCCCGGGACCTGTTGGTTGGGGTTTATCACCAGCTGTTTGTTTGGGACCTCCTTGGTCTCCCATTCCTCTTGCCAAGCTGTCTGGATGGTAAAGTCAGCTGGGGGAGGGTTTTTCCAAATCGGCCGTCTGGATGAAAGTCGGGCAGTGGGTGGAGTGTAGATATCTGCATGGATTGGTAAGTGAGGAGAATCTTTAACTTTTTGGAGCATCCTTTGAGTTAATGCTGCTCGCCGGATGTGTGGAGGGGCTATGTTTGACAGTACAGAGAGCCAGGGGAGTGGTGTTGAGCGGATTGTTCCAGTTATAGTTCTCATGGTTGTGTTGAGCTGGGTGTCTACATGGTGTGTGTAAGATGACCTGGACCAGACAGGGGCACAATATTCTGCTACAGAGTATGAAAGGGCCAGTGCTGAGGTGCGCAGGGTGGAGACTGCCGCCCCCCATTTTGCACCAGCGAGCTTGCAGAGCAGGTTGTTTCGTACCTTCACCTTAGCAGCCGTCCCCTTTAGATGTTCCTTGAAGGATAAGGTCCTATCAAGGGTCACTCCAAGATAAGTTGGATTTGGGGCATGCTTAAGCTTGAGTCCGCTCAGGTGGATGTTTAGTTCTCTGGCAGCTTTTGCATTGTGGAGATGGAATACACTGGAGACGGTTTTTGCTGGGCTTGGTTTTAGACGCCAGATTTTGCAGAACTGGTCCAGTTTGGCAAGATCTTCCGTGAGCACCCGTTCCAGTGGTTCAAAGTCTGGTGCTTGGAATGCCAAACAGATGTCGTCTGCATAGGTGAATTTGCGGGATTTTGTAGTAGGCAGGTCGTTTATGTAGAGGTTGAACAGAGTTGGAGCTAGAACTGAGCCTTGTGGGAGTCCGTTTTTCTGCATTCTCCATGCACTTGTCTTCTGACTGAGCATTTGCAAGGTGAAGTGTCTCTTTCAAAAAGCTTGAATCACTATTGCGCGTCATTATGCTGAGGCACTATTGCTATTGTGCCCTGCATGAGAATGAGGCCAGAGTTGAACATACTGGGACAGAAAAAGACTGTTGAAAATGTATTATTTCTTAATAAAAATGGATAAGTAGCGCAAGCACATTCACTGTAGTCACCTCAGTTTTATTATTTTTCTGCCTTATGATCATTGATATTTCTTAAAAGACAGCATATTTATTGAAATTGAAAAAAATACACATTAAACCAACAATACCCTTGTAAAAATCAGCATGTTGTATACATTTTGTCCACTAGATGGACTGGTAGAGAAAATGAAGTCCCACATTTTGAGTGATTGAACACAGCTGGACACAATGAGTGAGAAACTCAGGCACTGACTGACAGACTGAACCAGCCAATAGACTGCTACAGACTGCCCACATGGCCCAGTGGGAATACGGGGGCGGGTTTTCCCATTTCCTGCATAAGCACGGAGAGACGTGCGTTGAATGCGAGTCTTTTCTTCACCTGAACTGAGGCCCACTATCTTTCCAGAACTACACACCAAATAATCATAATTATCAACAACACAAAAGTATAAACATGCAAAAGTACAACAATATACAATAAGATTAATATATCCAAACACAGCACGACACTCAGCATGACATCTGTCACACTTTAATGTTTCAGATCATCAAACAAATTTAAATATTAGACAAAGATAACACAAGTAAACACAAAATGCAGTTTTTAAATGAAGGGGTTTATTATTAAGGGAAAAAATGTCCAAACCTACATGGCCCCTTGTGAAAAAGTGATTGCCCCTTAAACCTAATAACCGGTTGGGCCACCCTGAGCAGCAACAACTGCAATCAAGCGTTTGCGATAACTGGCAATGAGTCTTTTCCAGCACTGTGGAGGAATTTTGGCCCACTCATCTTTGCAGAATTGTTGTAATTAAGCTACACTGGAGAGTTTTTGATCATGAACCACCTTTTTAAGGTTATGCCACAGCATCTCAGTTGGATTCAGGTCAGGACTTTGACTAGGCAACTCCAAAGTCTTCATTTTGTTTTTCTTAAGCCATTCAGAGGTGGACTTGCTAGTGTGTTTTGGATCATTGTCCTGCTGCAGAACCTAAGTGCGCTTCAGCTTGAGGTCACAAACAAGATGGCCAGGCATTCTCCTTCAGAATTTTTTGGTAGACAGCAGAATTCATGGTTCCATTTACCACAGCAAGTCTTCCAGGTCCTGAAACAGAAAAACAGCCCCAGACCATCACACTACCACCACCATATTTTACTGATGGTATGATGTTCCTTTTCTGAAATGCTGTGTTACTTTTACGCTGTATGTAATGGGACACACACCTTCCAAAAAGTTCAGCTTTTGTCTCGTCAGTGAGTATTTTGCCAAAAGTCTTGGGGATCATCAAGATGTTTTCTGGCAAAACTGAGATAAGCCTTTATGTTCTTTTTGCTCAGCATTGGTTTTCATCTTGGAACTCTGCCATGCAGGCCATTTTTGCCCAGTCTCTTTCTTATAGTGGAGTCATGAACACTGACCTTAGCTGAGGCAAGTGAGGCCTGCAGTTCTTTGGATGTTGTTGTGGGGTCTTTTGTGACCTCTTCAATGAGTTGTCACTGCGCTCTTGGGGTAATTTTGGTTGGCTGGCCACTTCTGGGAAGGTTCACCACTGTTCCATGTTTTCACCATTTGTGGATAATGGCTCTCACTTTGGCTCGCTGAAGTCCCAAAGCTTTAGAAATGGCTTTATAACCTTTTCAAGACTGATAGATCTGTTACTTTGTTTCTCATTTGTTCCTGAATTTCTTTGGATCGCAGCATGATGTCTAGCTTTTGAGGATCTTTTGGTCTACTTCACTTTGTCAGGCAGGTCCTATTGAAGTGATTTCTTGATTGAGAACAGGTGTGGCAGTAATCAGGCCTGGGTGTGGCTCGAGAAATTGAACTCAGCTTTCCAAAGATATGATTAACCACAGTTAATTTATGTTTTAACAGGGGGGGGGGGGTGTCACTTTTTCACAGGGTTATGTAGGTTTGGATTTTTTTTTACCCTTAATAATAAACACTTTCATTTAAAAACTGCATTTTGTGTTTACTTGTGTTGTATTTGTCTAATGTTTAAATTTGTTTGATGATCTGAAACATTTAAGTGTGACAAACATACAAAAAAATGAGAAATCAGGAAGGGGGCAAACGCTTTTTCACACCACTGTACTTCAACAGTGCTGATTATGAGCAGAGAGCACAGAGGGGATATCCTGCAGTATTTACTTGCAAACAAGTTTTAGAAATTATACTTTGAACACCAGCTTCGGAAAAAAATAGCCCAAGGCCTTCCCCTAAACTTGACATTATAAAGAAGTCAGGATGCATCAAGATGGTACTCAGGATTCCTGGACAAGTGGGTGGCTAACCGGCTTAGCAACCAGCCTTGGCCTTGGATTTTGCAACCACTGAATTACAGCTGGATTTGATGACATTGTGGTGACCCACCACACTCTACACAGACATTTCTCACACTCAGCAGGTCTGGAGGAAGCAGAGGACAATTTACATACAGAGGGCAATTCACATAGGGACAGAGAGCTCCTGGGGGCAACCAGAACAATAGACTGTTGTTTATACATCCCCGGATGAGGGAGAAGACATCCGGGCACCAGTTGGTCACTCTAATGATATGTATTGACTGATATGTATATCACTATGCTAATGTGCCATGCATTCTCTCTCTGTCTGTATAACATGTATAAAATAGCTTGCTATACATGCCTCAGCAGCACAGTAGCTCACTTAGCTACAATGTGTGTCTCATTATGTTGGAGGAAATAAAACTTTGAACCCTTCCAGCTCGTCGCATCTCGCCTGTTCTTTTACCTCCACACTGGTGACCCTAGACGTGTCATGGTGACGCCGGCATCCTCTTCATCCACACCGGAGCGCGCTCTCCAGAGCGGGCAGCGCTGGGACCGACACGCACCATGAACAGTGACACGAGTGAACCGAAGGAAGCCGCCTGAACGGGGAAAATCATCAGCGCCGTCTGCGTTGATTTCCACCAAGCTCCCCGACCCTGACTCACTCCGGACAGCGGGCCTCTCGCGCACAGAAGCCCAGCACGCACACTGCAGGATTACGAGGACAGCACAACTTCCAGCTATGTGGTCACTGCGCCAAGCGCGCGCCACGCACAGGGACAAACCAGCTCCACAGACTGATACAGCATCCTCTGCCGCTGCACATGCCCAAGAAACACGGCCGATCGCCATCCTCGGAACCTTCAGGGCTGCTCACACACCTGAAGCAGACATGAAGCCTGCACACAGGACTTTGAATGGGTTTCTCAGTCACGGCGCACAACGGGAGTTTAGCCGATTGCTGTCCCCGATGGCTTTAGGGCTGCGTCTACACCTAAAGCCAAACCGCCAAGTCCCTCACACAGCTGCAGTTGTTTCACAGCCGCTACGCATCCTCTGGGAATTTGGCCGTTCGCCTTCCCCACATCCTCGCTGGACCGAGCCGCGAGAGGAGTCAGAGACCTAATTTTTTCACAGCCGCTGCGGATCACCACCAGGTTGACCGGGAAAGTCCCTCACCATCGCGAATCCACACACAATTTTTGCACGGCCCAGACACCTTTGACATCCTGGGCCGGCACTCACTTACTCCCACCCCACAGCGCTCTTCCTACACCTCACTCCCTAAAGCCGGCCGATCGCCGGTTGGTTCCATTACGCACGACGCGCACCGGCCCTGTGCACCCACGATCCATGGCCGTTCAATGTGCTGGGACCCAGAGCGGAGCACACTGTCTTTTCAAACACCCCCCCCCCCCCCAATGGACTGACATGCCCTCCGACACTCCTCTACAGCAGGACAGCCCTACCGGAGCTGGAGCCCAAACAACCGGGGGGGGGGGATCACAGCCCCTTCTGAGGGTTCTGGGGGGGAGCCCTGTGGTGACCCACCACACTCTACACAGACATTTCTCACACTCAGCAGGTCTGGAGAAAGCAGAGGACAATTTACATACAGAGGGCAATTCACATACGGACAGAGAGCCCCTGGGGGCAACCAGAACAATGGACTGTTGTTTATACATCCCCGGATGAGGGAGAAGACATCCGGGCGCCAGTTGGTCATGCTAATGATATGTATTGACTGATATGTCAATACAAATATAATATCACACTATGCTAATGTGCCATGCATTCTCTCTCTGTCTGTATAACATGTATAAAAGAGCTTGCTATAAATGCCTCAGCAGCACAGTAGGTCACTTAGCTACAATGTGTGTCTCACTATGTTGGAGGAAATAAAACTTTGCACTCTTCCAGCTCGTCGCATCTTGCCTGATCTTTTACCTCCACAACATGAAGAATTTTTCCAGATCCATGAAGACATACAGTGGGGCAAAAAAGTATTTAGTCAGCCACCAATTGTGCCAGTTCTCCCACTTAAAAGATGAGAGAGGTCTCCAGTTTTCATCATAGGTATACCTCAACTATGAGAGACAAAATGAGAAAAAAAAAAATCCAGAAAAATTCACAATGAGGATTTTTTTAATGAATTAATTGGTAAATTCCTCAGTAAAATAAGTTTTGGTCAATAAAAAAGTTCATCTCAATACTTTGTTATATACCCTTTGTTGGCAATGACAGAGGTCAAAACGTTTTCTGTAAGTTTTTCACAAGGTTTTCACACACTGTTGCTGGTATTTTGGCCCATTCTCCATGCAGATCTCCTCTAGAGGCAGTGATGTTTTGGGGCTGTCGCTGGGGCAACACGGAACTTTCAACTCCCTCCCAAGATTTTCTATGGGGTTGAGATCTGGAGACTGGCTAGGCACTCCAGGACCTTGAAAATGCTTCTTACGAAGCCACTCCTTCGTTGCCGGGCGGTGTGTTTGGATCATTGTCATGCTGAAAGAGCCCAGGCCACGTTTCATCTTCAATGACTTGCTGATGGAAGAGGTTTTCACTCAAAATCTCACGATACATGGCCCCATTTCATTCTTACCTTTACATGGATCAGTCGTCCTGGTCCCTTTGCAGAAAAACAGCCCCAAAGTATGATGCTTCCACCCCCCCATGCTTCACAGTAGGTATGGTGTTCTTTCTCCTCCAAACACGACAAGTTGAGTTTTTACCAAAAAAAGTTCTATTTGGTTTCATCTGACCATATGACATTCTCCCAATCCTCTTCTGGATCATCCAAATGCTCTCTAGCAAACTTCAGACGGGCCTGGATGCGTACTGGCTTAAGCAGGGGGGACACGTCTGGCACTGCAGGATTTGAGTCCTGGCGGCATATGTGTTACTGATGGTCAGCCTTTTGTTACTTTGGTCCCAGCTCTCCTGCAGGTCATTCACTAGGTCCCCCTGTGTGGTTCTGGATTTGTTGCTCACCGTTCTCGTGATCATTTTGACCCCTATAGGGTGAGATCTTGCGTGGAAGCCCCAGATCGAGGGAGAATTATCAGTGGTTTTGTATGTCTTCCATTTTCTAATAATTGCTCCCACAGTTGATTTCTTCACACCAAGCTGCTTACCTATGCAGATTCAGTCTTCCCACCTGGTGCAGGTCTACAATTTTGTTTCTGGTGTCCTTTGACAGCTCTTTGGTCTTGGCCATAGTGGAGTTTGGAGTCTGACTGTTTGAGGTTGTGGACAGGTGTCTTTTATACTGATAACGAGTTCAAACAGGTGCCATTAATACATGGTAACGAGTGGAGGACAGAGGAGGCCTCTTAAAGAAGAAGTTACAGGTCTGTGAGAGCCAGAAATCTTGCTTGTTTGTAGGTGACCAAATACTTATTTTACCGAGGAATTTATCAATTAATTCATTAAAAATCCTTCAATGCGATTTTCTGGATTTTTTTTCTCATTTTGTCTCTCATAGTTGAGGTATACCTATGATGAAAATTGGAGACCTCTCTCATCTTTTAAGTGGGAGAACTTGCACAGTTGGTGGCTGACTAAATACTTTTTTGCCCCACTGTAGTAAAAGGTGAGTTAAAAACTATTTCTCTCCTGTATGCATCTATGTCTGTATGCCATTTTATTTTCAACTTCTTATATGATTGTGGAAGATATGTTTCATTCATTCATGCTCGATTTGACTAAATAACGAATGAGACATCAAACGCTCAAATAATTAATTAAATAATTTTTATGGGACACCAAAACCCACCAAGTGCCCCCAAAAAACAATTAAATCATTTTTGTTTGAATATTTAATCACAAATGACCAATCTTGTAGTAACTAACGAGACACATTATGTTCATAACATGTACTGACAAATAACCAGGCAGGTGCCGTGAACGTAACTTTATTATATTGAACAACAAACTCACAGGTGCTCCGTACAGGCCAAATGGTCGACGGCGAAAGAGACCATGCTCTTCCGCCCTAGCCCTTTATACCCCTGGTGACAGCTGAACTGGAAAGGCGGGGACGTCACCCCCACTACACCCAGGGTATAGTCGACACCATATTGGTACACCACATTCCACCCCCGCCCCATAGAAAAATGCCAGACATTCCCAAATTTAAACCTGACTCGCGGGCTAATAACAATAATATCTATGCACAACATATATATACAGGCCTATTCATTCACACAACATAAACTAGAGGGGGCCAGGTAGACTGCCGACCCACCTCAACACGGCCTAGACGAGTTTTTCTGCCTCTTTGAATATAACAGAGTCCAAAATGAAATGAAACAAAATGGCCATATTCCTAAAAAACTAAAACAATCCTAAAATTTGTACTATATATACACAATCAAACTCTCATAACAAAACACAAACAGTCAACATGTACACTCATAAACTTGTTGTCAGCCCCCCACCCCCGAACACACCCACCCCCACTAACTTGGGCAATTCACACAAAAAACATATCAAACATAATGCAAACAGTGGAGTGAGGATTTTTTTTTCTCTTATATATGTTTATTGAGCTTTTGAGGGCCACAAGCTATACAGAAAAAGCAAACAGCAAGGAATGACAAAGAGAACCCTCTTTTTCAGCCCCCAAACTCCCACCCCATCATCCCATCTCCACACACAAAAGCAAACAAACAAAAAAAAATACCACAATACAAATTTGTCAGAAGCAGAAGAATTGCATCCTGAAAACACAATCGGAAATAATGGTGGTCTATTTGGTAATGCACTTTGACCTCTCAGTCCAAGCAAGACCATAGAGGCCACTCCGGAGGGCCTGGGCACCCCATCTCCTCCTATATAACTCAAAAAGGGGTCCCATATATCAAAAAAACAAAAAGGTTTGTCTTTGAACCAGAAGCTAATAGCTTCTAATGGGATAAGTTCCATCACACCACGAATCCAATGTGTAACTGTAGGAGCAGAGTCTGAGGTCCATAAAAGAAGAATACATCTTGCACTAAAGAGAAGCACCTGCAACCGTTTGAGTGCGGAGGAAGCGAAGATTCAGTGGGGTAGGAATTTACTCCTAGAATGCAGCTAAGAGGAGTGAGGGCTAGATTTTTCTTGAATATAGTAGCAATTCTTTACAAATGTTTTACCCAGAAGGCATTAATAGGAGACATTTAATATAAACGATGAAAATACGAACCTTCAGAAATTTTACACTTATTACAAAATTTGAAAAATAGAGGGTTAAACTTATTGCGTTTCACTGGAGGAGATGAAGCCTGTATATGATCTTGAATTGTAACTCTCTAGCTTGTTAGTAAAAAGGTAGTTTGCACTACCTGACCGCAACCTCATCCCATATATCAGGTGAAAATGATTCTCCAAAGTCCACTTCCCAAAGAGATCTGACATGAGCTGTGGCAGCCACTGGGAAGGGACTGAGAGGGTCTTGTAGTACCAGTGATTAGTTTTATAGTGTCTGGTTTCTGAATCACCTCCTCCATAGGTGAACGAGAGAACCCATTTGGGTGCAGCTTAATAGATGAAGAAATAAAACTACGAATTTGCAGATACCTAAAAAAGTTATTCTGTGGGAGGTTATACTTCTCTCTGAGCTGCTCAAAAGACAGCAGAGTGCCCCCTGTCATCAAGTCGCCTACAGTTTTTACTCCCCTATCAGACCACAAGAGAAGGCTTTGGTCAGCCAGACCAGGGGGAAAATCCGGGTTTAATAAATAGGTGTGAGGGGGGAAAGGAGCCATCCTGATTTCCAAGCTGCTTCACCATCCTCCAAACTTTAAAGTATTCTGTAAAATAAAATTCGCCCTTTAATTTGAGACAAACCCATTCGTAGATGCGTATAATATGTGACTAAGAGGGATAGGGGCCACCGAGCTGCCTCTATATTAAGCCAGGTGGATGTGGGATCATTTTTAAAACCAGTGCCAATTGTAAATAGAGAGGGAAGCAATTTGTAGCGCCTAAAATCTGGCACTGCCAGGCCTCCTTCATCCAGTGGGTGCTGTAATGTGCCAAGGTTTTAACCTGGCTCGCTTGTTCCTCCAGAGAAAAGATGTCAAAGAGCTATTAAGAAGAGCAAGTTATTTTCTTGTTAAAAGAGCTGGGATCAACTGGAAGGGTACAATAACGAGGAGTATAACCATTTTGACAAGGTTGACCCTTCCTAAGAGTAGATAGAGGCAAGGGCCGTCCAGCGACCAAGTCCTCCTTGATTCTACGAATTACAGGAACAAGTTGGCTTTATATAAGCCAGAAAGAGAGGGAGTAATGTGTATGCCAAATAAACAAAACCTGATGGAGACCAGCGGAAGGGGTAGAGCACAGTGGAGACCAAAATACCTGTAGGAGTAAGGTGCATGGCTTCAGATTTAGAGTAGTTAATCTTATAACTGAAAAATGGCCAAAAGAATTAATTATTTCAACAACTCTTGTAATAGAAGATTCTGGGTTACTTACAGTAGACTACAGGAGATATCATCACAATAAAGGGAAATTTTATGATTGTGGGACCCACATCATATACCTGTTACCAAGGAATCACATCTAATGGCCTCCCGCTAGGGCTCCATAGCAAGGGCAAACAGAATTGGTGAGACTGGGCAGGCCCTGTCTAGAACCACGTCTCACCTGTGAAATGTGGAGGAACTCAGGCATTTGTAATAACAGAGACACGGGGGGCAGCATATAGCAAGGGATATCCACCTAATAAAGTTGTCACCAAGATGACTTTTGAAAGGACACCTAGAAGATAAGGCCATTCAATCCTATCAAAGGCCTTTTCTGCATCAAGGGAGACAACATGAGATTTGACCTTTGACCTTGATCCATTCTGAATAAGATTTAAGAGTCTCCTTACATTATGAAGGGAATTACAACCCAATATAAATCCAGTTTGGTCTGTTGAAATTAAATCTGGCATGACACCTTCAAGTCTCTTCACCAATATTTTAGCCAATAATTTTCAGTCAACGTCCAGCAAGGCAATCGGCCTGTAGGATGTGCATTCATCTGCAGGTTTGCCCTTCTTTAGGATTAGAGAAATATTTGCATCTATCATAGTGTCAGGAAGAGCCCCAGAGTCAAAGGAGTAAGACAGCATATTGAGAAGAGGATCAATTAGCAAATCCTTAAAAGCCTTAAAAAATTCTGAGGTCAGACCATCAGGCCCCAGAGCCTTATTATTTTGTAAGCTATTAATCGCCTCTATAACTTCTTCACGGGAAATAGCCCTATTCAACAGCTCATTTTGTGTCTTGGATGCTTGAGGTAGTTTGACTAATGGTAAAAAATTATGCATCAAAGTCTCCGAGTCGTGATTTGACTCAGAAGTCTATTAGCCTTCATAGAAGGAAAGGAAAGAGTTGTTAATATCTTTGTTGTTATAAACTCTTTTACCAGAACTATCCTTTATGCCTGGAATAGCCTGGGAGCCAGTATTACCTTTTATTAAATTTACCAGATACCTGCTTGGCTTATTGCCAAATTTATATACTGTAACTTATGCTTACCAAGCAGTATAGATCTCTGAGCTTCTTTAGATAAAGGTGCATCTAGAGCTGCTGTGGTGGCATCAATTTGAGATCTCAGGTTATCTGAAGGTTAAGGTTAATTCATGTTGTCGTTCACTTAACTTACCTTCAAGAAACTGTGTGCTCTGTCCTCTGTTTTTCTTAAGATTTGCCAAGAATGATATAGTAAAGCCTCGAATAACAGCTTTACCAGTTTCCCAGAGTAAATTAGGTGATACATCAGCAATATTATTTTCAGCAATAAAATGAATGAATGAATTAAACTGTTCTGATAGATATGTTTTAAAATTGGGATTTTTAAGAAGGTAATTGGAAAGTGCCATTGCCCCTCTATGCTTTGAGTCTTGCTGGACATGACCAAAAATATGGGTGAGTAATCACTGATAATAATATATATTTTTTTTATTACTTATTTTGTACCCGTAGGTAGATTTGTTTTGCAGTCTGGTGACAAGCCACCAGCTGCCGGTCGCTGCGTGCGCAAGTGCCCCCATATCCCTAACCTGCATGTTTTTGACATGTGGGAGGAAACCGGAGAAATCCCGGAGTAAACCCACGCAACACGGGGAGAACATGCAAACTCCACACAGATCACTGTTGCTGGGGGCAGGGATCGAACCCACGATCTCATGATCCCCGCGATCCCCCGGCCGAGGGTAAACTGTGTTGCCACAGTGCTAACCACTGCACCACCGTGCAGCCCACGGTAATATTGCCAATGAGCAAGAAGTACTCTTTGAAGGGCATATTTAGGGAGTAAAAAAATAATCATCCTAGAAGATGTTTTATGCATTTTTGAGTAAAATGTATACTGCCGATCAGTGGGGTGAAGGGTCCTCCAAGTATCAATGAAGTGAATATCAGCACAACAGCCAAGTAAAGAGCGAGCTTGTCCAACAATAGACTGCTGTTTTTGAGGACCTATCTAAACGTGGATATAGACAACAGTTGAAATCGCCCGCTATCACAGAGGATTCAACAGCCCACTCAGAAAACAGAGAGAATACCTTAGTATAAAAATCAGTTGAACGAATCGGGGGGCATACACATTTAAATAGGACACAGGGTCCCCAAAGAGTGTCCTCTAATCATGACATACCTTCCTACAGTATCGGCCTTAATCTCCACCCCTGTCAAAGGAAGGGATTTATGAACCAAAATGGCTACCCCTCTGCTGTTAGTAGTGAAGGAGGAATAGTAGATCTGGCCCACCCATTCCCTTCTTAACTTTAGGTGTTCATTGTTATTTAGATGAGTCTCTTGGAGGAATGCTATCGGTACCCTCTTTTTTTAAATAGTTAAGAATTTTTTTACGTTTAATAGGGGTCTGGATCCCATGTACATTCCAAGAACACAATTTTAATTTCTGCACTGCTAGCCATTATTCCAAATGATACAGAAAATACTTTTGTTTAAAAGTTTATACATTGAGAATTTATATATGGAACCTCCTGACGAATACAAACAATACAACAAAAACCAAAACAAACAGAAAAGGGGAGTGTGGAGAAAAAAGAATGAAAAACACAAAACCTCCCTCATACTTTGAACGCTTCCCTAAACTGAGCGTCTACACCCTACAGAATACAACTTAACTCTGCACTAAACCAGTGCTCCATACGCAGATGTATAGTTTAAACATCTGAAGACCTTTAAAAATAAAATACTCCTTAAAAAAAAAGTAACATGAGCATTGATATTACCTCAATTCACTACATCCAAACCCGTACAATGAAACAGCTTAAAATGAATTAAAAAGTCCATAAAGTGACAAGAAAAAGAACTTATTAAACTGCTTAATTTATATATGTCTGAAAACTGGAGACTGCCCCATAAGGCTAGTGACAAGTTACCCATTGGTGTCATCTGCATGGACCGCTCGGAGGGATGGGGCTATGGTCTCTGAAAAAAATTCTCTGCCTCCTCCGCTTTATCAAAGCTGTATTTGCCGACGTTGAATGACACTTGGAGTCGGGCAGGAAACATCAAGCCGTATCTGACATCTGCAGCGTGAAGCTTTCGCTTGATGTTAATGAAAGATGAAAGATGCCCTCCGTTTTGTGACATCAGCAGTAAAATAGGGGAAAATGTAGACTTTGTGACCGCAGAAAGTAAGCAGGCTCTTCTCTCTGGCGAGCTGGAGGATGCGCTGTTTTACTCTGAAATGATGCACCTTCACAATCATGGGTCTCGGGGGAGCGTTTTGACCCCGGACAGGCCGGGAAGCAAGGCGATGTGCTCGGTCCAACATCTCAGGCCACTCAGGGACCTCCATACCCAGCGTCTCAGTGAAGAAGTCGATCATAAATGTTGTAACTTGTGGCCCCTCTATGTTTGCCAGTAGACCAAGCACACAGAGATTTTGGCGTCTGCTCCTCGATTCAAGGTCCTCCGTTTTAGCCATTAGCAGTTTGTTGCAATTCTCCAGCGTTTCAGACCTGGCTTAGAGCGCCGTAATCCTGTCATCACACACCTGCAGAGAAGTTTCGACCTCGGTCAGACGTGTCCCAAACGAGTCCATAGAAGTCTGCAGTGTGCCTAATGAGTCCCGCATTTCAGCTCGGAAACTTTCAATTAGCCTTATCAGGCCCAAAGGTGACGGTTCTTCTGCGTCCTCATCAACGCCATGTACAGGAGACGGGTAGTTGGCTTTCTCACTGGTTTGACGATTAAGGGCTAGGGTAGAGCATTCCTGACGGGAAGGGTTCTTCCCAGACATGTCAGCAGGTTTCTCAAGTGGTCCCAATATGATAAGGAGAAATATAACGAGACACAGTGACGTTTAAAATAACATTTATGAAAAGATACTGTATATCGGAGCTGGTAAGGGTGCGTCTACTCCGTATCCATGCTCTGCCCCCACAGGGGGCAACCAGTACATTTAACTATGTGACTTTAGGGTAAAATGGCATATTAGCAACACCACCACACCATGCCAATAGCACCCCCCCCACCCAAAAAAGTCACCTTACAGTCCCATTGGGAGACCCACCCCATGGTTCCGTCTGGCGGTTCCCTCCCAGAGTGCCTTTGTCTCTTTGTTTCTGGGGACGAGCTACGTCAGCGTTTCCTCTCATCCACACACTGCAGCTCGTTAGAGCGTCTCCACGATTCATCAGACAGTCTCAAGTGGTCGTCCTCCCGGGCAGCCAACACCCACAGCCACCCCTGGTCTTCTCGCTGCTCTCTTTTCTTGTGGACGCCCCTCAGCCAAGCTTCTTCCTGAGGTCTCCCCTTGTCACCGATGTGCAGGGGAGCTCGATTTGGCTTCAGATGATCACCATATTGTGACCGGGCTTCAGCCTTGGGTCGAACCTTGTCACCGACCCGGTCCGGAGTCCTCCTTGATCTCCGGTGTCGTTGATTGGCACGTCATAGAATCCCACCTGCTGGTCTGCTCTGCTCTCTTTCTTCTTAAATGCTGGCACAGCCACTGCAGCTCCTCGCTTCACGGTATCACCAGGACAAACTCCGGAAGTTGAGGGAGCTAGCATCTTGGCTCCATCAACCGTCTCAGGTGTTCGGCTGTGCCATCCAGTTCCCACATTCAGGGCAACTTGGACACTGGCATCAGAACCCTCCCGAGATGGCACTCCACGTTGCTGGTCTTGCACCCCTCCCATAATACCAGGCCAGTCACTGTCCCAAACTGCATTGTCCTCCACGTGCGCAGCAGGTCGGTCCCACAAACCGCAGCCCGACCACTCTTCTCTGATGCCGCAGGTGATCATAAACCCCAGGCCGGAGAATATATCACACCCCATGATGTTCGAGCCAGTAGCGGTCACCACGAATTGGACATTTGACATCATCGCCGACTTGTACCTCGCCGTCAGTTCCAGCGAACCCATGATGGACAACTTGATTGCCAAAGTAAGGCACTGACAGGTCACTCAAACGGTAGTGATTAGTGGATTAGTGGATTAGTGGATTCTAAACCCAATCTGGGTTTAGAATTCATCATAGTGCTGAAACAGCCTTAGCGAAGGTCACTAACGACCTCCTCATCGCATCTGATAATGGACTGGTTTCTGTACTTGTCCTTTTAGACCTTAGTGTAGCTTTTGATACTATCGATCATAATATTCTACTTGATAGATTAGAACACTATGTTGGACTTAATAGAAAGTTGCAGTGGTTTAGATCTTATTTATCTGATAGGTTCCAGTTTGTTCATGTAAATAATGAGTTTTCTTTCAACTCAAAGCTTAGTCATGGAGTTCCACAGGGATCTGTGCTAGGCCCTACTCTTTTTAGTTTGATATGCTTCTACGGATATGCTTCCGTTAGGCAACATTATTAGAAAGCACTGTATACATTTTCATTGTTATGCAGATGACACACAATTATACCTGTCAATGAAGCCAGATGATAATAATCAATTAGCCAAATTAGAAGCCTGTCTTAAGGAAATCAAAGCTTGGATGGCTTGTAATTTCCTGCTATTAAATTCAGATAAGACTGAAGTCATTCTTGTTGGTCCAAAAAACCTTAGAAATACCTTTCCAAATCAAACTTTCAGTTTGGATGCGGTTACTCTTTCTCTTAATAGCTCTGTGAGGAACTTTGGAATTATTTTTGATCAAGATCTGTCCTTCAATTCACATATTAAATTTGTTTCTAAGACTGCCTTCTATCATTTGTGTAATATTGCCAAGATTAGGAGCATCTTGTTTCAGAGTGATGCTGAGAAACTGATCCACGCTTTTGTTAGCTCGAGATTAGATTATTGTAATTCTTTATTATCAGGCTGTCCTAAAACATCTTTAAAAAGTCTTCAGCTGATCCAAAATGCTGCAGCAAGAGTTTTAACAGGTACTAGAAAGAGAGATCATATCTCTCCGGTTCTGGCCTCCCTTCATTGGCTTCCCATAGAATTTAGAATTAAGTTTAAAATCCTTCTTCTTACTTACACAGTTCTAAACAATCAGGCTCCTTTTTATTTAAAAGATCTGATACTACCGTATTATCCTAACAGAGCACTACGCTCCCAAAATGCAGGATTATTTGTAATACCTAGAATCTCCAAAAGTACAGTGGGAGGCAGAACCTTCAGTTATCAAGCTCCTCTCCTGTGGAACCAGCTGCCAATCTGGATTCGGGAGTCAGATTCGATCTCTGTTTTTAAGAATAGGGATAAAACCTACCTTTTTGATATAGCCTACAATTAGGGAGGGATCATGTGTTTCTGAACCCTCCCTTAGTTATGCTGCTAATAGGTTTAGTCAGCTGGGGGACCTCCAATAATGCACTGGGCCTCACTCCTTTCTTCACTCTCAATGAAATATATATTTTTTTTTTTGCTGGTCATTAACATCTGTTTGTTCTCTCCCATAGATTGAGTCCCCATCGTGCTGTTTGCTCTCTACATGTCTGTTATTTTCATCATCTCTGTCCCCTCACCCCAGAGCCAGTCGCAGCAGATGACTGCCCCTCCCTGAGCCTGGTTCTGCTGGAGGTTTCTTCCTGTTAAAAGGGAGTTTTTCCTCTCCACCGTCGCCAAGTGCTTGCTCACAGGGGATCGCCTGATTGCTGGGGCCTTTCTGCAACTGTGGGGGTCCCCCTACAGTTGATAGTGCTATGAGATGACTGTTGTTGTGAAATGGCGCTATGTAAATAAAGTTGAATTGAATTGAATAGTGCAGGAACAGACTCCTCACAGTGGACCAGTTCAATAACGAAGCCACTGCTCCCATGTCTACCATCAACGGCACTTCCACGCCGTCTAGCGAAACGTTGCAGTAGATTCATCCATCTGTGCTCGGGGAGGTGGAATGAACAACTGTAGGAGTCGCTGCGAGGGAATCCGCCCTCCGTCTTCAGTCCCCTCGCTCAAAATTCTCGCATGCCCTGGCAAAATGGTGCAGAAGACCACACTTGCCACAGCGTTTGTTTGCCCTTCGCCGGACACTCTCTTGCCTTGTACTGGTGCCTGGTGACCCACAGCCATAACATCTTGGCGTACCTGGGGTGTACCTAATTTTCACAGCGGCAGAGTACTCCTCTTCATTCATGCTGTCTTCACTGTCCGAGTCCACAGCCAGCGCCTTCAAACGTGGTTTGGTGTGTGGCAGCGTGGTTCTCTCACCGAGATCCTTCGCTATCTTCTGCGCTGCTTCAAACTGCTGCACTATCTCAATAGCTGTGGCTAGCGTCAGTTTACCTGGGTAAGTCAGGAGCCTCGATCGTGCTGCAGAACAAACAGTGTGCTCCACCAGTAGATCACGGACCATCTCCTCCTCCAGGGCTCCAAATTGGCACTCCCCCACCAGCTGACGTCGGTCTGCAATGTAGCACTGCACTAACTCTCCCGTCCACTGGTGGTGCTGCTGAAACTGAATTCTCCGGACTATGATGTTTTCCAGAGCACAAAAGTAGTGCGCCATTAGCCCAACCACGTCTTCAAAAGTGTCAGCCCTTCCCAATGTGCCGAGGATTCTTTGACCCTCCATGCCAAGATTATGGACCAATATAGCTCTCGCACGCACTTTCTCAAGCTCACTGAGGTTAAACGCCACCAGATAGTCCTGGAAAGCCGCGTACCACCTAGCCCAGGGGACTGGCGGCTCGCCCGGAACCTCCAAAAATGGTCAAAAAGTAGAAACAGCTCGCTCCATACCTTTATCCTTGTCACCAAATGTTATGTCCATAACGTACTGACAAATAACCAGGGTGGAGGTGCAGTGAAAGTAACTTTATTATAATGAACAATGAACTCGCAGGTGCTCCGTACAGGTCAAGGGGTTGATGACAAAAGAGTACAAAGACTTGGACAAAATTGTTGGTACCCCTCTGTTAATGAAAGAAAAACCCACAATGGTCACACAAATAACTTGAATCTGACAAAAGTGGTAATAAATAAAAATTCTATGAAAATTAACCAATATCAGACAATGCTTTTGAATTGTGGTTCAACAGAATTATTTTAAAAAACAAAGTCATGAAACAGGCCTGGACAAAAATGATAGTACCCCTAGAAAAGATTGAAAATAATGTGACCATAGGGACATGTTCAACCAAGATGTGTCCTCTAATTAACATCACAGATGTCTACAAACTTGTAATCAGTCAGTCGGCCTATTTAAAGGGTGACAAGTAGTCACTGTGCTGTTTGTTGACATGGTGTGTACCACACTAAACATGGACCAGAGGAAGCAAAGGAGAGAGTTGTCTCAGGAGATTAGAAAGGAAATTATAGACAAGCATGTTAAAGATAAAGACTATAAGACCATCTCCAAGCAGCTTGATGTTCCTGTGACTACAGTTGCACATATTATTCAGAAATTTAAGATCCACGGGATTGTAGCCAACCTCCCTGGATGTGGCCGCAGGAGGAGACGGATAATACGAATGGCAATAAAAGAGCCCAGAACAACCTCTAAACACATTCATGGTGAACTCCAAGGTCAAGGTACATCAGTGTCAGATTGCACCATCCGTCGTTGTTTGAGCCAAAGTGGACTTCATGGGAGACGACCGAGGACACCACTGTTGAAAACAAATCATAAAAAAGCCAGACTGGAATTTGCCAAACTGCATGTTGACAAGCCACAAAGCTTCTGGGAGAATGTCCTATGGACAGACGAGACAAAACTGCAACTTTTTGGCAAGGCACATCAGCTCTATGTTCACAGACGCAAAAAATGAAGCATACCAAGAAAAGCACACTTCCCTACTGTGAAACATGGAGGAGGTTCTGTTATGTTCTGGGGTTGCTTTGCTGCATCTGGCACAGGGTGTCTTGAATCTGTGCAGGGTACAATGAAATCTCAAGACTATCAAGGTATTCTAGAGACAAATGTGCTGCCCAGTGTCAGACAGTATGCTCTCAGTCACAGGTCATGGGTCTTGCAACAGGATAATGACCCAAAACACACAGCTAAAAACACCCAAGAATAGCTAAGAGTGAAACATTGGACTATTCTAAAGTGGCCTTCTATGAGCCCTGATCTAAATCCTATAGAACATCTGTGGAAGGAGCTGAAACATGCCGTCTGGAGAAGGCACCCTTTAAACCTGAGACAACTGGAGCAGTTTGCTCATGAGGAGTGGGCCAAAATACCTGCTGAGAGGTGCAGAAGTCTCATTGACAGTTACGGAAATCGTTTGATTGCAGTGATTGCCTCAAAAGGTTGTGCAACAAAATATTAAGTTAAGGGTACCATCATTTTTGTCCAGGCCTGTTTCATGAGTTTGTTTTTTAAAATAATTCTGTTGAACCACAATTCAAAAGCATTGTCTGATTTTCATTGGTTAATTTTCATAGAATTTTTATTTATTACCACTTTTGTCAGATTCAAGTTATTTGTGTGACCATTGTGGGTTTTTCTTTCATTAACAGAGGGGTACCAACAATTTTGTCCACGTCTGTATGTGCTCTTCCGCCCTAGCCCTTTATACCCCTGGTGACGGCGGAACCGGAAAGGCAGGGCCATCACCCCCACTACACCCATGGTACAGTCAACGTCATATTGGTACACCACAACTCCTAAATAAAGCATTAAATCATATATAACGGGACCAAGTGACATCAAGTGAACAAACAGAACACTTTAACAAATACTTGGGACCCTTTGTAATGTATTCCTTTTAATTTGATTTAATTATTTTGGCGTTTTTGTGTCCCGTTCCTTGTTTAATCAAACCCATTGGTGCTGGGGTTATGTCGTCCACTTTTCTTGGTCAGATTTTATCATGCTGAGTGAGGCTGATGTAGTGTTATCTTGAATAGTGTGTTGGTCAGCATAGTGATGTTCTCTTGGGGCTTTGCAAGAGCTGCATTTAATGTCTGTGAAGTGAAAGATTCATGGACCTTGCAAGTATAAGTTTGTGTCTGTTCATGAGTAATTTGGCTCCTCAAGGGGGATTACCCACAAGCCGCTACTGAGTATAGCTGTCTGTCATGTAGCTGAACGGGGAGCCAAAGGCGTTAGTCAAAGCAAACAGTGGCACTAGTGAGCTTGCTTACCAAGCATGACTTATATTATTTTCTTTAGATTTCAGTCACCCTACTATGTTTCCACCTAGTTTACTAATCCACAGTCGAAAATATATTTTACACATTTTATACAAAGAAATCAAGGCAACTGTGTTCACAAAACAAGTTATATTTAATAAAATGGAATGACACAGGTAATAAGTATTGAACACGCTTGGTGAAATTCATTTAATATTTAGTAGAAAAGCCTTTGTTGGTAATAACAGCTTCCAGACACCTCCTGTATGGAGAAACTAGGCACAGGCATTGCTCAGAAGTGATTTTAGCCCATTCTTCCACACAAAGTGTCTTCAACTCTTGAAGGTTCTGTGGGTGTCTTCTCTAAACTCTGATATTCAGTTTGTTCCATAGATTTTCTATTGGATTCAGGTCAGGTGACTGACTGGGTCATTTAGTAGTTTTATTTTCCTTCTCTGGAGCCAGTTGAGAGTTTCCTTGGCTGTGTATTTGGGATCATTGTTTTGCTCAAATGTCTACCCTCATTTCTGTTATGTATGTAAAACTTGGTGATGAATGAGGCAAGATGAGGTAGCATCAAATACAGCTTTATTGAAGGTTGAAACAGCAGTAACACGGCAGGCACCTGGCGTGGGCATCCGGCTCAAGAGACCATGCCATGGCAGCTCGCCCCACTATATAGGGCAGTGCGGTGATGTGACAGGAAGTCCACATCACCACACTGCACTTCACAATAAAGTGCCCATATAACATTTCCTCCCCCCTTTAGAAAGTCCAAAAACCACACAAAATCAAACCCACCCCAATATGGAACATGACTCATCCTCTAAAATAACAAAAACTAATGTACTTAACTGGCCTAACACACTCAAACAAAACAACCTAAAATAGGGATGGTGGGTGGACTGCCACATAGCCTGTGGGTTATTTTGCCATCAAATAAACTAAAAAGAGTCCTTTATTTAACTAAAATATCTGCCGTGCTCCTAAACTAAAACAATAATACACAGCTAATAACATAACATGTACAAAAACAGACAAGAACTATAAACAAAGTGCTACCGCACAGTCACTTGGGTGAGAAAGATGGAGCCGGCATAGGGGGGCCCAGAGCAGCCCATCAACAGGCACGCCCCTAGAGGCAGCAGGTCCCCAGAGCAATGGCTGATGTTCTGGATGACGGAGCCCAGATCCCACACCACCATCACCGACTCCCGTCCAGCCTCGCCACCTGGAGCATTCTCCTAGACACGCCGCAGCTAATTGACATGCCTCATCGAGCCGTCAGACAACCGGAAGCACGCCACTCCCTACTTCACCACTATCCGCAAACATGCTTGATGTTTTACTGACTGTCATCTGGCCCATCTTCGCCATGGTCGTTCTTCACCCCGAACCAAGTCCATAGCCCGAAGTAGAATCTTACTCGGCCTGATGAGCTGCTGCTGAGCATGCGGTAACTCCATGCTTGTCGGTCTACCCCATCCTCTTCTATTAACATTGTAGTGTTCACCGTCGTAGCTGCAGACCCCCCTTCCCCCTGCGGCCAAGCTCCAGAGGCATCTGGGGTTAGCATGGTGTCACTCCTCGGCATGGGCACACTGAGCGAGAACTGGCCGACTTGAAAGCGAGGGTGTCCGTTAATTCTTCGTACCATTCACTCCCAGTGTCTGTCGGGGGCGGGTGGGGTGATTTCTCCCGTGGGTTCCCCGGGTGAGACAAACGGCACACCCTGGCGTAGTGATTCAAGTGTCCACATGTACTACATTTCCCTTTTGCCGGGCATTCCTTCGCATTCCTTCGCTTTATGGCGGTGCATCGTAGACCCACAACCCCTGCAATGGGAGTTTCCCGGGGTAGACCTTCGGCTGGCAGCAATGATTTCCCAATAATCTTCATCCAAGCTATCCTCACTATCGGGGTCCGCAACATTAGCTGAGGCGGGCGGCTCCGGCGGCTTCTGTGGCTGGCGCCAATTTAGCTCCACAGCTAGCTTATCAATGGCTTCCAACTGGAGAGCTAGCTCAACTGCTTTAGCTAATGTCAAGTCATTAGGTGCCACTAATTGCCTAGCATGCAGCTCAGCATTGCACGTGTGCTCTGCTAGTTGGTCACGTACCGTCTCGTCTTCAAGCGGTCCAAAATGACACTTGTTAGCTAACTGCTTCAAGTCAATGACATACTGGCGGCTAGGCTCACCTACACGCTGGCATCTCCAGCGAAAGCAAATTCTCCGAACAGTCATGCTGTCTGGGGTGTAGAAACATTTAACTAGCAGCTCCACGACGTCCTCGTTTGAGTCTGACATGCCAAGCATCAGCAGGACCCTCCAGCCTTCAATACCCAGGTTGTGGACGAGAAGTGCACGTGCCCTCACCTTATCAAGCTTCCTGAGGTCCAGCGCCATAATGTGCGTTTGATAGGCCCCCAACCAATGCGGCCATGGAACCGGTGGCTTGACCTGGGTGCTCGAGGAAGGGACGGAGCGGTGTAATGCACGCCTCCATGACTTAATCCTCAGTCGCCAAATGTTATGTATGTAAAACCTGGTGATGAATGAGGCAAGATGAGGTAGCGTCAAACACAGCTTTATTGAAGGTTGAAATACAGCAGTTACATGGCAAGCACCCGAGACGACCCGGAAGGGAAACCCCAGCAATGCGTGCATCGTTTCGGTCAAACTACCAGACTTTTGGCTGCACGACCCAAAATCTTGGTTCCTCCACACCGAGGCCCAGTTCACGCTCCGGGCAATAACGGCAGATGACATCAGGTATTACTATGTGGTCACAGCGCTGGACGCTCGCACAACTCAACAAGTAGCGAACCTGCTCCAACAGCCCCCTGACCACGACGAATACGGGGCTCTCAAAGCCGCGCTGACCCAGCACTACACGCTCTCAGACTGCGAGAGAGCGGAGAGACTCCTGACGCGCTCCGAGTTGGGAGACGGGTCGGCGGTCGAACGGATAGAGAAGATGTTGGCGTTGATGGGCACGGACTACGGGCATTTTCTATTTGCCCACCTTTTCCTCCGGAACCTCTCAACGGCGGCCAGAGCGGTCCTTGCCAACTTGCCGTTGCTGGCCGCGCAAGACTACCGTGCGCTAGCCCAGGAGGCAGATCGGATCATCCTCACCACCAGAGCCCTCACAGTGAATGCAGTGGCATCGGTACCCAGCAAGACGGCCAGCAGAAGCGAGAAGCCACCGATGGTAGCGGCAGCGGGGGCCAGGAAGCGCCAGAGAGACACGATCTGCTCCTACCACCGCCGTTTTGGAGAGAATGCACGCTGATGCGTGCCACGGTGCCAATTCAAGCGTTCGGGAAACGCCGACTGGCAGTCGATAGCAGCTGCGACCGCTGATGCGTGCCACGGTGCCAATTCAAGCGTTCGGGAAACGCCGACTGGCAGTCGATAGCAGCTGCGACCGCCAGTGAAGAAAGCAAGCTGCTCTACGTGACATACTCACGCTCGGGGAGACGATTCCTTGTGGACTCCGGCTCCCAAAAGAGCCTCATCCTGCCATCCTATGCCGACCGGCTAGCAGGAACTAGCAGCCCCGAGCTGATGGCCACAAACGGCTCAGACATTAAGACTTTTAGTGAGAGGACAGTGACTGTATCCCTGCACGGCCGTACGTACCAGTGGACATTCGTCATAGCGGCATGCAGTTTCCCAATCTTAGGCGCTGATTTTTTGTGTGCACACAGACTACTAGTCTATGTTACTAACACACGCCTGATTAATGCAATGTCTTTTGATTCTCTCCCCTGTACAGCTCAAGGAGCCGGGCCAACAACGCTAGCCAACATCACAGCTCCAGGTGGTAAGTTCCACACACTGCTCACCCAGTTCCCAGCACTCACGGTCCTGTCGTTTTCGGCAGCCATCACTAAACACGGGGTGGAGCACTTCATTACAACCACCGGGCCGCCCGTTTTTGCACGACCTCGGCGCCTGGACACAGCTAAACTGGCCATAGCGCGCGAGGAGTTTGCCAACTTGGAAAGGTTGGGCATCATCAGGCGCTCAAACAGCCCATGGGCATCCCCGCTACATATGGTTCCTAAGGCTGAGCCATCGTGGCAACCTTGCGGAGATTTCCGCAGATTAAACAACACCACAGCGCACGACCGCTACCTGATCCCCCATATTCAGGATTTTTCCGTTCACCTCGCCGGGGCATGTATTTTTTTCTAAGATAGACCTGGTCCGTGGTTACCACCATGTCCCAATGCACGTGGAGGACATACCTAAAAGGGCAGTAATAACCCTGTTTGATCTGATTGAGTTTTTACGCATGCCTTTCGGGTTAAAAGGTGCAACACAGACATTACAACGCATGATGGATGCGGTGTGGTGCGATCTGCCATTTGTGTTCGTCTACCTGGATGACATCCTGGTGGCCAGCGCATCCGAGGACGAACACGTAGCCCACCTCAGGACGGTTTTCCGGAGGTTGGAGGAGCACGGGTTAATAATCAACCCGGCGAAATGCCAGTTCGACGTGACAGGGATCGATTTTTTGGGACACCGCATCTCACCAGAGGGAGCGATACCCTTGCCGGACAAGGTGCATGCAGTGGCAAATTTTCCCCGGCCTCAGACGGTCAGGGCGCTGCAGGAGTTTTTGGGGATGGTGAACTTCAACAATCGTTTCCTCCCCCGCACAGCCCAGCTCATGCAGCTGTTGTACGCCGCGCTTAAGAAACGGAAGCCGGCAGACAGGGACTCCTGAGTGGGAGCAAGCGTTTTCCGAGGTTAAAACAGCTCTGGCGAACGCTGCACTGCTGGCGCACCCAGACCTGGTGGCTCAGATTGCGCTCACTACAGATGCATCAGACGTGGCCATAAGGGCCGTCGTGGAGCAGTGTGTCGCCGGTTCTTGGCAGCCGCTCGCCTTTTTTAGCAGGGCTTTGCACGACAATGAGTGTAAATACAGTGCGTTCGACAGGGAGATGCTGGCTCTCCACCTGGCCATATGCCACTTCCAGTTCTGGCTGAAAGGGCGCGCCTTCACTGCGTTCCTGGACCACAAGCTGCTAACGTACGCGATGGCCAAGGTTTCGGAACCATGGTCGGGCCAGCAGCAGAGACAGCTGGCTGCGATCTTGAAATTTATGACCAACATTCGTCATGTGACCGGTAAACTCAACGTGGTGGCTGACTGTCTCTTGCGCACTGTAGTGGCCCCAGTCTACGTGGGGATAGATTACATGGCCATTGCCGCAGAGCAGATCGGCGATGCGGACGTTTGCGCGCTCCAGTCTGGACCAACAGGGTTAAGGCTGGAGAGTAGAGTTATGCAAGACGCCCCCCCCCCAATCTGTGACGTCTCCACGGGCCACCTGCGCCCGGTGGTACCATGCGCTTGGCGACACCGCGTTTTTGAGTCGGTTCACTCCCTGGCGCACCCAGGCAAATGCACGTCAGTCAAAATGGTGGCAGCAAAGTTTGTCTGGCCGAGCCTGCGCAAACAGGTGAAAGAGTGGGCTGCAGCCTGTGTAGCATGCCAACGAGCCAAAGTGCACAGGCACACAAAGGCCCTCCTTGAGCCGTTCCATATCCCGGCTAAGAGTTTCAACCACGTTCACATGGACCTCATCGGCCCCCTCCCGCCATCGCAGGGGTTCAACACACCTCCTGACAGTGGTGGACCGCACCACATGATGGCCCGAAGCAGGCCCACTAGCTTCCACCGTGTCCGCAGACGTGGCACGCGCCTTTTTAACAACATGGGTTGCACGTTTTGGCAACCCTTCGGTCATCACGTCCGATCGGGGCCCCCAGTTTGTTTCGGATCTCTGGTCCACGATGGCCCGGAGCCTGGGCGTCTCAATTCATTGCACGACCGCGTACAACCTACAGGCCAATGGGTTATGTGAGTGTTTCCATAGGTCACTGAAAGCAGCACTCAGGGCTTCGCTTACGGATGCAAACTGGGTGGACCGGTTGCCGTGGGTTCTATTAGGGTTGCATTCCGCACCAAAGGATGATTTAGCGGCTTCCCCAGCAGAGCTGGTTTTTACGCAGCCCCTGCGGCTCCCCGGGGAGTTTTTATCAGATAACCCCGCGCTGAACACCCATCCGTCCCCGCGTTCACAGCATAGCGTAGACGCACGGACGCTCCCTGGCCCAGCCCATCACTGTTTTCCCCACGCGTTTGTGCCAAAAACCTTGAAGGACGCGGTGTTCATGTTTGTCAGGCACGATGCCCACCGGACCCCATTGCGCCCACCCTACGATGGCCCGTTCAGAGTGCTGGGAACCGGGGACAAACATTTTGTGTTAGACCTGGGGGTCGCCAGGAGAGAATCTGTATAGACAGGCTTAAGCTCACCTTTGTTGTGGCAGACGAGCAGCTGGAGTTGGCTCGAGCTCCTCGGCGAGGAAGACCCCCACTGAGAGCTCCCCAGGTAAATGATTCATCACAGCAGCCACACGAGCATGCTGAATGTTTCTCCCCCCCCCATTGTCCCCCCACAGACGGACACACCCCCAGGAACCCCCCACCGGCACAGTAGCGTCGCGGAGCCAAAGACCCCCATTACAGCAGCTATGGGCAGAGACTGAAGTCGCAAGGACGGGAGAGTTAACACCCAGTCTGAGACTCTTGGGGGGGGGGGGGGGCATGCTGTAGAGTTCAGTAGTTTTCCTCTCAGACTGAGAGAGCATGGAGATCAAAGGGCTGGGGGGTAAGGGGAATTGTCTTGAGGGAGTGAACGGTGAATGCAGGACCTCAGGCAGCAGGAAGATGTGAGTTTTGGGATATAAAAGAGTCCCTGCTACACATGTTTAATGTTCTGATTCTGGAAGATGTGAGAGTGAAATAAAGTTCTTCTGCTCGGAAAGTTCGGTCTGGTTATTTCATCTCCACACCTGCACCTTTATCCTGCACTGCTGTCAAGTAAATGCTTAAAGTCGTCACTGGATCTACAGATGCAGATGAGCTAAAAAAAAGAAAATACCAGTTTGTGGTATCTCACGGCAGAGTGCTGCACTTTTGACTCTAATCACAGTTAAAGGAAACACCCATAATAGTTTAATTATGGTGATTTTCCAACCCCTCTATTGCAGTCAATCACAAACATTAACCCCCCACTGCTGCATCTGAATATTTCAGCTCTGTTAAATCAGCTGGAAAGTGCAACATGCTATGCTCTCATAAAGCAGAACACTCCTGTTAAATGTGACTGAGATATAGATGACACACTGCTGATCCATGATTTATTGTTGATCTGTCACATGATGTAGCTTTATGGCCTAGAATTATATCTATACTACTTCAAGACATTTTCAGCCCTAAAACCCCAGCCACACAAACCTGTACTTGTGAATAGCTCTATGCACTTGTGATCAGATGCAGTCATGACATAAATACTAGAATATGGGAGTATAGCACAAGCACACCAAAGCAGTATAAAAGTGTGGTGCACATGGACTGTTTTAAAATGTGTCCACATGCTTGCTGCCCACAATTGTACAAATCTTCAGGTGATTGCAGGTGTACAGGCAACTAAACCCAAGTGCATTTTATAAATACGTTTTCTTCACCGACATGGCTCAGTGCATATTTACTATCACACACACGTGAATTGCAGTCATACAGGAAATCACTGACCAGAACCCAAAGTGCATTTCCACCTTTATTTTTGTGCATTGTAAGCATACACAAATGTTCCTATGCACAAGTCTGTGTCACCAGTGCTTAACTAACCAGACCATCAAAAATGGACTACTTCGTTCTGGCCCACCCTGAGTTCACAAAAGGGCTCCATCTCTCTATATAAGAAAGCCAAGTTTTATGTCATTCAATCCATACAGCCAAGCATGTATCCATCCATCCATCCATCTTCTACCGCTTTTCCGGAGGTCCGGGTCGCGGAGGCAGCAGTTCAAGCAGAGAAGCCCAGACTTCCCTCTCCCCAGCCACCTGCTCCAGCTCTTCAGAGGGGATACCAAGGCGTTCCCAGACCAGCTGGGAGACATAGTCTCTCCACCGAGTCCTGGGTCTGCCCCGGGGTCTCCTCCCAGTGGGACGTGCCTGAAACACCTCAAGTGGGAGGCGTCCAGGAGGCATCCTAATCAGATGCCCATACCACCTCAACTGACTCCTTTCAATGTGGAGGAGCAGCGGTTCTACTCTGAGCCTCTCCCGGATGACTGAGCTCCTCACCCTATCTCTGAGGGTGAGTCCAGCAATCCTACAGAGAAAGCTCATTTCAGCCGCTTGTATCCGCGATCTCGTTCTTTCGGTCATTACCCAAAGCTCGTGACCATAGGTGAGAGTAGGAACGTAGATTGACTGGTAAATCGACAGCTTTGCCTTAGAACTAAGCTCCCTCTTCACCACAACAGACCGGTACAACGTCCGCATCACTGCAGATGCTGCTCCAATCCGTCTGTCGATCTCTCGCTCCATTTTCCCCTCACTCGTGAACAAGACCCCAAGATACTTAAACTCCTCCACTTGGGACAGGAGCCTGTCCCCAACCCGGAGAGGACAATCCACCTTTTTCCGGCTGAGGACCATGGACTCGGACTTGGAGGTGCTGATTCTCATCCCAGCCGCTTCACACTCAGCGGCAAACCGTCCCAGCAAGAGCTGTAGGTCATTGCTGGATGAAGCCAACAGGACAACATCATCTGCAAACAACAGAGATGAGATCCTGTGGTCACCAAGCATGACACCCTCCATTCCCTGGCTGCGCCTAGAAATCCTGTCCATAAAAATTATGAACAGGACCGGTGACAAAGGGCAGCCCTGGCGGAGTCCAACTCTCACTGGGAATGACTCCGACCGAGTGTTGGCAATGCGAACTAAACTCTCACAACGGTCGTACAGAGACCGAATAGCTCGTAACAACAAGCCCGATACCCCATACTCCCGAAGCACCCCCCACAAAAATCCACGAGGGACGCGGTCAAATGCCTTCTCCAAGTCCACAAAACACATGTAAACTGGTTGGGCAAACTCCCACGAACCCTCAAGAATTCTCGAGAGGGTAAAGAGCTGGTCCGATGTGCCACGGCCAGGACGAAAACCACATTGCTCCTCCTGAATCCGAGGTTCGACCAACGGCCGGACTCTCCTCTCCAGTACCTTGGCATAGACCTTCCCAGGGAGGCTGAGGAGTGTGATCCCTCTAAAGTTGGAGCACACCCTCCGGTCCCCTTTTTTGAAGAGAGGAACCACCACCCCGGTTTGCCATGCCAAAGGCACTGCCCCCGACCTCCACGCAATGTTGCAGAGGCGTGTCAACCATGACAACCCAACAACATCCAGGGCCTTGAGGTACTCGGGGCGAATCTCGTCCACCCCCGGGGCCCGGCCACCAAGGAGATTTTTAACCACCTTGGCGACCTCAGCCCCTGTGATAGGCGAGTCATCCCCCTCGTCCCCAAACCCTGCTTCCTCTGTGGAAGGCGTATCAGTGGGATTGAGGAGATCCTCGAAGTATTCCTTCCACCGCCCGACGATATCCCCAGTTGAAGTCAACAGTGTCCCATCCGCACCATACACAGTGTGGACGGGGAGCTGCTTTCCCCTCCTGAGCCGCCGAACAGTTTGCCAGAATCTCTTTGAAGCCGACCGAAAGTCTTGTTCCATGGCCTCACCGAACTCCTCCCATACCCGGGTTTTTGCTTCAGCAACCACCCGAGCTGCACTCCGCTTGGCCTGCCGGTACACCTCAGCTGCTTCGGGAGTCCCACAAGCCAACCAAGCTTGATAGGACTCCTTCTTCAGCTTAATGGCCCCCCTCACCACTGGTGTCCACCACTTGGTTCGCTTGGTTGCCACCACGAGATGCACCGACCACCTTGCGGCCGCAGCTCTGGGCTGCCGCTTCAACAACAGAGGTGGAGAACATGGCCCATTCAGACTCCATGTCTCCAGACTCCCTCGGAATGTGGTTGAAGTTCTTCCGGAGGTGGGAGTTGAAGACCTCCCGGACAGGGGCCTCAGCCAGACGCTCCCAGCACACCCTCACTATACGTTTGGGTCTACCAGGTCTGAATGGCTTCCTCCCCTGCCATCGGATCCAACTCACCACCAGGTGGTGATCAGTTGACAGCTCTGCACCTCTCTTTACTCGGGTGTCCAAGACATACGGTCGCAGGTCTGATGATACGATAACAAAATCGATCATCGACCTGCGGCCTAGGGTGTCCTGGTGCCAGGTGCACATATGGACACCCTTATGCTTGAACATGGTGTTCGTTATAGACAGACTGTGGTTAGCACAGAAGTCCAATAACTGAACACCACTCGGGTTCAGATCGGGCAGGCCGTTCCTCCCAATCACCCCCCTCCAGGTTTCACTGTCGTTGCCCACGTGCGCATTGAAGTCCCCCAGTAGGACAATGGAGTCTCCAGGAGGAGCACCCTCCAGCACCCCAGTCACAGACTCCAAAAAGGGTGGGTACTCTGAAACATCATTTGGTGCATAGGCACAAATGATGGTCAGGACCCGTTTCCCAACCCGAAGGCGGAGGGAAGCAACCCTTTCGTCCACCGGGGAAAACTCCAATATAGAGGCAGCAAGGTGGGGCGATACAAGAATACCTACCCCTGCTCGTCGCCTCTCGCCCGGGGCAACTCCAGAAAAGGCCAAGCTCCAGCCCCTCTCCAGGAGACTGGTTCCGGAACCGGAGCTGTGTGTTGAGGTGAGGCCGACTATATCTAGCCGGTATCGCTCAATCTCGTACACCAGCTCAGGCTCCTTCCCCACCAGAGAGGTGACATTCCACGTACCAAAAGCCAGTTTAGAAAGCTTGGGATCAGTCCGCCAAGGTCTCCGCCTTTGACTGCCACCTAATCCACATAGCACCGGACTTCCATGATCCCTCCTGCAGGTGGTGAACCTACTGGAGGGCGGACCCATGTAACTCCTTCGGGCTGAGCCCGGCCGGGTCCCATGGGTGGAAACCCGGCCACCAGACGCTAGCCTTCGAGCCCCTCCCCCAGGCCTGGCTCCAGGGTGGGGCCCCGGTAACCCCATACCGGGCGGGGTACACTGAATCCTTGATATACAATTTATCATGAGAGTCTGTTGGATCGTTCTTCGTCTGGCCCTTCACCCAGGACCAGTTTGTCTTGGGAGACCCTATCAGAGGCAAATTGCCCCGGACAACATAGCTCCTGGGATCACTGGGGCACGCAAACCCCCCCACCACGATAAGGTGACGATCCATGAGGGGGGCCAAGCATGTAGTAGAATGAAATTGCGTTTCTCCTATTGGAGGGGTCACTGCTATGCAAGGTGCCGCCGCAATTTTCCCTTCCCCCATTCTATTATGCTGAGCACCAAGTCAGAAGGCAGGAAGTACAATTTTTATATGGTCCTTGGTATGACCAGCAGGATCATACCAAAGACCACAGGCTATATAAATACATATACCAAAGTACGCATGTACATATATAGCCTAATGGCCCTTTTCCACTAGTACCTACTCAGCCTGACTCACTTCGACTCTACTCGGTTTGTAGGGTTTTCCATTAGTACCTAGTACCTGGTACAAGGTACTATTTTGGTACCTACTCCAGTGAGGATCCAAGCTTGCTGAGTCGAACTGAAAATGTGATGTCAACAGATTGCAGGCCACTGATAGGCCAGGGCATAACGTCAGTGGGTGAGAGCGATGTCTTCACAAGATTCAAAGGCACCATTTGTAAATTTGGCTGTGAGTTTTTATTATTTCTGTGATAACCAACAAGATAAATGGCTAGACACAAATCAACAACGTGGTCCAGCGACGAGGTTCAGACTCTTCTGTGCTTTGTGGCTGACGAGAGAATCCAGAGGGAGCTACGGGGCTGAAAAGTTCATAGGCTGAAACCTTCATATAGTGGTCAAATTTGACCACGTGGTTATTTTTCAACAGTCTCCTCTTCGGTCCACACACTTCTTCCATCGGTGTTGCAGCACTTGGATCCCTGCGCATGAAAAATAAACATTTGGTCAAATTTGACCATTATGAAATTTTCAGACTATGAACTTTTCAGCCACACCGCCGGCGAAGCGAACCAAAATGAAATACCAGGTCTCCAAGCTGATGGCTGCTCACAGGGAAGATGGTGAGTGTTCTATGATTTTAAGCATCTTTTACGTTATTTATCCCAACGGTGGCAAGCTCACTTTGAACAAACAAGGATACCGTCGTTGTCTTCTGTATTGCTGACAATGAGCTAGCTAGCCATCAACGCTAACTCCGTGCTTTGCTTGTATTTTGCGCTTGTTGTAATAAGTATTCACTTCTGACAGCAAAACATCAGCATGTCAACAACAAAACAGGATGACCAAAAACTCTAATCTACAACTCATACAGTACAAAGTTCTACACAGAACTCATTACACAGGACAAAGGATGATCAAAATGGGCCTGAGTCACACAAGTATCTGCTCCCACTGCACCAGCAATGTCCTGGATAGTGCACTGGTCCAAAAGTTCTGGCAGAAGACATGTAAAGACTTATCAGCATGGCTTGGGTATCCTATCCCATCCTCACCCACACTTTGCATATTAGGTTTATCTTATCATGTTTAATGTTGCAGCATTGTACCGAGACAAATTCCTAGTTTGTGTACTACATGAACAATGGCAATAAACCTGATTCTGATTCTGAAGTGAAATAAATGGATGGATGGAAATATAGAGGCAAGGATATCACATGTTTCTCACTGCCTTATGCATCACAAAGAAAACTATCCTCATGAATTGGAAATCAAGAAATAATTTGTGTACAGCTCACTATAACTTATTATCAGATTATATTAGCCTGGAGAGAATGTCTACCTCCTCAAATAACCAATTGGCTGAATTTAGTTCTCTCTGGTCCCCACTTATTAATTCCATAACCTCAGGGGTGGCGGGCGGTGGCTCGCTCTCCTTGGCACCTCTGGCAGCTGGCTGCACCCTGACTACGAAGAGTTTCTGTGGCCCACTAGGGCCGGTGTCTGAGGCAGCCTGTTGTGGGTTGGCTGTGTGTCTAGCCTGAAGGGTTGTGTGTGTGTGTGTGTGTGGGGGGGGGGGGGGCTGTGGCCCCGGGCCGGCTGGCCTTGCCTCCCGGGTGGGTCTCGGTCTGGTCCTGGGCCCCTGGTGCGGGGGGTGTTCCCCCTCTGGGTCGGGGTCGGCTGTACGTCAGTGGTGCGGGCCGGCCCCGGCGCATCGTTGCACAGTGACGTTCTGGGGGCTGGTGCCTGCGTCCCAGATGGGGTTGCCCCCTCCCCCCCCATCCTCTGGGGCCTGCGGGTGTGTGTGTGTGCATGCGTGTGTGCAGGTGTACGTGAGTGTGGGTTCGTGTGTGTGTGCGGGTACAGATGTGGGTGTGTGCACGTGTGTGCGTTGTGTGTGGGCATGTGGGGTTGTGTGTGGGTGTAGGTGATGGTGAATGTGTGTGTGCACATGAGGGTGGGCGTGTGTGTTTGTATGTGTGCGGGTGCGAGTAAGTGTGGGTGGATGTGCGGGGGTGGAGGATGTGTGTGTGGGTGGGGGATCTCGTTGAGTGGCGGAGGAGGGGTGGACCATCTGGTGGCCTGGGGGTTGGCCGTTCGGGGCCTGCTTTTACTGACTGCCCTGCTGTTAAGTCACGGGGCAGGGCGCTTTGGGTGCTCGGGGTGGCTGTTGGCAAGGGCTGGCGGCCTGCCGCTGGCGGCGTGTGTCTGGAATGGGTGGCTGGTGGGCTTGCAGTGGTCGCTCTAGAGACTCTAGAGTCTAGAGTGTTGCTTGGTGTGTGGGGCGCCATATGGGTCCGGCCCACTGTCCATTATTATGATTATTGTTGTGTATGTTCGTAAGTGCAAGATGTATGGGAGAGGGTGTGGCTGCTCCATCATGCTTGTGGTGCTGAAAGCACGACGCTGGTAGGTCCTGGGCTGCTCGGCCTGGCGGCCCTCGCCCTGAATTGAGATCTGGGGCAGTGGGTGGCCTCCTGAACAAGTCTGTGAGCTGGCTTCTGGGGGTGGGGGGGCATTTTGGACCACCTCCCCCAATTCTGGGTGGAACATCCATCTTCTTGGATAAACTTAGGGGTTTGGGGTGGGGTTGTGATGCACTGTTGGTGAAGGGGATACCCCTGTCTGCTGCACAGTGGAGCCGCCCTCACCTCAATTTTAGCTGCATTATAGACACTGGGGGCTTGGGGGATGAGAGCCCCACTGCCTATCACAGTGGCTAGCAGTGCTCCAATCACCATCCCCCCAATTTTAACTGCACTCTGGTAGTTCACACACCTGCACACAATAATAATAATAATGCATCAGATTTATATAGTGCTAGACACTCAAAGACGCTTTTACAAATAGATACATTATTCATTCACTCCAGACAGATAATGGTAGTGGCAAGCTACTACTGTAGCCACAGCTGCCCTGGGGCAGGCTGATGGAGACGTGGCTGCCAATCCCCGCCAACAGCCTCTCCGGCCACCACTGAACATTTATACACATTCATACCCAGTGTTATGGACACTGGAGGCAAGGTGGGTAAAGTGTCTTGTCCAGGGACACAATGGCAGGATATCTGGGGAGAGCAAGATTCGATCCGCCAACCATCCGGTTATTGGACGACCTGCGCTACCTCCTGAGCCACTGCTGCCCAACATATCACATCACACAACTGACGCACACCTATCATGATTCGTGTATGGGGGAGGGGGGTCTTCCCCCACCCGGGGGGGGGGGGGGCAGGGGAAGACACCTATGTTGGGTAGCATCTCGTAGCGTCTACAGCGGTCCGCTGATCAGTTACTCGGGTGGACGTTGGGGGTGGTGGTATGTTTCTGTGGCCGCAGCCGCCCTGGGGTGGGTCAGGGGTGTGTGGCTGCTGGCCTACGGTCTCCCCGGACGCTGCCGGGTGCTGGTGTGTGTTCATGCTCGCTGCATCTGCATCATGGTCGCCCTAAGTAATAAGGGTGAATGAGTGTGGGTGAGTGCGTGGGGGAGAGCACAAATGGATGTGAGTAGGTTGGAGCGTGAGTGAAAGTGTGTGTATGGGTGAACCTGAGTGAGTGCGGGTGACTGAGCACGAGTGGGAGTGGGAGCAAGATTGCGCGGGGTACAGGAGTGGGAGGGTCCAGGAGTGTGAGTGTGGGATTGTATGGGGGAGAGGGTGAGCGAGAGTGAGTGAGTGCGTGAGGGTGTGAATGCGTAGGAATGTGGGTGTGTGCTGGTCGGTAGGTGCTGTATTGAGGGGGTAGTGCTTCTTTGCTGCGTGGGCTCTCCTGGATGGGGAGGGGGGGCTTCTTTGGGCGTGGGGGTTGCCAGGGTGTGCGGTGGTGGTGCTGGGGTGGGGGCGGGCCTGCTGTTGGGATGCCTGGAGGGGCTCGTGCCATGGGCACAGGCCAGTCTCCACCCCAAGGGGTGGGGGTGTTGGTCATCCGGCGCCTGGGGCCCAGCATTGGCCCCACGGGGGGGGGGGGGGGGGGGGGGGGTTCCACACCTCCCTCGGTCATGCCTCCTGGTGTGGATCCCTGGCTCTCCTGGGGCTTGTTGGCCTCGGACATTTGTGCTCTATGGGGGTTGGTGGCATTTTCTTGCTTGCTCGGGAGTTCAAGGGGGACGGGGGAGTTGCTGTGACCGGCCGCACTCTTCGTATGTTTCCTTATAAACCACTCACATGTACACACTTATTTTGCACGCGCTCTCATACACACACACACACACACGGATGCACACACACGTCTCTCCTTTAACAGGTGCGGATACCAGACTTGTGTTGAGACCTCTGGTGGAAGAAGCAGTCTGTCTTTTGTTTGTTTTCTTTGCCTGTTCCCCTCCCTTTTCTTTCCCCCTGCCCACACCTCCTCTCCCCATTCCCCTCCTGTTGGGTTTTTCATGGGTAAAATAATTTAAATAAAGTATTAAATGTTATTGCAAGAACAGTTTACAACAAGATACAGTACATATACAGTATATGTACTGTACAAAGCTCCTTTTGGCAAAGTAAATCTGTTTGGCACAATAAGGGTAGCAGATTTCTGTTCTGCTCACCGAGCTGCATGACAGGACAAGGGAAAAAACAAAACAAAAACATAACAGGATAATGGGCCGCCTCCCTGTAATGAACCCGCCCACCTTGAGGTGGTACTCAGTTGTAATGGAAAACAACCTCAACAGTGTCAGGCCAAGTAGAATCGGGGCGAGTCGAGCTAAGTAGGTGCTAGAGGAAAAGTGGCTTAAGTGTACTAAAAAGCTGAAATGACACTTTGACCTTGCTCACAACCTTGATGCACACACCTGAGGATCATTGTGCATAAGTTTGATAAGCTTCAGGCCAATTGCCCCAAGAGGCGTAGCGATTCCCATAAAATGTGGAAGGATGGACGTAGCAGCCCCTTATCAAACCCCTCCACCTTAGGGGTTTGTGTGCCCAAATAATCCCAGCAGTTATGCTGCTGGAAACAACTTGGGTGAAGGGACACTTTTCTGGAATTGGCTAAAAAAATTAAATGACATAGTACTGTAATTTCTAATGGCTTGGGGTGTTGCAGGAAAAGTGAGGCTGTTTTGCCTCAACTTTAAGTGATTAGGGAAAAAAAAAAAAAAAACTTTTCCACAGCAAAGTAATGTGTTCCCTTCTTTATCGTCGAATATCAGAGGCATCCAAAACTTTACCTGTGATTGACATGTACTCAATACACTTCCATATTGCTTTTTACCTGGAAGACACAAAACAATTTTATTTCCAAATCTTCTAATATGACGGCTGCTGAGGAGGGAAGTTCACTCTTCTAGGTTTACTCTCTCTAATCACACAGATGGGGCCAGCCAGGGATTGTAAAGGTAAGCTAACCCAGTCACAGCAATTTCCCACAGACAGCAGTCTGGTTTGTTTGCTGTCTCTTCAGGACTGTTTTTTTTTTTTTCTTCTCTCAATGTTTTGACAGCTTACCATCTGCTTCAGAGCCAATCTAGATTTCATATACCTTCCCCAATCTGTATTTACACCACTGACAGGACTTGAAGTTTGGGACTAAAGATGATCAGCTACAATCGTTTGACTGAGCTGTACTGACAAAACGTGACATGTTTGTGACTGTGATTGGAAAAAAAATGCTGCAAAAGTTTTATTAAAATAGATTTATTTAATTATAAAAGAAGAACTGAGACATCTCTGAAGATCAGGACCTGAAATCCAGTCAAACAAAGTAGAAATTAGTGAAGAGGTACAGTAACATTAAAAATACCACGGGTATACAGAGTCTGCAAAAAACAAAACCTAGGTTACAAATTAAAGGAATAAAGTACTGAAGTTCCAGGAGTGCCAAAATAGTTATGCTTTAACTGCCCATGTTTTCTTATATTTCAAAGGATATTCCACAATAAGGATACAAATGGTTCTGCTGGGCCACAATATCAAGTCTTGGTATCTTGAATAAAGTGTAAACAGAATAAATGAATAAAAAAGTAAAAATAATACCACTACAATAATAGTAAGGTTTATATTTAAAAAACAAATAAATAATTGTATTATATGGCATTTGCAGAAATGAAAACTCTAACGTGTCTCAACTCACCTGACGAGTTCATTACTGTTTTGGTCCCGTCTTTGTATTTGCAGCTTCTTGTTTTGGTCTTGCAGATCTTGCAAACTGCTGTAAAGTTAGCGTTAAGGTCGGTAGGCAGCAGTCATGCATATTTTACCTTGACAATAAAAACATGATATAAACAATGAGAACTAGAAAAGCACTCGGAGAGCGCAGACCTCCGCCAAGCGCCACAGTTCCCCCCCATACAGTGTTTGTGTGTACGTTTTCAGATTCCTTGACCATGAAAACATATGACTAGCAATTGGATTCACAATGATAGGATTAGTGGTTCAGTAGTAAAAGCATTACCTCCTTGGCGGAGGTAATAAACTGAAGTGTTGGTGTTGTGTCCATCTCCTCCATCTGCAAAGTGCCAGGCTGCGAGCGTTTTCATAGATCACTGAAAGCAGCACTGAGGGCTTCACTGACGGATGCAAATTGGGTAGACAGGTTGCCGTGGGTCTTATTGGGTTTGCGCTCCGCGGCAAAAGAGGATTTGGAAGCTTCCCCGGCAGAGAGCTGTTTTTTGCGCAGCCACTATGGCTGCCCGGGGAATTTCTGCCAAATAATCCAGCACCGGACAGCTGCCCGTCTCAGCTTTTGCAGCGTAGCGCAAACACAGGCACACTGCCGGGCCCTGCCCACCACTGTTTTCCGCGTGCTTGTGTGCCTAAAACTTTGAAGAATGCAGAGTTTGTGTTCGTCAGACATGACGAGCAGCGCCCTCTATTGCCCCTGCACACATGTTGAAAATGGCCGTATCTCACAATGTTAAAGAATCCTTTAAAAAATTCCTGTATCCAGACGGTGATCCGGATCATCCCCAAAATTTAATCAGTTCTTCCTTGTACCATTTCCAACAACGCCTGAAAGTTTCATCGAAATCCGTCCAAACCTTTTTGAGTTATCTTGCTAACCAACAGACAAACAAACAAACAGACAGACAAACAGACAAATGCTGGCAAAAACATAACCTCCTGGCCTGCGGCCTGGCGAAGGTAATAACACTACTATGCAGTCAGTAAACCTAAACTTTGTCCCATCACTAATTTCTGTTGTTTTGATATTTAATGGATACCTTTCTTTCTACAACAAATAGGAGCCCATCATAAAATATACACCAAATCTAAATAAAACACTACTTTAAAATCAAGGGGATAATTATAAACACATACAGTATCTCACAAAAGTGAGTACACCCCTCACATTTTTGTAAATATTTTATCTTTCCATGGGACAACACTGCAGATATGACACTTTGATACAATGTAAAGTAGTCAGTGTACAGCTTGTATAACAGTGTAAATTTGCTGTTCCCTCAAAATAACTCAACACACAGCCATTAATGTCTAAACTGCTGGCAACAAAAGTGAGTACACCCCTAAGTGAAAATGTTCAAATTGTGCCCAATTAGCCATTTTCCCTCCCCGGTGTCATGTGACTCGTTAGTGTTACAAGGTCTCAGGTGTGAATGGGGAGCAGGGGTATTAAATTTGGTGTTATTGCTCTCACACTTTCTCATACTGGTCTCTGGAAGTTCAACATGGCACCTCATGGCAAAGAACTCTCTGAGGATCTGAAAAAAAGATTTGTTGCTCTACATAAAGATGGCCTATGCTATAAGAAGTTTGCCAACACCCTGAAACTGAGCTGCAGCATGGTGGCCAAGACCATACAGCGGTTTAACAGGACAGGTTCCACTCAGAACAGGCCTCGCCATGGTTGACCAAAGAAGTTGAGTGCACGTGCTCAGCGTCATATCCAGAGGTTGTCTTTTGAAAATAGACGTATGAGTGCTGCCAGCATTTCTGCAGAGGTTGAAGGGGTGGGGGGCATCAGCCTGTCAGTGCTCAGACCATACGCCGCACACTGCACCAAACTGCATGGCTGTCGTCCCAGAAGGAAGCCCCTTTTAAAGATGATGTGCAAGAAAGCCCACAAACAGTTTGCTGAAGACAAGCAGACTAAGGACATGAATTACTGGAACTACAGTATGTCCTGTGGTCTGATGAGACCAAGATAAACTTATTTGGTTCAGATGGTGTCAAGCGTGTGTGGCGGCAACCAGGTGAGGAGTACAAAGACAAGTGTGTCTTGCCTACAGTCAACCATGGTGGTGGGAGTGTCATGGTTTGGGGCTGAATGAGTGCTGCCAGCACTGGGGAGCTACAGTTCATTGAGGGAACCATGAATGACAACATGTACTGTGACATACTGAAGCAGAGCATGATCCGTTCCCTTCGCAAACTGGGCCGCAGAGCAGTATTCCAACATGATAATGACCCCAAACACACCTCCAAGATGACCACTGCCTTGTTAAAGAAACTGAGGGTAAAGGTGATGGACTGGCCAAGCATGTCTCCAGACCTAAACCCTATTGAGCATCTGTGGATTATCCTCAAACGGAAGGTGGAGGAGTGCAAGGTCTCAAACATCCACCAGCTCCGTGATGTCGTCATGGATGAGTGGAAGAGGATTCCAGTGGCAACCTGTGAAGCTCTAGTGAACTTCATGCCCAAGAGAGTTAAGGCAGTGCTGGAAAATAATGGTAGCCACACAAAATATTGACACTTTGGGTACAATTTGGACATTTTCACTTGGGGGCGTACTCATTGTTGTTGCCAGCGGTTTACACATTAATAGCTGTGTGTTGAGTTATTTTGAGGGAACAGCAAATTTACACTGTTATACAAGCTGTACACTGACTACTTTACATTGTATCAAAGTGTCATATCTTCACTGTTGTCCCATGAAAAGATATAATAAAATATTTACAAAAATGTGAGGGGTGTAGTCACTTTTGTGAGATACTATACATAGCATTTATATTTTTTCATTTTTGTTCCTAAACTGGCACAAAGCGGCTTCAAACCACATGAGCCCTCTTCTTTGTGACACTCACTGCCTCATATGAATTCAATTTTAGAAAAGGTCACAGCTGTTTGTTCATAAATGCCAGAAGTCTACTGGCCAAAATTGACCTTATAAAAGCCCGGGCCTCTTGCTTTTCCCGGGTTTGCCTCACTTATTCAGTGACATCTTTTGCCAGTCATACAGATTGATAAACTGTTTTGGCCCTCTGACAGGTTGAATAATGACAAAGGAACCATATGGGTAACAGGGTGTAACTGTAGTTGTTTCTGTAATATACTGTACACTTAAAAATACAACCAATTCAAAGATTTTTTTCAAGGCTCAATTTTTGTTGAAAAGTGCTAGCAACATGGCACAAGCCAGGGAGTCTGGAAATCCCTGTAAAATTAAGACAATTTTTAATCTATTCCAAAGACTCCCACTCCAGAGTGATGATGTTATTCACAATCCATTCATAACAGCTTTTTCAAATTAGAGGGCATTCAGAGACTGCATACCTCTGCCAAGCTGTGTGTCTACCAATTAAAATGTGTGAACTGAGAATCATTAACTTCTGTGCCAGTGTATTTTCAGGTTGACTAGCCCATTATTTTTCATGATGTGCACAATCTATAAACCATTTCAGGAAATCTAAATTACTGATTCTATCCCTGTCCCTATGAGTTGTACAGCCTCACAACACCTAATAGAGACAAACGGTGGAAGTGGAACTTCTGCTCAGCCTGTGTCACCTACAAAATGTCTACATTACACCACTGCCATCATTACTCTGCTCCAGAGGTTGTGTTAATGGACAACTGTCATTCATTGACAGATTACACTGAGGGTGATCTAATTAAAATCAAAGGTAATAAATTATGACAGAATTTTTACAACCCTGCCTGTCAAAGTGACAAAAGTCTACCGCAACCTCTGCTCTGTTCACTCTTTGAGCAGAAAGACTAACACACTGGCCCTCATTTATCAAATGTGCATAAGACAGAAAAGTGGTCATATGATCATTTCAACACAAAATTTGCTATTTATCAATTTGAACGCAATCATACAGTTCAACGGTGAGCAGTAGTGCAGTTTCATGCCAAGAAAAAGTACTACAGACCCAATGTTACCTTTAAGTGTTGATGGAGAAGTTTTGAGAAGGTCAGAAGGTGGTGCAGGACATGTATGAGGACAATGAGGCTGTGGTGAGGTGTGCTGTAGGAGTGACAGATGGATTTAGGGTGGGTATGGGATTACATCAGGGATCGTCTTGGAGTCCCTTCTTGTTTGCCATGGTGACGGACATGCTGACAGACAAGGTCAGGCAGGAGTCTCCATGGACCATGATGTTTCCAGATGACAGTGAGCTTTAGTGATGGGAGGGAGCAGGTGGAAGAGAACATGGAGAGGTGGAGGTATGCTCCGGAGAGAAGAAAAATGAAAGTCAGTTGGAGAAAGACAAAATACATGTGTGTGAATGAGAAGGGGGGCAGGTATAAGAGTGAAGATGCAAGGAGTAGAGGTAGTGAAGGTAGATGAATTTAAAAACCTGGAGTCAACCATCAAAAGCAATGGGTGGAGACGAGTGTCAGGGGTGTTTTTTGTTGTTTTTCTTTTTTAAAATTTTTATTATGAAGAATACAATAAACAAAACAGAACCGGAATATGACCTAGAGCACAGGTGTCAAACTCATTTCATGGAGGGCCAAGACCCTGCAGGTTTTACCTCCACCCAGTGTCTTCAACAGGTGATTTCACTGAATTTCTTCCCACTGATTGCTGATCAGTGAAAACACCTGCTGATGACACTGGGTAGAAGCAAAACATGCAGGGTTTTGGCCCTCCATGGAATGAGTTTGACACCCCTGACCTAGAGGGAGCACATCTGTCCCACAACTGGGAGGGTTGTGGGTTACAGCCCCGGCCGTGTCCTACCAAAGACCATATAAAAATTGTACTTCCTGCCTTCTAGCTTGGTGCTCGGCAAAATGTAATGGAGGAAGGAAAGATGGTTACCTAGCCACGTGTACTCCCTGTGCTGGTCCCAAGCCCAGATAAATGGGCAGGGTTGCATCAGGAAGGGCATCCGGTGTAAAAATCCTTGCCAAATTGACATGCGAATCATCACAATATAAGGTGATGATACACTGTGGCGACCCCGAAAGGGAGCAGGTGAAAGACAACATACAAAATAGAGAGACTTCACATTAAATAGAAAACACGCAGAAAAAAAAAAAAAAGAAAAAAAAAACTTTTACAGCAAGACAAACATTAAGACCAGACAGAGTTGGTAAGGAAAATATGAGATGTGTATATGTGAGTGTGTGTAGTGTGTGTGAGGATGCTCATTTCTGTACAAATCGGTATTAATAAATTGGAATGGGGTAGGGGGGAAGTACAGCAATGATGATGATGATGATGATGACGATAACGACAACAACAGTAACTAGAGGGCACTCAGAGCGCATACAACCGCCAAGGCTCCGTCCCCCCCTCCCTTTGTCCGTCCGTATTGCCATCCATCTGTACATTGTGAGATAGGGCCTTGGCAGAGGTATGCACTCACGGATCACCTCCAACATCTAATGAGTTCATACTTTGGGCCAAGGGCCACCTCTGGTGAAAATTTCATCCAAATCCATCAAGGAATTTTTGTGTGATCCTGCTAACAGCCAGAAACAGCAAAAACAATATGACCACATTACTGTATATGACTACATTTTAATAATAACAAAACTGTCATAACTGTATTGACAGTACACTGGGGCTGGGCAATTCCACCTTAAATCATCATCATGGTTTGAATCTTTCAGGTCGTTTTTTTTTTTTTCCCTCCTCTCTTCTCCATTACAGTTTACTGACAAAGCTCATAATAATTAAGCAATATTACACAACAGTGCGGTATCATATCCCTGCGGTGTGTAGTAAACGAGCCTAATAGAACAGGCTTGTTGTGATTTCACAAATAAATTAAACATTGTCCAGTGCTAACGTTTACTGTGTTTATATACCGTGTGGGTCATGTGGCTGCAACAACATCCTTGTCTGCCGGCCGGAGTTACGTTCACACGCACTTCAACTGTCGTCTTAGACCGCACACTTTGCTTGCTTTTTCTTGGCGTCTTCAGATGAAATAATGTCAATCATTACATACTATGTGGATGAAGACCACATTCGTTTTCATTCCAAGCCGTTTTACTTTTTCTGCAATGTTTGGCTTCCGAGTTGCGGAGGTGCGTGTCCCTATGGCATGGCCACGCACGTAACTCAGTGGACACATCTTAAAGGGGCAGTACATTAAAAGTGCATTATTAATATAAAAAATAATTTTCAGAAAATTCCTGGATCCAGGTCATGATCCAGATCACTACCAAAATCTAATCATCTGTTCTCCGTGCCATGACGCACCTTTCCTGAAAATTTCATCAAAATCCGTTCATAACTATTGGCATAATGTTGCTGACAGTCCAACCAACCAACCAACCAATGCCGAAAAAAACTTTGTCTCCTCCCTTGGCAGAGGTAACAACAACAATAACAGCAAAAACCATTGAGGAAAGACATTATTAGATAACTCAAGCCAAAGGTTCCCAAGCCAGCAGCACAGATATAATGACGTGATGACTCAGACTATACCTAGAGGGTAACTGCTGGGAAAGGTCACCCAGGTCATCAATGATAACATAACAAAAATAGTTTTTTTTGCAAGTTGTCTGTGTCTTTTTCGACTGATTTAAGACAATTTTGCACAGCTGAATCCGAAAATGACATCTCTTTCTCTTGATCAGGTCAGGTTTTTATGCTAAGATGTAAGCAGTTGTACAGTTGTACTGTAAATTGAGTAGTAGACATTGATAAAGGTAAGTACATGTAAATTGAATGTTACATCATCATTGTTCAAAATTCAGAGAATTTCAAGAAATAAAAAAGAATTTTGCATCATATAAAGCAAAAATACCCGTACATGTAAACAAAAACGTAAAAAAACGTGGCCATAGTTCAAAAAGTTGACCTGATTGAGCAAAACCAATGTGATTTTTGGATTCAGCACATCAAAATTGTCCTAAATCAGCTAAAAAAAACTTAAGACAATAAATTTGGTGTTGACCAGTGTAATATTCTGTGGTTCATGAAATTCTCTTCTGCATAACACCCCCCCCCCTTTTTTTTTCTTTTTTCCACAGGTAGGACTGAATAGCTGTGAGCTGCCCCAGACCAGACTGGAGGGGGCCAACCTTAAGTGTGACCCCCTTCAAAACAGCTCACAGACCCAAGGAGATTATTGGTCAAATTTTTCATGCTGTACACCATTTTGGAGTTCAAATTGTATAGTATTGGGGTAATTTGTGACAGATAGACAGCAGCTAGAGTGAAAGGGAATATTTATAAAGTGGCAGTGAGACCTGCTATGATTTATGGTTTGGAGATGGTGGCACTGATGAAAAGTCAGTGCCAAATAAAAGACAGGAGGTAGAGGTGGCAAAGTTGAAGATGCGAAGATTCTCATTGTGAGTTACTAGAAGGGACAGGATTAGAAAAGAGTATACAAGTGGGACAGCACAGCTTGAGTGATCTGGAGACAAAGTAAGAGAGGCAAGGCTGAGATGGTTTGGACATCTGCAGAGGAGAGACAGTGGATATACTGGACAAAGGATGGTGAAGATGGAGCTGATAGGCAGGAGCAAAAGAGGAAGACCACGGAGAAGATTTATGAATGTCGACTCATGAAGAAGGACATGGAGAGGGTTGATGTTACAGAGGAAGAAGGGACAGGGTGAGATGAAGGCAGATGATCCACTGTGGTGACTTCTAAAGGGAGCAGCCAAAAGGAGAAGAACAAGATGATAGTACGACACGCTTTAATCTCATGGCAGGTTTGAGTTCATGTATGCAAATTTCCAGGTTGCTGTAGACTTGCAGTGCAGCAGATAATTATTTGATCATGTCAGATTATACTGAGCAGTGCATCCTTTCACGTGAAATGTTTGCTTCTGTTATATTTAGGTGTTTCAACAACTTACTTTACAGACTAAAGAGGCTGCTTTTAGTAATTATAAACATTCTGTAGGCAATTATATCACTGCAGCCAAAATTGCAGCTTTAAGCTGAAAATCTAAAATCTGATTGGATATAGATACCTGAATTCAAGTTTTACTTCTGAAATGCAAAATATTTTTCATACAGTTGTGATTGGGCTCAGAGCTTTTCAAGTATGTCATTGTCATCTTTTCCTTTGTATGTGTACAGGAGTGCAGGGAGGCATATTCTATCAATATAAATTTGGGTAAATTATTCTAAAAAGACATTTCTTTCACTGTCTGGTGTTATGTACTAATTAATAACTGGTATCCATCATGGACTATCTCAGGGGTCACCAACTAAAACTGCAAAAGGTCCGATAAGTCGGTCCTCCTCCCCAGCCGAGGTCTGAACTAGGTGTGGGAATCTTTAGGCATCTCATGATTCGATTATGATTCAGAACTGCGACTTGATTCTAAAACAATTCTCAGTGTATCCTGACACATTTTTTTTTTCTATTCAAGATTTCTCCCTCCCACTGTGTGACAACTTGGCCCTTTTAAAGCAAAGTATTTGCAATGACCCATGAATTTACTTCCAACATCTTTTATTAAAACAAATGGAAGAGAAATCTGACACGTGGTGGGCAGTGGTGGCCTAATGGTTCGGGATGTGAACTGGTGAGCGGAGGGTAGTGGGTTTGATCCCTGGACCAGCAGGATCAGCTCTGGGTGGGACAGATAACATAGCAGTGTTTGCCCCACCCTCCTTAACCCCACTGTGGTGCCCTTGAGCAAGGCCGAGTTGCTCAGTGGCCACACGTCAGTCTGTGGTTGTACTGGGCAGCTTCCTGGTGTGAATGTGTAACGGTGTGAATGAACAGGGCGTCCTTGAAAAAGAGAGGTTGCCTCTCAATGGAACTACCCTGTTTAAGGAAAGGTTAAATAAAAAAATTAAATAAAAACATGAACAAATTTATCACAAAATGTGCATTTAAGAATTGACATTCTTTCAGAAGACCACAGCTGTCTCCAGACAGGCCAGTATCATTTAACTTGCTTTCACACATTATTTTAATAAGCTCATGTTTTACCTGCATTTAGCTCTATATTAATTTTTAAACAAAAAAAATATCAAAATGAATTCTTTGTTCAGTGTCAAACAAAACGTAACATAAAATTTTATAATACAGGAGAACACCAAATGTGTTTGTTGACTCCAAATAAATAGGTCTAAAATTCTAAAATCTACAACTAAAATTCTAAAAATGTTTTACAGGAGAACACAAACTAAATTGTATTGCATTTAAAAAAAGATTAATATCTATAAAACAAAATTTCACAAAAAGCCCACCTCTACACAATATTTTCAGTGCAGAAAAAGCTGTTTCAAACTAAGACATAAAAACAGACAAAATATAATTCCACACGACGGAATTCCTCAACAGTTTTTTATCCCAACAGTAAACTCTGTTGGATGGAGCTGTAACTCCTGGTTACAGGGAGACGGGAGGTGGAACTTTTTATATTCAGTAACACACGGAGCTTTTACAGACTTTTTATGTGTCGGCCTTGTGTGTGTGTGTGTGGTGGTGGTGGGGGGTACGCCCGCAGCGAACCTGTCTGATTTTGCAAGCCGCTCTCTGGAGCGGTTGGAGCTGCAGAGTCTCTGCAGAGAGTGGCATTCATGGTACAGCAAAGGGGGCAGTCGGCAGCAGGACTCAGGACGAGCGCCCAAGGGCTCATGTCATGCCATAATCTGTCAGATGGATGCAGCACTTCACTTCCGCTTTTTTTCCCCCCACCAAAATAAAACAGACTCCCTTTTCCCCAAATTGTATCAAAAGGCTTCAGGGTCCGGACGGAGGACTCTCGGGGTCCGGATCCGGACCGGAGTCTGCCAGTTGGTGACCCATGGATTACCTGGTTAACTCCACTGGTAGACTCACAACAGAGCAGGCTCTGCGCCACAGAAGCGCAAAGCTGTGGTGACTGCATCAGAGTTAAATAAATGGCAGATATGATCACCTGAAGGAATGCTGCTGTACACGCCACACAAAGTCCATGAAGTTATTTCCCCCACTGCTGTTCTGAATAATACTGCACTGGATAACTGTACCAGACAGTCGTGGCCACCTGACTGCAGGGAGCGGTGACTGACCAACAGTTCATTATCGCTTCTAAAATGTAATTATTAAATTGTTATGTTTGGCATGTATACTTTTAAAATGACCAGATGAACAACAGTGACTCAAATACTTTGTTCACTTATCCCATCGATGTCTATAATAGAACCGAAGAGCACGACTACTCGCTCCACAGCCAGGGTTAGAGTCAGACCAGATTTTTTTTTGCCACAATATGTAGAATTGTGATTACACAGTTAATACAGTTGAAGCTACATAACTTATACCATAGCTGTATAGATTTAAATTATAACCCTTAACTGGAGTTCATGCCCTGCTGTTGCACATCACTGCTCTACTTCCAGCCATAGTTCCTTTGCCTTTCATGACACTTTTGAGGCTGCCAAGCAAGACTACTTTATTATTTTATCACTTTTCTTATAATAATGTCTATTTCAACTTCGCAGAAGTTTCTCTTTTTGCCGTATTATGTTCTGTCATGGCTGTAAATGTTGGGGACAAGGCAGAGATGTGGTTTTCAAATGACGTCCTTTTTTGGCCACCAAATTTATCGATGACTGATCGATCAATCATCATGAAATTGACCAGATGCGCAGTTTCATAAGTACCACACAGAGCTTATTGAACAATCATTTCTGCAAGCACTTTTGATACTTTTGATAAATAAGGGCCACTATCACCAAGCTAAGTGGCCAGGGGATGCACATTAAAACACTGTTGAAATCAATAGCCTTGTTGCATTAGACAAGTTCAAAAAAAGATGCACAATTATCTGTGTTAAGAGGGGGACGAGCAGGTGGTGGGTCAGAGCTGCCAAAAAGTAGCACATTTCCTCCTGAAGGGACAGAGGGTCAACACCAAAAACACATCTGTGAAGGGTCCACCTGACAAAACAAAACACACACCACCTCTCTGCTGTCCAACAGCATCTAAGCCACTTTTATGTGCAGTCACTGATTTCTCATTGTTTTGCATGTTTGTCACACTTAAATGTTTCAGATCAAACAAATTTAAATATTTGACAAAGATAACACAAGTAAACACAAAACGCAGTTTTTAAATTAAGGTGTTTATTATTAAGGGGGGAAAAAAATCCAAACCTACATGGCCCTGTGTGAAAAAGTTATTGCCCCTTAAACCTAATAACTGGTTGGGCCACCCTTAGCAGCAACAACTGCAATAAAGTGTTTGCGATAACTGGCAATGAGTCTTTTACAGCGCTGTAGAGGAATTTTGGCCCACTCATCTTTGCAGAATTGTTGTAATTCAGCCACACTGGAGGGTTTTCGAGTATGAACCGCCTTTTTAAGGTCATGCCACAGCATTCTGATCGTATTCAGGTCAGGACTTTAACTAGGCCACTCCAAAGTCTTCATTTTGTTTTTCTTAAGCCATTCAGAGGTGGACTTGGTGGTGTGTTTTGGATCATTGTCCTGCTGCAGAACCCAAGTGCGCATCAGCTTGAGGTCATGAACAGATGGCCGGACATTCTTCTTCAGGATTTTTTGGTAGACAGCAGAATTCATGGTTCCATTTACCACACACAGCAAGTCTTCCAGGTCCTGAAGCGGAAAAACAGCCCCAGATCATCAAACTACCACCACCATATTTTACTGTTGGTATAATGTTCCTTTTCTGAAATGCTGTGTTACTTTTACGCCAGATGTAATGGGACACACACCTTCCAAAAACTTCAACTTTTGTCTTGTCAGTCCACAGAGGATTTTCCCAGAAGTCTTGGGGATCATCAAGATGTTTTCTGGCAAAACTGAGATGAACCTTAATGTTCTTTTTGCTCAGCAGTGGTTTTCATCTCGGAACTCTGCCATGCAGGCCATTTTTGCCCAGTCTCTTTGTTATGGTGGAGTCATGAACACTGACCTTAACTGAGGCAAGTGAGGCCGTTGGTTCTTTGGATGTTGTTGTGGGGTTTTTTGTGACCTCTTCGATGAGTCGTCGCTGCGCTCTTGGGGTAATTTTGGTCAGCCGGCCACTCCTGGGAAGGTTCACCACTGTTCCATGTTTTCGCCATTTGTGGATAATGGCTCTCACTGTAGTTCGCTGGAGTCCCAAAGCTTTAGAAATGGCTTTATAACCTTTTCCAGTCTGATAGATCTCAATTACTTTGTTTCTCATTTGTTCCTGAATTTCTTTGGATCGCAGCATGATATCTAGCTTTTGAGGCTATTTTGGTCTACTTCACTTTGTCAGGCAGGTCCTATTTAAGTGATTTCTTGATTGATTGATAAACCACAGTTAATTTATGGTTCAACAGGGGGGACAATCACTTTTTCACACAGGGCCATGAAGGTTTTTTTTTTTTTTTTTTACCCTTAATAATAAACACCTTAATTTAAAAACTGCATTTTGTGTTTATGTTATCTTTGTCTAATATTAAAATTTGTTTGATGATCTGAAACATTTAAGTGTGACAAACAAACAAAACAATGAGAAATCAGGAAGGGGGCAAACACTTTTTCACACCACTGCACATGTTATGGCTGCTTTAATGGACTCATTTTCTGGTTTTGTTACTTGAAAAAATAATTCTCTATATACTGCAAGCTGAAGTAGAGAAATTACTATAAACAGGGCTTTATCTACAAGCAGTTACCCTTACAAAATTATTTATTTGATCAAAATATGCACATCTTGGATTGACACTTTATAAAATCATTGTTTCACGCAGCAAAAGGATACAACAACAAGGGGTTTGTCATAGAGGATGTAGCCATTCGTTTCCCGCAGGGCTTTCTCTGCACTCCGCAGGCTGGGGAGTCCTATGAAGGCCTGGCCCTTCATCCGGCCCTCCTTCATTAACACAACGTCAAACCTGAAGACGACACACACAGAGGCATGATCAAAACAAATTTGCCAAAATAAAGTAAGCATCAATACACTGTAACTATTCAACAAAACTTAAAAAATCTGCTTCTGAAAACACATAACACAGCAGCAGCCCATTGTGGGTTTGTGCAGGCAACAGCATTCAAAACTAATGGGGTCAGCAAACTGTGGATCTTTTGGTCTTTACGAAAACTCACAAATTTATAAGATGGGAATTTACAAGAAAGGCTGTGAAATTTACATTAAAAATAAACAAATTCAAATATATAAGACAAATAAAGGTCCAATATCCAGATAAAGTCACATATTTAGGAAGGAGAAAAAAGGAAATTCAAGACAGACAAAATTTTTGAGAAAACATGGGGGAAAAACACAAATTAATTAGGAAAAAAATTAATACATTTACTTTTCTTGTTTAATGTTAGGAAGAAATAAAGCCAAAGAAGAATAACTGAACAATAAACCATGATATTAAAGCTTCGTGCCCATTGACTGCATAAAAACGCTCTAGACCTGTTTTTGTGGGCGCTTCACAGGCACTCAAAAAAAAAAAAAATGTCTCCGCCCTGTCTCCTTTACACAAAAAGTAGTCTGTGTGGATGGAAATTCCTATGTTTACTGTAAATTTTGATCCTTTCTTTCCCTCTGCATCAAAAACATTTTGAGCGACTTCAGCATAAAATCTGAGGTTCTACACTCATGGTTGTATAGAATGGTAGACATTACATTTGTGAAATGTCTATTGTGTTTAGTTGAAACAAAGGGCCGTTTGCGTTCAGTTTGGGTAACTACCGAACAGAAGAAACTTTCTAAGAATATTTTTCAAAGCATCCTTTAATCACAGTCATTTCAATAAGAAAGGGGGGGAAAAAAAACTAGTAGACTGTACTGAAAGAGTCAACAAATAAGTCTCTATTTGAAAGCAGGTTACCAAAGGACAAACTGTCAGAGTTGCATCTTTCTGTTTATCACCTGCATCTGCGTTCTGGCCTCAACATAAGCTCGGTTTGATGACTCAGGTGGAATTTTCATTTGAAGTACTGCTGATGCACAAACATAAAAATGTCCCTTATGATCGCTCCATCAGTTCAGATACTTATTAATAACACAAGACACGGTCAGCATGAATTACTAAAGGCTCTCAAGAGAAAATGACAAATTGCTTGTGTCAAAAATAGTTTAAGAGGAGAAGATGGAGTGAAGTGACGCCCAGTAAGAAGTTGACATAAACAGGGTTAGTCTTTACATACATGTTCCTCTCCGTTTCTGATGAAGGATCAAAGTATCTCCCGTAGATGTACTTCAGGTCCTGAGGGATAAGTGAACAAAAATAATATATTTACTATTATAATTCTATTTTTGATTCAACTGTTTCATTAACAACTCAATCCAAAACTTGCCTATATTCACTGATACAAGTAATAAATCTAACAACCACTTTGTGTCACACTATTAAAAAAAAAAATGACATTTTGCAAGGGAAGGGACATAAAAGAGTCGCCATCAAGGAGGGAAAATTACATCTACACCAACTTAAAAAAATCTGTCAAACTGGTGTGATGAGGAGAATCTAGCATCACATACTGCTCAGATATGAACTCTATTTAAGACAATTTAAGAGGATAAAAAATCTGCAGTGCATGGACTGGACACAGAGTATTGAAGATGGATGAAACCAAGTCACTTTGTACAAAGGTGCACAAGTCCATAACCTTTAGGATAAAAGCAGGATCAGGGTGTGTAGTGACCTTGCTCTCCTTGAGGAACAGGAGAAAGTGCACACAACTCCCCATGCACTTGGGCAAAAGGCCAAGCCTAAAATCTTCATTGTCCATGTATGTGGCTGCACAAACCCCCACGGGACTACTCCTGTCCCAATCCATTTCTGCATCCTTGCTCAAATGACAAGGAAGGAAGCTGAAGAAGAACTATCCATCCATCCATCTTCTTAACTGCGTATTTAACACAGGTGTGGGATTACACCAGTATATCATGGGCTAGAAACAATTTGGTGATAAAGCAGCACTATGTAACTTTCCTGTCCCATGTAGGAACACTCACAAGAGTACAACTGGCATGACTTATGGCCTCAGTCTCATTAACAATCATATAATGCCGCTTTAGCAGCTGAACAACAAAGGAAATCCTTTATGTGCAATGGGACTGAGGCTTTAAAACACACCACTTGTAATCTTCTCAGTGTTCTCTTCAAGAAACAGGGAAGTTGTATAATGCTGTTACAGGTGACGGGGACCCACTCAGGCTATGGTGGAAGTGACATTCGCTTGGCCAAATGCTGATGTAAATGATGATGAAAACATTACTCCAAGATGAAAATCTTGCATACTGTTGCTTTTAGTGCTTCCTTTGTTTTCTTCTGGTGGGTACAACTGTAAGAATACTAACCATGTCACTTCTCATGAAACTTGCTCTGGAATAGTACCAGAAAAAGGAGAAATAATCCGCAAGAGGAAAACATTTACTATAACCACAAAAGGGATTAGCTGTCGGAACTTTTTCGTTTAACTGGATAGCATCCATCCTATAGTATGGCCCTTTTCTCACCACAAGATGGATTTGAAGGAGTCTCATTTTAGAACTTAAGATTATACAGTATGTCTCTTTTTGTTGGTCATACACACAGTACCACCCAACTTCTATCTCTGAACATTTCACTACAGTTTATTATTACACAATTTACCACATACAGATACTGCCGGAAGACACTACAACGCACAGTGAAAGCTGCCAGCAAGATCATCGGTGCCCCCCCAGACATCTACCTCACCTGCCTCACCCGCAGAGCAATCAACATTGCAGGCAACACCTCCCACCCCTCACACTCCCTCTTCAGCCCCCTGCCTTCGAGGAAAAGGTACCGGAGCTTCCAGGCCCGCTCCACAACACTGCTAAACAGCTTTGTTCACCAGCCCATTAGGACCCTGAACCCTGTCCACTTCCCCCCCCACCCCTGGACCGTAACACACTCACCCGCATAATAACTACCTCAGCTGTTGGCACAGAAAGACTGGCACACCAACAGTAATACATCTGCTGCTGTATGTCTCGGCACCTTGCTGCAACCATTTGCACAAATGTCATATCTGCTGCTGTCTGTCATTGCAATACTGATCATGTGCAGGCCAATCTGTCACCGTCTACACCTACACTACCGCACTGAACTTGCAACTACGAGTATTACTGCTCTACCTTTTCTGTATATAGGATTGCTGGGTTTTATCGTTTATCTTTATTTGCACTATGGAATGTCTGGGTTTATCTTTGTCGTTACTTGCACTATGGGTAGCATTACTGTACATAGACTGTTGTTGTTTTTCCAGCCTTATTCCTTTTAGTATACAGTATATTGTGCACACCACTGAAGAGAGAGAAACGGCATTTCAATTCTCCCGTATGTTCCGTACGTATAGTCGTGTTGACAAATAAAATCTTTGAATCTTGTCTTGGGTGTGCTGGCCGTGCACGATGTGGGATGCTTTCTTCCGAGACACACAAACACCAATGTTGTAGGATGCTAGCTCACCGCTACCTCTAAGCCACCAAGCCACCGGAGTGGTGGCTTAGAGGGAGAGCATCCACGCCACAACCGGGAGGCCGGGGTTCAAGTCCCAGCCGGGTCATGCCAAAGACCATAAAATGGAACTTCCTGCCATCCAGCTTGGTGCTCAGCAATAATAGAATGGAGGAAGGATGATTACCCAGCTACAGTGGGTGCACAAGCTAGTGTACGCCCTGTGCCGGTCCCGAGCCTGGCTATAAATGGGCAGGGTTGCGACAGGAAGGACATCCGGCGTAAAAACTCTGCTCCAATCTATAAGGCTGCTTCTGTTCTTCATTAGAACAGAGGCAGGTTGGTGCATTTCCAGAGTTATCTAAAGGTACATTTAGACCAAACACAAACGGGCAAATTTTTTGTGCGGCATAATTACATTTTAACTCCATGTAAACATGCGAATAGACATGAATTTCACCATCTGAGTGAATTGCAGACACACAAAGTTGCCCTTATAACTTCTGCAGCTGTATTCTACCTGCTGTGGAAATTCCCAAAACACCGTCATGCTTAGGTTTACATTATCCGATGGGGTCTCACCTGAAAAAATTGTCCCTGCCTCCAAAATTTCACCTGAATGATGGGTTGTTTACACTGCTAGCCTGCTAGCCTTGTTAGCACGTCCATGGCAGGAGTCCATGGGTAAAAAACTCTTAATTTAGCTGCAGAGCTCCCGGTCCATCTGTTTCCAGGTGAGTGTCAATCTCATTTTCAAACTAGTTTACTCTCAAATGTTGATACTGTTACTCCGGCAACGGCAGAATCTCAAGGCCATTACTAGCTAGTGCAACCCCTCGGACGTCAATGCGCGAATGAGCAAGATTCACATGTGCTCGCTTCTTTCCATTGACTTTGCATGTATTCGTACAAGCAAAAAATTTACTTCGCATTTGGTCTGAACGCACCTTAAGGTATTAGCTTGGGTCACAGAACAGACCACAGCTATTGAAAAGGATCCTATACTGCTGCAATAAACAAATGCTGCAAAAGAATAAGCATTATAACCAAAAGACTAAAGAAAGTGCATAAGTGTTCCAAGTGCTATAAATGGACAAACCTTCTCTCCCACTTGCTTTGCAATGTTCTTCACGTACAGTCGGCAGGTCGGCTCACCGGGTTCATAATTTTTAAACACAGACATCCTTTTTATTTCTGTTTTAAAAGAGAGAAGACAAAGATGAGGTGAATTTCAAAAACGGGTGCAAAGGATCACAGCGCTGCTTACAGCTACATTAAAATGGGTTTCAATTCATGGCATATCAATTTTAACTAAAAATGCATTTGTTTTGCATTTGCTTTTTATATAAAATAAAGAAGAATAGGGAAATATTGCTAATTTATAGCTAAAATCACTGTTTTTCATGTCTGAAAAACTAAAAACATTTAAACAGCGAGTTTATAAAACAACACTTCTTGTATAAAATGGCAAACATTTGTTATAGTTTGGTCATCCGGTAGGGCTGCACAATTATAGCCAAAATGATGATCGCAATTACTTTGATCAATATTGAAATCACGATTATTAATCACGGTTACATGAGAATGGAATTTCGAAAGAATTCTGAAATGGAATGAAACATTCATTCAATTGACACCAGAGTGCAATCTTCTTGAAATGCCAGACGCATCGCCACCATGTAAACTGGAACTGAGCGTTTCTTGTGAAAACTAAGACGTTAAAGCCCAGCTTGATGTATGGCTATTACATTTTCAGCTTAATATGCGTGTGCAAGAAGAAAATGGCAAAAATATTGTGGCATTTTTAGCACTCCTGCAAACAGCTAGAGTTTCTGAAGACACTTTTGTTACATGTACCAAACCTGTCTGAAACCATGGGCTGCAGCGGTAGGCTCGCGTTCTACTTACATCGCCGCCTACTGACCTGGCATGCACACTACAGCATTTTCCACAGCTTTTGTAGCCCTATGTGATCAGGATTGTTACAGGAGCATTGTCATATGAAGAAATAATTTTAAAAATGCAGACAACGTTTCACATTTTCAAGAACACTAACAAAGCAAAAAGAAAAAAAAAGAGTAAAGAGGAAGAATCCTTGTCATTATTCTGTGTCCCAATTCATCTTAAACAAAAGGGGGCTGTATGAAATGGTTTGAGTATCAAAGTAAATCAGATATATATACATCTGGGCTATTCATGATTAGAAAGCTATAAAACAAATTTATGACAGCAGCAACAACAAATAATGACTGCAGTTACACACAATTTTACACTCGTGTACAGTACATCTATTTTTACCAGACATGGATATTATTTCTGCTTTTAGATGACAAGAAGGTTGAAAGTTTTCTAGACTAAAATCCAAACGAGGACAGAACTGCTCCAGTTAGGATTACGTTAGCCCACATATCTGTCATTGTGTGGTTTGAAATCATAATCCGCAGCTGTTTTACATATGCAGGCACCACTGGTGACGAGTGGTCATTCCTTTGATGTTGTGCACTCACAAATGAGGAGAATATAATTATAATATTAGACCGTCACTTTGGATAAAAGCTAATTAACGGCAGCGGATTTTGAAATTCCAAAATGAGAGCATGTTTAACATTTCCCACCAGCTCCTGCCGTGCCTTGTTTGAAGTTCAATATTTTGCACTATTTCTCTTCCATTTAGCTGCGATGGGTCTCGACGAACTGCCGGTTTACTCTAATATGCATTTCAAACAAACTGCTGCCTCTGCTCAGCTTGCAACACATCAAAATGGTGGATGAGGGGGTGAGGGGGATGACAATATGTTAAATCTGTTTAAAAACGGGAAATAAAGATGTGTGACACTTGTCACAGTGTCATGGTAACCCTTGTACAGTATCCCTGGATGAATCGCAGCAAGACAATTGTAAATATAAGTATTTGGCAGCTGTAGAGAGCATTCACAGCTCTGCAGTTGCTATCTGTTCTGGAAATCTGTCGCCAAGGCACGAAAAAGAAGTGAATAAAGTGGTGCATGTGGTGGTGGAATCTGCCACCCACTGTAGATTATCTATAAAGCCAGATTACAAATAGAAAATGCCTTATGATTATACAGAATCCCACATACCCTGGCGACAACTTCCTCCATCATCTGCCTCTAACAAAAGGCTGAGTAGGATTAGATCAGAACAGCCAGATTCCAACAAAGCCCATACCCAAAACTGGTTTTAACATTTTAAACACAGCAGTGCCCGGGACCACTTGGATGGTTTTTAGGGTTAAAGGGACTCAGCAACCCTTTTTTGTACAGTTTTATCCATTTCAGTGAATGCATTTCTATCATGTAGAGAATTTATTGATTTTCATTTTTTTACTGCATGTGTTTTACATGCACATGCTTTTCATTCTGTCTGTCAAGTCACCAAGAAAAAATATAATAAATGATGCATTACTAAAACCAGTGAAATAATGTTAATGTTCCTAATGTGAAACTCTCCCCTAGTACTTTTTAATAATGTTTTCACCAATCTGTTAATCTACACTGATGTGGAGCAAGAGACAAGATTTTTTCTTCTTTTGTTTTTTGCACTGGGCTCCTTCCATTTGGATTGACTTTAGTTTGTAATCTGAGTAGAATAGATGAATCATATTTAAACAGACTTGTGTAAAGCCTGTGGGAAGGCAGAAGAGGGATTACACTCATTAAAATGCAATCCCCTCAAAAACAAGCATGAGCTATATAAATACCAAAAATTAGCACTTGCATTAGCTGGCTACACCAGATGCCTAATCTACTGGCCAACGTTCCCAAGAATCCTCAGGCAATAGGTGACAGCTTCGCAGAGCGCCCATCTGTAGGTTATATTTACCATCTCTTGACAGTCGTCCTTTCTCCAGCTCCTTCCTAGAGATGACATCTGATATAAAATCCCCATCGTCGTCGCTGTGCTCCTCCTGTTGCTGGGACGTCTGGGTGGCGAAGGAAAGCTTCCCAAAGCCTCCCGCATCCGCCAGTTCCTGACCAACACTGGGTGCAACATCCACGCCTGTTAGGATGCAAAATCGCTGGGTGTTAAAGCAGCAAACAGAGGTGCATTGAAAGAAAAGTTGCCCAGTTAATACCTGAAAAGTCCAATTTCATAAAACAACTGTCTGAAATGCTATACTGGGTCGTATGATTACTGTAAAAATATTAAATCTCTCTTCACTTGAAAACATTTATAAATGTCCACAGTGTCAGAAGCCAGTATGGCTCTTCCAGGTTATACAGTATATTTCCCTACATCAGTGTTTTTCAATCATGGTGCCCTGGAACACTCAGGTTTCTGTGGGAAATTATCTAATTTTACTTCTTAATCAGTTAAGAAAAATGCAAATAATTTGCCATTGTTGCGTGTGGGCTCTGTAGGCGCCCATGTACAAAACAACAACAAAAAAAAAATCAGTTCTGTGAAACAGCTCAGAAATGATTTTCAGTCTTCAAAACTACATCTATATGCCATTTAGGATGTCAAACCTTAAAATTAACCCCTAGAAAGGGGGGGGGGGGAAACTGGACCTTAATTTGACTGTAATTCTCATTATGTAATGCCGAGTCAGACAGGATGAAATGCATATATATGAAAGAGGAAAAAAACAATCTTGCACTAGCACAATGGAAGCGCTCAGAGTGTTGACTGACAGCAGATGGTGAAATAATCACTTCCAAAATGTTTATCCTACTCCGTAAACAACTGAAACTCATGATGGAAGAGTGGAAGCAAATTCTATTGGTCACAATTAGTTGAACGTATTGGTCGTCATTTCTCACTGGGCAGAATAGAGGCCGATGAACCCTTTGTTGAGATTTAACGTTAGTTATAAAAAAAAATTTTTGTTTTTCTAAAGTAAAAATCGAGGCTATGTTAAATAAAGAACTGTAATCGCCATTCAAAAAGCAGGCAGTTGAAGGATAACTGTTTTTGAACCATGCCTGAATGCACGCACATATGCTGCAGATGGAATTACTTGAGAGCAGTGAGCCTGGACAAATCCGAAGGAAGAAGGCGGGGGGGGGGAAAAAAAAGTGTGCATTCCCCATAAGGTGTATGTGTTTGTGCGCTAGAGCAAGACGCGCCGGGGAGCTTTTCTGATACACTCTCTGCACAGGACTAGATCACTGCTTTCAAAATTATCCTCCTCCTTATCTGCCCTCCCTCCACCACTCCTCCTTTTCATTTAAATGGCTTGTTTATCGGATCCCACACCTCCACTTCCCCAAAACAAGACTAATCCAAAAAGCCACCTGTCATAGTTTATCTTTCCCCAGCCTTTAGGAAATCTTTTGTGTTTGACTTTGAGATCTATTTTACTTCTCGGGGACTTGCCAGAGAGTGAAGTTGTAGCTTGAGAGAAGGGAGATAAGGCAAAGGGGGGAGGGAAGTGCTCAGCTGACAAGTAGCACATGCGGGCTGTGCCCTCAGTGACATTCGCTCATACAGATAATGGTGAAACATTTTTGGTGCGACTTTCCGTTGTGATATACTGCTGTGCAACACCGGGCTTCGACTTCACGCGTGAAAATAGCTTTAACTTACGTCAACAGGAGCGTCGAAAAACCTCTTGCTTCAGTGCGATAATAAATATGATGTATAGAAATAATCCTTACAGAGCCCTTCCTGTACATAAGCAAGTAGGCAAGCCTGCTGTTACACTTAACGTGGATTTATATGCATGTTTTTTTTGTTCTACTCGTACAAAAAGTGAGCACTGTGACTTGCCTCTGTAGACAAAAACCACATCAATCACACAGGTTAATTAACAAGTTAATTAGGGCTGTCACAAACACCAGCTTTGTGGCGCAAATACTCGAGCAATTCAGAGCAAAGCTTTTTATATTATGAAACTTTTTTAAACCATTAATTTGCATCAGCATCAATGTTTTCCAGAATTGTGACTTTTATGAATTTTGAACTTTTTTGTCATAAATTTGCAGCTTCTCTGGCAAATCTGAGACATTTTTTTCTCATAAATTTGCGACATTCTTTGTATAATGACGTAATTTGCAGTTTTTCTCTTAAATGTTGCATTTTTGTCACAACTTTGACATTTTGTCATGTCAATTTGAGCCTTTCACTCTTGTAAATGTGTTCATGCAAATGCTTGACCTTTTTTGTAAACTTGGTGACTGTCTCACAAAACGCTCCACCCCGGATTTGTGAGATTTTTCTACTAAATTTGCCTGCTAAAAAACAAAATCGAAAATTTAATGCTAGGGAAAAAAAAAATTAAAAACCAGATGACTGAATATTTGAAAACATTTCTACACATAACATTTAATCTTTTTCTTTTTTAAATAGATTCAATACGCTACACTGAAATGTTAAAAAAAACAGACTATCAAAGATGGAGTAAGTTATTCTGGCTTGACGAACACACCCTGGTATCACCAAGAGCTTTGTTCTCTCTCTAGTCACATACACGCATATAACCCGGGGGATACGCAAAGTTGAAATGATGAATATCTTGTGACCTTGAACACAACCTCAATGCAGACCAGGACTGATGTTAAGTGTGATAAAACTCACTGTTTTGATACAGGGTTATTATACACATATCGAAGGACGGGACTATTACGATATGATGGTGTCTGTCTGCTCTTCTTAATACACATATGATGATATCGTTCACAGGACTTTGTCTCACTGAAAGAGAACTAACAGACATGGACTATGATTCCTGATGGATCGAGCTTTCAGTTCTCCACATTTCTGTTCAGTTCTTTTAAGCAGCTTCTTTTAGGCTTGTTTTCACAGATTAAGCCGCTTGTTAGTCACTCAAAATCAAATCTGACAACGTGGCAAAGTGAAACTTCAGCCATGCAATTATAAGAGAAGGATCTCTGCGCTCTTTATTGTTTCAGTTTTTCCTGTTGACATAATTCCAAAGTCCTTATAGAACAGACGACAGGCCTTCGTTGCCACATGGGGTGAAAGTGAAGAAAACACTGTTTGCAAAGTGTGAAGTATAAGCTCTGAGCCACAGAAGCTCAGCTGGACAAAAGCCTCCAGCTTTATCCAGACAGTAGTGACATTAGAAAAGTTTTATGCATATAGACCTGGTTATGGTATAACTTTGGTTTCATGTTGAGACAAATAAAACTGTTGCTCCTTGTTCATGTTATGACCCCTGCTCCCTTCAAGTGATCGATTGTGTGTTGATGGCAGATGTTCAAATGTACAGTACAGTTACCCTTGATGGACATATTAAGGGTAACTATTCTATACGGTCATTACAAAAATTAAATAAAGTTACACATCAATTTAACTAACAGAAATATTATGATTTTCATATTGTTTATAGCTACCATAATAATTCCTTCAGCACAATTTTCCATAGGCATGACAACCATGCAGAAAACATTCTGACATCATGCAGGCCCAAGAGGATCAGAAATACTACCGTTTGTTTTCTTAGCTTTTTCTTTGACTTTTCAGCAATATTCTGATTAGTAACTGTTAATCCCGGAGCAAAAAAAAATTTGCAATAACTCTTAAAACAATATCTTGTTGGAGAAATGTTATAGAATGTTAAATGTTAGCAAAACAACCACATAATCTATTCATTATTGTAACATTATCACATTCTTTGACGATTCAATGGTAGTAATTTTTAACAGATTAAATAGTTTATATGACAAAGGACATACAAATACAATGAGCTTTATTTTTCTGTGAATCAATCCTAATTTTAAAAGTTCAATTTAAGGTAATAAAAAGACGTTCCATCAGGCCGATGTCACTCAGATCTCATCATTTCTGCAGACTGACCCATTTGCAGACTCGACATTAGTCAAATTTATTTTGAATGGAAAGCTACAAAGGTCACATCATGTATTCATTAACACAACTTAACCTATTTTAAGTCAAATATTCAAGGCTTCCTTGAATGCATAATTAAAGACTTCTGTGTGGAAAGAGTGGATAAAGGTTTCCGAGCATGTCTGAACGTCCTGCAAACTCAAACCAGCACCTGTGTCCGGTCGTATTAACGGGAGAGGTCCAAGGGGCCTAAATGTATTAATCGCTGTATTTTCACTGAAAGCTGTCAGTGGGGAAAAATACTTAAAAAAAAATCAAACTGAATACATGGATTATATCTCATAACACCTATAAGCCCTTCAGACAAGACTGCAAATAAAAAAACATGCAAGCAGCTTAAAAATGTTATGTTAAATTCTTCCTGTCAACCTCATTCGCTCACATGTCACAATGTTAAAAGACTATGCTGTAAACTTGTATGTTTTATGCCACATTACACACAAAACCAAGATACTGTGAGCCGTTTAAGGTTGTGGACCATTTAAGCTACAAGTGTCTTCTTCTAATATTCACTGATGTCCACTCATGTCTAGTCATTTAGTGTGGAGTGCAGTTGAGGGTTCAGAGCATATTTCTGAAGACGATTCAAGGATGTCGGCTATTTCTTTATTAAAATGAGTTAGAAACACTCAGAATGTGCAAGAAAGCAAACATCTGAACATAACATCGGCATGATAACTACCTAAGAGGACTGAAACCATCTTTTGGGAAAAAAAAATATTCAAGAAGCATTTTTAGTTTTCAGTTTGCCAAAGTGCCACACACAATAATGGCAGGAGCCAGCCACTAGAGTGTGATCAAGATGTGCTGTGATGTCATCATTCTTTGTTTTACAGTTGATTTCTCCTAACAGCCTGTAAACTGTCAGCAGACAGCATAGTCTGATGGCAACTATCAAAATATGTAACAAGCACAGATTCTCCTTTTAGAAATTAAAAAAAAAAAAAAAACCCAATTTGTACTCGATCCATTTCCAACTGTTCCTGGAAATTTTTTTATCAAAATCTGTAACTAACTTTTTGCACGATGCTGTTAACAAACACAAACATCATCAAACAAGCGTAGGTGAACACATATAATGCCTTGGCTGAAGTTAACCTGTGTGACCATCTCAAAGCTGAGCCCTTACCTCTGCCTTCTTCATCAGGCCGACCTGGGCCACTGCCTTCCACCACAGCTCCCATCTCTGGGGCTGAAATGCGAAATTCAATTTTCCTGGGACCTGCGGGGTGCAGCTGCTCAAAGACATCGGAGGGCTGTAGCACAGGACCACTGTGGACAGACAGCAGAAACAATCACTGCTCTCCTTAAGACAAAACTCTCAAAAGAACCAGCAGTAAACCTGACTCAGGAGCACCTTATGATTTAGGAGATTTAGCTCAACCTGAGCCATTTCCCAGTCCACACACAGCCAGGAAAGTGTGTGCTGAATGTTTATAGTTTGGTAACAGAGTTTGTGTTCTGTCACTAAGGGAGCATGTGCATGCTTGATGCTGAAACAATAACTCCGAGCCACAAAAGGCTGTCTTTATGAGGAGGATGTATTGTCTGGAGGTTTTTTTTTGTCCTCTTGCTTGTAGATGACTATGAATACTGTCTTGAGCGGTGCTGTGCGTGAGGATTGTGACATGCATGAGTTCCTTTGCTGTACCTCTGAGAGTCTGGTTTGGGAGCATAGAGTAGATCCTTGATCTTGGGCTTCTTTCTTTTTGAGGCAGTTTTTGGTCTCAAGGGTCTCTTGCATGCTTGGTTGACCAGGCCCATCAGACGAACAATCCTGAAATAAAGCAAGCATAGGGAATAAGAAAAAAAAACAGCCTTCGGCAGGAAGAAATTCAAATCCAATTTATGTCAATCCTACATGATTATTCTTGTCCTAATAATTTGCAAATGTGTAAGGAGTATGTCTGTATCTCATTGTTTGTTTAGATCCTCATTAGCTTTTGCACAGCAGCAGCTACAAGCATTTAGAAGTCACACACTGCACAGAATGGTCCTATAAAATACAGACATGGGTCACATGTAAACTGTTAAAATGCTCATTTTGCAAAGAAACACAATGAGTTCAATTAGTAATGCTCTTAAAGAAATACGGTGGTTCAATTCAACTTTATTTATATAGCGCCATTTCACAACAACAGTCATCTCATAGCACTTTCAACTGTAGGGGGAACCCCCACAATTGCAGAAAGACCCCAGCAATCAGGCGATCCCCTATGAGCAAGCGCTTGGCGACGGTGGAGAGGAAAAACTCCCTTTTAACAGGAAGAAACCTCCACCAACCAGTGGTGTGGAAAAGTGTTTGCCCCCTTCCTGATTTCTCATTTTTCTGTATGTTTGTCACACTTAAATGTTTCAGATCAAACAAATTTAAATATTAGACAACGATAAAACAAGTAAACACAAAACGCAGTTTTTAAATTAAGGTGTTTATTATTAAGAGTAAAAAAATCCAAACCTAAAAAAATCTAAAAAAAAAAAAAAAAAAAAAAGACCAAAAGATCCTCAAAAGCTAGACATCATGCTGCGAGCCAAAGAAATCCAGGAACAAATGAGAAACAAAGTAATTGTGATCTATCAGTCTGGAAAAGGCTATAAAGCCACTTCTAAAGCTTTGGGACTCCAGAGAACTACAGTGAGAGCCATTATCCACAAATGGTGAAAACATGGAACAATGGTGAACCTTCCAAGGAGTGGCTAGCCAACCAAAATTACCCCAAGAGCGCAGCGACGACTCATCCAAGAGGTCACAAAAGACCCCACAACAACATCCAAAGAACCAAAGGCCTCACTTGCCTCAGTTATGGTCAATGTTCATGACTCCACCATAAGAAAGAGGCTGGGCAAAAATGGCCTGTATGGCAGAGTTCCAAGACAAAAACCACTGCTGAGCAAAAAGAACATAAAGGGTTTTCATATTCATAAATCTCAGTTTTGCCAGAAAACATCTTGATGATCCCCAAGAGTTTTGGGAAAATCCTCTGTGGACTGACAAGACAAAAGCTGAACTTTTTGGAAGGTGTGTGTCCCATTATATCCGGCGTAAAAGTAACAGCATTTCAGAAAAGGAACGTCATACCAACAGTAAAATATGGTGGTGGTAGTGTGATGGTCCGAGGTTGTTTTGCTGCTTCAGGATCTGGAAGACTTGCTGTGATAAATGGAACCATGAATTCTGCTGTCTACCAAAAAATCCTGAAGGAGAATGTCTGGCCATCTGTTTGTGACCTCAAGCTGAAGCGCACTTGAGTTCTGCAGCAGGACAATGATCCAAAACACACCAGCAAGTCCACCACTGAATGGCTCAAGAAAAACAAAACAAAGACAGACTTTGGAGTGGTCTATTCAAAGTCCTGAGCTGAATCTGATTAAAATGCTGTGGCATAACCTTAAAAAGGCAGTTCATGCTCGAAAACTTTCCAGTGTGGCTGAATTACAACAATTCTGCAAAGACGAGTAGGCCAAAATTCCTCCACAGACTGCAAAAGACTCATTGCCAGTTATCGCAAACGCTTGATTGTAGTTGTTGCTGCTAAGGGTGGCCCAACCAGTTATTAGGTTTAGGGGGCAATCACTTTTTCATACAGGGCCATGTAGGTTTGGATTTTTTTCCCTTAATAATAAACACCTTCATTTAAAAACTGCATTTTGTGTTTACTTGTGTTACGTGTGTCTAATATTTAAATTTGTTTGATGATCTGAAACATTTAAGTGTGAAAAACATACAAAAAAATGAGAAATCAGGACGGGACAAAAACACTTTTTCACAACACTGTAGGTGAATTGCACTTCCTGGGTTTTATGGTGTCATAAACACTCTGCCTGCTAATTTGTGGTTGGTCCACTCAAAGAAACTACCCAATTAGAGTAGGGGCTCATCAATATTAATAGCTGAAAACTGACTGTTTCAAATGGAACTTTGAAGACTGCTTTTTATTTAGCTGTAGAACAACAACATTTTTTTGGTCTACTATATATGTACTTGAACCTGATGAAACCTAAAATGCAGAATATAGGACCTTTCAAATGCTAAAAGAAAAATAAATCTGTTCTCAGATGTCCTAGCATATTAAAAAAATAAGTCACAGAAATAATGGGTGACAAAAATATAGCTGGGAAAATAAGTATTGAACATGTAGCATTTTTCTCATTAAACATATTTCTGATGGAGCCATTGACCTGAGATTTTCACCAGATATCAGTAACAATCCAAGTAATCCATACATACAAAGAAATTAAGGCAACTGAGTTCACAAAACAACTTATATTTAATAAAGTGGAATGACACAGGGGATAGATATTGAACACATGAAGAAACCAAGGTGCAAAAAGGCATAGAAACCAAGAAACCAGCTGAAATCCATCAGATTTTAGGAAGCCATCCCATCCCCCATCAGTGCAAATTAATTTCAGCTGGTTAAATCGTGACTGACAGCCTTAAAAACGGTCTGTGAATATCAGATTGTTACACCACAAAGAACTCATGATGGGTAGAAGCAAAGAGCTCTCTCTAGACCCTTGCAACCTTATTGTTGCAAAACAGAATGATGGTACTGGTTACAGGTGCATTTCTAAAGTGCTGAATGTTCCAGTAAGCACTGTTGGGAGCCATCATTCAGAAGTGGAAAGCACATCATTTTACCATAAACTGGCCATGACCAGGAGCTCCTTGCAAGATTTCTGACAGAGGAGTCAAAAGAATTATCAGAAGAGCTATCCAAAAGCCAAAGACCACTCATTGAGAGTTCCAGAAAGACCTGGAGTTAGCAGGTACTGTTGTTTCAAAGAAAACAATAAGTAATGCACCCAACCGACATGGGCTCTATGCCTGCTCATCTCGCAAGATTCCATTGCTGAAGAAAAAGCACGTTGAAGCTCATTTAAAGTTTGCTGCACAACATTTGGGATACTAGGAGAATGTAGTCTGGTCAGATGAGACCAAAACTGAACTTTTTCAATGCCACGACACACAGCATGTTTGAAGGAGAAATGGCACTGCACATCCCATCATGGTGCGGGGTGTTTTTCAGCACACGGTACAGGCAGACTTCATATAATTGAAGGAAAGATGAATGGACAAATGTACAGAGACATCCTTGATAAGAACCTGTTGCCATCTGCTAAGATGCTGAAGATGAAACAAGGGTGGACATTTCAGCAAGACAATGATCCCAAACATACAGCCAAGGAAACTCAACTGGCTCCAGAGAAGGAAAATAAAGCTGCTAGAATGGCCCTGTCAGTCACCTGACCTGAATCCAATTGAAAATCTATGGAACAAACTGAAGATCAGAGTTCATTGAAGACACCCACAGAACCTTCAGGATCTGAAGACAATTTGTGTGGAAGAATGAGCTAAAATCGCTCCTGAGCAATGCCTGCGCCTAGTTTCTCCATACAGGAGGCATCTGGATGCTGTTATTACCAACAAAGGCTTTTCTACTAAATATTAAATTAATTTCACCAAGCACGTTCAATACTTATTCCCTGTGTCATTCCACTTTATTAAATATAACTTGTTTTGTGAACACAGTTGCCTTGATTTTTTTATTATTTTTTTTTTTTTTGTATGTATGGATTACTTGGGTTGTTACTGATATCTGGTGAAAATCTCAGGTCAGTGGCTCCATCAGAAATATGTTTAATGAGAAAAATGTTGACATGTTTAATGCTTATTTTCCCCGCTGTATATACATAAACAAACTGATGAGCCATCATGAGCTAAAAGAAGACCTGCAATGCACCAAAGTCCATACTCTATTGGAGACATCTAAAGGATATTTCCTTCTATACTGTTTTAATTATAGTGGCAGAGCAAGGGCATGCACAGGTATGCAATATTGTTGCCCGGGCAACAGCCCATTTGCTATCTTTAGCTGAGCTGCCCCTGTAGAGAAAAAAAAAAAGAAAAAACAACTCTGGTGACCATTTTTGTAAATGAGTCACTTTATGCTAGGTAAATGCACAGAACTGAAGACCCCTTCAATTATCATAATAATCACACCTGCTATGGTTGCAGCAATCAAGACAATGTATGTTGTTAATACGGCCATTGTTATAATACCTGACAGTATAACTGAAGAATTCTCTATCAACTCCTGTATCCTCCAAGAAGACCCACTAGCACCCCTACTTTTCATCATTGTCTTAGACTATGCCCTCCGCATAGCCCTTCATGCAGACGATAGCCTCACACTTATGCACCAACACAGCTCACGCCATCCTGCTGTCCATCTAGCAGATCTCAATTCTGCTGATGACATTGCTCTTCTTGAGGACACATCCCCTCTGCTGAGGCCCTTCTCTATTGTATCAAGCTCGCTGCCAAGTTCATCAGCCTTCAGTTGAACGCAAGCAAAACAAAATGGACGCAATTAAACCCAACGTCTGTCTAGGACCTGCATACACTTGACAGCTCTGTTATTGAGAGAGTAGATGACTTCCAATATCTTGGTAGCTGGACAAATACTGCACATGACATCAAATGCAGAAAGGCTAAGGCCTGGGGAGCTCTCAATGCCCTCTCCAAAATCTGGGCTGCCCCCCTGTCCAGAGACACAAAAATAAAGGTGTTTAAGGCATCTGTTGAATCCATCCTTATCTATGGATCAGAGTCTTGGTCACTGACCAAAACGCAAGCGCAGTCCTTGAATGGCATGTATACCAGAATGCTAAGAAGAGTTCTTAACGTCAGCTGACAGGACCACTGTTTAAATGATCTACTTTACAACTCCTTCTCAAGGCTCTCGAACATCATAGCCAAGTGTCGGATGGCGCTGTGCGGTCATGTCCTCTGCCACGACCAGCCAGCTTCCCAAGTATTACTTGGGAACCTGAGGTGAGACATAAAGTTTGGGAGACCCTGTACCACCCTAAAAATGGTCCTAAAGAGAGACAATGGGATATCAGCTGGAAACCTTAGGGCGGCCATGCTAGACTGGCAGGCCTTGAAAAAGATATCATTTCAAGTCATCGGCTTGCCGGAAGACTGACTGACTAAGTCCTGACTGATGGCCTTTAAAAAGGTCTGTGAATATCAGATTGTTACACCACGAATAACTCATGATGGGTAGAAGCAAAGAGCTCTCTAGACCTTCACAACCTTATTGTTGCTAAACATAATGATGGCACTGGCTACAGGCACATTTCTAAATGAATGTGCCTTGTTGTATTGCTCTTTTAAAGGGTGACTTTCACATGGTGTCATCTTTAACTAACTGCTTGTCAAACATCAAACAGTGGTTAAGAACAAACATTTTACAGCTTAACTCAGACAAGCCAGAGACATTAATTATTGCTCCTGAAAACAAGATTCCACTTATTAAGAACCACATGGGTACCCTAGGTTCCTCTGTCCAGACGAGTCTTTGGAATCTTGGTATTAGTTTTGACTCAGCCATGTGCTCTTGAGGCTCCACATTAATAAATTAATTAGAAATTGTTTCTTCCATCTGAAGGATATTTCTACGTGAGAACCCTGTTGTCGGAAGGCGGAACTTGAGATGATTAAACATGCTTTAATTCTTCTCGCTTAGGACTTTTGTAATAGTCTTTTTACCTGTCTGAGGACAAAAGCTCTTCAACGCTCCATGGTTGTTCAAAATTCGGCTGCTAGACTTAACTCACACTAAGAAAAGGGCTCACATTACACCGATTTTAGCAGCACTTCACTGGCTCCCAGTTGGTTTTAGGATTCGTTTAAAATTTAGTTCTTTGTTTTTAGAGGCAATTCATAACCCAGTTCCCTAAATACATCACCGAGCTGGCTTAAAGTGTACAACCCCTCACAGTCTTTGAGATCCTCAGGTCACTTTTACTGGCTGTCTTCAAACCCATTTTAAAACTTGAAGATGATAGAGCCTTTCAGCAGTGGCAACAAAAATTGAGGAATGCTCTACCACTGTCTTTGCACTCAGTAGAGCTCTGTTGACACTTTTAAAAAGCAGCTCAAGACACTTCTGTTTAAACAGGCATTTTAGTTCCGATTTATGGAATATCGTTTTTTTTATGTTTTTAAATGTCTTTATACTTGTTTTAAATGCCTTTATTGTTGTCTTTGTGATTGTGTGTTTTATTTTATTGTGAAGCACTTTGTGAATCTTTCTGCTGAGAAGTGCTATATAAATAAATATTACGTACTTTCTACCTCTAAACTGGTGAAGGTTCCAGTGAGCACTGTTGGAGCCATCAATCAGAAAGGGAAAGAACATCATTTTACCATAAACTGGCTTATGACCCAGGAGCTCCCCACAAGATTTCTGACAGAGTCAAAAGAATTATCAGAAGAGTTATCCAAGAGCCAAAGACCACTTTATGGAGAGCTCCAGAAAGACATGGTGAGTTAGCAGGTATTGCTGTTTCAAAGAAAACATAAGTAATGCACTCAACCAACTCTATGTCTGCTCACATCGCAGACTCCATTGCTGAAGAAAATCATGGTGAAGCTCATTTAAAGTTTTGCTGCACAATATTTGGGCAAGCCAGTAAAATACTATAATATAATCTGGTCAGATGAGACCAAAATTGATCTTTTTCGATGCCACAACACACAGCATGTTTGGAGGAGAAATGCACTGGCACATCAGCCCAAAAACACCATACCAACAGTGAAGTTTGGAGGTGGGAGCATCATGGCGTGGGGCAGTTTTTTTCAGCACACTGTACAGGCAGACTTCAAATAATTGAAGGAAAGATGAATGGACAAATGTACAGAGACATCCTAGATAAGAATCTGTTGCCATCTGCCAAGATGCTGGAGATGAAACGAGGGTGGACATTTCAGCAAGACAATGATCCCAAAGAAACTCAACTGGCTCCAGAGAAGGAAAATAAAGCTGCTAGAATGGCCCTGTCAGTCACCTGACCTGAATCCAATTGAAAATCTATGGAACAAACTGAAGATCAGAGTTCATAGAAGACACCCACAGAACCTTCAAGATTTGAAGACAATTTGTGTGGAAGAATGGGCTAAAATCACTCCTGAGCAATGCCTGTGCCTAGTTTCTCCATACAGGAGGCATCTGGATGCTGTTATTACCAACAAAGGCTTTTCTATTAAATATTAAATTAATTTCACCAAGCATGTTCAATACGCTTCCCAGTGTCATTACACTTTATTAAATATAACTTGTTTTGTGAACACAGTTGCCTTGATTTTTTTTTGTATGTATGGATTACTTGGGTTGTTACTGATATCTGGTGAAAATCTCAGGTCAGTGGCTCCATCAGAAATGCAGTGCATCCGGAAAGTATTCACAGCGCTTCACTTTTTCCACATTTTATGTTACAACTTTATTCCAAAAGGGATTAAAATCATTTTTTCCTCAAAATTCTACACACAATACCCCATAATGACAACATGAAAAAAGTTTGGGTTTTTTTTGAGATTTTTGTAAATTTATTAAAAATAAAAAAACTAAGAAATCACATGTACATAAGTATTCACAGCCTTTGCCATGAAGCTCAAAATTGAGCTTGGGTGCATCCTGTTTCCACTGATCATCCTTGAGATGTTTCTACAGCTTAATTGGAATCCACCTGTGGTAAATTCAGTTGATTGGACATGATTCAGAAAGGCACACACCTGTCTATATAAGGTCCCACAGTTGACAGTGCATGTTAAGAGCACAAACCAAGCATGAAGTCAAAGGAATTGTCTGTAGACCTCTGAGACAGGATTGTCTCAAGGCACAAATCTGCCAAAGGGTACAGAAAAATTTTCCCTGCTTTGAAGGTCCCAATGAGCACAGAGGCCCCCATCATCCATAAATGGAAGAAGTTCGGAACCACCAGGACTCTTCCTCGAGCTGGCCAGCCGTCTAAACTGAGCGATTGGAGGAGAAGGGCCTTTGTCAGGGAGGTGACCAAGAACCCGATGGTCACTTTATCAGAGCTCCAATGTTCCTCTGTGAAGAGAGGAGAACCATCCAGAAGGACAACCATCTCTGCAGCAATCCACCAATAAGGCCTGTATGGTAGAGTGGCCAGATGGAAGCCACTTATTAGTAAAAGACACAAGGCAACCCACATGGAGTTTGCCAAAAGGCACCTGAAGGACTCTCAGACCATGAGAAACAAAATTCTCTGGTCTGATGAGACAAAGATTGAACTCTTTGGCGTGAATGCCAGGCGTCATGTTTGGAGGAAACCAAGCACCGCTCATAACCATGCCAATGGTGGTGGCAGCATCATGTTGTGGGGATGTTTTTCAGCGGCAGGAAATGGGAGACTAGTCAGGATAGAGGGAAAGATGAATGCAGCAATGTACAGGGACATCCTGGATGGAAACCTGCTCCAGAGCACTCTTGACTTCAGACTGGGGTGGCGGTTCATCTTTCAGCAGGACAACAACCCTAAGCACACAGCCAAGATATCAAAGAAGTGGCTTCAGGACAACTCTGTGAATGTCCTTGAGTGGCCCAGCCAGAGCCCAGACTTGAATCCAACTGAACATCTCTGGAGAGATCTGAAAACAATAACTACAGAAAAGAATGAGTGAAGCTAGGATCACCAATCTTCTCTCAAGATGGCGACCGGGATGGTCACACTTTTTCAGTGCTGAGACAAAGTCACTGATTTTGCCATTAAAAGTGGCTGGCCTGCAGCGATCGGCGCTCGTGGCGAACACGCACGGGCTGAATTGCCACCTCCGTTGGATTGCCCTTTAATCGCCTTTCTCCAGCGACTTCCTGCGCCTTCCTGAAGCGATTGCTCAGCTAACACTAGTTAGCTTAATGCTACCTGAAGCGATTGCTAAGCTAACACTAGTTAGCTTAATGCTGGCGCCAGTCTCTAAATAACTACCTACAGCGATCGGATATACCTCCGGTGGATTACCCCTTTGATCGCTTTTATCCGGCCACTGTGAGTAAACTGACCAGCGATTCCAGCGCTTCCTTGTGATTCACTGATGTGCCCTACCTGAAGCGATTGCTAAGCTAATGCTAGTTAGCTTAATGCTGGCGCCAGCCATTCCACCTAACACCAGCCTGAATCAAAGCCCAGCTGCGAGGCCCAGCGGGGATACTACCAGGCAAGCGGCTATTTGTTGACGGGGCTCAGCAGAGATTTCACCCAGGCAGATGGCGGTAGGCGGCGGTGCCCAGCGGAGGATTTACCGTGACCTCAGCGGAGCTCGGTGGCGGTGTGTGACGAGACTCGGTTGGAGGAGCGGGACGGGAGACCAGTTACGGCGACTATGAGCAACGAGACCAGCAACGGAAGGGGCTAGTTGGCTAGCTGAGGCCCAGCTGGATCCGAGGACGATCGGATCAGATTCTGGCGATATAAGCAGAATTTATTTTACTATCCACAGATTTTCCTTTTCCTTCTTTCCAAGAAGGACTGAAGATGGCTGCCACCGGATTAAAAAGTGGGCTGATGGGCACCACTAATAAGCCTTCTCTACTTCTCTACTTCCTCTTCGTTTTGTCTTTGTGTGTCTGGACCTGCAACAAGAAGGATTTTCCGACAAACTCAACCAAAGGTGAAGTTAAAAAGTTTTATCTGTATGGATTTGGGCTTGGACATCTCACCCTACACTCTATGTGGTCTTTAAAAGCCCTGAGCAAAAACTTCCAAATTAAGGCAAACATGCTGTTAAGCAAAAATCACAATATGGCAGAGGATATACAGTTAAAGTTCTGTTAGTTCTGCTACTTCTGGCAGGAGATATTCACCTTAACCCTGGACCTGCCACTATTAAACAGCAGACCACTGGGTTAGCACAAAACCGAGCTGTACAAAAGCAAAAACAACATTTATTTTTCCAAACTGTTAATCATGCACGAGTTATTTGGGACACCAAGGCTAAACCAAAGGGGATCCTCGGCGGTCATTTAAACATACGGAGCATAATCCCCAAAAGAGATGAGATTTCGGTGTTGCTGTTGGACTCAAATCTGGACTACCTTTGTCTCTCAGAAAGCTGGCTACACAGTAACATAGACACTAATATGATCGCTATTGTGGGCTACCAGTGTTTTAGAAAAGACAGGCAGGTAGGGAGGGGAGGAGGTGTTTTAATTTACATCAAAGAGAAATATAAATGTCAACTGGTTGATTTGAATACTTCACTTGAATGTTTAGCTGTTAATGTATGTCTCTCTCCGGTAATGAATTTCAACATTGCAGTAGTGTACAACCCACCATCACACAACTCTTCCTTTTATAATGAATTAAGTGATCTGGTTAAACAACTTGAGAAGAACAGAGAAACAATAATTCATGGTGACTTTAATATCAACTGGTCTGATAAAAAAGACAAACAAAAACTGAAAAGCCTCATGACTAAATTTAATTACCAGCAAATCATCAAAGGACCCACCAGGATAACCAAACAATCCAGAACACTTATTGACATGGTATTTACTAATAAACCAGAACGAATAACCAGAACCTATAATCTTGTAACTGGTCTCTCAGATCATAACATGGTTCTTGCTGTCAGGAAACTTACTAAAAAGCGACTACAGTATTTTGGGGGAGTCGATATTGACAAATCAAATTTTATTATCCCCAAATCAAAAAATGAGGAGTTTGAACATTACTTAGAGAATCAAAATTGGGAGCAGCTCATGGCAACATGTGAAGTAGATGATTGTTGTAATTTTATAACTGCAACAATCACAAAGTCTATAGAAAAATTTTCAAAGCAAATTAAAAGTAGACAACAGAAGATTAGCCTACCATGGTTAAATAATGAAATAAGAAAACTTATGAAGAGGCGAGACTATGCACTGAAAACATCACTAACCTCCAAACTACAAAATGATCACCTTGTATACAAAAGTTTAAGAAATAAAGTGGTACATGAGCTGCGAAAATCAAAAATATCTTATTACAATAAACTGATAGATCATGCAAAGGGTAACAACAGTTCCCTATGGAGGCATTTAAATAACTTAACTAATAAAAAAAACGATCAGAAGGGGGTAAAGGAACTTAGAATCAATGGCAAGACCGTCAGTGACAAGGCTACTTTGGCAAATGAATTTAATTCACACTTTGTGGGCTCTGTGGAAGACTTAACAAAAATTTTTGTGCTGCCAAATGTGCTCAACAACACAAATTCCATACTCCCAACAGATACTTTTCACATCGATGAGGTAAATGAGAAGTTAATTGCTGGTATTGTTAAAACACTGTCAAACTCAAAAACTAGTGATATCTACAATATGAGCACCTCCTTTCTCAAAATGCACAGCAAAATATAAATCAAACCACTGACTCATCTCATTAATCTCTCCATTAGGTCTAGTACATTTCCATCTGGCTGGAAAAAAGCTGTCGTCATACCAGTTCATAAATCAGGCAGTAAAGACGATATATGCAATTACCGCCCAATCTCTATCTTACCAGTCCTATCTAAGGTTCTTGAAAAAGTTGTAGCTACACAGCTGATAGACTACTTACAAGACAGTCAACTTCTTCATCCACATCAATTTGGTTTTAGACCAGGATACTCAACAGAAACAGCAAATTGTTGCCTTATTGAAAAAGTCAAACAGTCCTTGGACAGGGGTAATGTGGTAGGAGCTGTTTTTCTAGATCTCAAAAAGGCTTTCGATACTGTAAACCACAGTTTGCTTTTATCCAAAATGGTATCTTTTAACTTCTCCCCAAATACATTAGAATGGTTTGCATCTTATCTCCAGAATAGAGAACAGTGTGTAAAAGTTCACCAGGATAAATCCTCATTTTTAAACAACCGCATGGGTATCCCACAAGGGTCCATTCTTGGTCCTTTACTTTTCAGCATTTTTATTAATGACTTGCCGTTACACTGCTCAGCTGCAACATGCCAACTTTATGCAGATGATGCAGTTATTTACACAGCTGCCAAGACTCCAGCACAGGCTGCAGATGTACTGTCTACAAGTATGGTTGATGTCCAAGAGTGGCTCCTCAAGAACCATCTATTGCTGAACCTTCAGAAAACAGTCTCAATGTGCTTTTCAATCAAAAAATGTAACCTGCAACATTTTAAAGTTAATATACATGATCATGACATCAGTTTAGCTACAGAATTCAAATACCTTGGCATTGTACTAGATCCTCAACTCAAATTTAATCTTCATATAAAGAAAATTTCAAAAACAGTAAAAAAAAACCTGAACTGCTTTAAATTAATTAGATATTACATACCTTACGAAGCAGCTGCACTGTATATGCATTCTATGGTTTTTTCTCATATATCATACTGTTTGACAGTCTGGGCTCAAGCAGCCCCTTCCACAATAAGACATATAGGTTCATTATATAATCGAACCCTAAAAATCTTGGACAAAAAGCCCATTAGGTGGCATCACTGTAATGTTTTAAAAAAATACAACCTATTGAGTTTTGAGAGCTTCATTGACCTCTGTCTTCTGAAATTAACGTTCAAATGTTTCCATAAATCAGCACCCGAGCCACTTGCTGGTTTCGTCCAAAGACAGGACAGCAGCAGAGCCACCAGGAGTTCTGTTAACAATAACTGTAAAATATTCCACCGCAGAACCACATTTGGACAAACAGCTTTCTCTATAAAGGGCAGTCACATCTGGAACACAATGCCAAATGAAATTAAAATAATAACGGACTTTAAAACATTCACTAAAAATGTTAAAAACTGGCTGAAAAATAAACAAGAATGTACTCATGTATGAATTATTTGTCTGCAAAGTGAGAGTGAATGAAGGGAAGGAATAAATGTGTTTGTTTATAGTGAGTGACGGAGGGAGGAAGGCCTGAAATAGGCAAATGTGAGTTATGTTATATGTGTTAAATGTGAGTCAGGCTGTTATATTTGTGTATTTATAATATTTATGTTAAAGGTGAGTCAGGCTGTTATATTTGTGTATTTATAATATTTATAATATTTATAATTGTGTATTTATAATTTTTCTGCATTGATGTATGTGGTTATTGTGTATATTTTTATCTTGATTCTTTTTTCTAAAGCCCATCCAGGGACAAGAGTTGCAAATTAGCTAATAGCTATACACTCTATGTGCAACACATCAGATTGATTGTCTTTGATTAATTGTCTATGTTTATTGCACTGTCCCTGTCAAATAAACTAATCTACTACTACTAAAATAGCTGTGCACCAATGCTTTCTATCCAACCTGATGGAGCTTGAGAGGTGCTGCAAAGAGGAATGGGCCAAACTGTCCAAAGATAGGTGTGCCAAGCTTGTGGCATCATATTCAGAAAGACTTAAGGCTGTAAATGCTGTCAAACGTGCATCAACAAATTTTGAGCAAAGGCTGTGAATACTTACGTATATGTGATTTATTAGTTCTTTTATTTTTAATAAATTTGCAAAAATCTCAAAAAAAAACTTTTTTTACATTGTCATTATGGGGTATTGTGTGTAAAATTTTGAGGAAAAAAATGAATAAGCCATTTTGGAATCCACCTTATTCCTGGGGGTGCCGCTGTAGGAACGATTATGGATGGAATTTCCGGTTTCGACTGACCTAGTGCTAAATCAGTCAGAGTGGAGTAGCAGAGGCATTTAAAGTAGCGGGTTGTTTTTTGTTTTTTTTTTTAAAGTTTTTCAAATTAATTTTAATGTATAGTCCACATATGTGTTTTGCACTCAAGTGGCAGCTAATTTCAGCTCTTCTAGTTGTAGTATTTTTTTGAATGTTATGGCGTAGTTCTGGTACTTACTGCTATTCATGGTTGTGCTAGTCTGGATGAATGGAGGCTTCTCACCACACGGTGACAGACGACATCCAAGCACGGTGTTGTGGCGTACGTCTGCTCCAAGGTAAATTTGATTATGTCCAACATATTTTAACAAAATGTAGCTGACTTTATTACGGTGGAGACATGCTGGTTGGAATGTCCACCGCGTTATTTTGAGTACAAGCAACGAGAAGTCATAAATCATGACTGTTTGCTAGCGGCAAGTCCTAGGTAAACCCCCATGAGTGTCTGGTATCACTGGAAAGCTTAGAAATCGTACTTTCTAAAAATACCTATGTTTTTGCGGAAGACGCAACTCCCGACTGATCGAACGTGAGTTTTCAACCTAGCTAAAATATAAACAAATCGTCTTTTTCTGGGTCAGTTTTTGCACACTACCTACAAATTAAGTATCGTTTTGAAGGTCTTTCAATACAGAATATGGAAATAATATTACATCAGTTTTGAAAATGTCCTTAAAGTGACTCATTTTGCCAGCACGGGTCATTTGTTTACACCATTACCATCTTAGCAGTGACGCTAACTAACGGAGCTACTGTGTACGAGGCCACTTTTTCAGGTCATCTTTCCATTCCTCGATAGTTGTGGGAAGTGGTATGATTATGTTACTGTTTTGAGGTGCAAGAGGCCGTGTTCCCGCATTTCTGATGTAGAAGTCGTTTTTTAACAAGGAGAAGTGTCCCTTTTCAGTGACAACCATATGTTCTAAACCAGTTCCGGAAGTTGCTACCATAATTCACGCAAGGCATCATGGGGCCTATATAATAAGGTGGAAAAGGCTCTAACATAACAAAATGTGGAAAAATTGAAGCACTGTGAATACTTTCTGGATGCACAGAATGTTTAATGAGAAAAATGTTGACGTGTTCAATACTTATTTTCTCCACTGTATGTGAGTCTTTTCCTCATAAATTTGCAACTTTTCTCATGAATTTGTGATTCTGTCTTATAGATTTAAGGGGGGGGGGGGGTGTAATTTTAGGTTAGAGAAACAGCCCCTCAAAATGTCTGTATACATCCCAGTGGCAGAGAATACACTCAAGTCCAAACCCCGGTGACTATGAGTCCTGAAACAATTTTTTCTGGATCTAATTTTTTACATCACCAAAACCTGGCATTTTGGCAAAGATGCAACTCTTTATGTGCACTACTACAGCCTGAGAATATAGCCTTTAATGCTTTTTAGCAGAAAGGCGGCAAGCAATGGAGATTTCATGGTATTCTTGCATGAGCATTGGTACAGTCAAAACCAACATCCAGTGAAGCTATAGCAGGCTTATAAGCTTTGGGCATAATCTCTGGCCTTTTGGTGAACTGGAAGCTGCATTTTAGCTACAGAAGTGCCATGTGGCTAAAGGAGCACACAGCCTGACAATGTGAGCTTGTGAACCTGAGCTCCTGATAAATAAATCCACAGTCACAAGTGTTTTCACACATTTGTAGATCCTGCATGACATACTATTATATTTATAATAATATAAATGTAGCAACATGAGAGGCCTAAATGAGTTGTTACTAAAGATCTTGGAGAAAACTGTGTGGACCTTTCAGTCGTTATTACCCATGTATGTACTTATGCACATGATAAATGCGAACTTATGAGCTTCACCTCTGACTATATGATACTAAATTTTAGGAAAGTCACTTTGGTTTTCTCAAAGACAAATTCACATCATAAGCTGCAATTTGGACCCAATTTTACCAGAACCGAACCTGTGGTGTGTGTTAACACCAAAATAACATTTCTGAGAACTTCTATGGGCTGAAATAATTCCCTGCTTAGGGGTAGGCACTTCAGCGTGACCCTTAAAACTGCAGGGTGTAGCTTAGGATTGACTGAGTGCTGATCAGAGGTGGGTGGAGCAGGCAAGAATTGTACTCAAAAGTCATGCTACCTTATAATATTAATTACTGAAATACAAGTAAGAGAAGGAACCAAAACAATTATTTGATTAAGAGTAAAAAAGTATCTGCTGAAAAAAAAAAAATCACTTATGAGCAACAAGACTTGCCAGTTTATGAGGTTTTTCTATTAAATTTCACACTCCTAAATTTGCTGGGTCTCTCTCTCACATTTAGGACCTTTTTCTTCAAAAGTTTAAATACTATATTTTCTTAAATCTGTGAATTTTTTTTTTTTTACTGATAATTTTGTGGGGGGGGGGGGTTCTGATAAATTTGTGATTTTTTTTTCTTGTATTACTTTTCTCATACATTTTTGTTTAAAATTTTTTTTTTCTTAAAAAGTGATTGTTTTTGATGGCACTGATTTTTTTTCATTTGTACATTTTTACTAATAGGTTTGCAATTTTTTTTAAAGATTTTTCTTCCCAGAAATGTGACTTCACTTATGCATTTAAGACATGAATTTGTGATGTTTTTATTGTACATTTTAGACGTTTTCTCTTAAATTTATTACCATTTTCTCATAAAATTGTGACTTTTTTTCTCAAAGAAATGTGACTTGTTGGTAACACTGGGACTTTTGTGAAATATATTTTCAAATATTTACTGATAGATTAGCAACTTTTTCCTCAAAAACTTGTGTTTTCTACCTCAGAAATTTGTGATTTTTCTTCTTCTACATTTTAGGCATTTTTCTTTTAGATTTATTACTTTTTTCTCAAAAAATTTGTAACTTTTAATCATTCCTCCACAACTGAGCATGAATAGAACACCAATGACATAAACAACAATCTCAGCGAAAGAAGATCATAAATTTACTAAAATGACCCAAGATGCAGTCATTTCTTAGGAGAATAAGCTATTACTGCCTAAACAAGAATATTCTAACCAGTTTTCAAATCAGCAAAATCAAAATTAACTCATTTTTTCCTCAAAAATGTACATAAGACTAAAAAAAAACCTCCTATCCTAGATCTTATCCTCTATACTTCCTACTTATTCAAGAAACTGCACAGCCCTCCTCACCTTTCTTTATCTTCATCATCTCCACTCTCATACTCCGACTCCTCACTGGACAGATGGTTCTGGTCCACTGGTAAAGGTGGGTAGTCAGGGGGGAATGGAGGAGGCATGGGGATGGGTGGAGCAGGAGGCAGAGGATCAAACTGCAAGGGAACAAACCTGGGTTAACCTACTCAAGTCTTTGTGTTCTTCTAGAAGATTTCAGCAACATCACTATTGTTCAATTACATGCCAACTCATCCTGACTGATGCAAAACTAATAAAAACTTTCTGTCCTTTATCATTTTGCATGAGCAATATTAGTTTAAAACTCTAATCAAGTATAAATATCGAAAAACATATCCATGTCTACATAAAACCCATTAAGATTCAACTTCTTGTTATAGATATTACAGTATATTGTGACAGTTAAAATGTGACTCATGGTCCAATACTCACCAGAAATACTGATACACGAATAAAGTTTTCATAAATATATAATATGATCTTCACCTAAATCCTATTCAAAGATATAAGAACCTTGCACACAAATTGGGGGGGCTTTGGATAATATTTTCCAAATGTACAATGTCAGTTCATCAATAATTCATTGAGTTAATAGCCGTCTTTAGGTCAAACTGCAGCAGCTCAGATGAGCTAAGGTCACAGTTTAGCTTTTTTTTTTGGGGGGGGGGCATTCTTATTTAAAATTTTATTTTGAGGTGGACATATGAATGAAGATTTTATTCAAGATATTTCTGTTTGTAAATGGAAGATAAAAGTCATCGTGATCCAACCATGGTTTGCATTAAAGATGCTGATAATAACTGTGATCATGCGACTGTATATATGCTTCATTTTTGCATCTATTAAGCCAAGTATTTCACGCAAATGCATAACTATCTGAAGTTTTACCCCAGCCCGATAGGTAACGTTAATGTGCTGACATGCCAGTCTGTTCACCAGCTATATAAAAGAGAAGAAAAGCAAGAGCCACAAGCATTTATCAAACACCAATGGCAACTGCATGAAGGCGAGAAAAGGAACTATTGTATTTACTACTACTTTTACCACTAACTATTTTTCTTTTTCTTTCTCTGGTCTCACCCTGTCACATTTCTTTTTAATTTTCAGTCTTCTTTCTCTCCATCTCTGCAAGCTGTGTCAGTGGTGCCACCTTTTCAATGGGAGGCTGAGTCTTGTGAATGCATAGTCAGCGCACGCACTCAACATGGTTACAAAATTTGGGCTGACTAACCCGCAGAGGGACCGAGTGGAACCTCGCGGATTGAATAGGGTAACAAAATTTATGTCACACAAGCCTCGCGCCCGAGCAAATGAACAGAGCAGGGATGAGTATAAACCCAGCTTACGAGCCAAAGTCGCGCAGTCAACCACTAATTGGGTAGCAAGGGCGCACAGTGGAAAAAAAGACAACGCACTGACAGAAACCAATGAAATCACCGGCGCATGACGCAAATGTGACGCAAATGTGCACTTTAGATCAGAATAATAAGGGCAGGTTGGTTTGTTGGTAATACTGTATTTTCTTTCATATCATGCAGAGACTGTGTCGCTCTTTGTCAAGGCGTAGCCAATTTTTTTTTACATACAGCAGGGAAAATAAGTATTGAAGACATCAACATTTTTCTCATTAAACATATTTCTGATGGAGCCATTGACCTGAGATTTTCACCAGATATCAATAACGACCCAAGTTATCCATACATACAAAGGAATCAAGGCAACTGTGTTTCAAAACAAGTTATATTTAATACAATGGAATGACACAGGGAATAAGTATTGAACATATGAAGGAAAACAGGTGCAAAAAGGCATAGAAAGCCAAGAAACCAGCTGAAATCCATCAGAATTTTGAAGCCATCCCCATCCCCCATCGGTGCAAATTAATTTCAGCTGGTTAAGTCCTGACTGGTAGCCTTTAAAAAGGTCTGAATATCAGATCGTCATGGGTAGAAGCAAAAAGCTCTCTCTAGACCTTCACAACTTTATTGTTGCAAAACATAATGATGGCATTGGTTACAGGTGCATTTCTAAACTGCTAAATGTTCCAGTGAGCACTGTTGGAGCCATCATTCAGAAGTGGAAAGAACATCATTTTACCATAAACCGGCCATGACCAGGATCTCCTTGCAAGACTTCTGACAGAGGAGTCAAAATAATTATCAAAAGAGTAATCCAAGAGCCAAAGACCACTCATGGAGAGCTCCAGAAAGGCCTGGAGTTAGCAGGTATTGCTGTTTCAAAGAAAACAATAAGTAATGTACTCAAACGACATGGGCTCTATGCCCACTCACTTCGCAAGACTCCATTGCTGAAGATAAAGCATGATGAAGCTTGTTTAAAGTTTGCTGCACAACATTTGGGCAAGCCAGTAAAATACTGGGAGAATATAGTCTGGTCAGATGAGACCAAAATTGAACTTTTTGGATGCCACAACACACAGCATGTTTGGAGGAGAAATGGAACTGTACATCCCATCATGGTGTGGGGCAGTTTTTTCAGCACATGGTACAGGCAGACTTCATATAATTGAAGGAAAGATGAATGGACAAATGTACAGAGACATCCTTGATAAGAACTTGTTGTCATCTGCTAAGATGCTGAAGATGAAACAAGGGTGGACATTTCAGCAAGACAATGATCGTGAACAAAGCCAAGGAAACTCTCTCAACTGGCTCCAGAGAAGGAAAATAAAGCTGCTAGAATGGCCCTGTCAGTTGCCTGACCTGAATCCAATTGAAAATCTATGGAACAGACTGAAGATCAGAGTTCATAGAAGACACCCACGGAACTTTGAAGACAGTCTGTGTGGAAGAATGGGCTAAAATCGCTCCTGAACAAAGCCTGTGCCTAGTTTCTCCATACAGGAGGCATCTGGAAGCTGTTATTACCAACAAAGGCTTTTCTACTAAATATTAAATTAATTTCACCAAGGATGTTCAATACTTATTCCCTGTGTCATTCCACTTTTTTAACTTGTTTTGTGAACACAGTTGCCTTGATTTCTTTGTATGTATGGATTACTTGGGTTGTTACTGATATCTGGTGAAAATCTCAAATCAATGGCTCCATCAGAAATATGCGTAATGAGAAAAATGTTGTGTTCAATACTTATTTCCCCCGCTGTACCACTACATTCCATCATGAAACACATTTCATACTTCTACACAAATCCTTTATCAGGGCAGTAATAAACAGAGGCTTACCATGGGCGGTCTGGTGGTGACTGGGCCAAAAGGACAAGGCAGATTCATCTTGTTCATCAGATGAAGTACCTGCATAGTTTCAGACAAGTTTAAAAACAGTGGCAGATACATCTGAAGGCACCTTTCTCGAGCAGGTAATATAAACATATATGGCTGCTCTCACACAGGCAGCTCCATATGTGAAACAGATTTTCTGGCTTCTGCATACAAATACAAGGATCAAGGTGAGATTGAGGCTGGAGTGAAATACCAACGGTGAGGCTGAACATTCGCACAGCTCCTGTGCAGCACACCAGCACCACCAAGATGCAAACATGGGATATGGCAGCAATGAAAAATCCAGGCAGCCACGGCTCCCAGGGAAATGTTAAACCCATAACTCATGCCGCCCACTTATGGTGTATTCTTAATACTTGCTCCCCAAATTGAAATTTAAAAGGCAAATGTTTGCTGTTTGATCTTTAAGAGCTTGGAAGCAGTTCAAAAACCTCTGGGACACTTATTTCTGAATCATATTTCTATTTTACAACATGGATATGGAGGCTAGAAATACTGTCCTATTTGCATGTTTTGTACAGATCATCACTTTGCCAAAAAAAAAAAAAAATTAAGAAAAAAATACAAAAAAAGGCACACACCGGTGATTGAAATCCACATAACAAAACACACAATGGAAATAAAAGAAGCAGCATTTACTCACTTGAACGTAAAACTTCGGCACACTCATGAGGGCATGTGTTATATTTGTCAGAATGCCATGAGAGGGTGGTGGGTATAAATATTTCAAAGTGGGATTTGACTGAAATTTCAACCTGTAGGAGAAATTAAAAAAAAAAAAAAGACCATTAGAAGACAATTTTGAAATATGCATGTATATATTTGTGAGAGAAAACAATGGATTAAATGAAGAGGAGATAGATAAAACCACTTGTTAGTAATAACTGATAATCAGCCAAAAGCTAGTTTCCATCCAAGGCTGCGCAGATTTCCATATTTAAGACTTTAGGTGGGTGAATTGGCCATGTGTATATCAGGCTGCCCAAGAATATTTTGTAATAAACCTTCATAATCCAGAGATTGAGCTGCTCCTACACTGAGGAGGAGAATGGAACGATGACTAAACCTCCAACAAGACCAATTTCCTGGGGAAAGGACTTCAGTGGAGAGGGCAGAATGACAGACAATTCAGTGTGTGTCTGTATATCTGTGTTTCTTTTGCCCAGAACTGCACTGATGTTCACCTAAAGCAGAATTTAAAATCTTCTACTGTATGTCAAAAGACATTTTCATCTGAGCAATGCTCCCCCCCCGCCAAAAAAAAACCCAAACTGCAATGACATATTTGAGCAGGTAAAACAACTGATTTAAAAGAATAAAGTGGCCAGTAAAAATGTATTTAAAAAAAAGACATCTCTTATTAAATATGAAAATTATCTCTAATAAATTTGTGAATTGTTTTGGATTTGAGACATCTTTCTAACGAAACAGCATTTTTTTTCCATTTATTTGTTCTTCTAAATTTGCAACTAGCTTGCTAATTAGCAATGTTTTAATTGCATATTTCCTATTTTTTCTTGTATATTGTTTTCTTTTAACGAGAGGGGGTAAATTTTCACATTTATTTATATTGTTAATTTGAGGCATTCAACTTTCAGTTCAAGTTTGCAAGTTTTAATTGCATATTTGCCTCTTTTTTCAGGTAAATTTGGAAAAAAAAACAAAACAAAAAACAAACAACTGGCAATTTGGTTTTATGGGCGTTTTTCACACCTGAAGGTCCACACCGAGGTCTGGACTGAAGTTTTTATTTTGTTACATTGTATATATTTGATTCAGTTAGGTTTGGTTTCACACTGCTCTTTATCCAAGTGGACCAAACAACTTTACGTAGCACAGTAACGTCCTGTTCTCATGACCATGTTTATGTGGTTAGCACAGACGCTGGTGTTAGCAAAAATGCTTGGAGGTCTTTTCTGCAGCTCTGGGCACATTGGTAACCATACTTTAAGCTAAAACAGGGGAAGACTCCATCACATTAGTCGGTGAACTAGTTTCGTGAGGCTAGATAGTTATCCGGGTCTTCATTAAAATGATGTTTGTCCTTATCATCAGTCGTGATTTTTTTCAGCTGGCATTGCTCTTCCAATCTTTCATATACTCCGTCACCTCCAAAAATACTGTATTTTTATGATTTTATTTTAATTGATTGATTATGCCACTAACGGACCATATTTCAGTTGAAAACTGGGTTTCTTCCTCTCTCCGAGTGCTGCCGTGGCTCCTTTTCCCTCCCTTCTTGGCTACCTTAACTTCATGCGTTTGGTCCAAAAGTCCAAACCTTTCTGAAAACTGCTTCCACACAGTAAAAGATCCGGAACAAGATTCAGTTTCCCAGACCACCTCTTTTTTCTGGACCAAATTTCGGCTCTTTGGTCTGGACCATGGTTTGGGGGAACTTTACACCTAAAATTTTGGTTTGGACCAAACTGAAAAGTCTTTCCACTTCATTCTTTTAGATCAAGTGTTTAACCTGTTTTTTTCAGGCCATATCGCCCAGCCCTAATATGCAAATTATTAAATATAATTATTACTATCGTTCAAAAAGAATCCTTCTTAATTGTCTGCACACAAAAGATGACATCAATTCATCCAAGATTATACTATTTTTTTGTTCTTACTTTTTAGAATTATTTTATAAACTCAATCAACCCAATTCAGACGATACAATGTCTACAACACATCCCCCGCCGAGAAAGTTTGTTGAGCCTGGTATAAGAATACGAAGCTCTTAAGTATAAGAAAAGGCAGACTTGGTTGCTGTAGCAGCAGCAGCAAGACAAACTGTCAGCGTTAGAGAGAAAGGTATCAAAGACCACCTGGTCCCACCAACTGGCAGGACAGACGGCCTGTCAGGTGCTCAGTGTCGGCCTGGCTATCTAATTGGACACAAAGCGGCTGACAGCTCCCAACTACAGCTCTCAGAATTTCATCCAGGTTTACTGTCAGCCAGCTTACAGGCAGTTTCTACGCTGCCAAACTGACAACACGGTGACCGGGGCTGCTGAACATGTGTCACACGTGCATAGTTATTGTCGGAGGTCAAGTTTGGGCAGACAATAGCGTAACATTGTGAGCAACGGGAAAACAGGACCTCCAATAGAAAGGCTGAATGTCACTTTTTAAGAGTAAAAAATTAAATATTGAAAGATCCCCTTTTCCCCTCCATCACTTTAACATCACACCATAACAGCTGCACAAAGTCATGCTCACCCAAGGCTGGGTGCAACACCAGTCTCTATCAGGGGGATATTTGACTGTTTGTTCTCGTGTTTCTTCTGCTCTTCTTTGCCACTTTTAGCACTGTGAAGACACAGATGACATTTTCATACAAAAACAAGGATCACAAACAGCCTCTCTAAGAGCAACTTGAGGTTAATAACATCAGTGAATTAAAATGTAGAGAAATACGGTTAAATAAATATGGAAATATGGCCTGTGAATAACTTAAGGGTGTTTTTGTAGCAGAGTTTCAGTCTCAAAACGGCCCCTCTGCTCTAACGTCACCAGTGGGGCCGCAGACACTTGGTCAGTGTCAGTAAGGGGAAATATGGAACTGGATGGCAGTTTTGCTTCTGAAGAAGTGGAAAAAAGTAAGTCTGTACTCATACAAGGGACCACAGCATAACAATAATAATTATAAACCGGTTAGCTGTCAGAGACCTGCAGCCAATAAGGATAAGGACAAATAACAGCCCCACTGTCATCAGTTAGTTTTCAGCTAATGGTAACCATGGTAATACAGAGTTTTCTGTGAATGAGGCCAACAATGTCAGACAGACAAATGGAGACAAATGATACATGAAGAGAGCTCAACTATTCACCTGTGGGTCATTCCACCTCAATTCAACAGATTTTCTGCTTGATCATCTCAGATTTGCTTCAAGATTTTACCACATAAAAAGTAACCATTTAAACTAACAAAGCCAAAATTTTAGCTTGATACACCTAATACATCTGGAGAAAAAGAAATATGAACATGGTACCCCCCCTCAGGATTTTTGCCCTATTTACTCAGTCTAAAGGCCTATAAATATGCCGCAAGAACAGGGAAATTTGTTCTCTGTCCCAAGGCTGCAAGAACAACATGACATCATTTCATTCTTGCAGCCTAGGTTTGGGAGTTCTTGCAGCTTGTTCTTGACACATCATCATGGCAGAACATTTTTTCTTGCGTGTTGTCCAAGAACTATTACGTGATTGGTCAGAAATGTGAATTTCCCAGGAGTTCTGCACTTGAGTTTCTTGTGAAGTATGAAATGTCCCGGCCAGAAAGAACTTTATTCTTGTTCTTGCCACCACAAGAAAAAAAATTCTCTGTTCTTGCGGAGTATGTAATGGTCTTAAATCTGCAGCAAAGTTTAGACTTCATTATCTCAAAAACTTTTCAAGCTAGAGTCTTCAAATTTTCTGTAAATTATGATTTCTACCTATAGATTCTACATGTACATTTGTAAGGTGAATGCATTGCTAGAGTATTTTATGGCCTTGTCAAATCTGAAAAAAAAAAAGGATTTTTTTTTTCCAAACCCCCACATTGGTTGCCCTATTACACAAAATCCAAACAAAATGTTTGGCAACTTTCTATGTTTCCATTTAGAAGTGTTGCAACTGTCTTTAAAAACAAAAAATTAAGAGGTGTCTATATTGCATTTTTGTCAGTATTATTTTAGCACAAAACTGTTCAACAATTATTTGATTATATTTCACCCCCCCCCCCCACCAGAGCAGATGTATGAAAAACTATACCAATGAAATGAACACATCTGCAGAAAAAGTATTTTTTGTGCTTTCAGACTGAAATTTCAAGATTGCACTATGACTGCAACCCAGTAAATTTTGTTTTCAAAGTTTAGGTATATCGCTCATAATTTGTATCATAACCACCAGCAATTTGATCCACTTCAAAACACTATACCTCCTACTACTTTTTTTTTTGTTAAATATCAAAAAATTTGATACTCAGAATGCAAAATAATTTGACTTTTTACATAATTTATTCAACAGTAACCATATAGAAGCAATGTCATCAATGCCTGTGATGAAACTAATGAGCTTTCTGACACCATTTCATCATACTGTATGTCACATTTTGTGTAGACTCACTTATCCCTTCCAAAAATATGATCATATACCCTAATAACAAACCGTGGAAAACTAAATACCTCAAAATGGTGATTAATGATAAGAAAAAGATATTTTACACTGGTGAGTCTCAAGAGAAAAAACTTGTCTCAAGGGAAGTAAGAAATGAGATAAGGAAAGCTAAAATGCACTACAGACAGAAAATAGAGGAGCAGTATAGTAGGGGTGATCTGAGAACAGCCTGGCAGGGAATCAAACACATGGCCAATGTGAATCAATATTCCTGTAATACCAGGCAGCCCGTTCATGTAAATAATGTGAATAATTTTAATTTGCCAAATCCTTTTAACTCATTTTTTGCACACTTTGAGCGGTCTGACTTTCTCAAGGACATTTCTTCATTCAGGAAATCTCTTGAACCAAAAACAGACATTTTAGTAACACACAACAAGTGACATCCTTGTTCAAAAAGGTAAACATTAGAAAGGCTGCTGGCCCAGATGCCATATGTGGACGCACACCGCATTACTGTGCAGACCATTTGAGTGAGGTTTTTCCCTACTTTTTCAAATGTGTGCAGATAGTGGCCAGATACCAAAAATATGGAAAACTACTATAATACCAGTCCCTAAAACAAGAAACCCAAGAGATCTGAATGAATCTTGACCAGCTGCACTTACATCTCTTGTGATGAAAACTTTTAAGAAGATCCTGAAAGATAATGTGGTTTCCTTAATTAATGGCCAGCTAGATCCACTGCAGTTTGCATATCAAGTTGGCAAAGGGGTGCACGATGCAAACTTTATTTTAGATAGAGCACCCTCTGATGACCTCCACCACCTCCACCACCTCACACTCACCCACACTGACGTCCGTAATGCACTGAGTCATGTCAACGTACGTAAGGCTGCTGGCCCTGATGGCATTCCTGGGCGTGTGCTGAGGGCATGCGCTGAGCAGCTGGCAGGGGTCTTCACGGACATCTTCAATCTGTCCCTGGCCCAGGCCGTGGTACCAGCGTGCTTCAAGACCACTTCAATAGTACCAGTGCCGAAACATTCAACACCATCGTGCCTAAATGACTATCGCCCTGTGGCACTGACGCCCATAGTCATGAAGTGCTTTGAGCGACTGGTCTTGGCACAGCTCAAAAAAGGCCTGCCCCCTACACTGGACCCTCATCAGTTCGCCTACCGGAGCAACAGGAGTACAGAGGATGTGGTTTCTACAGCGCTGCACTATGTACTCTCACACCTGGATGACAAGAACACCTACGCAAGAATGCTGTTTATTGACTTCAGCTCAGCATTCAACACAGTTATCCCCTCCAAGTTGCTCACCAAACTTGGGGACCTGGGAATCAGTACCTCCACCTGCAACTGGATCATGGATTTTCTGACCAACAGACCCCAGCATGTTAGGTCAGGCCCCAACCGTTCTTCCGTCATCACACTCAACACTGGTGTACCACAGGGCTGTGTGCTCAGCCCATTCCTCTACTCCCTCTACACCCATGACTGCAGGCCTATGTTTGGATCCAATTCCATCATAAAGTTCGCAGATGACACCACAGTGATTGGACTCATCAGGGACAACGACGAGTCAGATTACAGGGCAGAGGTTGAGCACTTGGCTACTTGGTGCGCTGACAATAACCTGCTCCTTAACACCAGCAAAACCAAGGAGCTCATAGTGGACTACAGGAAGGAGAGGGAAGAGACACATGACCCCATCCATATCAATGGCATAGCTGTTGAACGTGTCCCCAGCTTCAAATTCCTGGGGACCCACATCTCGGAGGACCTGTCCTGGTCAGTTAACACCACCAGCCTGATCAAGAAGGCCCATCAGCGCCTCTTCTTCTTGAGGACATTGAAGAAGAACCATCTGTCAACTGACATCCTGGGCAACTTCTACCGCTGCGTGATAGAGAGCACCCTGACCAACTGTATCACACTCTGGTATGGGAGCTGCTCTGTAGCTGACCGCAAGGCGCTGCAGCGGGTGGTGAAAACCGCCCAACGCATCACAGGGACTCCACTTCCAGCTATAGAGGACGTCTACAGGAAAAGATGTCTGCGCCGGGCACGCAGCATTCTTAGGGACTCCAACCATCCTGCTCATGGACTGTTCCAGCTTCTCCCCTCCAGAAGACGTTTCAGAAGCCTTCGGACTAGAACCAGCAGGTTTAGGAACAGTTTCTTTCCAACAGCTGTCACGTTATTGAACTTAGTTCCCCGCTGACTCTCTTACAATCATCTTTTACCATCCTCACCTGTACATAACTGCATAACTACATCTAACTTATTGCACATTATTTGCACATAACAGTACTCTTAACTTTCTGCACTGCTGCATATATTTGCATATATTTGCTTAAATTGCACATACTGTTAATTACCGTATATACTGCACTGCTGTCCTTTGCACTTCTGATTGGATGCTAAACTGTGTTTCGTTACCTTGTATTCATACATGTGTAATGACAATAAAGTTGAATCTAAATCTAAATCTAAAAATCTAAAAGAGCTTGAGAAGCCTAAATCTCATGTCAGGCTTTTATTTGCAGATTTTTCTTCCACTTAATAAGATGCAGCTGCATATTTTAATTGATCAGTTGTCTTTTTATTTCAGGTTACCTGATTAAATTTCATTATTGCTTTTAAACTTTTTAACTGACAGGGTTCAGCGGGTCTGTGTTAATGGTCTTATGTTTGATCTTATTATTTCAAACACAGGTTCCCCTCAGGGCTGTGTCCTTTCACCTCTGCTTTTTATTATGTATACTAACAGCTGCAGATCCTCTCCAACAGGACCGCTATCTGGTAAAGTTTTCTGACGACACAGCCCTGCTGTCTCTTCTTCAGGGATCTCAGACTGATCATGGCTCTGCCCCATCTTCATTTGTAGACACAGCCCTGCTGTCTCTTCTTCAGGGATCGCAGACTGATCATGGCTCTGCCCCGTCTTCATTTGTAGAATGGTGTAACAAGAACTTCATGAATTTAAATGTCACAAAAACTGAACAGATGATTATGGATTTTCAAAAAGACAGAGCAGAGCCTAAACCTAATATTATACATGGAGAGGAAGTTCAACTAGTGGAGACTTACAAATATCTGGGACCAGTGTTTGATTCTCAGCTGAAGTTCACGGCTAACACAGAGTCAGTCGTTAAGTGTGGACAAAGAATCTACTCGTTGCAGAAACTGAACTCTTAATGTTCCTAGGATAATTTTATGTAATTTTTAATCATTCCGTTATTGAGAGTCTTAACTTTTTCTTTTATCTGTTGGTATAATGGGCTCTCTGTGAAGGACAAGAACAGCCTTAATACGGTCATAAAGGTCTGCCCCAAGATCACTGGAGTCCAGTTGGATAATTTAAGGTCACTGTGGAGTAAACATGTGTTACAGAAGGCTAGGGCTATCATTAGCCAGTCTGACCATGTTTTAAATAGTGAATTTGTTTTAATGCCATCACACCGACGCTACCTTGCACCCTGGAGAAGGTCTGGCCATTACTCCAACTCTTTTATTCCTTCGGCTATTAAGCTGTTGAATGCCCAGTGTTAAAGGGGGTTGTGTGTTTCCCCACCTTAACTTGCTTGGGACCCTAAACTGTGCTGTTTCTCATTGAATACTGAATGTTGGGTATGAGTATGAATGCAGATGTTATTGTTATTGCTTGTGTCTTTATGGCTGGGACTGTAAACTGAATTGCCCAACAAGGGACAAATAAAGTTATCTGAATCTGCATGAGCATTAAAATGGTTACTCTTTATGTGGTAAAATTTTGAAGCAAATCTGAGATGGTCGAGCAGATGGCATTTGCTGAACTAAGATGGAATGACCGCTGTTTAATTTTTACTGGACACCTACAGTGGTGTGAAAAAGTGTGTTGCCCCTTCCTGATTTCTCATTTTTCTGTACGCTTGTCACACTTTGCTTCAGAGCAAACAAATTTAAATATTAGACAAAGATAAGTAAACACAAAATGCAGTTTTTAAATGAAGGTGTTTATTATTAAGGTGAAAAAAAAATCCAAACCTACATGGCCCGGTGTGAAAAAGTGATTGCCCCCTAAACCTAATAACTGGTTGGGCCACCCTTAGCAGCAAAAATTGCAATCAAGCATTTGTGATAACTGGCAATGAGTCTTTTACAGTCTGTGGAGGAATTCTGGCCCACTCATCTTTGCAGAATTGTTGTAATTCAGCCACATTGGAGGGTTTTCGAGCACGAACCGCCTTTTTAAGGTCATGCCACATCGTCTCAACCGGATTCAGGTCAGGACTTTCACTGGGCCACTCCAAAGTCTTCATTTTGTTTTTCTTGAGCCATTCAGAGGTGGACTTGCTGGTGTATTTTGGATTATTGTCCTGCTGCGGAACCCAAGTGTGCTTTAGCTTGAGGTCAAAACAGATGGCCAGACATTCTCCTTCAGGATTTTTTAGTAGACAGCAAAACTCAGCCCCAGACCATCACATTACCACCACATTTTACTGGTGACAGTGCTTCCTCTGGTTTAAAGACCTTGGCGTGGTGGCAACATTTTTTTTTTTTTTTGGGGGGGGGGGCAGAAAACACATGACACTATTGTAACCAGAATATGTTAATTTTATTCTATGCATTTCTTTTTTTTTTTAATTTTGCACAGTAACTTTATATATGGAACTTAACATTTGAAGTATTGTACAACCAAGGCTTGAATGTTGGAATATTGGGCCAGTTGGGGTCCCACCCAGACGTCCTGTGTTTGGACTTTTTACTGGTGTCATCCTTCTCTCCTTCCTCTGCGCTCACCTCTCCTGGACCCTCTGCCTGAACACTTTCCTGTCCTTGGCTCCTCTCTTCTGCCTCATCTTTCCCTCTCTGAGCTCTGTCTAATTCAGGTTCTCTCTCTGTCTATGGTGGCATACAAATAGCAGTGTTTCCTCTGGCTTAAAGACCTTGATGCGGTGGCAACATATTTTTCCGGGGGGGAGGGGGGGCGCAGAAAACGCGTATGAATGTGTTAATTTTATACCAATTATTTCTTTTTTTAGATTTTGCACAGTAACTTTGCATATAATAATAATAATGCATCAGATTTATATAGCACTTTATCACAGACACTCAAAGATGCGTTTTACAGATACAGTATTCATTCACTCCAGACAGACAATGGTAGTGGCAAGCTACTACTGTAGCCACAGCTGCCCTGGGGCAGGCTGACGGAAACGTGGCTACCAATCTGGGCCAACGGCCTCTCCGGCCACCACCGAACATTTATACACATTCATACCCAGTGTTATGGACACTGGAGGCAAGGTGGGTAAAGTGTCTTGCCCAGGGACACAACGGCAGGATATCTGGGGAGAGCAGGATTCAAACTGCCAACCATCTGGTTATTGGATGACCCGCTCTACCCCCTGAGCCACTGCCGTGCATATGGAACTTACAATTTGAAGTATTGTACAACCAAGGCTTGAATGTTGGAATATTGGGCCATTTGGGGTCCCACCCAGACGTCCTGTATTTGGACTTTTTACTGGAGTAATCCTTCTCTCCTTCCTCTGACCTCACCTCTCCTGGACCCTCTGCCTGAACACTTTCCTCTCCTTGGCTCCTCTCTTCTGTCTAATCTTGCCCTCTGAGCTCTGTCTAATTCAGGTTCTCTCTCTGTCTATGGTGGTATACCAACAGGTTAAAAAATATCAAGTGTCATGTAAATTAAAGGAGACAACCAAAAATTTCTAGTTAAGGGTACAAAGAGCACCCACTTAAAACTTGAGTCATGACTTCAGTCTTGAAGGTTTGAGGTTTTTCTCCAAAATTTATAACAATTTTTTTTTATAGTTTTCTACTTTTCTCTGTAAATTTATCTAAATTTGAAACCATTTTCCTCAAATTTGTAATTTCCTCTTGCAAAATCAACTTTTCTTGTACATTTGAAACTTTATTATAAATTTGTGGATTATTTTATGGCTTATTTTTGTCTGTTTTTTTAAAATAAAATTACTGTTTTTTAAATAAATTTGAAACAGACTGTGGTTTTTTTTTTTTACTTTTTCCATATAACAATGTATATTTTTGACCATAACTTTGCAGTCAGAACAATAATTTAACTCTCATTACAAAGAAAATATATTAATAAAATTGTACTTAATGATTTAAATTAACTTAAATGACCAATGATGCCGTTATTTCTGTTATAATATTTCTATATATTTACGGGTTTTTTTTTTTAGAAATCTCTTCACCGCCAAGAAAAACCTCCCTTATTTTAAAAAATCCAAATGCTGGCACATTTAGTTTGTCTGAAGGCTGCTGACAGATTAAAGTCATTGACTTTGTGAATTTTGGTCATCTTAACTTGCCAGGTACATAACTGGGAACATAACTTAATATTGTGGTAGCTGGTGAAATATATCCTCAGCAATTCATCAGTCCCCCTTACCTTTCCCTTCATATGAAGCTGGCTGCATTTGAATTCTAACCACATCTCTTAGCTAAGTGACTCTTCCGTTATTGCTCTTGTTTCCAGCTGGTTAAAACCATGATAAATGCCTCCAGTGCATACATACCTCTTCTGACTTTTTTTTCCTGCGCTTAAAGTACTTTAATAAATTCATGTTTCCGTCGGACAGTCAAGCCTTATGCTGCACTTCCCCTCTAGTCCGCCTTGGTCCGCGTACACTTTGGAGGAGCCTGGCACGCATGCGGTGCTGTACATGCTCACTTTTTTCATCTACTCAGGCCAAGCAGTTGATGCATGCACACAACCATCATTTGTAGTTTCACTCCCACCTGATACGTAGCGCCAAGGCGCTGACGCGCCAGGATTTTCACCAACAAAGAAACGGCAGACATTTTCACAAAGTTTCTCTTCAAATAGAGTCCATTTCTGCTGTTTGACTTCCCGGTTTTCACTCCTTTTCCACAAAGATGCTGCTGCCACTAGCGAGACACTGCCTGCTGACTGACTGGAAAGTTCGTGTGGGCGGGGCGCTTCTGAACTCTGCACAGATGACGGCCACACGCGCTGTTCGTGTGCGCGCTTGCGGAAAGTCATTGCGTCATATATTTTTCTTAAATTCATATCTCCTTCTTGGCGTGGTGGTAATATTTCTGGCAGGGTGGCCCGCCACCAAGAAATGTTACCAGAGGAAACCCTGTGGTCGTATGACATTCCTTTTTTGAAATGCTGTGTTACTTTTACGCTGGACGAAATGGGACGCACACCTTCCAAAAAGTTCAGCTTTTGCCTCGTCAGTCCAGTCTTGGGGATCATCAAGATGTTTTCTGGCAAAACTGAGATGAGCCTTTATGTTCTTTTTGCTCAGCAGTGGTTTTTGTCTAGGAACTCTGCCATGCAGGCCATTTTTGCCCAGTCTCTTTCTTATGGTGGAGTCATGAACACTGACCTTAACTGAGGCAAGTGAGGCCTGCAGTTCTTTGGATGTTGTTGTGGAGTCTTTTGTGACCTCTTCGATGAGTCGTCGCTGCAGTCTTGGCGTAATTTTGGTCGGCCAGCCACTCCTGGGAAGGTTCACCACTGTTCTATGTTTTCGCCATTTGTAGATAATGGCTCTCACTGTGGTTTGCTGGAGTCCCAAAGCTTTAGAAATGGCTTTATAACCTTTTCCAGACTGATAGATCTCAATTACTTTCTCATTTGTTCCTGAATTTCTTTGGATCACAGCATGATGTCTAGCTTTTGAGGATCTTTTGGTCTACTTCACTTTGTCAGCCAGGTCTTATTTAAGTGATTTCTTGATTGAGAATAGGTGTGGCAGTAATCAGGCCTTGGTGTGGCTTGAGAAACTGAACTCAGCTTTCCAAAGCTGTGATAAACCACACTTAATTTATGTTTTAATGGGGGAGGACAATCACTTTTTCACACAGGGCCATGTATGTTTGGATTTTTTTTTTACCCTTAATAATAATAAACACCTTCATTTAAAAACTGCATTTTGTGTTTACTTGTGTTATCTTTGTCTAATATTTAAATTTGCTTAATGATCTGAAACATTTAAGTGTGACAAACATACAAAAAAATGAGAAATCAAGAAGGGGGCAAACACTTTTTTAACACCACTGTGTAAGACATGGCAAGTTGTCAGCCTTCCCTATTGACAATATCCTTGAACAATTTTCATTCATCTTATCCATATTCTTTGTGTCATAAGTTTATCTTGGCTTTATACAGTGCTGTGAAAAAGTATTTGCCCCCTTCGTGATTTCTTATGTTTTTGTACATTTGTCACACTTAAATGTTTCAGATCATCAAACAGATTTTAACATCAGACAAAGGCAACCTGAATAAATACAAAATGCAGTTTTCAAATGATGATTTCATTTATTAAAGGGAAAAAAACTATCCAAACCTACCTGGCCCTATGTGAAAAAGTAATTGCTCCCCTTGTTACATCATGAATTAACTGTGACTAACCACATTTTTTTGGAAAGCCGAGTTCAGTTTCAGTAGCTATACTCAAGCCCGATTACTGCCAGACTTGTTGAATCAAGAAATCACTTAAATGGAGCCTGTCTGACAACCTAAAGTAGGCTAAAAAAAAAATCTCAAAAAGCAACACATCCCACTGTGATCTAAAGAAATTCAAGACCAGATCAGAAATAAAAACCCAGAACAACATCTAAAGAACTGTCTCACTTGCCTCAGTTTGGACACTGGTCCATGATGGAACAATAAAAAAAGAGACTGGGCAAAAATGGCATCCATGGGAGAGTTCAAAGACAAAAACCATTGCTGGACAAAAAAAACAAAGGCTTGTCTCACATTTGCCAGAAAATATCTTGATGATCCTCAAGACTTTGGAAAAAATATTTTTGTGTACTGACAAGGCAAAAGTTGAACTTTTTGGAAGACGTGTCCTGTTTTAGCTGGCATAAAACTAACACAGAATTTCATTAAAAGAACATTGTATCAACAGTCAAACATGATGGTGGTAGTGTCGTGGTCTGGGGCTACTTTGCTGCTTCAGGACCTGGACAACTTGCCCTGATTGACAGAACCATGAATTCTGCTCTCTACTAAAAATTCCTGAAGATAAGTTAAGATAAGATAAGATAAGCCTTTATTAGTCCCACAATGGGGAAATTCCAGGATTGCAACAGCATAGGGATAGCAACACTCAGAGCAACAATCAGAAGGCAAGAAAAAACAACACCTAGTAAACATATGTCCATATTACTATAAATGTATATATATAGACACACAGTGCAGAGCATTATGGCTGGTGAATGTGCAGCAGAAAGTCTAAGCTCTCTCTCCGCGGATGCAGCAGGCCAGCTGGAAGTCTTTGGGCATGATGGTGACCCCCTTAGCGAAGAAGAGACCCACCAGGTGGGCCTCGCTGGTCTCCTGCAGAGCCATGACGGCGAAGCTCAGGAAACGCAGGACGGTCTTGAAGTCCTGAGCGATCTCCCTCACCAGGCGCTGGACGGGCAGCTTACGGATGAGCAGCTCCGTGGATTTCTGGTAGCGACGGATCTCTCTCAGAGCCACGGGCCTGTGACGGCGAGGCCTCTTCACTCTGCCGGTGGCCAGAGTGCCTCTCCGAGCAGCCCTGGTGGCTAGCAGTCTCCTGGGGGGCTTCTTCCTCCAGTAGATTTTACGGGCGGTCTGCTTGGTTCTTGCCATCGCTCTTTATTATTCTGTCTTATATTTCTTTCACGCCGCCTAAACTCCAGCCCGGCACCCGCGTCCTTTTCGCTACAGCTCCCGGTATGTCGAGTTTCCCATTAGCACCGGGCGGCGGCCAAGTGCTAGCTAGCACTAGCTCCTCCCCGCTGTAACGTCTCCCGCTGCAAACCGTGGCTCCGTCCGCCGACCCGGGAGACCCCCGGGGCGATCCGTGCGTCCGTGATATATATACAGAGTGAAAGGTGTAGAAAGAAGAAGGAAGATAAAAAAAAGGCTGTTGCAACAGGCAGCCGATTCGTGTGGCGCCGCCGGTCCGGCGGAACCGGAACCAAAAAAAAAAAAAAGGGATATCCCTGAAGAAGGATATCCGGCCATCAGTTCATGAAGCCCTCCAATGTGACTGAATTTAAACAATTCTGCACAGAAGAGTGGGTCAAAATTTCTCAACAGTGATGTAAAAGACTCATTGCCAGTTGTTGGCACCAATGGTGGCACAACCAGTTATTAGGTTTAGGGGGCAATTACTTTTTCACATAGGGCCAGGTAGGTTTGGATAATTTTTTCTCTTAATAAATGAAATCATCATCTAAAAACTGCATTTTGTATTTACTCAGCTTATCACTGTCTAATATTAAATCTGTTTGATGATCTGAAACATTTAGGTGTAACAAATATGCAAAAATAGAAGAAATCAGGTAGGGGGCAAATACTTTTTCAAAGCACTGTATTAGAGAATTGATTCTGAGTCAGAGAAAAAACTGCTGAGAGTGCAGCTGAAAATTGTCATTTTCTGGTTTAAACTGGTGCCGTAAAGAAGATCTGTTTAATGTTCCAAAAATGCTGATACTTCGCAACACCTGCGTTAAGTAAACCACAGACCAAAACTACCTGCTTACAGTGACACGCATGCTCGTGTACCACCACTGGTCGAGAGCAAAGACCAGTAACCTACAAAAAAGCATTCTATCACAGGGTTCTAACAGATTCTTACTAGCATTAACACTGCTGGCGAACATTGGTGCAAGTGAAAAAATGCCCATATGAACCTTAATTACAACAGACTTTAACTGCAGAAATGTACATGTGGTCCAAAAAGATCCTTTGGTTCAGGTGATGTCACTTCCCCAGGCATATTTTCTACACTGTCACACTACATTTTTACATTGCAGCAAAATGAAACAGCAGAAATTTTTACAAATGTTTATGCCTTCAAGGCATTTGGGTCAGAGTTTGCTCATGTTCGGCTCCATCTTGAAGTAAAACAGTAACTTTGGCATCAGTTCTGTACCGATGGATGGACAATCAGAACAGACTATAGGGAGTATGCATGCATAGTACATCCTTTTTACGGATGGTAAAATCAACTGTAGTGGGTGATAGCGGCAACAGAAGAAAAAGAGATAGATAGATGTACTTTATTGATCCCAAACTGGGAAATTACAGATAGCAGCAGATAACTGCTTCTTATTTACACTAGCAAACATTTTTAAACACAAAAGTGATAATGTGCTCTAAATCAAAATGAACCTGTACCAACATTTCAAACTTCCAAGAAATATGAGAAAATGTAGTACAATTCTTAAGCTGCATGGTCTCTCTAAACAGGAAAACTAGTTTGACAGCTATAGGAGTATCTACATTACTTACATATCTGACACTGGTGGGTCTTTCAACACTGTGATATTGCCTTGGCCTTTAGCAAACTCCACAACAAGTTTCTGATCAAGAACTTCCAACTGATGGAGCCTGCTGAGAGCCTACGGGGACATGTTATTGGACACAGAATAAACTGAGGAAATAACAGAAACGCCACATATTCGTAATCGCTACATAATTAGCCCTCACCTTTGCTGCAGACTTCTCACTTCTAAATGTTGCAAAGGCTGCATGTTTCTGTGGAGAAGGACAAGCATCTCAGAACAGAAGGTGACGCAAGCAAATTATGTTCAGGTTTTCGGTGAAGCATGACCTACCATGCGACCTTTGTCGGAGAAGACCCTGACCGACTCGGCTCCAAAATACTTCAACAGGTCCTCCTTCTCGTCTCGGCTGAGCTCAGCTGGTAGGTGGCGGACAACCAGCGTCTTACTGCTGTTACTTTGACTCGAGTCATCGTTCATTTTCCTGTAGGGAAAATTTACAAACATTTTCATCAGTCATACTGAGGTGTTTATTTGAATGAGACCACTTCTTTGATCTGTGGGTTATTTTAAATCAACACACTGAGAAGAGAACACATACAATTCTTGCATGCAATCTATCCATCTTGGTACCCTGCATTATCAGTCCCTGTTATGCAGGCATTGGTACACCTGTTTGTACTGATTATGAATTAAGTTTATGCAGTGAAACTTTTTTTTCCTCATTTATACATATGTTTGTTTTTAGACTGGACTTGTGAGTCTAAAGAATTATCCATCAGTCACAATCAACGGATTGAAAAATATAACTTTCTGAGTTTACAGGATTTCAAAATATTTACAGTGGGGAAAATAAGTATTTGATCCCCTACTGAATTTGTAAGTTTACCCCTTTACAAAGAAATGAACAGTTCATAATTTTTATGGTAGGTTTATTTTAACAGAGACAGAAGAGCAACAAAAAATCCAGAAAAAAAACATTAAATAAGGGTTATAAATAGGACTGCCACAACAACGTGCTATGGGCAAGCCTACCGCGGAGGATAACAAGCAACTGCAACAACCGCAGTGTTCACTTTGGTGTGTGTGGCTAAATCTTGTCGTTCACTTATGTGCCTCTACTGAATATTAAATAAATTGTTAAATGTATTTTTACTGCCAGCAGCATGTTTGCAGGGCATAAGCCGTGTTATCTGTACTACTTTTGGTGAGATCAGACTGCTTGTGGCAGATGGGGGGGGGGGGGGGGAGAGAAAATACCCTAAATTTAATAAAATAATGGCCAGATGGGCTCCTTCTGAGCAAAGTGTTTACAGTATGGGTGCATTCACACAGCCACTGCTTGGTCCAGACTAAAGGACCAAAGTGTGTATTCCGTGGATAGTTTGGTTCCTTTGATGCTGTCTGAATGTGCCTGGGACTCTGGTATAGCACCAAAGAAGCGAACTCTGGTCCCCCTGAAAAGGGGGTTCTCGGTTCGCTTGCAAATCTGTCTGGTGCGCTTCGCTTGCCGTGTGAATGCAAACGGAGTATTCAGCGGACCAAAGGGCGGACGTGCCCCTCTGCATTTGTGTAACCACAGCAACACACAGTGAGAAGAGAAAGTGACGTTTACTGTAAAGGTGTCTTCACATCAAACACGAATGGGCAAATTTTTCCAAGAAATACTTTTACCAGAGAAAACGGAGGAGAAAAGTTTAAAAAAAAATGCCTCTTGGACTTGGAGTAGTGGCGAGTGAGGAGTGAGATGCAGGCTCTGATAGACATTTGGTCTGAGGACCAGATTTCTCAGCTGCTTGTGGCTACACACAAGAATACCAGTGTTTTTAAAACATTTAGTGACATGATGGTAGCACGGGGGTTTATACAGACAGCGGAGCTTTTCATTTTTATTAGTTTGTGGTGCATAAACACCTCGGCTGAAGGGAACGGTGTTATATGCTGAGAATTGCATCCCATCGTCGAATAAACATAATTTAAAGATAATTGACAAGAGGTAATAATTTTTACTTCTAAAAATGTATAATGGGTACTTCTAAAAATGCACAAATGTTACAAGCCTGGCTGTAGTGTTATATTTTATAGTTTTGGTGCATGGGATGCAATTCTTGGCAAGCGAGCAATTCTCGGCATAACACCGGTCCTGGCCAATCAATGAGACAGATTTCTCTTCTTCGCCGAGATTTTTTCTTCCTGGTCAGTGGTGGCTTCAGCTACAGCACCACAAACAAGCAGCTGTTGTAACTGCGTGACGTTGTCTAAGCAGTTTGGTCCGCTTCAGTGAAGTGCTGTGTGAATGCAAACCGAACCAAACGAAGGAGTGAAAATTCTCACCATCCCCCGCCAAGTGGAACCGAGACTCCCGGACTATCCTGGTGTGAATACAGCCTATGATTCTGACGATTAAGCTCTGAAACAACTACTGCATAGTGCACTGCTTGTTTGCTGTCTGAACATGATTTTTCGGACAGCAACACTGTCCAAAAATCACTATGGAAAGACATGGAGACAAGAGCCACACGGGGTCCTGCACAGAGTCTGTCCTGTTTAAATAAGCTGGATGTTGCAGCTGTCTCCAACCAGTCCACACACCCTATAGTTGAAATACTGGAGTTACTGCCACTGCTTTATGAAAATGATCAACTTTTTTTTTTTTTTTTTAACAGAATCAGCAGCTCATGACTGTAGGGAGACATGAGTGCTGCACAATTGTGACACACGCACATAAGGTGAGAGCGAAGCTGCAGCGAATTTCGACATGGCTTTCATCATTTGCCACATAAGTTATGAACCTTGTCTAAATTACGAGACCACAGGGTCCTAAAAATATTTGCAATAATACCACATATCGCGCTGTTGAGCTATCCACATTCACCGCAGGGGACATTCTTCCACCGTGGCAGCCCTAGTTATAAATTAATTTGCATTTGATCGAGGGAAATAAGTATTTGATCCCCAAGCAAAACATGACTTAGTACTTGGTGGAGAAACCCTTGTTGGCAAGCACAGAGGTCAGACGTTTCTTGTAGTTGGTCACCAGGTTTGTGCGCATCTCAGGAGGGATTTTGGTCCACTCCTCTTTACGGATACTCTCCAAATCCTGAAGGTTCCAAGGCTGCCGCTTGGCAACTCAAAGTTTCAGCTCCCTCCACAGATTTTCTATGGGATTAAGGTCCGGAGACTGGCTAGGCCACTCCAGGATGTTAATGTGCTTCTTCTTGAGCCACTCTTTTGTTGCCTTGGCCACATGTTTTGGGTCACTGTCACGCTGGAAGACCCATCCACAGCCCATCAGTGCTCTAACTGAAGCCAGGAGGTTCTCATCCAAGATTCTACGGTACATGGCCTCCTTCATCAGCCCCTCAATGTGGTGAAGTCTTCCTGTACCCTTAGCAGAGAAACAGCCTCAAAGCAGAATGTTTCCACCCCCATGTTTGACAGTGGGGATGTTGTTCTTGTGATAATATTCAGCATTTCTCCGCCTCCACACACAGAGAGTTGAGTTGATGCCAAAGAGCTCAATTTTGGTCTCATCTGACCACACCACATCCTCCCAAGCCTTCTCTGAATGATTCAGGTGTTCAATGCCAAACTTCAGATGTGCCATCTTAAGCAGGGGAACCTTGCGAGCACTGCAGGATCTCAATCCATTATGGCAAAGTGTGTTACCAATGGTTTTCTTGGTGACTGTGGTCCCAACTCCCTTGAGATCATTAACAAGCTCCTCTCATGTAATTCTGGGCTGATCCCTCACCTTTCCCCGAATCCTTACCCCATGAGGTGAAATCTTGGATGGCGCTCCAAAGTGAGGGTGATTGACTTATCTTATATTTCTTCCACATTTGAATTATCACACCAACAGTGGTCTCTTTCTCACTAAACTTCTTGCTGATGGTCTTGTAGCCCATTCCAGCCTTGTGCTGGTCTAAAATATTGTCTCTGACGTTCTTTGACAGCTTTTTGGTTTTACCCATGGTGGTGAAGAAGTTTGAATTGAAGAGACTGATTCTTTGACAGGAATCTTTTATACACATATTGAATTGAGATCAAGAGTACTTTCCCAAAGGGACAGGACTAATTTATGTGCCTCATGGATACATAACCGGTCTGTGCGAGTCAAAATTCTTGCTGATAGCTAACTAACTAACTAACCTGCACTTATATAGCGCTTTTCTAGTCACAAAGACCACTCAAAGGTAGGGGATCAAATACTTATTTCCCTCCATCAAATTCAAATTAATTTATAACCCTTATTTAATATTTCTTCTGGATTTTTTTTCGTTGCCATTCTGTCTCCCTCTGTTAAAATAAACGTAGCATAAAAATTATGGACTATTCATTTCTTTGTAAGGGACTAATCTTACAAATTCAGCAGGGCATCAAATTTCTCCTCACTGTATGTGGGATTAAATTTCTTCCATCCATCCATCCATCCATCTTCTACTGCTTCTCCGGAGGTCCGAATCGCGAAGGCAGCAGTTCAAGTAGAGAAGTCCAGACTTCCCTCTCCCCAGCCACCTGCTCCAGCTCTTCAGAGAGGATACCAAGGCGTTCCCAGGATGTCCTGGTCTGCCCCAGGGTCTCCCCCCACAACCAAACTCTCATACAGAGACCGAATATCTCGTAACAACAAGCCCAATACCCCATACTCCCAAAGCACCCCAACAAAAGACTACGAGGGACGCAGTCGTATGGTTTCCCCAAGTCCACGAAACACATATAGACTGATTGGGCAAACTCCCATGAACCCTCGAGGATTTTCAAGACAGTAAACAGTAGGGCTGCAATGATTACTCAAATAATTTGAGTAATTCGATGACAAAAATTCCTCGATTCAAAAATCTATGATTCAAAGTACCATTTACCATAGTGTTGTTCTACCGGAGTGGTGGCTCTTGACAGAGCATCCGCCCCACACTTGGGAGGCTGGGGTTCAAATCCCGGCTGGGTCATGCCGAAGACCATATACAAGCGTAACTTCCTGCTGTCCAGCTTGGTGCTCAGCAATAATGGAACGGAGGAGGGAAATTTGTGGTGGTGCCTTGCATGGCAGTGACCCCTCTGATTCTAGATGTGATTAACATTGTACATAGGAGAAATGTAATTTCATTCTACTGTACATGATTGGCCGTATAGATTGAATGACAATAAAGTTGGCTTTACCTTTAATGTAGCACTTGGAGTCTATATGACCACCTTCTGTGGTATGACCTTCTTTGGTCACGCTACACGTAAACAAGACGCGGGTTTGTTTAATGGCGTGAAGTCAGAGCGACAGGGCGATGGCAAAAAGGAAGAAAGTCAGAGAAAATGACAAAAAGTATCTCAAGTCTGGGATCATTTCAAGCTTAAATTGCCAGAAAACGTGCAGTGTGTACATTGTAAATACGGGTGGAGAGCTAGCATACCATAACGTTATTGTTACAGTGTCTCGGCAGATGGTATCCAGCCACATCATGCATGGCCAGTGTACCTGGGACAAGGTACTGTACATGATTGAGATTTTAAATTAAGATGAATAGAAAAGTAGTCAGCATCACTAATTATGCTTATATGGCCAAACATATAGCAGCTACCGCTAATATTGGTAATTCTCTGGAGTTTCTGACCCCGTTTGCCAAAAAGCACAGCTATCTAGAGACAGGTAGAGTTTCTAACACGGTGCAGAATGCTGAAATGTTTCTTGCTGATTGGACAAGACCCAAACTGAGCTGCCACTGTAAGCCACCTGGAATCTCCAAAGTCTCTTCACCCCTGTCAGAGACGGTGATCGCTGAGATGAAGAATGTTTGGAAACTGTCCAAAACTAACACGGCAAATAAGGAAACCTTAAAAGGAGTGAGATTTCCAATCAGGGCCAGTAGTATAAGCTTCATCTCTAAAGACCCGACTGCAGGTCTGCTGAGTGTCACTGAAGGTGAGGATGAAAAACCTGAAGCTGCAGTCTTGGGGATCAATATCAAGGGGATTGAGAAGATCCTCAAATTATTCCTTCCACCACCTGATGATATCCCCAGTTGGAAGTCAGCAGATCTCCATCCACACCATACAGAATGTGAACAAGGAGCTGCTTCCCCCTCTTGAGTCACCGAACAGTTTGCCAGAATCTCTTTGAGGACGACCAAAAGTCTTGTTCCATGGCCTCACCGAACTCCTCTCATACCCAAGTTTTTGCTTCAACAACTACCCGAGCTGCACTACGCTTGGTCTGCCAGTACACCTCAGCTGCTTCAAGAGTCCCACAAGCCAACCAGGCTGGATAGCCTGCTGTAGCTATGGTATAGATGAATAGTGTGGTCAGCTTCTGATGGAAAGGTTACTGGTTTGGGTCCTGCTCTCACTACCATGCCCACACCATTTTACTTGGCATGAGATATAATTTAGAATAAAAGTTAGAGGTTAGTTCGCAGTTGGGCTGCACGGTGGCGCAGTGGTTAGCACTGCGGCAGCACAGTTTACCCTTGGCCGGGGGATTGTGGGGATCGTGGGATCGTGGGTTCGATCCCAGCCCCCGACCAACAGTGATCTGTGTGGAGTTTGCATGTTCTCCCCGTGTTGCGTGGGTTTACTCCGGGATTTCTCCGGTTTCCTCCCACATGCCAAAAACATGCATGTTAGGTTAATTGGCTGTTCTAAATTGTCCCTAGATATCTGTTTCCTATAGGCCCTTAGAATAGAGGGTTAGTATTAATGAAAGCGCTTTGAGTGGTCTTTGTGACTAGAAAAGCGCTATATAAGTGCAGGTTAGTTAGTTAGTTAGCCTTCAGATTTAGTAGAGGGTAAGGATAAAAAGGTGATAAATATTAATTTTTAAAAAATGAAACAAATAAATGCCTCAGATTTCTGTGCCTGTAGCTGCTGTCGTTAAGATACAGCATCAATAGAATCTACTGGACAATCACATTCAAGGTGCATCTGTAGCGAGCATTCTATGGGTTCTATGGGTATGGTACCCACATCCACAGACTAAATTATAACATAGGCATTGTCATACAGTAATTTCAATGAGTCATGCTTTTTAAACAGCCCAAATGTGACATTTACGCCTCTTACATGTTGCTATCTATGGGGGGGGGGGGGGGGGGGGTGAAAAGTTCATAGGCTGAAAAGTTCATAGTGGTAAAATGTGACCAAATGTGGTTTATTTTTCAACCGCAGGGATCCAAGCACTTCAACACTGATGGAAGGAGCGTGCGGACTGAAGGGGAGACTATGTTGTCAAATAAATTACATTTGGTCAAATTTGACCACTATAAACCTTTCAGCCCCCCCCCCTTCCCATATGTTAATATGAGTGCATAAATCCAGTGGCAAAAAATACCGCCCTTCTCATTTTGATGATCCCATATGCATTTTAGAGGGTCTGTCACTCAAAAGTATATTTTTATATCATCCAGTTTTTAAGATGGTCAGAGGGAGGAACTGGTTGAGCTTTCAAGAAGTTAAATCTGTAGAAATGCATCTCAGAAACTAGAGTTGTATGTGTGTTGGGGGGGGGGATCATTTATTGCAATATAAAAAAAAAAACACTTTCATCTATTTAATATTCCAAGTGTTTTTTGTTGGTTTTTATTTTGACGAATTAGGCTATAGTTTTTTTTAAATTAATTTGCAACTTACTGAGATCCACCTGAATAATTCTAGAGGATACTATAAAACTCACTCTGTATTCTTATCTATGAGAGACTTGAAAAACAATGTGATTTTAAACAATAAACATCATAACGCTATCAACTCCCTTTGTGCTAGAATTTTTTTTTTTAAAAAAAACCATGACATTTAGTAATGCACCACAGTCCTGTTCTTACAAGTGAGTTCAATGAGCCATTAGTAAAGCAGAGTTTAATTTAATTTCTGTAATCAACAGCTACTTTACAAGACGCTAGCTGTTAGCTTTATGCTAACCATAACGATGCAAGCTAACGCCTCTCTGACCTAACAGCACGTTTTCTGAGCCCAGATAAATACATGTACTCTTCACGCCACAACCAGCCAACAATTTACTTATGAAAGACAAATTTCCAGCTTACTTAATGTATTTAAGGTATACTTGCCGACTGAAGCCAAACAGGCACACTTCCGGTTGCGTCTTCTTCTTCCTAACAACAGAGAAAAACAATGAACTTCACTGCCGCCGTCAGGGCTGGGCTGGAATGTCAAAGTTTAAACGTAAAGAAAAATCAAAAGGAAATGTAAAATTTTTCCAAGTGCATGAATTTCAGGTTAACACACATCAAACCTGTACTGTGGTTACATCTTGTGCATTTTTTGGTATTTTTTTGGTGTGTGTGGTTTTTTTTTTTTTGTAAATTTCTGGAAACAGGTGACATTTCAAATATAAGGAATAAAAGGAAGTAAAGTTCTCAGACATTCTTTAAAGTTCTTAGACATTCTTTAAAATCCAACTTATGATGTAGTATAATGTACCCTGTTAGTGTTTTCGTCTTCTGACATTTTTTGTAATTATTTCTGCTGCATTAAGGTACTTTGAATTTTGCAATGTATAAGGCTGAACTAATTTCAATGGATTCTGTTGACTAGTTTAATCTACAACAAGGGAATACAGTCTACGCCTCTATTTAAGTGAAATGACCTACAATTTGTGTAGTACTTGAATAAATCTATGTAATCACCATATGTTGAACTTGTCACCATATAAGACCATATAAGAGTGCAAAAAGAATCCTGCAAAGATTCCTAATATTCCTTGCCTAATTCAGGTTTATATGCTTGTTTAAAATTTGGGACTTTTTAAATGCTTCTTGTGTGATTTGTTTCTGGAAAACAGCTGAAAGTTAACAGAATTTGAAAATTAACAATTCTCTCTCGGGGTTAAGGAGTGGGGAAGAAGTGTATAGCTGTATCCAGGGCTGGACATTAACACCGGCCAAGCGGCCAATGGCTGATGGATTTCAACAGACAGCCACGTCCACTAGCCGCTTTGGCTGGCTGCTGTAGTTTTCTCTCACAGCATCTAAAATAATAAATCTATTGCAATGTGAGACTACAACTCCCATAAGTACTGTTTTTTTCTAATCAGTTTTCTTATTCTTTCTCTTCTTTTTTTTGGTGAAAACAGGTAGTGTCCATTTAGATTAAATCCATCAGCAGCTACTAATGATGTCGTGCAGTCCTGAAGGGGTGTCCCAGTTCACAGGGGTAGGGGTACAAATGAGAATTGGAACGGACCCAAATCTACCTGCACTTCACTCTCATATTGCAAATATTTTTCTTTACTATTTTACAGTATTTACAGCTCTTCATAAATAATTAAGCAGACAATGTTTCTCTTTCTATTTTATGTATATATAAGGGTAATTTACATATAAAAAGGTTGTACATTCAATTCAAGTAAATTTTAGCATGCCATAGTCCAATTTGATCATATTAAACATAATTTTCCAACCACAAAATTGTGGCTAGTGAAAAGGCTGAGTGGCTAATTACTTTGGAAAATCACTAGCCACAGTGGCTGGTGAGCAAGAAAGTTAATGTCAAGCCTTGGCGGCATCATATGTTCAAGAATAAGGGTCATGCTCAGAGCTGTCGGAACTACAGAGGCATGAAGCTGATCAGCCACACTATGGAGAGTTGTTGAAGAAAGGTTAAGACGAGAGGTGACCATCAGTGAGCAGCAGTGCAGTTTCATGCCAAGAAAGAGTACTACAGATGCAATGTTTTCTCTAAGAGTGTTGATGGAGAAGTATACAGACGGTCAAAAGTACCAGTGCCAATGTGTCTTTGTGGATCTGGAGAAAGCATAGGATAGGGTGCCAAGGGAGGAAGGGTAGTACTGTATGAGGAAGTCAGGAGTGGCAGAGAAGTATGTGAGGCTGGTGCAGGACATAGGAAAGTGAGACGGTGGTGAGGTCAGCTATAGGAGTGAAAGATGGATTCAAGGCTGGGGTGGGATTACATCAGGAATTGGCTCTGAGCCCCTTCTTGTTTGTCATAGTGATGGACAGGCTGACAGATGAGGTCAGGCAGAAGTCTCTGTGATGTTTGCAAATGACAATGTGATCTGTAGTGAGAGTAGGGAGGGGTGGAAGAGAGGAAAAACTATGGAAAAGGTGGAGGCATGCTCTGGAGAGAAGCTGTCATGTATGCCCCTATGGGGCAGAAGGGCAGACCCACTCACTGAACCATAATTGTGACAATTTATTAAACAAAAGAACAAAAATTCCAAAAGCTGTGCAGTCTATACAACAATACACACAAGGGTAACAACGGGGATAATACTCCAGAGCAGAAATTGCTCTGGAGGAGGTAAAGAGAAAAAAACTTACTGAAGACTGGAGTCAGAGAAAACCAATACAGCCACAAAGAAACAGTGCACAAACAGAGCCTAAATAGGCAGGCAAATGAGCGACAGGTGAGGGAGCTGAGCTGCAGGTGAACTTGATTATAAAACTGCTCACAGCTGACGGTAGTGATGGCCAAAATAGGCATTCTGGAGGACTTGAGGCCTTTCATTAAAATAGTTCATATAGGCAAGGCCTCATGTGGGACTTCATTTTCTCTATCAGGCCATGTAGTGGACAAAATGTATCCAACATGCTGATTTTTACAAGGGTATTGGTTTAATGTGTATTTTTTCAATTTCAATAAATGCTGTCTTTTAAGAAATATTGTGGGGACACTAGACACAGGGGGTGGACATCCTCTCACACCCAGCAGGGCTGGAGGAAAGGCAGGACAATGGACAGACGGACAAAGAGTCCTGGGGGGCAATCAGACTGGACTGTTAAGTTAGATGCCCCCCGAGGACGGAAAGAATAACTGGGAGCCGCGGAGACCAGAAGCAGCAGTCAAAGCGGTGCCAGTTGATGTCATGTTAATGATGTGTATTGACTGGCAATCACTACGCTAATGTGCCACACATTCTCTTTGTCTGTGCAACAGGCACAAGAGCTATGTACAGAAACCCTGTTAACGCAGTAGCTCACACCAGCTATGAAGCATGTTTTCAGTATGTTGGAGAAAATAAAGCCTTGTCTCATTCCAGCTTGTAGCCTCTCACCCATTCCTTTTTCTCCACAATATCAATGATCATAAGGCAGAAAAATAATGAAACTGAGGTGACTACAGTGAATGTGCCTGTGCTACTTATTTTTTTTAAAGAAATAATAACTTTTCAACAGTCATACTGTCTTTCTCAGTGCATTCATCTCTGTCATTGTCATGCAGGGCACAATAGTGCCTCAGCATAATGATGTGTTATTGTTGTATCCAAGCTGTTTCAAACACAACAGACACTTCACTGTGCAAATAAAAATAAATTATTAGAATGACCCAGCTGGAACTTGAATCCCAGCTTCCCAATTGCAGGAGACATATTTTACCTCTAAGTTATTATTTAATCATGAATACTTGAGGCTTTCTTGAACACTTGAGCCTTTCATCAAAATGGTTCACATAGCCAAGACCTCATGTGGAACTTCATTTGCTCTACTCGGCCATGTAGTCCACAAAGTAATAATGCATCGATTTATATAGCGCTTTATCATATATACTCAAAGACGCTTTACAAATAGGTACATTATTCATTCACTCCAGACAGACAATGGTAGTGGCAAGCTACTTCTGCAGCCACAGCTGCCCTGGGGTAGGCTGACGGTAACGTGGCAGCCAATTTGCGCCAACGGCCTTTGCGGCTACCATCGAACATTTTTTATACATTTATACACATTCATACCCAGTGTTATGGACACTGGTATACAGCATATAATGTATATAAAGTATACAGCATGCAGATTTTTACAATGTGTATTTTTCAGTTTCAATAAATGTGCTGTCTTAACAAATATCAGTGATCATAAGGGAAAAAAGAAATAATAAAACCAGGGTGACTCCAGTGAATGTGTCTGTGTTACTTTGTGTGCTTTTACTACTTATCCATTTTTATTAAGAAATAATACATTTTCAACAGTCTTATGCTGTCCCAGTATATTTAACTCTGGCCTGATTCTCATGCAGGGCGCAACAGCAATAGTGCCTCAGCATAATGATGCATAATAATGATCCAAGCTCTTCCTTGCAAATAAAAATGAAATTAAAAGAAAAGCACAGTAGGGATTCAAACACAGGTCTCCCACTTGTAAAACAGTTACTGTATACTACCACTAAACCATCATCTCAGATGCAATAAAAAGCCACTATTTGTCAAAAATACATCAATGGGAGAAACAAGCTCAAGTGTTTTTGGTGGTGGCTCCATCTGAAAATTGGCTGTGACAAATCCCTTACACAGTCAAACATAACAAAACAAAACGCGAGGGACGGGGATTTCCATCGGGTAGCGCTGCTCAGTTTATTTCTCCTGACCCAGTCACGTGGTCCGACATCAACATATACATCACGAGTCACACCTCGCCAAATATTTCCTGGAAAAGATCGGCTCACCGTTCGGAGCTCCGGTGCCTGCCTGCCCATCACTAGCTGATGGCAAACAGACTGTGAACAGCGAGTGGGAGTGTCTGGAGAGAGAGGGGCAAAAACAAAGACAAAAGCCCAAACTATACACATGAGCAGACGCAAAAATAATAACAGAAATGTAAAACTAAACAATAAAATGAGTCTGAGCTCAGAGATGACATTTTAGCTCATTCACATGACAGAAGAGGAATGAAAGTTAGTAGAAGCAAGACAGAATACATGAGCGAAAGAACGGGAGGCAGGTGTAACATAAAGACACAAGGAGTAGAGGTGAAGGTAGATACATTTAAATATCTGGGGTCAACCATCCGAGCAATGGACAGTGCACAAGAGAGGTGAAGAAGAGAGTGTGGGCAGGGTGGAGTGGGTGGAGACAAGTGTCAGGGTTTTTTTTTTTTTTTGGATTGATTGACTGAATATTTATTTGTAAATATAAAATCAGGAAAGCACAAGGCAAAAATAGAACATAATGAATTACAGTTTTCTCTCAACATTCAGATGCATCACAATCAAATCTACATGCTCGAAAAGAAGTAGGATGAAGTCAACACTTGTGATTTGTGATTTACAAGCTGGTAGTGAGACGTGCTATGACGTATGTGTTGTGTTGTTCATAAGACGTATTAATGTGTGACGGGAGTGGTGGCTCCACCTTTCCGGTTCCACCGCCACCCGGAGTATAAGAGGGCTGTGCGTAAGAGGGACGGTCTCTTTGACCTCACCTCTGCCTGACAGGAGCGCCTGTACTGTAACAGTGAGCCGACAATAAAGTCGTGTTCTGTTCTACATCCAGCCTCATCCTTGGTTCTCGTTTACCGACATAACAGTATGGTTTGGAGCAGCACATGCAGAGATGGACATAAAGGAAAGCACCCCACCACCACCAGCACCACCAGCACAAACCATAATTTAGATGTTGTATTTTGGGCTAAATCAGGTCCATCAGCTCAAGCCTTAATTTAGCCCACAAATTGATGCTGAAAACAGGGTTGTGTTTAGTCCATATATTTAACCAGAAAACATTTGTTGAAAATTGGGCTGTGCCTGACCATATGTTAATAACCAAAAAATAGTCCAATAATTGGGCCATTTAGTCTACAGGATTTGGCCCAAATTTATCCTCAAAGTAGTTTTTGGCATCTGGTGATGGTGGCGGGATCTGTCTCTCAAAAGTCAAGTACCTGCACGGTTAGAAGTGCCCCTTTTTTGGGGGGGAGGGGGTGAGCACCTGCCCCCCCAAAATGTCTGTGCACGTCACTGGTTTGGAGACAGTGGTACTTGACAAAAAGACCGGAGGTGGAGCTAAAGGTGGCAGAGTTGAAGATGCTCAGATTCTCATAGGGAGTGACTAGGAGGTACAGTATTAGAAACGATGAGTGTATTAGAGGGACAGCTCAGGTTGAGCGGTTTGGAGACAAAGTAAGAGAGGCAAGGCTGAGATGGTCTGGACATGTGCAGAGGAGGGATAGTGGATATATCGGACAAAGGATGTTGAAGATGGAGCTGCCAGGCAGGAGGAGAACAGGGAGATCACAGAAGGAGGACATGGAGAGGGTTGGTGTGAGAGAAGAAGATGCAAGGGATAGGGTAAGATGGAGGCAGATAATCCGCTGTGGTGACCCCTGAAGGAAGCAGCCAGAAGAAGAAGAGGAATGTGAAGTGAATAGTAATGCTCTTCATTAACCACCCACAAACTAAAATCAGTTTCTGTTCTCAGCCAGCAGATGTCAGCCTCACCACATGGAATAACAATTACCACAACACTAATGGGTTTGATCGTTTAAAAAACTTTTGCAGGTTAAAAAAAAACAAAAACTTTTATGTTACATTATATTACTGAAGAATCAGACATGTTTAACAAACTTGAATGTGTTGTCTTAATGTCCGAATACCCAGTATATAGCTGACCTTAGACTTGGAGGTCACAAGAGCCCTTAGCAGATTTTCTTTCGGATAAACTGTAATCCTGAAGCATCAAACAGACGAAAAGTTCTACTTCTCCTGCCCATCCTTATGAAGACCTTCAGCTTCCCGTCCCCACCCCTGAGAAAATGTGTGCTGCACTTCTCGGGATGCCTCCAAATTCCTGGTCAAATGAGGCCTTCCCTTTGAGGAGTAAGGCAAGGGCATTCCTCCTGGGGGGACACAATGCCCCCTTTCACCATGGTCTGGCTCTGAAATTTCACAGGTGATGTGGGAGGATCGGTGGACACTCGATACCCCACCTGGCCCCCACTCTTCAACGTAACACATCAGACCGAGGGAGAGGAAAAGAGATACAGATAAGAAATGCAGTGGCTATAAAAGAACGTAAGAAAAAAAAGAAGATTTGATGAAGGAAAGGCTTTCAGTTGAGTTTATAAAGCTGTAGATGCAACACATTCTTTGGACCATAATAATGTTAAGAGAAAGCTGGTATTTTCTTATTATCCTATTCTAAAAGTAATGCCAACTTCAGATATGGAGTTGACAGGAAATAAAGACTTTTGAAAAGCTGTTACTGTCCCTGTAGCAATTTAAGATGATGGCATAGCACCTCTATTTAAGAAAGGCCTTCTATCCTGTCAGAAAATCATTTTTAAAGAAAAAATCCGCTACCATGAAGAATATGGATGTGTGTATTTATCATTTGGCGGACGCCCTCATCAGGAGACTTGCAGAGCCACTTGCTGTACAGTTATTTCATCTATGGTCTTTCGCAAAGCTCAGAAACCTTTCGATGATTCATTAGAAAAAACAAACTTCGTCACTGGAGCACACACTGTTAGGAAGTACTTTTTCCATTTGCCACAGAGCTGTTGCTTTTAAACAAGTAAATCCTGTCATTATGTTATTGTGGCTCATTAGTACTCAGCGTTCACCACTAAGTCATTTTGTGGCTGCAATGAATGCACAGCCCGTGTATCATTCACGCCCTTCATACATGTCAGGTGTGCTGCTGTGGGAAGAAAAATCAGAGTAAAAAATAAAGGCAGCGAAGCATTACTTATAATGACAGTGTAATACATGCTCATCCACTGCCTTTTAAGATGCTTTCCTTGAATAGTAAGGTGCAATGCCCATGTGCATAGGCATACACTGCTGCTGTACTAGGTCATTGTCATCTCTGCGCCATCCTGCCTTTGATTTTTCTTTATTAAATCTCTGACATCTCAGCGTAGTCATAGGTCATGGTAGATGTCACAGCATAAGAGCCTTTGCTGATAATTACACAAAGCAGCAATTATGTCAGGGTCTGCATATTGATTGCTGACTGAAAAAAATCTCCAAATTAAATTACCTCTCAGCCAACTTTAACTTCCGCTCATGACCTGTGCACATGCAACATGAAGCGGATCAGCATTATCAAGACAGGCAATATGCCTTGATTTTTCAAGTAGCTAGCATGGTTTCTCATTTGCACTCACACCTTCTGTCCTTATTCAGTGGGCTCATTTGAATAAGATAGGCTACAGGGATGCAGGGAAGTGATTTACCACATTTGTGTAGGACAGAATGTGGCAGAAAAAACTTCTTATTTACACTTCATCAACAGAAGTAAATACATGACAACGGGCAATAGCAGCAACAGACCTGAAAACCTTGCCATTATATTTACAGTCAAAGATAAGATTGGCTCAGAGATAATGTCCTGCTTGTTAGCAAGAACCCTTCTAGGATGCTGGAGAATGCTAGTGCTTTAAAACAAGGTGCATGAGTCAGTGAATATTGCATTGTCCGTTATAACTTGGAGTTAGAGGAGGCCACAGATACCATAACTGAGCACATAAAATTCTGTAAAGAAAATGTTTTACCTCAGAAAGTAATCACTATGTACCCTAATAATAAGTCTTATATTTCTAAGGAACTAAAACGGTGCATAGTACAGAAAAAGATCGGTTTTAAGAGGGGGGGACATGTTGAGCATGAAAAGTATACAGAAAGAACTTAATCATAAACTAAGAACAGCTAGACATGAGACGGGGAAGAAATTTGAATCTGAATGCCTAGGAAAAAGTTCTAGGAAATTATGGGACTCAGTTAAAGTAATGACAAAGATGACTCCATCCAAAAGCTGCATTAATGTAATAAATGAGGAAGAAAAGGAATATGAGTTGAATATTTTTTTTGCAGATTTGAGACTAGAGATTTTTCTCATGAACAAAAAGCTGCTCTGAACGTTATACCAGTTTCAGGCTCTACAAAAATTATAGTTGACCAGCATGCCGTGGAAAGATTTTTCTCACATATATGCCCCAAGAAGGCATCTGGACCAGATGGGATCTCTGGGCGCTTACTGAAGTCATGCAGTGAGGAGCTAGCAGAAGCCTGGAGTCCCATCTACCAGAAGTCCTTAGATACTTGGGGCGACGGCGGCGCAGGTGTAGTGTGACTGACAACTGATCAGAGAGTCATGGGTTTGATTCCCTCTCTGTCTGCTGTCCACTTGTCAAAGTGTCCTTGAGCGAGACATTGAACCCCTGGCTGCTCCTGGTGACCTGGTTAGCACCTGTGTGTATGGCAGCTCTGCCGCCATCAGTGCGTGAATGGATGGATTGCAGGATCTGTAAAGCGCTTCGGTCATCCTGGATGAGAAGAAAAGCGCTATATAAGTGAACACCATTTACCATTTGTTCTGTCCCAGTAATTTGGAAAAGTTCTGTTATAATTCCTGGACCAAAAAAAAAGCAAGCTGCAAAGAGAATAAGGACTATCGTCCTGTTGCACTGACCTCACTGGTAATGAAGTGCCTCGAGAAGATTGTCATTGGCATTCTGAAAACTGATATTGGAGGACTTTTGGGTCCTCTGCAGTTTGCTTATAAAAACTAGAAAAGCACTCGGAAAGCGCAGACCTCCGCCAAGCGCCACAGTTCCCCCCATGCAGTGTTTGTGTGTACGTTTTCAGATTCCTTGACCATGAAAACATATGACAAGCAATTGGATTGACAATGATAGGATTAGTGGTTCATTAGTTATTCACGAAAATGGCATTTTGCGTAATGGCGGTTTTCTTGTGGATGGTGATCCGGATCACCACCAAAATCTAATCATCTGTAGGATACCCCATTTCTGACAATCTGTGAAAATTTCATGAAAATCCGTCCATAACTTTTTGAGTTATCTTGCTAACAAACAGACAGACAGACAGACAGACAAACCAGTGCCAATGAAAGCATAACCTCCTTGGCGGAGGTAATAATAGAAGTACAGAAGATGCCATTTTAACCTTAACTCATTCTGTTTTTAAACATTTGGAGGAGACAACCTCATATGCACGTCTTTTATTGGTTGATTTTAGTTCAGCCTTTAACACACTGCAGCCACACCTTTTAATTAAGAGGTTAAATGACTTTAATGTGCATCCTGATATTATTAAATGGTACCACTCATTTCTAACTTATCGTAAACAGCAAATCAGTGTAAATGGAACTCTATCTAAATCTAGAACCCTCAGCACAGGGGCTCCCCAAGGTTGTGTTAGTTCACCATTCTTGTTCACCTTGTACACTGATGAGTGCAGAAGTGTCTATCCAGGTAATCAAATTATTAAGTTTTCTGATGACACCGCTGTTTTATCACTACTTCAAAAGACTCATGATCTGTCAAGCTATTTTATAGAAATTCAGATGTTTGTCAATTGGTGTGATGACAGTCATCTCATTTTGAATACTGATCAAACAAAGGAGATGGTGTGTGACCCTCGGGGAGCTGGTGACCACAGGCCTGTGGTCATCCACAACCACACTATAACACAGGTTAGTTCCTATAAATATTTGGGAGTATGTATTGACAATTTATTAACCTGGAGCACACATATCGATCACCTCTGCAGTAGACTACAACAGCAGCTGCATTTTTTGCGTAGATTAAGAATACATGGTGTTGATCAAAGGATTATGTTAATATTTTACCAGGCTGTGTTGGAGAGCTGTATTAGATACAGCATTGCAGCTTGGTTTGGCAACCTCTCTGTGAAACTAAAGAACAGAGTGTTGCATTTAATTCATAAAGCATAGAAAATCATTGGAGTTAAAGAGTATGTATCAATGCAGATCTTACACGACCAGGCAGCCTGTAGACAAGCTCAAAAAATAATCAGTGACATGAGCCATGTACTAAACAATGAATATGAGCAGCTGCCCTCAGGGAGGAGATACGGAGTCCCCAAGTGCAGGTTCAGTAGATATAAGAACTCATTTATCCCGACGTCAGTAAAACTTCTAAACTCAAATAGATATTGTAGGTCAGGGACACTTATAACTCCTGTTTTTAATGACTGCAGTTATATATTTAATTATGTATGTATTTGTATTATTTATTGGGTTTTATTTCATCCATATTTTTTCTTTTTATGAAGGATCTTATGTACTACATCCATTGTGTATGTGTGGATTGTGTGGTTGCAGCATTGGTGATAAGCCCAAGACAAATTTCCCCTTGTGGGACAAAAAAGTTTGTCTTGTCCAGTCTTATCTTATCTTATCTTATCTTATCTTATCTTATCTTATCTTATCTTATCTTACTGTATCTTAGACTGAGGGTGGATGATTGTTCAGTTAGTAGGGGGCTGGGGGTGGGTGGGGGATGCATTTAACAGCTTGTGGGTAGAAGCTGTTCTTGAGTCTGTTGTCTTTGTCCTGATCGTCCTGTGTCTTCTACTGAAGGGGAGGGGGGATAAACCGGAGTGTCCAGGGTGTGAGGGGTCTCCGATTATACAACCGGCTTTCCTCTGGAGTCTGCCAGTGTAAATGTCATTGATGAGGGGTAGTGCTGTCCCAATCATCCGCTCTGCTGCTCTCACCACTCGCTGTAGGTCTTTTCTGTCCTCTGCAGTACAGCAGCCAAACCACACTGAACAGCAGTAGATCAGGAGGTTCTCAGTGGTGGAGCGGTAGAAGTTAATCAGCAGGGGTTGTGGTAGATGGGCTTGATGAAGCTTCCTGAGGAAGTACAGTCTTTGTTGTGCCTTCCCCACCTGGTGAGAGGCATTTGTGGACCAGGTGAGGTCGGCCGAGATGTGGACTCCCAGGAACTTGAAGCTCTCCACCCTCTCTACCTCCTCTCCATCGAGATAGAGGGGGGGGAATGCTCAGTTTGTTTGGATCGCCTGAAGTCCATTATCACCTCCTTGGTCTTGGATGTGTTCAAGTCCAGGTTATTGTCATCACACCATCGCTGCAGATGCCAGACCTCCTCCCTATATGCTGACTTGATGTTATCCTTAATCAGTCCTATGATGGTGGTGTCATCAGCCAATTTGACAATGGTGTTGCTGATATGGACCCAACAACGCAGTCGAGCTAAAGGCCGCTATCAAAGCAACCTGGGCTTCCATAACACGTCAGTAGTACCACAGGCCGATCGCCTTCATGCCACGCCGCATTGATGCAGTAATTCATGCAAAAGGAGCCCTGACCAAGCACTGAGTGTGTACATGGACATACTTTTCGGTCGGTCAACATTTCAATTAAAAATTATTTTTAAATCAATTTTATGTCATACTCTGTTTTTTTAATTGAATTTGGGGTTTTCATGAAATGTAACCCATAACCATCAAAATTAAAAGAAATAAGCACTTGAAATATGTAATCTGTGTGTAATGAATCTATATATAAATTTCATTTTTTGAATTACTGAAATAAATCAACATTCTAATTTATTGAGCTGCACCTGTACATTCCATAAAAGGGTGTAGCATTTGTGACATCACTTATTAATTTAAATGGTTGAAATAAGAAGTCTCAAGCTGAGCTCTTTCACATCACCAAGTGAGGAAAACTGTACATCCCTTAGCTAGCAAGAAGAAAAATACAGTGGTGTGAAAAAGTGTTTGCCCCTTTCCTGATTTCTCATTTTTGTGTGTGTTTGTCACACTTAAATGTTTCAGATCATCAAACAAATTTAAATATTAGACAAAGATAACACAAGTAAACACAAAATGCAGTTTTTAAATGAAAGTGTTTATTATTAAGGAGGAAAAAAAATCCAAACCTACATGGCCCTGTGTGAAAAAGTGATTGCCCCTAAACTTAATAACTGGTTGGGCCACCCTTAGCAGCAACAACTGCAATCAAGCATTTGCAATAACTGGCAATGTCTTTTACAGTACTGTGGAGGAATTTTGGCCCACTCATCTTTGCAGAATTGTTGTCATTCAGCCACATTGGAGGGTTTTCCAGCATGAACCACCTTTTTAAGGTCATGCCACAGCATCTCAATCAGATTCAGGTCAGAACTTTGACTAGGCCACTCCAAAGTCTTCATTTTGTTTTTCTTAAGCCATTCAGAGGTGGACTTGGTGGTGTGTTTTGGATCATTGTCCTGCTGCAGAACCTAAGTGCACTTCATCTTCAGGTCACGAACAGGTGGCCGGACATTCTCCTTCAGGATTTTTTGGTAGACAACAGAATTCATGGTTCCATTTACCACAGCAAGTTTTCCAGGTCCTGAAGCAGAAAAAAAGCCCCAGACCATTACACTACCACCACCGTATTTTACTGCTGGTATGATGTTGCTTTTCTGAAATGCTGTGTTACTTTTATGCCAGATATATTGGGACACACACTTTCCAAAAAGTTCAGCTTTTGTCTCGTCAGTCCACAGAGTATTCTTACAAAAGTCTTGGAGATCATCAAGATGTTTTCTGACAAAACTGAGACAAGCCTTTATGTTCTTTTTGCTCAGCAGTGGTTTTCATCTTGGAACTCTGCCATGCAGGCCATTTTTGCCCAGTCTCTTTCTTATGGTGGAGTCATGAACACTGACCTTAACTGAGGCAAGTGAGGACCTGCAGTTCTTTGGATGTTATTGTGGGGTCTTTTGTGACCTCTTGGATGAGTCGTTGCTGCGCTCTTGGGGTAATTTTGGTCGGCCAGCCACGCCTGGGAAGGTTCACCACTGTTCCATGTTTTCGCCATTTGTGGATAATGGCTCTCACTGTGATTTGCTGGGGTCCCAAAGCTTTAGAAATGGCTTTATAACCTTTTCCAGACTGATAGATCTCAATTACTTTGTTTCTTATTTGTTCCTGAATTTCTTTGGATCACAGCATGATGTCTAGCTTTTGAGGATCCTTTGGTCTACTTCACTTTGTCAGGCAGGTCCTATTTAAGTGATTTCTTGATTGAGAACAGGTGTGGCAGTAATCAGGCCTGGATGTGGCTAGAGAAATTGAACTCCGCTTTTCAAAGATGTGATAAACCACAGTTAATTTATGTTTTAATGGGGGGTGGGGGCAATCACTTTTTCATGCACAGCCATGTACGTTTGGATTTTTTTTACCCTTAATAATAAACACCTTCATTTAAAAACTGGATTTTGTGTTTACTTGTGTAATCTTTGTCTAATATTTCAATTTGTTTGATGATCTGAAACATTTAAGTGTGACAAGCATACAAAAAATGAAAAATCAGGAAGGGGGCAAACACTTTTTCACATCACTGTACCTGTTATAAAATGGTCAGAACACATGGAGACATGGGTCATATCATCCCTCTAACCCCGCTTTCTATCATGAAAAGGCAGGCATTAGCCCACAATATCCTCCTTCGGTAATCTTTGCTGGCCAATGGGAGTCTAAAAATCTTGTATTTCTGCTTGCCATTATTATCTGTCATAAGATGATGATGGCTACATGAGCCAGTTGTGCACTATTTCGGCATATTCCTTGTTTAAATGTAGCTAACATTTCCATTGAAATACGTTGAGAACAGGGGTTTGCTTACACCTTGCTCTGCCGCTAAGGCTAAGTTGACACTATAGGTGATGTACTGTATGTGTAGATGACTCCATTATAATAGCACAGTATGATTATAACCTCCCCTGGCTCTTAGAGAGCATCTGTATCGAACAACCAGTTAAAGGAGCCACATTTTCAGATTTAAATCCTTACATAATTGAATCGGTGAATTCAAAAAGGGCCCAAGTCCACACTTTTTCAAAGGGGACTTGGGCCCTTTTTGAATTCACCGATTCAATTATTCCAGAGCATTTTTTTTTTACACTAGTAAAATCTCACCTATGAAACATCGTGCCTTGTTCTTTAGCTTTTTTTTTTGTCTGTTTGTTACAACAGCCATATGCGACACAAAGGTATGGCTTCTCCATTGAACTTAAGGACTGATTTGAGCTTGGAACCCCGTACCAATGTGGCCGTAGTATTGATGCATGCTGGGGCTGGATGTAACATCTAGTGTTCATATCCATGGTTTCAGGGCATCAAATAAGCAAATCTCATGAATGCACACACCTACACATGGTTGGAATTCACCATTTTTCACATGCTCTTTACGCAGAGGACACATGAGCATTCAGGAGTGGCTGATTAGTATTAACGTGGCTTACTAACAAAACGTGTGATTTACACATACTAATATGTTCTTGCATGAGGTCCATTGTCTCTTGTTCAAATTACGGAAGCAAAACGACCAATTAACACAAAAAAAGAAATGCATTTTTTTTTTTTTGCACAAAACAGTTGATTTAATGATGAAAATTAAACTTTACAAGAATCACAGAACAAGATGCTACAGCAAAATTACACTTGACATTTTATAGCAAACTGTTACAGCAGTATGCTATGCTCGCTATACCCCACTACATATGTAAGTTTCGTTTTATTGTGCAGATTTAAGAGTAGGCCCACTATGGAAATACCCAACATGATGGTCAAATATGCCTTTAACTGAGACTGCAGCTAGCTTTCATTTGGCTTCTAGCATGCGGAAGAGGCAGCCGTATCCCTTCCTCTTCCTGTCTGTTTGAAAATCTGCACCAACTTGTGTGTGTGTTTGACAAAGGCCATCTAGGATTGGTGAGGAACTACTTTCCTCCTTCAGCAAAGCAGCAGTTGCTATCTGGTGTTTATGATTACAGGAGTATACTTTGAACAGACTGTTTGTGAAGGTACTGCTGTCATGTGTATAATACAAGACTATTTGTGTGCACAAGTTTAAAATTTTTTCAGTGACTTTGATAAACTCAGATGTGAAAGATGGCTGAATGAAAGGATAGAATTTTATTTGACTGTTATAATCTGTCAATATAGATTAAATTTGCAAAAATCACTTCCATAATGTAACAATGACAGAGCCTCACTTAAAAATATTGGCTAAAGCTTGACAGAAAAGTATATCACAAGTGTAAGTGTTATGTTGTGGAGAGAGGAATAATCAGGAAGAGCTGTCCAGAACAAAACAGGCTTTATTAATTTCCCTCTCTCACATTCTCAAGAATCACAAGCATCAGAAAAAGTGACAGGTCGCAGGCACCTCTCCTTTTATATCATACAACCCGCTCAGTCACCTGTGATGCTGCAGTAACATGAAAGACTTTGCATTTCCCATTCTCTTTGTCACTGTTTGCATCAACACACCAACCCCCGCATCAACACACAAACCCCCATGACCATTCCGTCTGAGTGGAAACATACTGAGCCCCCCACCCCCACCCCGAAACTCAGACTGAGCCTTAACCCTCATGTCCTTTGGGCTTCAGCCTACGTCCATAGCGGCTGTAACAGGGGAGCTGTAGCTCCGAGGCGCTGCTGTGCCGGTGGGGGGTTCCTGGGGGTGTGTCTGTCTGTCGGGGGACATTGGGAGGGGGGGGAACATCTTTAGCATGCCATTGTGACTGATCTGATGAGTCATGCACCTGGGGAGTTCAGTGGGGGTCATCTGTGCCGAGGAGCCCGGGCCAACACCACCTGCTCGTCTGCTAAAACGAAAGCGGGCTTAAGCCTGTCTATACAGACTGTTTCCCTGCGTCCCCCCAAGTCTAACACAAAATATTTCTCCCCGGGTTCCAGCACTCTGAACGGGCCATCGTAGGGCGGGCGCAAGGGGGTCTGGTGGGCATCGTGCCTGACAAATATGAACGCCGCGTCCTTCAAGGCCTTTGGCACAAAAACGCGTGGAAAACAGTGATGGACCGGACCAGGTACCGTCCCTGCCCCTGCGCTATGCGGTGAAAGTGGGGATGGATCGGGGTTCAGCGCGGGGCTGTCCGGCAAAAATTCCCCTTGGAGCCGCAGTGGCTGGGAAAAAAACAGCTCTGCTGGGGAGGCTGCCAAATCCTCCTTTGGTGCTGAACGCAACCCTAATAGAACCCACGGCAACCGGCCCACCCAATTTGCATCCGTAAGCGAAGCCCTGAGCGCTGCTTTAAGCGACCTACGGAAATGCTTGCATAACCCATTGCCCTGGGGGTTGTACGCTGTCGTGCGATGAATTGTGATGCCCAGGCTGCGGGCCATGGTGGACCAGAGGTCGGAAACAAACTGCGGGCCCCAATCAGACGTGATATCCAAAGGAGCGCCGAAACGTGCCACCCATGTCGTCAAAAAAGCGTGTGCAACTTCTGCGGACGTGGTGGAAGCTAGCGGGACTGCTTCGGGCCAGCACGTGGTGCGGTCCACCACTGTCAGGAGGTGGGTGAACCCCTGCGATGGTGGGAGGGGGCCCACGAGGTCCACGTGAACATGGTCGAACCTCTTAGCCGGGATATGGAACAGCTCCAAGGGGGCCTTTGCGTGCCTCTGCACTTTGGCTCATTGGCATGCTACGCAGGCTGCAGCCCACTGTTTCACCTGTTTGCGCAGGCTCGACCAGAAGAACTTTGCTCCCACCATTTGGACTGATGTGCATACTTCTGGGTGCGCCAGGGAGTGAACCGACTCAAAAATGCGGTGGCGCCAAGCACGTGGGACCACAGGGTACAGGCAGCCCGTGGAGACGTCACAGATTGGGGGGGTCCCCCATCTTGCAGAACTCTACTCTCCAGCCTTAACCCTGTTGGTCCAGACTGGAGCATGCAAACGTCCGCATTACCGATCTGCTCAGCGGCCATGGCCGTGTAATCTATCCCCATGTAGACTGGGGCCACTAATGCGCACGAGAGACAGTCCACCACCATGTTGAGTTTACCGGCCACATGGTGAATGTCGGCTGTAAACTCTGAGATTGCGGCCAGCTGTCTCTGCTGCCAACCCGACCATGGTTCCGAAACCTTGGCCATCGCGTACATTAGCAGCTTGTGTTCCACGAACCCAGTGAAGGTGCACCCTTCCAGCCAGAACTGGAAGTGGCATATGGCCAGGTGGAGAGCCAGTAACTCCCTGTCGAACGTGCTGTATTTACGCTCATTGTCAAGCAAAGTCCTGCTAAAAAAGATGAGTGGCTGCCAAGAACCGGCGACGCACTGCTCCACGACAGCCGTCTATGGCCATGTCTGAGGTGTCGGTAGTGAGCGCTATCCGAACTGCAGGGTCAAGGTGCGCCAGCAGTGCGGCGTTCGCCAGGGCTGTTTTAACCTCGGAAAACGCCTGCTGTCACTCAGGAGTACAGTCAACTCTGTCCGGCGGTTTCCGTTTCTTAAGCGCGGCGTACAACAGCTGCATGAGCTGGGCTGCACGGGGGAGGAAGCTGTTGTAAAAATTAACCATTCCCAAAAACTCCTGCAGCGCCCTGACCGTCTGAGGCCGAAGAAAATCTGCCACTGCACGCACTTTGTCCGGTAAGGGTATTGCGCCCTCCGGTGAGATGCGGTGGCCCAAAAAGTTGATTCCCGTCACCCCAAACTGGCACTTCGCCGGGTTGATTATTAAGCCGTGCTCCTCCAACCTCTGGAAAACTGTCCTGAGGTGGGCTACGTGTTTGTCCTCGGACACGCTGGCCACCAGGATGTCATCCAGGTAGACAAACACAAACGGCAGATCGCGCAACACCGCATCCATCATGTGTTGGAATGTCTGTGCCACGCCTTTTAACCCGAACGGCATGCGTAAAAAGTCAAAAAGACCAAACGGGGTTATTACCGCCATCTTAGGTATGTCCTCAGCACTCACCGGGACCTGGTGGTAACCGCAGACCAGGTCTATCTTGGAAAAAATGCGTGCCCCGGTGAGGTGAATGGAAAAATCCTGAATATGGGGGATCGGGTAGCGGTCGTGCGCTGTGGCATTGTTCAATCTGCGGAAACCTCCACACGGTCGCCACGATCCCTCGGCTTTAGGAACCATATGTAGTGGGGATGCCCATGGGCTGTTTGAGCGTCTGATGATGTCCATCTTTTCCAAGTTGGCAAACTCCTCGCACGTTATGGCCAGTTTAGCTGCATCCGGGCGCCGAGGTCATGCGAAAACGGGCGACCCCTTGGTGGTAATGAAGTGCTCCACCCTGTGTTTATTGACGGTCGCCAAAAAAGTCGGGACCGTGAGTGCTGGAAACTGGGTGAGTAGTGTGTGGAACTTACCCCCTGGAGCTGTGATGCTGGCTAGCGTTGTGGGCCCGGCTCCTCTAGCTGTACAGGGGAGAGAATCAAAAGACATTGCGTTAATCAGGCGTCTGTTAGCCACACCAACTAGTAGACCGTGTGCACACAAAAAATCAGCGCCCAAAATGGGGAAGCTGCATGCCACCATGACTAATATCCATTGGTATGTACGGCCGTGCAAGGATACAGTTAGTGTCCTCTCACCAAAAGTCTTAATGTCTGAGCTGTTTGTGGCCGTTAGCTCGGGACCGCTACTTCCCGCCAGCCGGTCTGCATAGGACGGCAGGATGAGACCCTTTTGGGAGCCGGAGTCCACGAGGAACCGTCTCCCCGAGCGTGAGTCTGTCACAGAGCAGCTTGCTCGCTTCACCAGCGGTCACAGCTGCTACCAACTGCCGGCCCTGGCGTTTCTCGAGCGTTTGAATTGGCATGGTGGCACGCATTGGCGTGCGTCCTCTCCAAAACAGCGGTGGTAGAAGCAGAGTGTGTCTCTCCGGTGCTTCTTGGCTTCCGCTGCAGACACCGTTGTTGGCTCCTCGCTCCCGCTGGCCGTCTCTCTGGGTTCTGACGCCGCTGCGTTCACTGCGAGGGCTCTGGTGGTGAGGATAATCCGATTTGCCTCTTGCGCTAGCGCTCAGTAGTTGAGTGCAGCCAGCAGCGGCGAATTGGCAAGGACCACCCTGGCCGCCATCAGGAGATTCCAGAGGAAAAGGTGGGCAAAGAGAAATTGCCCGTCATCTGTGCCCATCAGCGCCAACCTTCTCCATTAACTCAACCGCCGACCCGTCTCCCAACTCGGAGTGCGTCAGGAGCCTTTCCACTCTCTCGCAGTCTGAGAGCGTATAGCGCTGGGTCAGCACGATTTTGAGAGCCTCGTATTTGTCGTGGGCTGGGGGCCATTGGAGCAGGCTCGCCACCTGCCGAGTTGTGCGTGCGTCCAGTGCTGCAACCACTTAGTAGTATCTGGTGTCATCTGCCATTATTCCCCTGAGTGCGAACTGGGCCTCGGTGTGGAGGAACCAAGACTTCGGGTTGTGTAGCCAAAAGTCTGGGAGTTTGACCGAAACGGCACACACGTTGCCGGCACCCCCAGTCCGGGTCGTCTCCGGGGTGTTCGCCTCGAGTTCCATTGTGCATCAAGGGTCACCAATGTGGAGAGAGGAATAATCAGGCAGAGCGGTCCAGAACAAAGCAGGCTTTATTAATTTCCCTCTCTCACATTCTCAAGAATCACAAGCATCAGAAAAAGTGACAGGTCGCAGGCACCACTCCTTTTATATCATACAACCCGCTCAGTCACCTGTGGTGCTGCAGTAACATGAAAGACTTTACAATTCCCATTCTCTTTGTCACTGTTTGCATCAACACACCAACCCCTGCTTCAACACACAAACCCCCCCATGACCATTCCGTCTGAATGGAAACATACTGAGTGGCTTCCCACAATGCATGGTTTTACCCTGGTTCACAGATGAGGCAAGGTGACTTGTAGAACACAGCTTTAGTGAACACTCTGAAGATGGCAGTCACAGACAAGGCACCGGCCAAGGCACAGGTGAGAAAGAGGCCGTAAGCCTTTTTTTTTTTTTTTTTTTTTTTTCCTCGGCGCCACACGAGTAGGCTGCCTTTTGCAACAGCGGCTCGATTCCGAGTCTTTTTCCCTTCCTCTCTCTTTTGATTCGTCTTTTTTTTTCACCCCACTTATATCACGGACACACAGATCGTCCCAAATGTCTCCTGAGCCGGTGGACGGAGCCACTGTTTATAGCAGGATACAATACAGCAGGGAAGAGCTGCTAGCATTCAACCGCCACCCGGTCCCATTGGAAAAACTCGACATACCGAGAGAACTGAGGCGAAAACACCGCGGCTGCCGGGCTGGAGTAAGGCGGAGGACAAAAAATATAAGGTACAGACCCTCCCTTCCATCTGTTGTCATGGGAAATGTACGGTCCATACTGGGAAAGTTAGATGAGCTAGCGGCTATCTCCCGTTATGATAGCACATACCGGGAGTGCTCTCTCCTTTTGTTTACTGAGACGTGGCTAACTGAACTAGCAGCAGATGCTAACATTGAGCTGGAGGGTTTTCACATGATACGAGCTGACCGAACACCAGACAGTGGCAAAACTAGGGGCGGTGGAGTGATAATGTATGTTAACAACAACTGGTGCAGACCGGGACATATCACTGTTAAACAACGACACTGCAGCAAAGACATTGAGTTGCTAGCTGTTAGTATGAGGCCTACATATCTCCCGAGAGAACACTCACACGTGATCTGCATTGTTGTTTATGCAAATCCGACGGCGAACGCTGGGACAGCGCGTGACGTCATCCATTCAGTAACCAGCAGGCTGCAGACAGAACACCCAGATGCTCTTCTCCTCATCTCAGGCGATTTCAACCATGTTTCACTATCTCCCATTCTACCCACATTCACCCAGTATGTCACATGCCACACTAGAGACAATAAAACACTGGATTTATTCTACGCAAACACTAAGGAGGCGTACACCTCATCACAACTCCCCCCACTCGGGAGATCGGATCACAACTTGGTTCATCTCCGGCCGGTGTACAAACCCCTAGTGCACAGACAACCTCCGGCCATGCACACTGTGGAGTTATGGTCTGAGGAGACAATGGACACTCTAAAGGACTGTTTTGAAGCCACCGCCTGGAAGCAGCTCTGCGATCCACATGGTGAGGACATCGATGGCCTCATTCACACCTTCACGGGCTATCTCAGCTTCTGTGTGGACAAATCCGTTCCCACCAAGACCATACGGCGTCACTCAAACAACAAACCCTGGATCAACCCTGAGATAAAAACACTTCTGAGAGAGAAGAAGAGGATCTTCAGGTCAGGGAACAGGGAGATGCCGAAGTCCGTACAGAGGGAGCTGAGGAGAAAGATCAGAGAAGGCAAGGACAGCTTCAGGAAGAAGATGGAGGACAAGCTGCAACAGAGCGACATCAGCGGGGTCTGGAGAAACCTCAAAACCATCTCGGGGCTCCAGAATACCTCCCCCCAGGCCACGGGGGGCAGGGAGTGGGCGAACAACCTGAATCTGTTTTTCAATAGATTTGACCAACCGCCCTCCCCCCTGTCTGCACAACAACCACTGCTGCCTCTAAAGAAATCAAGTCCTGCTGCCCACTCCCCACTCCACCAACACCCCCCCACTCCCAACACACAGCCCCCCATCCTGACCCTGACCGAGACCCAGGTGAGGACGGAGCTGAGGAAGATCAAAGCGAGGAAGGCGCCGGGACCGGACGGCATCAGCGCAAAGCTCCTCAAGTCCTGTGCAGACCAGCTGTGTGGGATTGTGACGTACATCTTCAACATGAGCCTGAAACTGGGGAGGGTACCACAGCTGTGGAAAACATCTTGTGTGGTACCTGTACCAAAAACTTCCCACCCCAAAGACCTGAACAGCTACAGACCGGTGGCCTTGACGTCCCACTTGATGAAGACCCTGGAGAGACTGCTCCTTGCTCACCTCCGCCCCCTGGTGGAACCAGCGATGGATCCACTCCAGTTCGCCTACCAGCATGGCATTGGGGTGGAGGATGCGGTGATCTTCCTCCTTCACCGTTCTCTGTCCCACCTGGAGAAACCCGGGAATATGGTGAGGATCATGTTCTTTGACTTCTCCAGTGCTTTCAACACCATCCAACCGATGATCCTGAAGGACAAGCTGCTGCGAGCAGGGGTGGACCAGCACCTGTCATCATGGATCCTGGACTACCTCACGAACCGGCCTCAGTTTGTAAGAACCCGGGACTGTGTGTCCGACACGATCATCAGTAGCACGGGGGCCCCCCAGGGAACGGTGCTGGCTCCCTTCCTGTTCACTCTTTATACTGCAGACTTCTCACACAACACAACACACTGCCATCTACAGAAGTTCTCTGATGACTCTGCGATCGTTGGCCTCATCTCCAATGGAGATGAAGCTGAGTACAGAGGGCTTATCCAGGACTTCGTGGACTGGTGCCATCGGAACTGCCTCCAGATCAACGCGAGGAAAACTAAGGAGCTGGTGGTGGACTGCCGCAGGCATGGGCAGCCCCTCACAGCACCAGTAAATATACAGGGAACAGACATCGAGATGGTGACATCCTATAAGTACCTGGGTGTTCATCTGAACAATAAACTAGACTGGTCACACAATACTGACGCACTCTACAAGAAGGGACAGCGCAGGCTGTTCCTGCTGAGGAGACTCAGGTCTTTTGGTGTACAAGGGGCGCTGCTGAAGTCATTCTATGACACGGTGGTGGCATCAGCCATCACTTTTGGAGTGGTCTGCTGGGGCAGTGGCATTACTGCAGCCGATAGGAAGAGACTGAACAAACTGATTAAGAAAGCTAGCTCTGTCCTGGGGCAGCGCCTTGATCCGATGGAGGAGATAGGAGAGAGAAGGACGGTGGCTAAACTGTCATCTCTGCTGGAGTCCGAGTTCCACCCTATGCAGGACATACTGGATGCACTGAGGAGCTCATTTAGCAGCAGACTACATCATCCCAGGTGCACAACCGAGAGGTTTCGTAGGTCCTTCCTACCAACGGCTGTCAGACTGTACAACCTAAGCAGGGCTGCTCGCAGAGATAGCAAAAAGACGTAACAAACTAATAGTTTTTTGAATGCAAAAGATGCAATAGACTTACACAATGGTCCCCTCCGGCATACATCTAGGAACATACCGGTCGCTATGGAGGGTGAGAATATGTATGGGCACATAACCATACCATGTAGGATAACTAAGTAGACGGTTATGCTGTTTCATCCCATCTAGCAACAATGCTCTGCACTGTGTGTGTTTATATATTTACATATTTATTCCATCTAGCTACAATGCTCCGCACTGTGTTTTTATATATCTACATATTATTCCATCTAGCTACATTGCTCCGCACTGTGTGTGTTTATATACTTGCATATTTATTCCACCTAGCTGCAATGCTCCGTACTGTGGGTGTTTATATATTTACATATTTATTCCATCTAGCTACAATGCTCTGCACTGTGTGTTCACACTGGCTTTTCCCTGCACTGTGTGTTCATATACTCATATATTTATTCCATCCAGCTACAATGCTCTGCACTGTGTGTCTGTGTGTGTGTGTGTATATATTTATTTTATAGTAATATGTACATATGTATATTAGCCGCTCTTGCTTGCTTGTTTTTTTCTTGCCTTCTGATTGTTGCTCTGAGTGTTGCTATCCCTGTGCTGTTGCAATCCTGGAATTTCCCCGTTGTGGGACTAATAAAGGCTTATCTTATCTTATCTTATCTTAAGACGGCCGACCCCAGCCTTATACGAGGCAGTGCGGCGACGTCACCAGAAGTGCATGTCACCACACCGCATTTCACAATAAAGGTACTATACAACATTTTGCCACCCCTTTAAAAAAATCCAAAACCACTCACACAATCGGAACCCCGCCCCCTCCAAAAAAAAAAAAAATTGGGACCCGAACCACGCACTACGTTATTAAAACTAAAGGGAAATGGCCTAACACACTCACACAAACCAACTAAAAATAGGGCTGACGGGCGGACTACTGTGCAGCCCGCACGGCGGTGTGGATTATTCTGCCACCCTTAACTAAAGAAAACTCCATTGTTAAACTAAAATTGTACACTGTGTTCCTAAACTAAAGAAAAACACAAAATAATCCCATATATAACATTTCTACTAACACCAGAACTTTAATATACGTATACTATTTACAATCCAGTTCTTTAGGTGAAAGGATATAACTGGCATAGGGGCCCAGGGCAGCCCCTCAGCAGAGGAGCCCCTGGAAACACCTGGTCCCCGGGGCGATGGCTGACCCTCCGGACGCTGAAGCCACTCCTCCTCACCATCGGCCTCGCCTCACGTCCAGCCAGGTCTCCCAGACCCTTCTCCCAAACACACCGAAGCCGATTTGCATGCCACACCAAGTTGTCAGACAGCTTTAAGTGCACCGTGTCCAGTTTGGCCACTATGCGCAGACACTCCCAACGCTCCTGAGGTTGTTGTCTGGCTCATCTACGCCGTGGATGTTCCTCACCTCAAATCCAAACCCAATCCAGGACCCTCAATGGTGTCCAGCTCGGCCTGAGACGTTGTCGAGCACGCTGATCCCCCATCCTCATCAATTTTGCCCCAACTTCTTCTAAGACCATCATAGCATTCATCATCGTAGCTGCAGACCCTCTGGCCCTCTGCGGCCAAGCTCCGGAGACATCTGGAGCTAGTACATTGATGTCACTCGCCGCGCAGGCGCCTCGCCATCACACTCGGTACCCCCTTCGACCATTTCCCGAGCGCCGGCACTGAGACCCTCCTGCGCCGAACCTGAGCAAAATTGGTTCTGCTTGGCCATCATGGCATCCATTAGTTCTTCATCCCACACCACACCCTCATCAATCGCCGGAATCGGAGGGTTCCACTGGCCACAGCCTGACCACTCCTCCCCAGCATCGTCTTTAATGGCGAAACCCAGTCTGTAAAATAAATCACAGCCCATGATGTTATCACCCTGTGCTGTCACATGGAACGTGAAGTCACAGACTTGCACCGAACACTCAACTCCAAAGTTCCGACCGTGCCCAGTCTTCCACCTCCGTAACCGTACAATGGTGCTGGGTTACCTCTAGTCCTGTGGTGGGGAAAAAAAACTTCTTCACCGTGGCCCAATTCAGTAACAACCCCTCCGCTCCCATGTCGATCAACAGCGGCACTTTGACGTCGTCCATCCCCACTGTGCAAAATGTGTACCTATTTGTGATGGGAGACACCGTGTGGATGGCTGTTGGGGGCGGGCGGAGCGATTTCTACCATGGGCTCTCCGAGTTAAATTCACGGCACACCCTGGCAAAATGGTTCAAGTGACCACATCTGCTACAACATACTCCTCTCGCTGGATAGTCTTTAGCCTTTTTGCGGTGCGTCGCAGACCCACAACACATGCAAAGGGGTTTTCCCAGGGCAGACCTTTGGCTGGTAGCGTTGGCTTCCGTATCTTCGTCGTCCAAGCGATCTTTGCTATCTGGGTCCACGACATTTGCCGCGACAAGAGGCTCCGGCGGTTGCTGTGACTGGCACCCGGTTAGCTCTAGAGCTAGCTTGTCCGCGGCTTCCGTTTGGAGCACTAGCTTAATGGCTCTGGCTAACGTGAGGTCACTAGATGCCGTAAGTAGCCTAGCCCGCAATGCAGCACTGCATGTATGTTCCGCCAGCTGTTCACAAATCATTTCCTCCTCCAGTCTCCCAAAACAACACTACTAGCTAGCTGCCTCAAGTCGGCGACAAATTGCCAAAAGGGTTCACCTACCCACTGATGCCGCTGCCAAAAACGGATCGTCTGGACAGTCACGTTATCCAGGGTGTGGAAATGGCTAGCTTATAGCTCCACTACATCTTCATAAGTGTCTGAAGCACCAAGTGTTTGCAGGACTCACTGGCCCTCTATACCCAAATTGTGAGCCAGAAGCGGCCAGGCCCTTAGCTTATTGAGCTCACCGAGTCCCAGCGCTGCAACATAGGTCTCAAAGGCCTCAAACCACCTAGGCCAAGGCACCGGCGGGTTCCCAGGAAACTTGAGAAAAGGGCGAATTGGAGCGACGCACGCCTCCATGAGTTAAATCCAGCATTGCCAAATGTTATGTTTGGTTTTACCCTGATTCACAGACGAGGCAAGGTGAATTGTAGAACACAACTTTGTTGAACACCCTGAAGATGGTGGTCACAGACAAGGCACCGGCCAAGGCACAGGCGAGAAAGAGGCCGAAAGATGGCCGACCCCAGCCTTATATGGGGCGGTGCGGTGATGTCACCACGCCGCATTTCACAATAAAGGTACTATACAACTAGGGCTGCTCCAAGTACAAGCTTTGGGGATTTGAATGAGTGTTTTTCAACTGGAGTTCCTCAGGACATTCAGGATTCTGCAGGAAATTGACTAATTTCACTTGGTCCCAAAAAATTTCAAATAATTTGCCGTTGTTGTGCATGGCTGCCTTGAGGCCTTTAGGCACCCATGCACAACAATGGTGAATTATTTGCAATTTTTTTTTGATCAGTTAAGAAGTGAAATTAGGCAGTTTCCCATGGAACCCTGAATGTCCTGAGAAACAGCAGATGAAAAACAAATTGAGAAAATATTCAAGTCTTTCTTGTCCCTCAGCAAACTGCAACAGCATTCATGTTTGGTTGTTGTTGTTGGGTTGTTTTTTTGGGGGTGTGTGTGATATGTCTGTTCTTGAAAATTTGACACCTTTTTTCATAAATGTACATTTTTGTAAATTTTAAATGAACAATTTTCCCCCTTAATTTTTCAGCTTATCTGTAAATTGTAGGAGTTTTTCCATAAATTTGTCAGAATGTGGGTCGGACCTACATTTTTGCCGTGAGTTATTATCATATCATTTTCTGGGTTTTGGTCCTTAGTATTATCTGTATTATGTTCTGTTTTATATTTTCTCCTGCTTTGCTTTGGGGTTTTGATTATCATTATTATTATGGGTTTTGTTCGGTCGTTATGTGCATTATGATTTATTTAGTCTTGTCTCCCCTGATCCTCTGTTCATGTTTTGTGTCTCCTCTGCTTCTGGTTGTGTGTGTAGACCAGCCCTCTCTAAACCCCGGTAAATCCCAGGCTGCCATATTACTGCTGATTTATGGATATAACAACCCCCCCTTCAAAAAAATGCAGGCACACCGATTAGCCCACCCAACTTTATAGCCCAACTCACGCACTAACAGAGGAAACAGTATATACAAAAACAAACAAATAATCTATCCAGTCATACAACCAAGGCTGGGGGGCCAGGTAGACTACCGGTGTCCCCTACAATGCTAGGCGGATTATTCTGCCACCTTCCCCTAACAGTCCAGAAAATAAAATAAGTCGTGTTTCCAATGAAAAAAAAAATTAATCCCAGAACAGTCCAACAACACTTTCATATACCATAGTCTTAAACAATAAACATTTTCATTCATCCCTTAACCCCACTCTACTGGCGGCCTCCCACCCCAACACACCCCATACATGAGCACACAAAATAAAACAGTGTTGAGGTATACAAATTATCACTATATATTTTCACATTAACACACCAGGTCGAGCCTCAGAACACCTATTAATCTTATCCCAATTATTAAACAGGTTTTACCTCAGTGTATGTTAATTATCATAAACCAATACTCAGCAGATAATTCAAAACCAAATTCAGCAATTTCAACACTTCTCTCTTTTTGTGTGTATTTTTTTTTTTTTTTACAGTTTCGTCAAATACAGTCAATTAGACACTCAACTCAATCTGCCAAAAGCACAATCAGAGCACAACCCAGTAGAGGTAACTTATATACATAATGACCTGTGATAAGAAAGCATTTAACACTCCAACTAAAGAGCTCACGGTCATTTCACATAACCTGTAGAATGCCCCCCCCCCCCAAGGATTACCATCTCGTGGTTCCCAGCCAGAGCACTTCCAGCACTTAGTCTCCACCACCCGACGCAGCTCACTGAGTTGCCTCCACATCCCGTCCGACGGGCCTAGATAGCCGTCATCTCGGGTGGCCTCCACTTGCAGCCGCCCCTGGTCATTGTACATCCCACGGTGTCTATGGGACCCCCTCAACCGAGCTTCTACCCTAGGGCAAACCATATCACCAACCACCAGGGGAGCTCTAACAAGTCTCTCCGGATCCCTCCGCTGTGGGGAAGGGGGGGGCTTCCCATTTGGGCCCGGTATTCCTCCCGGCCTGGCCCAAAGCCCTTTTCGAGGGCTGTCTTCTGGTGCATTTTAAACGCGCACCTGTTGGTCTAGCCCTGGTGCTGTTCAGCGCTGATGTCTCGGTTCCACCAACCAACCCAGGGGGCCCCGCCATGCCACCCAGCTCCCACACCCAGGGTAACTTGGGCTCTGACGTCGGGTCCATCCCAGGAAGGCACCCTGTGATGGCCCTCCTCGCTGACTTCTCCCAGTTCGGACTAATTGGCGTCCCAGACCACATCATTGTCCACACCCGGCAGGGGTAGACTCCGCAAACCGCCGCCCGACCACTCCTCTCCGGTGTCACTGGTGATGGAGAAGCCCAAGCCATAGAACATGTCGCATCCTATAATGTTGGATCCCGTGGTAGTCACCACCACCTGGACATCTGCCATGCTCTGCGACTTGTAAAGTGCCATCACCTCAGTGTACCCCAATATGGCAATCCTACTCCTGCCATAGCCATAAAATGGGGCCACCGTCTTCTGGATGCAGTACCGGGGGAACAGGCTCTTCACCATCTGCAGATTTAAAATCGAAGCCACCCCACCCCTATCCACTAGCATCAACACCTTGATTCCGTCCAGAGATACCGTGCAGTAAATACGGCCACCAGACTCTGGCACAACCGTATGCATGGCAGTGAGAGTCTTCGTGGAGGAGCCCCCTCCATTTCCACGTTCCCCACGCTCAAAGTTCTTGCAGGCTCGCGCAAAGTGGTGCAGCAGGCCACATTTCCTACAGCGCTTTCCCTTGGCTGGACACTCTCTGGACTTATATCTGTGTCCAGCGAATCCACAGCCATAACATCTCGGCGTTCCCGGGGTAGACCTTATTCTGACGACGGAGGTGTTCTCCCCTTCCTCCTAAACGTCGTCTTCACCTACAGGGTCCGCTGTCAGCGCCTTTAGCAGAGGCTTATTTAAAGATGAGGATGACTCTCGGCCGAGGTCTCTCATTATATTCTCAGCTGCCTCGAACTGCTGGACAATATCAATGGCGGTGGGCAACATTAATTCACCCGAATGGGTCAGGAGGCGCAACCGGGCAGCCAAACACCGGACATGCTCTGCCAGCTGGTCCCGAACCATTTCGTCCTGAAGAGCTCCGAAGTTACACTCCGCCACCAGCTGACGCAGGTCTGCCACAAACCTCTTCACCGGCTCTCCTGGCTGCTGGTGGTGCTGTCGAAACTGGATACGCCGGACGATGACGTTGCCCAGCGCACAAAAATATTAGCTCTACAACCTCCTCAAAAGTCTCAGCTCCACCTAGTGTTTCCAGGACCCTCTCCCCTTCCATGCCCAAATTATGGACTAAAACCACTCTTGCTCGTAATTTCTTCAACTCACCAAGGTTGAGGGCCACCAGGTAGTTGCTAAACGCCGCAAACCACCTAGGCCATGACACGGAAGGCTCGCCAGAGGCCTCCAGAAACGGCCGAAAACTCATTGCAGCACACTCCATAACCACGTTCTCCCTGTCGCCAAATGTTGCGTCCATAATTATCAAAGTGAAGAGCAGGGTGGAAGGCAGTTTATATCTTTTATTAATAACTTACAAACGACACACCAGTCACACAGCAGTGGGCTACAGCGCTCTAGGTCCAGGCGTCTATGACAAAAGAGAGCTTACCTCTTCCGCCCCTGGCCTTTTATACCCCGGCCAACGCCACCACCAGAAGTGTGGTTCGCCAGCCCTCTCTAAACCCCGGTAAATCCCAGGCCGCCATATTACTGCTGATTTACAGATGTAACATCCTTATGTCACTTGTTAGTATTGATTAGCATCCTCACCTGTTCTGTATTCTTTGATTAGCCCTTGCCCTATTTAACCTTGTGTCTCCCTTTGTTCTGTCTGGTGTCCTACAGTCATGCTGCATGATCAACACTTACCCTGTCTAGTCTGCCTGTATCCTGCCGTTTTTTGTCTGCCAAGTTTGTGTTTGCTGTGCCTGCCTGCCAGCTTGCTTGATTTTTGTTTTGGCACTCGAGCTGTATTTGGGTAACCAGCTAAAATAAAACTTTTGGACTTGAGTCCTGCCAGTGGGTCTTGTTTTCAGCATTCGTGACAAAATTTGTAACCTGCCATGTGAATTTGACCCTTGTTTTCTTATATACTCACTGCCAATGAAAACACAGCACAATTTTTGTATAAATATTTTTTGGTCCATCCTGTCTGAGCTTGAGTAATAGTGTTTCAATGATTCAAAGTACATCTAGAACTCATTTTCAGTGGATATACTCACTGTCATGACTCTCTGCCTTTGAGCTCTGGCTCTATAGTCTTTTTGAGCTTGTTGTTTGTTTTGGGTACTCACAGGTCAAACATGGGTGATTTTAAGGAGTGGTCATCTTCCCTATATAAAGATGAACAAAAATGCATCGCACTATGTTGACAAATATCCACGCTGAGAAATCTTTATGATGCCATGATGTGGCTGTGCTCCAACAGGACAATGCTCGTCTACATGCTGCCCAAGTCACCAGGGAATACCTGCAGCAACCGACCTTCTTATTACTTTCTTATTCTCCAGAGTTATCCCCCACTGAACACTTGTGAGATCAACTAGCAGCTAAATATCCCCCAGGACAACATTAGCTGGCTCATGAGTAAAGTCAGGGTGCTTCTGTCTAGTTCAGTTTTGAAAATTATTGACACAGATTTTCACTTGTGGATCTCTGATATTGTTTTGAAGATGTGTAAAAATAATTTCCGTCAAAATTTGTAAAAATATCAAATTTTTCTACAGTGTTGCATTTCCATTGGCAGTGAATATATTTGCAAATTTGTTGATGCAAATTAATGACCTTTTGGTACATTTGTGTCTTTATCATCAGGGTGCTTCTTTTTTTTGTAAATTAATATAGCTTTTCTTCTTAATTTGTGTGGGGATTTTGGTAAATTGGGCAAAGGTAAATTTGTAACTTATGTGTATTAAAATCAATCAGTTTTTTTTGGGGGGGGGGGGTAATTACACTGGTATTTGAAAACCTACTACCATTGTAATGAATAAATAAGTAAATGAAAATTTGGATACAGGCCAACACAAGTCCTCTTATCCCATCTTGTCTGATAGAAATTAAACATATAGTGGTGTGAAAAAGTGTTTGCCCCCTTCTTCATTCTTTTTTTTTGTATGTTTGTCACACTTAAATGTTTCAGATCAAACTAACTTAAATATTAAACGATAACACAAGTAAACACAAAATGCAGTTTTTAAATGAAGGTGTTTAGTATTAAGGGTAACAAAAAATCCAAACCTACATGGCCCTCTGTGAAAAAGTGATTTCCCCCCCGTTAAAACATAAATCAGCTATGGTTTATCACATCTTTGGAAAGCTGACTTCAATTTCTCTAGCCCCACCCAGGCCTGATTACTGCCACACCTGTTCTCAATGAAGAAATAACTTAAATAGGACCTGCCTGACAAAGTGAAGTAGACCAAAAGATCTTCAAAAGCTGGACATCAGGCTGCGAGCCAAAGAAATTCAGGGACAAATGAGAAACAAAGTAATTGAGCTCTATCAGTTTGGAAAAGGTCATAACATCATTTCTAAAGCTTTGGGACTCCAGCGAACCACAGTGAGAGCCACAAATGGTGAGAACATGGAACAGTGGTGAACCTTCCCAGGAGTGGCTAGCCGACCAAAATTACCTCAAGAGCGCAGCAACGACTCATCCAAGAGGTCACAAAAGACTCCACAACGACATCCAAAGAACTGCAGGCCTCACTTGCCTCAGTTAGAGACAGTGTTCATGACTCCACCATAAAAAAGAGACTGGGCAAAAATGGCCTGCATGGCAGAGTTCCAAGATGAAAACCACTGCTGAGCAAAAAGAACATAAAGGCTCATTTCAGTTTTGCCAGAAAACATCTTGATAATCCCCAAGACTTTTGGGAGAATACTCTGTGGACTGACGAGACAAAAGCTGAGATTTTTGGAAGGTGTGCATCCCATTACATCAGGCATAGAAGTAACAGCGTTTCAGAAAAGGAACATCATACCAACAGTAAAATATGGTGGTGGTAGTGTGATGGTCTGGGGCTGTTTTGCTGCTTTAGGACCTGGAAGACTTGCTGTGGTAAATGGAACCTTGAATTCTGTTGTCTACCAAAAATTCCTAAAGCAGAATGTCCAGCCATCTGTTCGTGACCTCAAGCTGAAGCGCACTTGGGTTCTGCAGCAGGACAATGATCCAAAACACAGCAGCAAGTCCACCTCTGAATGGCTTAAGAAAAACAAAATGAAGACTTTGGAATGACCTAGTATAAGTCCTGACCTGAATCCAATTGAGATGCTGTGGCATGACCTTAAAAAGGCAATTCATGCTCGAAAACCTGACTGAATTACAACAATTCCGCAAAGATGAGTGGGACAAAATTCCTCCACAGTGCTGTAAAAGACTCATTGCCAGTTATCACAAACACTTGACTGCAGTTGTTGCTGCTAAGGGTGGCCCAACCAGTTATTAGGTTTAGTTACACTACCGTTCAAAAGTTTGGGGTCACTTAGAAATTTCCTTATTTTTTGAAAGAAAAGCACTTTTTTTCAATGAAGATAACTTTAAACTAATCAGAAATACACTCTATACATTGCTAATGTGGTAAATGACTATTCTAGCTGCAAATGTCTGGTTTTTGGTGCAATATCTACGTAGGTGTATAGAGGCCCATTTCCAGCAACTATCACTCCAGTGTTCTAATGGTACAATGTGTTTGCTCATTGCGTCAGAAGGCTAATGGATGATTAGAAAACCCTTGTGCAATCATGTTAGGTCTGCAATGCTGTAATTGCTGCAAATGGAGGATTCTTTGACGAAAGCAAAGTTTGAAGGAAAAAATTATTTCAAATACAAATCATTATTTCTAACCTTGTCAATGTCTTGACTATATTTTCTATTCATTTTACAACTCATGGTGGTAAATAAAAGTGTGACTTTTCATGGAAAACACAAAATTGTCTGAGGTGACCCCAAACTTTTGAACAGTAGTGTAAGTGTGAAAAATCCCTTTCACAGGGTCATGTAGGTTTGGATTTTTTTTCCCTTAATAGTAAAAACCTTCATTTAAAAACTGCAGTTTGTGTTTACTTGTGTTATCTTTGTCTAATATTTAAATTTGTTTGATGATCTGAAACATTTAAGTGTGACAAACATACAAAAAAATGAGAAATCAGGAAGGGACAAACACCTTTTCACACCACTGTATGTCAGTTTTGCTGTGCAGGTAATCAGTTGAGCAGTGACTTATTAGAAGGGATATCTGGATCAGTGTTTCAAGGAATATCAGTGAAATCCCAGACATTTTATGCTGTGAATATTTACTTTATGAATTATATCCTGCTCTCAAGTTCCTTTGGCAGACAGCTTGTCTTTAGAGATACGTCTCACAACAATGGAGTTACTGTCATGACTGGAGCATGAACAGCTCACATGTAGGGAACAACACCAGAAAAATCATTCAAATGACACCAGAGAAGTTGCTTAACCACAATTTATTGATTCGAAAATAACGCACAGTTAAGGAAAGATGCCACTCGCCAGAGGAAGACTCAGCCTGTAAGGGGAGACGAGAGCGGATTAGTGGAGGAGGGAGACAGGATAAGGGGAAAAATAGGACTATTCTCACGAAGGACGAGCAGTGAGCCCGGCAGCTGAACTCCACAGGGAAATAGCAGGAGTGGAGCTGGGTGAGGTGTCTGACCAGGTGGAATAAGGCAGCTGAAGTGGTGATAAGGATGATGGGGCAGGTGAGCGCACAACGAACCCCGAAGACACACCACGAAGATGGCAGGAACCTGGAGGAGAAAAGAGGACAACAGGAGTTAGTTTGGTTTCCTCAGAGAGTGAAACATCGACTTGCTTGTTGAGGCAGTTTACCCAACGGTCCAGCGCTGGAGTGTTCACAAACTGGTCCTTTTCTGCGCTGGCGGAGAAGAGGCAGTAGGTGCATCTAATCATGCGGGTGAGGTGATTATCTGCGGAGCCGGGGAAAGTCTTGCAGGAAGAGAGGGGGAGCGCACTCACCTGATCATGACAGTCAAACTGAAATGTTGCAAGCAGTCTGCACATAAATTACATTTCTGACAGTCACAACAGGCACAACATGCTTTTTGTGTTGTGAAATTAATGTCAGAATGAATCACAAACCTTCTGTGCTGGCAGATTTGCTCTGTGAAGCCATTTGAAAACTGAGGGCTCGTGTGGCTTACAGATTGGCCATATCATTATCATTTTTGAAAAAAGTACAACTGCTCTGATTCTCTTTGGTCATGTCTTGCATGTCCTCTTTCACATATGAAAGCTCTCAGACCATGAATGGATAATTTTTATTTTGACCTTAAGCCTTAAACAATGCTTAGAAATGGAGCTGTGGCACATGGCACAAAGTGGATGTTGGGTACTGAACAAACCTCTTATTCTGCGGAGCCCTGGAAGATTATCTGAGTCAGGGCAAAGACAGAAATAATACAACTTTGGGTAGTCTTTGTTTATTTAGCAATTTCCAGCAAGCATTTGATAGATGGTGATTTAGAGGAAATGGACATCTTCTGCATAATTGGTTTGCATGATAAGGTGTTTCAAAATCAACCCAAAGCTGCAATATATAAAGCATTGTCTCTCGGCGTGCTGGAGGTAACCAGTCAGAGTCAGTCAGTCAGTAGTAAAGCTGCAGGATTCAAATGTACAGTCATGTGAAAAAAATTAGGACACCCTGTATAAGCTTGTGTGTTTAACATATTTGGACATATGGATATTTAACATCAGTTTTAAAAATATCATGTAATACAACTAAATTAAAAATGAATTTAAGGCTTTTTTCAAATTTACTGTAAAATGTAGTTCTAAACAAATAGTGAGGAATAAATTCGGACACCCCCTATCTTTTTTTATGACCCCCCCCCCCCCACATTCATTCCCACTTAAAATGGCAAAAATAAATTTTAAAAAATGCAAATATAAACAAAAACAAGGTAGACGTAAACATTTCTTAATAAAGAACTGAATATTTAAAGGGGTGTCCTAATTTTTTCACATGACTGTATTTATTTTAATTCCTCCATTTCTGTATCAATGTATAGAGTGAAGTACACAGTGTGCACATTTCCACCCTTAACTCTCATCTGTGAAAAGTGGTAATGCGAGTTCTCCACGAATGAAAGCTATGCACCTATACAGCAGGTTTATAATGGTCTACAATTGAGGAAAACTGTATGGAAGAGCGGTAAGAAGTGTGTAGGATGAAACCTGCCCAGGGGTGAAAGGAGGTTAAAAATCCTGGGCTGAGGCAAAATGTGAGGAATGTTGCCTCCAGACTTAAGCACTGAAAAACCAGTGACCACAGAGAGATGCTATCAAGGATTTGCAGAGTAATGGATCAGGGTCAAAGGTACAGGATGAGGCATATTTGTGGAAGTCAGGGTCCAAAAGAAAATTTGAAACAAATGCATGAAGCAGTTTGAAATGAAAGCCACTCTGTGCTGAAGAGGTGCCACAGTTTGTCTTTACAGCAAATGAAATGAAAACAAGCTGATCACGAGCACACACTATTTTCATTATCACAGTCAACATGGACTAATACACCACAAATGATAGTTGTTCATAATGAATGTTCAAATCACATTTGCAGAAGCATGTCATTTCTGTCAGGATGTGACCTCTGGCAGGCGGGGAAAAGTGGACTCAGGCGCAGGCAGAGATTCGGTCACAACAAGGTTTTATTAAACAGAACAGAAAACAGACAGTACGGGGCTGGAACTCAAAATAAAGCCACGGAAGGCTAAAACTTATGAAGGCACAGACTGCAGTGAAACAAGGAGCCAGAGGAAAAAACCTGGTATGACGCCACAATGAATAGAAACTAGGGCCAGCATTTATAGGGAATTCAATTCAATTCAATTCAATTCAACTTTATTTATATAGCGCCATTTCACAACAACAGTCATCTCATAGCACTATCAACTGTAGGGGGGAACCCCCACAGTTGCAGAAAGACCCCAGCAATCAGGTGATCCCCTGTGAGCAAGCACTTGGCGACGGTGGAGAGGAAAAACTCCCTTTTAACAGGAAGAAACCTCCAGCAGAACCAGGCTCAGGGAGGGGCAGCCATCTGCTGCGAATGGCTGGGGGGTGAGGGGACAGAGAAGATGAAAAGAACAGACATGTAGAGAGCAAACAGCACGATGGGGACTCAATCTATGGGAGAGAACAAACAAATGTTAATGACCAGCAAAAAAAAATATTTCATAGAGAGTGAGAACTCTGATGGAGGAACTGATGGAGGACAAACTGGGACAGTAGCAGAGACAGGTGGTGAGGACTCAGTAACAATTGGTGACAGCCACTGAGACCCCTCACCTGGAACAAGGCAAGTCACATCACTCACAAATGTTAAAAGACGAGGAGAATATACTTTCCTTATTCCTTGCTCTGCTGCCGCTAACACTGCTGCTGGAGGTCTGGGTGTGTCCCTCCGGGTGGCTGCAGCGATCCCTCGGAGAGCAACATTTGGAAGGTGGCAAGGAGCAAGAACAGGTGCTAGTGAGTGGAGGAGTGACATGGATGACGGAGCCAGGGGATGATCACTCGTCAGCACAGGATCTGCTGAGTGATGATTTGTCACCCCTGGAGCATGGATGCAACAGGGAACAGGAACTGGAACTGGGGAGAGACGGGGAACCACAGGAGAAGAAACAGGTGTGACGAGTGGTGGGGAATCTGCCAGGAAAACCTCAGGATGCGGAGCTGGGGACGCTGGAGGAACTGAGGCAGAACGCCGGGAAGAGTGATGTCTCCAGGAGCCTCCCTTTCATCCCAGACCGCTGAATGCCCAGCAGGTCCCGTTGTATTCCATTGGCTCGGTGGTAGGTAGGGGGAAACTAGCTGCGAGGAGAAGGTTGGCATAGGAGCAGGAGTGCGGATGACCGGGTGTCTGAATCCAAACACGTTTCAGGGCTGGAGCTGGAGAGCGGAGTGACGGGGAGTCCGGGGCTGAAGAAAAGCAAGCAGATGGGGAACTCCTCACCAAACTCCGGAGGGAGCTCTGCAGGTCAGCGACAGAGGTAAGAAGCTCCGCTCCCTCGGGGGAATTCCCCAGTCCCAGATGATGACGGACAACCTTCACAATGTCTTTCATAAATCCCAGAGCCGCCTTCGGGGTGAGAGCGAAATGAGCCACGGCCACCAGTTGATCGATCTGGATAGCCACGCAACATACAGTAGCTCCCACCCCATGCACATACTGAAAGCTCTCGTACCTGCAAGTCCTTGCATGGTGGCATTATTCTATCAGTATGCAAACTCTGGCAGGTGGGGAAAAGTGGACTCAGGTGCAGGCAGAGATTCAGTCACAACAGGATTCATTAAACAGAACAGAAAACAGACAGCATGGGGCTGAAACTCAAAATAAAGCCGTAGAAGGCTAAAACTCATGAAGGCACAGACTACAGTGAAACAAGGAGCCAGAGGAAAAAAACTGGTATCACACCACAATGAATAGAAATTAGGGACAACATATATAGGGAACTGATAAAAAAGAAACAGGGCAGCTGGGATGCTAATTAGGGCTTAAATGATTACACATGGTGAAACAGAAGTGGACTACAGCAAAACAGGAAAACAACAAAGTAACCTTTCGAAATATAAGATGGGCTGGGAACTAAAGATAAACAAGGAACATAATGGACAAGGAATGAAATCAGAACACCACAACATAACCAGAACCAAGAGATACAACTAATGATGAAGATACCAATAACAAAGAGTACAAAAATTAACAAAAAGCAGGGACATGGCTGAAGACCATGTCCATATCATGACAATTTCAGACATTTTCCTCCTGCTAACAACTTGCATTGATAAGTTTACATGTGTTTTGTCATGATCTCCCTGTGCGCTTTTCCACAGCGCCTGCAGGAGGGGTGAAAGGACGAGGATTTACATGCTGGGTGTACACCACACACACATTTATTAAACACCACAACTGGCAAACAGTTCCAATGCATATATTTCACAAAGGCTTAAGGAGTCCTCCAGGACGCTCGACAGTCACAGGTGAGGATTGCCGGGGAACACACACACACAGAATTTACTCAAAAGACTGGAGCTGTCCGAGTTAGTCCAAAGAAGCACCAAGTGAACACAGTCCTTCGATGACATTGGCTTCCATACTGAGATAAACAACCTTATGTCTAGCACAATGACCCAGCAATGCGTGGAAAAGGCTCCTAAAGTACACGCATTGCTGTGAATGGTAGACTGGAGGCACCTGGGCGATGCTCAGGAAAGATGATCAACGGGGCTGAGAACAGCTGATGGTGATCAGTGAGGGAGCGTGGTCGGACCGGCAGGCTGTCAGCAGACACACAGCTGCCGGCCCCAGAGCAGTGGCTATGGGCACGGTACACACTGGAAATACATACTAAACATGCATACACAATGGCCCCGAGACCCACAGAGAGATCAGGACCGAGCCGGGAAAAACCAATCCGGCTTGGCTCCTGACATGTTTTGTCCATGTTGAGGTTTGAGGAAACCTCAGCCGGCTCATTCATGAGTTTATAACACTGTCCAGACATCTTATTCCCTCTAAGACAATCTGGGAGGCCTACTACAAACATAAAAGGGTTGTGAAAGTTGAGTGTTACTGAAGATAGAAAGATCCTGATGATATTCTTGTATTAATGTTGCATTTTCTTGTCTTACTGATCACCCAAAAGCTTTCTTATTGAATCTAAGATCTGTTTAAAACAACAAATGGGTCTTTTACCCATTTCCCAATCAGACTTTTAGAACCTTTATGCTAACCAGCTTGCATCTATCCCAGTTTAAGCAGAACCAAAAGTGGACGAGCATCTCAGTTACATAGCCAAATGCTTGGTTGGCTCAATGCACAAGGTAGATGGAACTAAACAACAATTGTGGATTACATGAAAGAAAGTAATCATAACTGACTGAAATCTTTCCAAGTCAATCTACAGAAGCTGATGACACTTGTGATCATGGGTGGGTTGTGGATTTCAGATTGTCCAACATGGGGGTTTAATAGTCAACCTTTGATAGGAAACTTTCTCTGATATCTTGAAAACTTTCAAAAAGTTTTTTTCTGAAAACATTTGAGAAAAGAAATAAGCAACTGCCAGTTTACATGTTTCAAGCACAACCTTGGTGTACCTCGCCCATTACATTGGATAGAGTTAATTTGCAGTAAGCTGGATCACATACCATACGTACTGTATGTGCTGATGGAATATCGGACATCATTGTGTATTGCAAGATTGGGACAGATGTATGAGAGCATCAAAAGTTGAAAGCAAAATCTAGTATCATAATGCTGATTTTGATGTTATGCCAAAAAAAGTTTTTAAACAATGTTATAAACAGACACATAATCAGTTAACGGGAATACAGTCAAGATTTCCTCGTCTGGTGCCCCTAGCATTTCAAGTGAATCTGGAGTGGAGACATTTGTTTTCCTCATTGTCAACCAACATATGACTACGACTTACCTCCTGCACTGTAGCATTGAAAGTAGCATTAGCACTGTGGCAGCACAGCAACTCACCCTTGGCCAGGGGATCCTGGGTTCAATCCCACCCCCTGACCAACAGTGATCTGTGTGGAGTTTGCATGTTCTCCCCGTGTCTGCGTGGGTTTACTCCGGGATTTCTCCGGTTTCCTCCCACATGCCTAAAACATACAAGTTAGGTTAATTGGCATCAAACTGGGGATCCTAAATTGTCCTTAGGTATGACTGTGAGAGTGAATGGTTGTCTGTCTCTCTGTGTTGGCCCTGCGATGGACTGGCGATCTGTCCAGGGTGTACCCTGCCTCTCACCCAAAGATGCTGGGATAGGCTCCAGTCCCCAAGATGGATTGAGTGGATGGTTGACAACAGACTGGTCAGGGCTAGCAGTGTATTCAGCAAGCTATATGAAAAGGTACAGGAAAAGCAATCACCATAAAAAGACACTAAGATCAGTGCAGAGCTGTTCTGCTTACCTTCCACCTGTAAGGTTCTGTGATATGGGTACCCTACCGGTGCCACTTGTAGCTCCTTGATCAACCCTGCTTCTGCTCAATATGTTGCATATGGTGGAATGACATCATAACCAATGTTAAGGTCCGGAGCAGGCAGACCTTTCCAGGATTGAGACTATGGTGAAAAATTTGCAACTACATTAGGCATGGCTCATCTCCAGGAAGGACTTCTGGATCACCACCTGTCAAGATTGGTTAGCTCTCTACAGGCCCTGGGGCAGCAAAGAAAATATTTAAATCCTGCTTATGGAAAGCCCCCAGTGCCTCTCACACTGATTAATGTCAGTGGTGTACCCTAGCTGCAGACTCCTGGCATCACACTATTCATTTGGTGATTTCCTCCCTTGGAAGTATCTGCAGGAAAAGCCTCAAGGACAAAAAATGCTACAGAAAGAGCCTTAAATCTTCAACACCAAATCCAGACTAGACCTTAATTTGTAACTGCTGCGGTAGGATTTGCCTGTCATGCTTTCAGTAGATGTATAGTACCCACTTGACAGATCTTCATTTGCAAAGTCAATCAGTAATAATTTAAGAATATCAAAGATTTGAAAAAAAATTCTAAATGTTAATTTAAATGCATTAAAATGCTGTTAACCAAACAAGTGTGTAAACACAAAAGGTACCTGCTGAACAAAGGAACCAGAAACTCTCCATCTGTGAGGCAACAGTACTAGACCTTCCACAGCTATGGCACAGTATAGTGGATGAGATGAAGCTTTTTCTTTTGTCTAGCCATCCTCAGCAACCCCAGAGACATTTACTGCCTGTTTGCTCTGAGCAAAAAAGCCATAAAGACAGAACACAACCTGTTGCATCTGTTTAGCAGATGCTTGTTTTCTTGATCATTTTTGGGGGTTAGGAGTGTGCTGACTTGAACAAACCAGCTGATGTTGAAAGTTTTTTTTTTTAAGTTTGGTAGGTTCTGATCATACGTAAATGTATGTTTTAACCAGGTTATAATATTTTAACAATATAACAAAGTGAAATTAAAGCCATAAACATGTAGACTAACAACTGTGATTCTGCCCACAGTTTCATGTAAAGTAATAGATTATTCTTCATCATTCTGTCCAAAGTGTTGGTCTCATTGCTCCATTTTTCTGTGACACTGTAGATGTTCTCAAAAAAAGGACGCAAACACAATTGACAAAAGTAAATGACAAGTAGGTAACATCCCTGGATGACGAAAGCACTTTACAGATCAAGCTATCTACCCATTCACACACTGATGGCGGCGGAGCTACCATGCAAAGTGCTGGTCTGACCCACCAGGAGCAGCTTGGGGTTCAGTGTCTTGCTCAAGGACATTTCAGCATGCATACTGCAGAGAGAGCAGGAACTGAACCACCAACCTTCTGATCAGAGGTTGACCTCACTCTACACCTGCACTACAGCTGCAGAACATTACATTCTCCAGGTCTTTTTTTCTCCTCTCACCTCAACCTATCATATCATTTTAGATGGCCGAAACCAAAACAGCATACAGCTGATAAAGCTGGCAAATAAAAGTTTTCACAAAATATAAGCTGGGGTTGTGTTTTCATCCAAAGATCCCTTATTTGCTATTTCAATAAAGACTTATGCACCCTGTATTCTGTCCTGCCGTGCTGTTTGATATTGTGTCTCCTTACTGATCCCCGTTCACAGGATCAGCCTGACGGCCCTCCCCAGACTGCTAATTATCTCCTTAATGCAAGGGCACCTCCCTGACTTTGACTGGCTGTAGGCCATATGAATGAAGGCACACAGCTGCATTACAGCAGGCATCTTCCACATTCTGGATGCATTTTAGAGCTGTTAAAGGTTGTTTTACTGAACCGCATTACACTAACAGCTGCAAGCACAACTGTACTATTGTGGTGATAAAGTCACAACTTTTGTTTGGGTTTGGTTTGTTACAAAGAATTTGAGTGCGTTTTATCTTTAATATATTCTGAGATTACAACAAAAGTTTGCAGAAACCACACTGATGACATCACTCTCTCATATGTGTCAAATCACTTTTTTAAATGGATCTCCTTAAGGCAACTGGCACTAACCTCATATCAAAAGAAGAGCAGACAAATTAAAGCTCCACACTGGTCAGACACAACAGCAGACTGGACAATAACAAACTGACTTTGTGATGGCATGGAGAACAAAAGACTGCACATAAGGAGACCATTCATGAGTACTAATAGATTCCAGATAGTCTTGCAGCTGTGTTCAAAACCACATCTTTTGTAAAATGTGCATGAATTCACTAGTTGTCCACTTCATCTTTTTTCTCCTAACATCATCATTATTTACAATGGGTTTTATATCAATTGTTAACCCTCATATTGTGCTATTCATTAGCTTATCTCATAGTATATCCCTGGTAGTGGCATCTATTATCATAAAGTATGTTGGAATAGGTAAGCAATGGAGTTAAAATGAAAGGACTATTAAAGTGCACTCCTATCATTTTAATATGAGAATGACGTACGAGTATGCTACACCTCTTTCTGTGCCTCAGCTACTAGTCTCCCCCACCTCTGTTGGCTGACTGCAGTTGGTCGCCAAAAGCTACAAGATTTTAAGTCAGACTTTAAAGTTGGTGATGAGTTGTAGAGGTGGCTGACCAAAAGTGTCCATTTGGAGGCAAATCCATGATTGATCAGTGATCACGATGTGCAACATGACATGGTCAAAGAGGCTCACTTACTCCAACCAGCTATTTAGCTTAGATATTTAGCTTTCTAAATATCTGTTTGTAGTCAGTGATGAGCTACAGCCAATGAGAGTGTAGGACACAGAATGATGGGAAAGAGGCAGTGACTTCAGCAAGAAGACATGGCAGAGAGCATGGCTGTTTCTTGGTACTAATTTGTTTCTTTAACAAATTAATTTCTTTCTTTTACGTTTGGCATTGTTTTTGGGACTATTCATTGCACAACCAACTTGAAGTACTTTCTTTCTCTGGATATCCATTTGAAACTCCTGTGTCACACAAGGGTGGTGCCATTTTCATTGTTAACTTCTCAAATCTTTTCCCCTCAGAACTTTATTTTGTAGACCCAGCAGAAAAGTCAGAGTGAAAAATCTTGAAGTCATTCCCCCCCCCCCCCACTTCACCACTCAGACATATGGACTCATTCTGACCAGAAGACTCCCACTTACATATCAGAAAGTTATGCTATGGGAACAATGAAGAAGACAAGCTCATTGCTCATAAGAACAATTTGGACACATTTTTTTGGACACTGACATGCATAAATTTTCCCAGGTCCAATATACTGTTAATTGGTAATTAGTATTAGTATTAGGTTAGCATAGCGTGCATGAAGCCAGTGGTGTCAGTTAATATTTTGTAAACATAGAATTATTGTTTCCTTAGCCAGTATCCCCCAGATGAAATTGCCAATCACATTCAGAAAGACAAAACTAGAATGCACTCAACTGCAGACCCATGCCTTTTGCAGCCCTATAGATTCAAAACCTTGACCTTTTGACCCCAAACCCATAGTCAGAGGTCAGGGTGTCAGGGTGAACCTGTGTACCAACTTTGGTGATCCCAGCTGTCTTTGTCATTGAGATATAGTTCCTATGGCATTCTGACCTTGATCTTTGACCCCAAAAGTATAACCATAGATGTTAGTCCCAAGTTCAACCTATTTATCAAGTTTGCTGACTGTAGTCTAATTCTCTGTCGAGTTAGAGCACGGATATAGCTAGTCGGTTGGTCACTTGGCCTACTGCTCTACCCACACCACCTTATTAAATTAAATGCAGATATGTAAATAGGGATATAATAACCCAGCCACAGGAGGTGCACAAGCCAGTGCACTCCTTCTGCCGGTCCCAAGCCCGGGTAAATGTGAAGGGTTGTGTCAGGAAGGGCATCCAACAAAGTAAGAGAGGCAAGGCTGAGATGGTTTGGACATGTGCAGAGGAGGGATAGTGAATCTAGTGGACAAACGATGTTGAAGATGGAGCTAACAGGCAGGCAGAAAAGAGGAAGACCACAGAGAAGATTCGTGGATGTAGTGAAGGAGACATGGAGAGGGTTGGTGTTACAGAGGAAGATGCAAGGGATAGGGTGAGATGGAGGCAGATGATCCGCTGTAGCGACCCCTAAAGGGAGCAGCCGGAAGAAGAAGAAGAAGAAGAAGAAGAAGAAGAAGAAGAAGAAGTAGAAGATGTAAATAGGGATGTTAACACTTTGGTCAAACTAAATAAACCAGAACTAGAAAAGTTGGTATACATTACTTAGCAGCATTTACTGCATATATTTATCAACTAACAAGCTGGTCTTTATTTTCTCCTTTCAACATGTGAAATTAACTAACTGCTAAAAGCATAAAAATATGAAGCTAATTTACCTCTTAATACTGTCTATGGTTCTGACAAGCTAGTTTATACAATGAATACCTATTAAGGTTGATTAAGGTGACATGTACACAGACAGCATTTTTTTTCTCACTAGAAATGCTCTGGACCTATTTTTCAGGGCACGTCACAGCCACTCTTTAAAGAAATGGTCTCTGCCCTGTGTCCTAGCCACAGCTTGACCTGTCATTTACAGCTTGTGCTGCATTTTGCAATAAAACCCTCAACTAACTACTCTATTATCACCACAATCTGGTAAGAAAACACAAATCTCTCTAAGCCAGTGTTTTTCAACCTGTTTTGAGCCACAAAACATTTTTTACGTTAACCCCTTGCACTCCGGTCAATTTTCCTAAAAATGCCAAAAAATAACGTGCCCAAAGTAAATCGAAAGCTGTTCTTCAACCCTTTGCAGCATCTTCATGGGGTTGGTCTCATTTAAAAGAAAACACTTTGAATTTTTTGGCAAAACAGTCATAATCTCTCTAAGTGCTCCGGCCACTGAGTTACAGTCATCTAAACATAGTGAACTTGAAGAAAATAAATTTGGCCTGGGTGTTTTTTTGGACACAAATGCTTGCAAATAACACACAGCTTCAGATCCGGGCTGGAAAATGCAACAGAAATGTAGAACCAAGTGTTATCCAGCTGAGGTCCAAATTTTGTAACAATACCACAAAAAATGAATATTTTACACAGCTTTTTCCTCAGGTAGTTCCCAGGCGTTTTGGAACTGTGCCAAATTGTGCCAAATGGCACAGTTTGGAAAAACGTCTGTAACTTTTGAATGATTCAATGTAGAAGCTTCATTTTGGGCTCTAATGAAAGGTCACACTCAGGGCTGTCTGTGTGTGTGTGGGGGGGGGTTTGTCCCCCCCCCCTCGCTACAGAGGACGGCCATCGGCCATTGCTATATGATGGAATAGACTCATATGGCTATGTGGCGACCGCTGCACAGTCACCGCGCCCCCCCCCCCCCGCTACAGAAGAGGAGCGGGGGGGGGGCGTTCACGGTCCGGACACGGCGAATTAACCGTTTATTGCAGCGCACGCACTTCGTACTTCGTGCGCCGCACAGCTGTAATTTACCGATCAGTCAAAAGTCATTTTGGATTACAATTGTCAGGGATAAATAATAATTTAGCTTATAACACCTTACCTCTTCACAGCAGCAGAGTCCTGGCGAACTTCTCTTCCTCACTGTCAGATGAACGCGACGCTGGTCCGCTCGTGGTTCTGGTCTCGCAACCCGATCAAAACATAATTCCATTATTGCGGTTTTGTGCTTCCATGATTGCGGTTTTTGGCGAACAATTTTTCAAAACAAATAACAGTAGTAATTAAAAAAAGACTGGCGAAGGCATGTGTGTCACTCAGCCTCCGTCGGTCTATGACCATGGAAGAAATCATAACGTCTACTCTGCTGGAGCCAAAACAAAATAAGCACCGCCTGTGGCCGAACATGCCGATCCGCGAATGGCACTCCCTGTCACACAGGTTGCATTTGTGGATGGTCTCCGTGCTGCTGGGTCTGTTGGGTTCTTCCTGAGAGTCCTTTTTTGATCCGGTGCAGCAGCCAGTCTTCACCCAGCCTTAAAAAAAACAGCTCGCGAACTTCTCTGCTTCAATTGGCTCACTGCATTCACAGCGTTGGGAGGCGGGTCCTTCTGGCTAGGTTTTCATTCACTGGTTCTTCAAGGTTTCAGAAACCCAATTCAAGGCTCTTATTAGTCGAATGAGAGGTCAATCAGATGAACTAATCTGTTCGCGGCTGTGTCTGCAGCTTTTATTTTCAGTGCCCGCTTGGACGCCATACACCACCTACATCACAATCTCCATCAGGATCTCCATCATGTGTCCGAGACCGCACGAGAGACTTGCCCGTCCGCGGTACAACGGAGCGCAAGAGGTTAATAAAATCCTGTGACCGCTCAACAGTACCTCTGACTGTTGAGCAGTTGCATTACGGCTCAGAGCATTGGTCCACACCCTGGTACTCAACTTGCACATATGGCTCCTAGTAGTTGCGTGGGCACCACGATGGCCACACCCTGGATACTGGCCTCAACCATGTTGTGTCCATAAATCTGGTGAAGAATGAGGATGACAGAGACATATCACTGGATGCGTATTTAATGAGTAATTTAGGAACACTGTGCAGACTGCAGCCAGTGGAGTCATCCGGCCCAAGAGGAAGTCCTCATGGCGGCTGCCCCATGATATAGGGCGGTGTGATGACGCAACAGGAAGGTAGCATCAACACACCACACTTCACACTAAAACCCTTCAAAACATCCCCCCACCCCCTTTACAAGGTCCAAAACCACTCACTTAAATTGAACCCACCCTAATTTAAAACCCCCAATCACAGTCTAAACTAAAACAAGCTAAGACCTAACATATTCACACACACAAAAAAAACTAAAATGGGATCGGTGGGTGGACTACCACACGGTCTGCCTGGCACACATTCTGTCACTGGTAAAGCTAAAAGTCTTATTTCAAATAAAAAAAATTGCCATGCTCCTAAACTAAACACAGAACATTAAACAGAACTATAAACACATTAAACTGTCACAGCACAGTCACTTGTGGAAAAGGTGGGACAGGCATGGGGGTGGCCATGGGCAGCCCTGCAGCAGGCGCACCCTTAGAGGCAACAGGCCCCCGGGGCGAAGGCTGATCTTCTGAACGTTGGACCCCGGATCCCAAACCACCTCCACTGAATCCTGTCCAGCCTTGCCACCTGGAGCATCCTCTCGGACACGCCGCAGCTGGTTAGCGTGCCTCATCGAGTCATCAGACAACCGGAAGCACGCTGCTTCCAACTTCGCCACTATCTGCAGGCGTGCTCGATGTTTCGCCGGCCATCGTCTGGCCCAACTTCGCCGTAGTCGTTCATCATCCTGAACCCGAACCAAGTCCATAACCCGAAGTGGGACCTTACTCGGCCTGACGTGCTGCTGCTGAGCATGTGGTAACTCCATGCTTGTCGGTCGTGCTCCACCCTCGTCTAAAAACGTAGCAGTGGTCACTGTCGTAGCTGCAGACCCCCCACCCAACTGGGGCCAAGTACTGGAGGCGTCTGGAGCTAGCATGGTGCTGCTCGTCAGCACAGGTGTGCCCCCCCCCCAAAAAACCTAACTCCTGTCAAGCGCAGGCACTGGAACTTTCCCACACCAACACTGAGCGAAATCGGTCCAGCCTGAAAGCGAGGTTGACCGTTAGCTCCTCATCCCAAGCCACGTCCTTTCCAACCAGCGGAGCCCACGAACCCCAATGGCCACAACCAAACCATTTGTTCTCAGCACTGTCTTTAATGGCGAAACCCAGTCCGTAGAATAGGTCACACCCCTTGATGTTATCACTGTGTGCCGCCACTTGGAACGTGAAGTCAGTCATCGCTTTAGACTTGTAACGAACTGTCAGCTCCACAGTCCTGACAGTGCACAGTCTTCTACCACCATAGCCATACAACTGCACTGGGTTACTCCTAATCCTGTAGTAGGGGAAAAACTTCTTCACCATGACTCAATTCAGCATCAACCGCACTGCTGCCATGTCGAGTAACAGTGGTACCTCCACGCCATCTAACGCCACTACACAATTAGTATATCTGTTAGTACTGGGACTCACCAAGTGGATAGTTGTCAGGGGCGGGCGGGGTGATTTCTTCAGTGGGCTCCTCGGATCAGACAAACAGCACACCCTGGCATAGTGATTCAGGAGTTCACATCTACTGCATCGTTTCCTCTCGCCGGGCACTCTCTCACTTTATGGTGGTGCGTCACGGACCCACAACCCCTGCAAACGGGGTTCCCTGGGGCAGACATTCGGCTGGCAGTATTGGTTTCATAATCATTTTCATCCAAGCTACCCTCACTATCAGGATCCACAACATCAGCTGAGGTGGGCAGCTCTGGCGGCTTATGTGACTGGCACCAGTTTAGCTCCAAAGCTAGCTTGTCAGCGGCCTCCAATTGGAGCGCTAGCTCGACAGCCCTAGCTAGCGTCAAGTCATTAGGTGCCGTCAATAGCCTAGCATGCAGTCCAGCATTGCACGTGTGCTCAGCCTATTGATCATGCACCATTTCGTCTTCAGCAGCCCAAAATGACACTCGCTAGCTAGCTGCCTCAAATCAGTGACATACTGGTGGATAGGCTCACTGACACGCTGATGTACCTGGCGAAAGCAAACTCTCCAAACAGCCACGCTGTCCGGGGTGGTGAAATGGTTAGTTAGCAGCTCCAAGACATCCTCAAATGATTCTGGCACGCCGAGCGTCCATAGGACACGCTGGCCTTCAATACCTAGGTTGTAGACAAGGAGCGCACATGTCCTCACCTTATCGAGCTTCCCGAGGTCCACCTCCGCGATGTACATTTGAAAGGCCTCGAACCAACGCAGCCATGGCACCGGTGGCTCGCCCGGGAGCTTACACCTCCGTACGTTAATCCTCAGTTGCCAAATGTTATGTTCACAAACCTGGTGAAGAATGAGGCTGACAGAGACATATCACTGAACATGTGTTTAATGAGTAACTTAGGAACACTGTGCAGACTGCACCCAGCGGAGTCATCCGGCCCAAGAGGAAGTCCTCAGGGCTGCTGCCCGGTAATATAGGATGGTGTGATGACACAACAGGAAGGTGGCGTCATCACACCACACTTCACATTAAAACCCTTCATAACAGACCAGCTTGCTAAACTATGTATGGGTAGCTGGGTAGCTGGGGGCAGTAGCGCCCAGGGAGGGGAATGTCTTTCCCTGGAGTAGGATAACTACTCCACTGTGGCTGAAGAGACAGCAGCAGGTCTCGGATGTGATTTCCTGGCAGGTGGCAACAAACCGACAATCTGGTGGGTACACATGAGGCATGGCATATGACTGCAATTTTGGCAACACCGGCATGGCTTACAGGCTTCAATTAGTGAAGTTCTGTGGGAACGGAAAGCAATGGCAAACTACTTTTTCTATTTATACCAAGACTCGATTATGGCAAGTTTTGAAAACGACACAACTGTTCAAGGGCAGGAAGGTGAGACACCCAGGCCAGATGACTCTTTCGATGCTACTGGGGAAGAATCTGATGACGCACCTAGTACCTTTGCTGTGAATGACGAGAATGTTTCAAACGTGTCTGGGAGGGCATTATCTGAAGGTACCAATGGGGAAAGGCACAACATCAGATCAAGAAACATCATCAAAATTGGCATATGGAACATATGAAGTCTTTACAGAGAAAAGCTTCAGAATGTCATCAATGAAGCAGAAAGAACTAAAATCAGAATCTTATGAATTTGTGAACATACGTAGATGGGTAAACTCAGGTCACTTCCATCCAGAATCAGGAGGAGTGTTCATTTTCTCTGGCAAAGACAAACCAGGACAAGGCAGAGTCGGTGTCTACTTGTCCAAACACGTTAAAACATCGATGATCTGTTATGAACCGGTAAATGACAGAATTTTGGTGGTGAAAATCAGAGCAAACCCAGTTAACATAACTGTTGTTCAAGTGTATGCTCCAACATCACAGGCGGAGGAAGAAGTTTGAGAAGTTTTACTCAGCATTGGAAACAACTATTGCTAGAATCCCACGAATAGAAATTGTAATATTAATGCGTGATTTCAACACGAAAGTTGGATCAACAAGACTTTCAAACAACAAAAAAGGCAATTTCGGACTGGGCGATCAAACACAGATTTTACATCACAAACATGGCATTTCAACAGCCTAATTAAAGACGGTATACAGTACGTGGACATCACCGGACAGTTCCACAAGAAATCAAATTGATTACTTCTTGATAAGCAAGAGGTGGAAAACACCAATCTTGGATGCAAAAACACTACCAGGGGCAGATTGCAAATCTGATCATGAGTTACTGACATGACATGCAAGATAATGCTGAGAATCCGAAAAGGTCTGAAAATTGTAAAACCAGTCAGATTTGATGTTGAATACATACCAGAAGAATATACAGTCGACATCAGAAACTGCTTTGAGGCACTTATGCCACTGGAAGAAGAAATGGATGTGGAAACACTGTGGAACAAAATAAAAGTCGCAACAAAAGAAGCAGCACAATTGCACGTTCTCAAGAAGCAACATCGGAAGAAGCCCTGGACTGCTCATCAGACTCTACAATTAGTGGAAGAACGACGGCAGTGAAAGGACACAATTGTGATAAATACAAGCAGAAATGTAAAGAAGTGAAACAGGCCTGACGAGAAGATAGAACAAAATATTTGCACGAAAGCTGTAGCAAAGTAGATTCATGCTTCAGAGTTGTTAACAGTAGATGGATGTTTACAGAGATCAAAACAATGACTAGAAAATTCTCACCCAGATTCAATACAATAAAGGCGCTTTTCCACTAGCCCCGATTAGAAAACCCGACTCGACTCACTTCGATTCGGTTCTGCCTCGGTTGCTTTTCGACATTACTGCTGGCACACCTGCGGTGGGTGGGATTTCTTGAACAGTGAGGCGGCGCCACACTCTCGTGACGTGAAACACGCGACCGAATCCTCCACAACAAAGAAAATGGCTGATGATGAGGAGAGAAGGAAGGAGGAAGGAGAGAGGAATGACTGTGACATGAAACTGGTGAAATCTATGGTGCTGACTTGTTGTGCTCTGCACAATCTGTGTGAGAGTCATGGAGAGACGTATGACACTACATTGGATGATGCAGTAGATGAACCAGTGGTGGCAGCGACCCAGGGAGCAGAGGAGCAGGGTGCCGATATACAAGGTGCTGTGATGCAGTACTTGTCTAGCAATAGGTAGAAATGTAATTTCGTCCACATTTATGTGCATACATATTTCAAAAATGTTTTTTGTAAATAAAATGTTGTGCATGTTCCACCTACCTGTCCTCTGTTGTTCATAACGCTTATCTGTTAAGGTACGGGTAATTACATACCTGTCAAGGCATACCTCATGCCTCCATTATTGGGGGGGCTTTCACACCTGTACTGACCTCATGCCTCCCTTATTGGGGGGGGCTTTCACACCTGTACTAAGTACTTAAAAACTGTATTTATCGGCAGATGAAAGAAAACTGAAGCAAAACTAAACAAACAGCAACTGCAACATGAACTATTTCAAACATATTTATTCAAATGTACACTTATATGGACACAATCTTGAGCCATAACTTTTTGGTAATGTGAAAATAATAAGCCAAGTAGCACAAAAAAAAACAAAATAAAAAATAAATAAATAAAAAATAAATGATATTAATAATAAATAAAGTAAAATAAATAAATCAAAAAATATTTTTCAAATTTACATTAGCACAAGGTAGATTGCTTAATTTGAAAGTACACAATAAGAATTATTCTGAATATAGTTCTTAATTGTCAGCTAGATACTGTATATACACTTGGAATTAAAGAGTTTTTAATTGTCAGCTTTGTTACACTAATGCACTTGGATGAACTTGAAACAAGAAAATGTTCACTGATGCTGCTTGTTATAGTTCCAAGTAGCAGCCTTTGCTGACTCTAGCATTTCTGAAGTGGCAGATCAGATCAGGTGGCAGATCAGAAGTGATCTGCCACCAATGGGGGTAGATTGTGCTCTGCCACAAAATGACAAACCATCACTTCTGCTAGTGATGCATTGGATTTGGAAGGCGTCGGTTCTCTCTCTGGCTGAAAATGTTCATCCATCCATCGATACGTTTTCGATTTGGCTACACAGTTTTTGTGGCCCTGTGTAGCGAAGTGCGACTTCAGGTCGAAAATCCCCGATGCAGTCACTTTTATGCTCTTCCTACATGGAACACAGAAGGAGTGTGTAGGGCCCTCTGGAGAAGCCTTTATCCATCCAACGATTCCTTTCTGTTCCGGAGCCGCAGGACAACAGAATGTGCGAGGCCATCAGCATAATGATCAGTCCACACTTCTCACTGTTGTGATAATTGCTCACGCTGAGTGCTCTGCCAGCCCCGTATGCTGTGGGGGTCACACACACGACGTGTTCCTCCACACTCTCAATAATTTTTTTTCCCGTATATTTTTCTTTTTGGCGTACAGAAATGGCAATACGCCCGTATTTGCTAAAATTGCATTTTCCCCCTATTAAAATACGGCGAAACCGTATCACTTGACAGGTATGTAATTACATGCAGAAACACCGCACAGGCCATCTTCAAAAAAATCCAGCTCGATAAGCCACTTTTGCTTAGGTGGAAATGCAAATTGAACTATAAATCATGTGCTGATACATATCATATTCCCATGTAAAGGTCTCCCACTTTTACTTACAAATTGATTTTTAATTTTTGGAAAAAGGGAATATAAATTTTGCACTTGTTGGTAACAACAGTTGTGTGCAACAAAAACACAGTTGTGTATCTTTGTCCAATTTGTCTACTGTTATTAGTGCCAAATTTTTGCTAGATTCCTTCTTAATTTATTAAATTTTGACTGGTGATGCAACATTCAATTTACATGTACTTACCTTTATCAGTGTCTACTGTACAAGTTAAAGTACACCTGTACAACTGCTTACAACATAAAAAATGTACCCGTTCGAGAGAAATGGATTCAGCATTGCAAATTTGTTTAAAATAAAAAAAAAACCTACCAAGACATTACGTTTCGTTGTGTTGTTAAAAATTAAATTACCATTAGAAGGCTATACACCTGACCTGATGAACAGCAGCATGTGGAGTGAACAGAGAATGGAATGTGTATGTAATTATTGGCTTTTCTCATACGGTGTCATAACAGATAAACCAGACTTTTGATGCAAACAATACAATTTTATTCCAGAAGCAAAATTTACAAACAAAAAAACAGACTGGGCATGGGGAGACATGGTTAGACACGCCGACTGCTAAATGCGTCCACAAGCCTGCCAAATAGGGTCAGGAAATCTCTGTTGAATGATGACATCTCTGCGAGCTCTTCCCTTCGTAACACAGCGTCCTGCTCCAGGGCTTCACGCGCATCTGCCCGCACATCTGCGGCCACCTGTCGCAAATGCTGCATGTACTCCTGATGGTGTTTTTGCCGCTGGTCATGTTGCCGTTCCAAGAGCCACATCTCCTCGTCATGTATGTTGACCATCGCTGATGTAAGGTCAGCAATGGAGTTGCTCCTTTTCCTCTTGGCTACATTGAAAGACAGAAAGGCATGGTTGTTAAAGCTGGAGCACTACATATATTATGGAATTACACTGGTGAAAGTCTGTGGTGGAATGTCACTATTATATTATGCTTCATTGCTGTATATAAGCTGAACTGTCATGTTGCTGCCCCTCAGTGGAGCGGATTTTGCAACACACAGGGTGCTGTCTTCGGCTGCAGCCCCCCTGCAAAACTAAAAAGGATTAAGATTAAGAATATGGATGGATGGATGGGTAATGTTTAAAATAGTTGCTTGTAGTGTGGCCGCAGAAATCTGAATGGGTTAATACAGTCAGCTGACGCGAAGCATTTCAATGAAGCATGTTGATTTCAATGGCAGTTCATGAGCTTTATTTGTTTTTCTAAAACAGGAGTTACAACAGCACTTCAATCACCACACCTAAAAATGGGACCGGGTTGTGGAACACCGATAATAAGTGAAGACCAAAGAATAACCTTTTTGTACATTTAAAATGACATTTTCAGTTAATTAATATGCAGCTACAGGAAATTGCATTAATCAGTTTGGTACATAACTTGTTAGGCTCCAGCCCCCCCGGGACCCGTAAAGGATTAAGCAGTAGAAGATGGATGGATGGATGGATGGATTTTCGACCCTGGTTTCCGCTGGACCTGTTTCAACAAAAAAAAAAAATTGTGGTTATTGTGCCTTACCGGCACTTGAACGTGATCCAGATGGAGCTGGTGATGTGGCTGACATCGGAGTCGATCCAGCTGGCGCTCCGCCAGACGCAGAGGCAGAGGCAGAGGCAGATGCAGGAGAGTCCGGTGTGTCCATGTCCACTGAGGTGGACCCCTGTGATATGAACTGCGATTCTAGAAAGAAAATGCACGCAATTTAAAACTTAACACCAAAGTGCAACATGTACACAACACTCTAAAGTTTTTAACCGGAATACAATAAGCGTAATTCAGCGTTTTGTTCGCGCTAATACTTAACACAAAGCAAGCGTGAATCTGCAGTTGGCTGCAAAACAATAGGCAAGCCTCAGTAACAACCATTACCCACAATCTAACAACCTTCCTATTTCTTAAAAACAGTTTATTTATTTAGCGAATGCAAAGTCCTTAAGCCAAGCAGTTGCCTCCTGGTTTGCTGTATGGAGGGTGTGTAATCCTCCTTCCAGTCTTTGGAGCGGGCAAGCCTCTATGATGTGTTCCATTGTTTGCTCCTCTCCACATGCGCACAGAGGGCTAGGGCTACTGCCCCATCTGTAAAGGCTGGCCAAGCAGGGGCCAGCAGTGAGCAAAAACAGTGAGCTTGGCACAGAAAGGATAAATTGGCGAAAAGACGCGCAATATCAAAACAACACTCACCATCCACGGTTTCCAAGGCCGTGTCAAGTCCAATGTCTCTCAGCGAACCACTTCCACTCCTTCCGATCCGCTCCACTTCGAGCATTGTGGTCCTTCACTGCTTGGTAATCGCTTTTCAGCTTTTTCAGCTTCTCCCAACACTGTTTGCCAGTACGGATGTGCCCTTGGGAACCCATCTGCTCGGACACCTGCTGGTATATTTTTTCATTTCGAGTAGATCCGTCCAACTCGCGCTGGATGCGATCGTCGGCTAATATAGAAAGAAAATTGCGCACCTCCTCGTTTGACCAGGGGATAGCCTTACGAGAAGACATCTTCAGAGTGTGAAAATACTGTATTAAAGGGGCGCACTGTGTTCACTGGCTGAACAACTACAAATGGCGGTGGTGTAGTAGATTCAGCAGAAAAAGTCGCTTTCGTGACGTTACGACCTGACCAATCAGCGGCGACCGGTCTGTTAAAGTCACATCACAGCCATACTCAGCCCTACTCAGCTCGGTTAGACCCTGCCCTGGATCAGGTACTAAAATAGCGCCTGCTAACCGGTGCTGGGGCTAATGGAAAATGCTCAAACGCGGGCTGAGTGGTGCAGTGTAGGGCTAAGCGAGGCTAGTGGAAAAGCCCCTTAAAAGACAAGAACGGTACAGTTCTGACCAACTCATCAGATATCCTAGCAAGATGGAAAGAATGTTGTGAAAGCATGTACAGAGATATCGGAGTTCAAAGAGATGACATCACACATTCTAATGAAGTCCAAACAGGGGATGACATCACTGAGCTGACGGTAGAAGTAACAAATGCAATGAAGAGTCTAGCAAACGGGAAATCTCCTGGATATGACGACATACTTGCTGAGCTTCTGAAAGTTTCCGAAGAAGAAGGAATCAAACTGTTCCACAAACTCATCATAGCAGTCTGTTGTGGGCGACCATGACTGTTTCATTTAGGTCTGGTCAGATTCCTCCACACAGCTCTGTCCTTAGCCTTCTGCTGCCAGGAATTCCTGTCTATATCCAACTTCTTCAAGTTTCTTTTTACAGTGTCTTTAAATATGAGCCTTGGTCTACCCTGATTGCGTTTGCCCTCGCATAACTGTGAGTAGAGTAACTGCTGAGGGAGACGCTTGTGGTCCATCCTCTCAACATGTCTGAGCCATCTCAGGTTCATCTGTATTAGCATGTCCTCCATTGATGGTAGACCAGCTCATTTCAACACTTCTATGTTGGTTATCTTGTCTTTCCATGAAATGTTCATTATGGCTCGAAGGTGTCTCATCATGTACGCATGGAGTTTCTTTACCTGCACTCTGTAGACAGTCCAAGTTTCAGCACAATACAATAGAGTAGCCAGTACTGTCGCTCTGTACACTGCATTTCACACAGATAGACACATGTCGGTTGTTCCACAGTCTCTCCCTCAAGTTTCCAAACACAGCGCTCGCTCTTCCCATTCTGAGAGATAGTTCATCCTCCAGCCTAGCATTCTCTGAAACAGTACTCCCGAGATACTTGAAGGTCTTGCACTTGACTAGTGGCTCTGTACCAGTGCTGATCTCTTCTGGTAGTGATGTTGATAACTGGAACTTCGGTGGTTGATAAAGGCACTCTGTTTTCTTGATGTTGATTTGGAGGCTGAATTGGCTAGCTGGTCTTGCAAATTTCTCCACTAAAGATTGCATATCTTCTACACTGTGTGCAACTAGAGCACTATCGTCGGCAAAGAGCATTTCTCTTACTACCTTTATCGATGTCTTACTCTTGGCTTTAAACTGTGCCACATTGAACAAGTCTGCTTCTTTCCTTGTTTGAATGTATACTCCTTCTGAAGTGTCTTTGAAGGCTACCTCAAGCATGGCTGCCAGATATAGCGAGAAGAGTGTAGGCGCCAGCACACACCCTTGTTTCACCCCATTGCTTACTGAAAAGTCTTTAGATACTGAACCACTTATTGCCACATTTGCTTGCATACCTGTATGGAGTGCCTCAATCAGGTTGGCAAACTTCTCTGTACAGCCATATTTCTTGAGTACCTCCCAAAGTCCTTGTCGCAAAACAGTATCGAAGGCTTTACTGAAGTCTATGAAGACTACATAAAGCGGCATGTTCTGTTCAATACACTTTTCTTGAACCTGTTTCAAGCAGAAAATCATGTCCATTGTGCTTCTTCCACTTCTAAAGCCACACTGGGTTTCCGGTAGTACATTCTGCAAGATGTGTTCATTGAGTCTGTTCAGTAGTACACGTGAGAGAATCTTACCAACAGTGGCTAGCAGTGATATACCTCGATAATTTCCACAATCTTTCCTGTCACCTTTCTTGAACAAAGGCACAATACTTGCATCCTTCCAGTCTTGAGGTACTTTCTGAGCATCCCATATCTCTTGGATGAGCTCATGCAGGCAGTTGCTCAGCTGAACACTACCAAATTTCCACACTTCTGCTGGAATTCCACTCCTTCCTGGAGCTCCACCATCCTGTGTTGTCCTGATAGCTGCCATTAGTTCATCAAAATTTGGTGGTTCATCCAGACTTGATACAGCTGGTCGCTGCACTAGAGCTTCTTTAGCCTCTTCAGGGAGATCTCCAGGGTTGTTTAGTACTTGGTCAAAATGGTCTGCAAATCTGTCCAGGATCTTGTCTTTCTCCTGCAAAACCGTTTCACCATCCATAGCCTTTAGTTGGATCAATCCTCTTGGTATAGGGCCGTAGATTTCTCTCAAACTTGTGAAGAATGTTTTCATGTCCTTCCTGTCTGCTGCAGTTTGAAGTTCCTCCACTTTTTCATCCCACCAGTTGGACTTCATCTCTCTGGTGTACTTCTGTAGCTCACTCTGAGCCTTTGAGTATTTCTTCTTCTTCGACCTTGTGTTACACTGTAGGTTTTCCTGCCTAGCTGTATTCCTCGCTTCTAGTAGTTTCTTCAGGTGTTTATCATGCTCATCAAACCAATCTTGATGTTTCCTCTCAGGGTGGCCTAATACATCACTCGCAGTCTGATACACCATATCCTTCAGTGTTGCCCATTTCTCTTCTATGTCATTCTCTGAGTTGTTGCTGTCCCACTCTTTCAAGTTTTCATCCATTTCCTGTGTAAGTTCTTCCTGCTTCTTTTGGCCTTTCAGTGCACTAATGTTTAGCTTCCGTGATGGCTTTGCACCCGTCCTGCAGTGCTGTTTTCATCTCCAAATCCTTAATCTAGATCTCAGCATAACATGATCACTACCACAGTCCATGCCTCTCATTGCTCTGGTGTCCAATACATCCCTTATGTCTCTCTGCCTGACTATGATGGAGTCTAATAAGTGCCAGTGCTTGGATCCTGGGTGCATCCACGTCTTCTTGTGTGTGTGTCCTTGTGCTTAAATAGAGTGTTGGTTATCACAAGGTTGTACTCTGAACATAGTGCAAGTAGAAGTTCTCCATTAGCATTGCACTTGCCTACTCCATGACTGCCTAGCACTCCTTTCCATTTCTCAGTGTCCAACTCTGGCATTAAAATCTCCAACGAGTATCAGCCTGTCATCAGTCGGTACACGCCTGATAGTCTCACGTAAATCACTGTAGAACTCTTCCTTCACCTCCTCTGTGTTGGTCATTGTTGGGGCATATACACTGATGAGTGTGGCATACATCTTCCGCTGTAGTGGGAGCTGCATAGTCATTATCCTGTTGTTGATTGGCACTGGTTCCTCATCAAGTATTGCTGCTATCTCCTTTCTAACTGCAAAGCCACTCCTGTTTCTCTCCTTTCTTGAGTTGATCTCCCACTCCAAAAGAAGATGTACCCATGGTCTCCCAAGCTGTCATATCCAGGCAATCTTGTTTCATTAAGTGCAGCTATGTCTACATTGTACCTGTTCATTTCCAGGGCCACAAGCGTGGTCTGTCTTTCTGGGCACTGTGATGTTGTTCTGTCCAACAGAGTGTGTACATTCCATTCTGCTACGCACGAGGCTGCTGTTTTCCTCTTCTTTTGTCTTCCTGCTCCTAGCTTACTTTTCGCTGCCTGTCGGAGTGTGAACAGATCAGGTCAGGTGAAATGGTCCACAAACCAATTGTTAAAATATGGAGATTGAGATCATGGCCAACAGGTTGGACACAAACCATTTTCATACCACTAACAAAGAAAAGGGATCTACAGTTCTGCAGTAATTATAAAATGATTTCTTTGATCACATATGCCAGTAAGATAATGCTGAAGATCTTGATCAGGAGAATGGAACAGAAGTCAGAAGAAGAAATCAGTCAAACACAGGCCAGGTTCCAAAGAAGAATAGGAACCAGAGAACAGATTTTCAGTATCAGATTCCTTATGGAAAAGTGTTGCGAATTCAACCAAGAAGCCTATTTCTGCTTTGTGGACTATTCCAAAGCATTTGATTATGTCAAATGTCCTGTGGCAAATGCTACGAGAAATGGGCTTCCCACAAAAAAACGATTAACCTTCTGGCTAGCCTGTACCAATTGCAAGAAAGCACTGTACGTCTGGATCTTCCAACATCTGACTGGTTTCCAATTACAAAAGGAGTATGACAAGGTTGTCCTGCATCACCGATACTATTCAACATATATCCAGAGAACATCTGGCATGAAGTAGAAGAAAATGCCGAACAGAACGACAATGACTTTAAGGGTCTGAAAATTGGTGGTCAAACCATTATAGAACTGAGATATGCTGATGACGTCCTCCAAATGTCCAATATGTCGGAGGGCTTGATTTGTATGCAGCAATACAATAAAGATTGCACTGAACATCACAGACTTTTTATAAACACCAAGAAGACCAAAGTAATGAAATCAGACAAGGCAACACAAGAGTTGAATATCCACCTGAACGGAGACAAACTGGAAGAAGTAGACAAGTTTGAATATCTGGGCGCTTTGGTGAGAAAAGATGGAACCATATCTCAAGAAATTAAAAGGTGAACAGCAATTGCGTTGAATAAACTTCACAGTGTGCAATCATTGTGGAAAGATTTTGACAAGAGTATGAAACTGCACGTAGTACACTCCTGTATTTTTTCTGTTGGCCACCTATGGCTCCGGAAGCTGGACAATCAAAAAATCTGATGAGAGGTGAATAACAGCTTTTGAGAACAAATGCTACAGAAGAATTTTGCGTGTACCATGGACTGTCTGTCATGTGCAGGTGAGCGCTCGCCCCTCCCTTCCTGTTGAACTTTCCCCTGGTACCGCAGGCAATCAGCTCACCTGTGGGATTCGACACACCTGTCGCCTCTTCCCTGCCAGAGCTTAAATAGACCATCTCTTTAATACCTCGGCGCTGGCTGCTCCCGCTACTAAATGTTGGTGTTTTTGGAGGGAGAAATATTCACTCAAATTTCCGCTCCTTTTTCTCTTTCAGGTTGCTGCCATCGGTGCAGTGTGCTCCTGGGGATTGTTGTGCGCTCACCTGCTCCGTCATCCTCTCTTTGCCTCAGCTTCCTCACTCCACCCGGTCACACCACACTCAACTAACCCCCCGACCAGCTTCATTCCACTGGTTCGTCTAATATTATTGGTGCTCTGTCAGGTTTTCTTCTCGGTTCATGTAAGTAGCCAATTAGACTTTCCCACACTACCACTTCCCTGCTTTCAGTAATTTCTCTTGTCCTCCCCACAGGCTGCGTCTCCCTCTGGCGAGTGACGATTTCTCTACTAGAGCGTCTTGTTTAAATTTCTCAATAAACTGTTTAAACTTACTTCTCTGTGTTTGAGTGTATCTCTGGTGTTGCTCCTTGCATGTGAGCTGTCCCTTCTATCTAACATGACACTGCCAGAAGAACCACTGAATCCATCCGAGAAGAACTGGGTGTTGAGGGCAACTGGCTGATGAACGACATAATGAGACTTAAGCTGAAATGTGATTCGGAGCACTGCCCAGCATCCATCGCAAACCAATACATAAGATCATCACATTGAGCAGCAAAATAATCGGACAGGAACAGGAATAAATCCCTATTATTTACAAAAGAAGGACTAAAATAAAAAGAACACAAATAGCTTCAGACTCCACTCACACACTCCACAGCCAATACACTCTTTTACCTTCAGGCCACAGATACAGATCACTCACCTTCAAGACCAATAGAGCAATGTTGAGCTTTGTACCAACTTCCATTAGATTCATGAACAGCTGACTCACTCACTCATTCATTTTCATATTTCTATTACTATTTTTAATCCTTTCAATACATAGTTTTATCCCATCTATTGTATGTTTTTATATTCTATGTATGTTTTTATGTCATATGGCTTGTGTGTGTATTTAGCTGCATTTTTGTGTATGTGAATGAGATGTCCCCCACATCTCAGGACCGATGATCAGTCCTCTAGATCTAGAGGTCGATCTAGAGGACGCCCAAGGAGACGGTGGGATGACTGCATCAGGGAGCGGCTGGGGATAACAACAACACAAGCGGGATGATTGGCTGTGGACAGGAGTTTTCAAGCTGCCATAGCTGCTGCTAACTCCTGATCTGGAGATGTTAAAGAAAATCATGTGGCACTCCACCAAGCCAAAAATGTTACAAAATGACACATTGTAACCTATTACAGTATACGTAATGACAATTTAGCCTTGCAATTTGTTTATACTCAGTTTAAAACTGGGCCTTTTTAGTCATGTCTTTACAAAGTTTACCGTTAGGATGACATCATCCAACACAGGAGCTAAGTCTGCTGGTAAAGTCTGGGCAATGAAAGCTTTGTGATGCAAAAAACCAGTAAGTAACAATAACATTTGGGTGTCTTTATTTCACTCTGCTAATGAAACTTTTGGTGTGCCCGACCATGGCGGCTGCTCCATCAGTACAGATACTCGTGCAGTTTGTTACATCTGGAAATAAGGAGGAGGCGAGGTGCCAGTTCACAACATTTATCTAACAATAAGAGTAACAGGAGGGTCTCCACTCAGGTTGGAGGTCCACAGCAAAGAGGCTGAATGTCTCCCGCTGCGGCCTCTTATACCCCGAGTGATGCCCCACCTCCTGGGTGTGGCGTCACCCCCCCTACACCCAAGGCACCGCCATAATGGTATACCCAGGAATAATGTATAATATATACACTATGCAACACAGTTTTCCCACTGAAGTCCTCCTTACTCAAGTTATTCTGAGGTGACGCAAACAATTTCCTCTCCTGATGATTTTTTGGGCAATTCTTTGCAAAATAGGAATTTTCTCTAATGGCATCTCTATCCACAAACGCACATTGGCCAAGAGTTGTACATCTCCACTTATGTCTGTAGATTCACCAAGTTGCAACGCAAATTTCCCACTGACGCATATCTTTTCTAAGAAAATTTTTGAATATTTGGAAACATGTCATTAATACCTCTGGCTATTTATTATTATCTAACAGAAAGACTTTACTTCTTTAACTGCATCTGGGCAGAGCATCTCATTCACAATAGCTTTGAAGGCAGGTGGTATTAATGTCTCTGCCACAGTGTGTGGCATTTTTGATTTGGCTATGAGTTTGGCTACAAAGTACCTAGCTTTGAGAATGCTCTCAGACACCTTTCTCATTAAAGTTACTTGTTTCTCCCTGTGCCCACAATGATGAACAAAATAGTCCATGTTCTTATTTTGAAGTGACGGGAATTTCATTTGGAAATAGCGTTTAACATTGCTTGGGTCATGGCACTGTTGGACAGCTTTTCTATGCATGCCAAGTATAATGGAGTTGGTGCAGTTGGATCCCCAGTAAAAGTAAATCAAAACAAAAGATAGCTTTCACTGTACTGCCTTGAGCTCACCATCATAGTTTTCTTTTGACCACCACTCGGCCTTTTTATCCAGGGCCCAGTTCAGAGTTTGAGTCCTTCCTCTTCAGATATTTATCCAACACTGTTTCCATCTTGTCACCACCACCTCTCTTAAGTTCATTAACCAAATAAAATCCTCCATAAAATATGTGAAGGAGAAGAAGGAGAAGATCATTATTGAGATTGTCCCCTCCAATATACAACTAAGACAATTACAATTATTATTGAGGGTAGCAACAACACTTTGATCAAATGTGAAATGTACTGTCTGGGTACACATATCCTGCCAGGTAATTTAACAAACAGTAATGCTGTTGATACCATCTAGCTGCAATGCTCCTGCACTGTGTATATAACTGTATACATATATGTATATTTATTTACTGCTTTGGCTAACCAGTTCTTATCTTATTATCTTATTATCTTATTTCTTTATCTACTATTGCTCTGAGTGATGCTATCCCTGAGATGCTGCAATCCTGAAATTTCCCCATTGTGGGACTAATAAAGGTTTTTCTTATCTTATCTTATCTTATCTTATCTTATCTTATCTTATTGCATTCATACAGCCACACTGAAATGGAAGAGCCACTATTTCAGGCACAGACAACAACAGCAAATTAGTTGCAATTTTTTGGACTAATTAAGTGAAAGTTGACAATTTGTAGCAGCCCAGCTGACATCTCTCACAGCGCATTGGTGTGACTCTGCACAGTGGTTGAAAATCACTGGTCTAAGCCATCAACTGCATCAAGTTTTTAATTAGCCCCACCAAACTGTATAGCTTTCTCTTGCAAATTAGTTTTGCAATTTGTTTTTTTCTTGTAAATTTGCAAGTTTTGAAATTTCTGACTATTTGTTGAGCAGTTGATACATTTAATAGTAAGTAAGCACTGAAGCCATGCTTTTTTTAACCATGTGAATATATCTTTTTAAGTAGCCTGTCTTACTCTTGAAAATTAACAATCATTGTCAAACTGCTAAAGAATAAAACTGAATGCAGTTTGCAGTGGATCAGAAGATTGACTCTGCTAGAAATTTCTGTTAAAATCCTCCTCCTTCCTACAGTGGTTCATGCAGCATGTTTGAACAGCACCACGGGGTTGAGTTGGATAACTTCCAAATAAAAGGGAAGCAGTAGCAGCACTAAAGAGACAGCTCTGACTGTACATGAGATCTAGCGCTACATGATTATTTTTATGTTGTGACTTCTGTATCTACTCCCTCTAAGACTAACCTATAATTCTTCAAAGTTAATGAAAATGTGTTTTGATGTAATGTATTGTGGTGACACAAAGGAGATGACACTCCACCCAGTACTTCGGGGTGTTGGGGGGCCAGCCAAGGGCACCAGAGCGCTGGGTGGGGTATGAAGTAAATAAAGATGTGCCTTTCACTCCCGCCATGCCAGGCTCACACCTGTGGATGCAGGTGCGCAAATGTATTGTATTAATTTTAATGTGTATGTTGATGTGTGTTCACGCTTCGTAACTGGTATGTTAATGTGTTTACCCTGAGTGCCAGAGGTGAGGAGAAAATGTATAAAGAAGTTCACTTTGGCACTCAGAGTTACAGTAGTCTGTTCTGTGTTGGAGGAGAAATAAACCTGCCTGTCGTCAGCTGGTGTCTCGTCAGCTTTCATCCTCCACATTGGTGACCCTGACGTGATATGGAAAACGGACCGAGCACCACCACGGAGACACTCCCGCTGGAGTCTCCCACCGCCACATGTGCCATTGCAGTCAGACTCTCAGACTTTTGGCTTCACGACCCAACCGCTTGGTTTATTCATGTGGAAGCCCAGTTTGCCCTCCAGGGAGTCGTGGCAGACGACACAAAGTACCACCATGTGCTGGCATCACTGGACGTGCACGCCATGCAGCGCACCACGAGTCTACTCCAAGCCCCGTCAGCCCAAGGAAAATACGGCACTCTCAAGCGATTGCTGCTGTGCCGTTATACCCTTTCAGATGCAGAGAGGGCAGAAAAGCTCCTCACCCGCTCGGAGCTGGGAGACAGATCGGCTGTGGACCCGATGGAGAGCATGCTTGCGTTGATGGGCACAGATGACGGATCTTTCCTTTTCACCCACCTCTTCCTCAGAAACCTAGTGGCTTCTGCGAGAGTGATTCTTGCTAACTCACTGCTGCTAGTGGCCAGGGACTACCGCGCGCTGGCAGAGGAGGCAGATCACATCATCCTGGAAAACAAGGCTTTCAGCATTCAGGAAGTGAGACCGGGATCTCCGGCGGAGCCCAACGAGGTCAAGGAGCCAATGGTGGTGGATACGCAGAGAAACAGGACCAATTGATTGAGGGACGCTGTGTAGACGGCTGCCTTTCCAGTAGCTGGGTATTTAGCTCCTTTTTAACCTCTTTTAACCTCGTTTTCCCACTTTTTTACTCTTCTTGCGAAGAGATTGTGTGTCTAGATATCCTATGGATACTTATAACTTTGAAATGCAACCAAGAGCCAGTTTCTTCACTTATTCACGGGAGGAACTGCTGGCTCTGCGAATAAAGGGACGAGCCGGGATACGACAGTGGTCGTATCCCAGGGTCGACCACGGGGTCGACCACGGGGCTGCAAGGCCGGGGCTAAGCTAAAGGCTAAGCTAGCGAAAAAACGGAGGTGCTTCAAACCGTCGATTCCCTCCGTCATCATGGGCAATGTGAACTCATTGCTGAACAAAATCGATGAGTTGTCTGCATTGAACAACCAGCGGATTTACCGGGAGAGCAGCTTGTTCATTTTTACGGAGACATGGCTGAACCACCTAGTACCGGATGCTAACGTGGACCTGTTAGGATTCACTGCTGTGAGAGCCGACAGAGACACTAAGGCTAGCGGGGAAAGAAAGGGTGGGGGACTCATCATGTATGTTAACAATCGCTGGTGTAACCCAGGACATATCTCCATAAAGACAGTCTCGTGTTGCCGGGATCTCGAGCTGCTAGCTGTTAGCCTGCGGCCATATTATTTGCCGAGAGAGTTCAGTCACGTGATCACCGTCTGTGTTTACATCCCTCCGAGAGCGGACACAGCCACTGCCTGTGAAAAAATCCATTCAGTCACAGCAAGGCTACAGACACAGCACCCTGAGGCACTCATGATCATCTCTGGGGACTTTAACCATGTAACCTTGGATGCTACTTTGGCTGTTTTTAATCAAGTTGTAGACTGTCCGACTAGAAACAACAGGACAATTGATCTGCTGTATGTTAATGTACGGGATGCATACAGAGCGACCCCCCTTCCCCCACTAGGGAAGTCTGATCACAACCTGGTTTATCTACAGCCACTGTATATTCCCCTGGTCCAAAAGCAACCTGTGACAACTCAATCAGTCAGGAGATGGTCCCCTGAGAAGGAAAGTGCCTTGAGAGACTGTTTTAACACCACAGCCTGGGATGTGCTGATGGACCCACATGGTGAGGACATAGAGGGGCTGACACACTGTTTGACGGATTACCTGAACTTTTATACAGATGTGGTCTTCCCTGTCAAGACTGTCCGTTGCTACCCTAATAACAAGCCATGGGTAACACGGGAAGTCAAAATGGTCCTCAACAAGAAGAAGGCTGCTTTTAGGAGCAGAGACAGGGAGGCCATGAAGGCAGCACAGCAGGAGGTGAAATACTGTGTGAAGGAAGCCAAGGACAGCTATAGGAGAAAGGTGGAGCAGAAGCTGAGGGAAAACAACATGAGGGAGGTCTGGGAAGGTGTGAGGACCATCACAGGTCTCAACACAAAGACCAGAGTTGTTGAGGGGACAATAGAGAGGGCAAATGAACTGAACGATTTTTTCAACAGGTTCAACCAGCCTTTGCCCTTGCCCCTCCCACCCCCGCCCTCATTACAGCTACGCCCCCATCCCCTCCACACACCTCCCTCCAAATATTGCAACCCCCCCCTCCTCCTCTACATCAGTACGACCCTTGCCATTTATTACCACAGAACAGGTCAGAGGGCAGCTGAGGAAGCTCCGACTCAGGAAAGCTGCAGGCCCGGACAAAGTGTGTCCAAGAGTATTGAAGACCTGCGCTGCAGAACAGGGGGAACCAATACAACAGATCTTCAACCTCAGCCTGCAGATTGGGAGAGTGCCTACTCTTTGGAAGACATCCCGCATCGTTCCAGTTCCGAAAAAGAACCGGCCCAGCGAGCTGAATGACTACCGACCAGTGGCACTCACCTCACATCTGATGAAGACGTTGGAGCGGCTCTTCCTCAGCCTCCTCAGACCCCAGGTGCAACACGCCCAGGACCGCCTGCAGTTTGCGCACCAACCAGGTGTTGGTGTGGAGGATGCCATCCTCTACCTGCTTCATCGAGCCCACTCCCATCTGGATAAGGGAAGTGGCACAGTGAGGATCCTTTTTTTTAGATTTCTCCAGTGCCTTCAATACCATTCGGCCCCCCTTGCTTTGGGATAAATTAAGCAAAATGGGAGTGGACTCCCACCTGGTGGACTGGATCTCCGACTACCTCACTGGCAGACCACAATATGTCGGGCTGAAGGATATTACGTCTGACACCGTTGTCTGCAGCACTGGAGCCCCCCAGGGCACAGTATTGGCCCCTCTTCTCTTCACCCTGTACACCTAGGACTTCTGCTACAACTCGGAGCTGTGTCATATTCAGAAGTATGCCGATGACACAGCCATTGTTGGGTGTATCAGGGATGACAGAGAGGAGTATCGGAGACTGGTAGGGGACTTTGCTGCATGGTGCCACACTAACCACCTACAGCTCAACACCTCTAAGACGAAGGAGCTGGTTATTGATTTTGGGAAGTCTAGACCAAGACCTCAACCAGTCCTGTTAGAGGGAGCTGAGGTGGAGGTTGTGGATTCATACAAATATCCCGGGTTGTTGTTGGATAATAAATTGGATTGGACAACATACATTAGCCACTTGTATGGGAAGACACAAAGTAGGATGTACTTCCTAAGGAGATTGCGGTCCTTCAACATCTGCAGCAAACTTCTGTGGATGTTTTACCAGTCGGTGGTTGCCAGTGTCCTCTTTTACTCTGTGGTGTGCTGGGGGGGGGGGGGGGGGCAGTATATCCAAGAAGGATGCATCCAGACTGGATAAACTGATCAGGCGTGCCGGCTCTGTGGTCGGCGCGAAGCTGGACACCCTGGTGACGGTGGCAGAGATGAGGACTCTGGATAAACTGTTGGATATAATGGACAACGTCAGCCACCCTCTGCACACCGTCATCAGTGACCAGAGGAGCTTGTTCAGTGAAAGACTGCTCCTTCCCAAGTGTCGGACCAACAGGCTCAAGAACTCTTTTGTCCACCATGCCATCACACTCTATAACTCCTCACTTGGGGGGGGGGCATAGAGTACAGAGGACAGTAGGGCATTCATAGTGCAATAACCTTAACTTAACCATACTTGTACAAGCCATATTTAGCCTTGTATTTATATTGTGTATATTATGTTAAGTGGGTTTTTTTTTTTTGCTTTTTTGCTTTTCTGATCTGTATGCTCCTTTTATGTGCTGCTGGAAATTTTAAATTTCCCAGAGGGAGTCATCCCAAAGGGATAAATAAAATTAAGTCTAAGTCTAAGTCTAAGATGCTGTGTTTTTATCACCGCCATTTTGGCAAGGAAGTGCAACGTTGTCTGCCGCTATGCCACTTCAAGAAGCCGAGAAACGGGACAGCCAGCAGTCAGTAGCAGCTGCGACCGCTGGTGACAAGGAAAAGTTGCTTTTGATCACGGACACACATTTGGGGAGACGTTTTCTGGTAGACTCTGGCTCCCAGAAGAGCCTCATTTTGCCAGTCAGTGCAGACAGGCTGGCAGAAGACTGTGGGTCATCTTCAACGGCCGCAAACGGATCCCGCATCAGGACGTTTGGAGAAAGGACGGTGCCCGTATGTTTACATGGATGCAATTACCGGTGGGACTTTGTGGTAGCTGCTTGTTCGGTCCTCATCTTAGGTACTGATTTTTTGTGTGCCCATGGACTACTTGTTGGTGTTGCTAACAGGCATTTTGTGGACGCTGTATCTTTTTCCTCCTTGCCCTGCACAGCTCGGGGAGTTGGGCCACCAACACACTCAAATAGCTCCAGGGCGTAAGTACCAGCATTTGCTTTCCGAGTTCCCAGCATTCATGATGCCCACTTTTTCCACTACGGTAACCAAGCACAGGGTTGAGCATTTTATCACCACGAAAGGTCCGCCCGTGTTTGTGCGCCCTCACAGCCTGGATGCGGCTAAACTGACCATCACACGTGAGGAGTTTGCTAACTTAGAATGCTTAGGCATCATTGGGAACTCCAACAGTCCTTGGGCATCCCCGCTGCACATGGTGCCCAAGTCCGATGGGTTGTGGCGGCCGTGCGGCAGTTTCCGACGCTTAAACAAGGCCATGGAACACAATCGTTACCCCATCCCGCACATCCAAGATTTTTCCGTGCACCTGGCCAAGTTGCATATTTTTTCAAAAGTGGATCTGGTCCGCAGTTACCACCAGGTTCTGGTGCACGCAGAAGACGTCCCCAAAATGGCAGTAATAACTCCCTTTGGTCTTTTTGAGTTTTGATGATGGACGCTGTGCTCCGTGACCTGCTGTTCGTTTTCATCTACTTGGACGACATTTTGATGGCTAGCGCATCAGAGGAGGAGCACCTCACCCATTTCAAACAAGTTTTCCAATGTTTGGAAGCGCACGGGCTGATTGCTAACCCAGCGAAGTGTCAGTTCGGGCTGGTGGTAATCGACTTTTTGGGCCACTGCATCTCGCCAGATGGCACGATCCCGCTGCCAGATAAAGTGAGCGCAGTGTCAGATTTTCCGCTTCCACAGACCTTGAGGGCACTGCAGGAATTTTTGGGGATGGTTAATTTTTACAACTGTGTTATCCCCCAGGCAGCACAGCTGCTGCAACCGCTATATGGTGCGTTCAAAAAAAAAAAGAAGCCCGTGGAAAGCATCGACTGGACCCCTGCGTAGACTCAGGTTTTCACAAATGCCAAAAGGGCGCTCGCTAATGCAGCTTTGCTGGCCCACCCAGCACCGACAGCATGGATAGCGCTCACCACAGACACATCTGGCGTTGCGGTAGGAGCCGTAGTGGAGTAGTACATCTCTAGTTTGTGGCAGCCCTTTGCCTTTTTCAGCCGAACTTTGCGCGACAATGAGCGTAAGTATAGAGCTTTCAACAGAGAGTTGTTGGCTCTCCACTTCACTATGCGTCATTTTCAGTTCTGGCTCAAGGGTCGTGAGTTTACAGTGTTTGTCGATCATAAACCTCTGACCTACACAATGTCCAAAGTCTCAGAACCGTGGTCAGCTTGGCAACAACCTCACTTGGCCGCAATTTCAGAGTTCACGACCGACATCCAACATGTAGCCAGTTAATTGAACGTTGTGGCAGACTGCCTCTCCGATATACATGAGCATCGATTTTTCCATAATGGCCACCAACCAAACTGGGGACACAGACATTTGCACGCTCCAGTCAGTAGCTACCAGGTTAAAGCTCAAGAGCAGGGGGGTACAAGAAGGATGCCCCCCCCCCTTGCTCTGCGACATCTCCACCGGCCACACCCACCCCATGGTTCCGAGCTCTTGGCGCTGCCTCGTTTTTGAGTCCGTCCACTCCCTTTCACATCCCAGTGTGTGAGCCTCGGTTAAACTAGTGGCGTCCAAATTCATCTGGCCTCACTTACGCAGGGATGTGAAAGGATGGGCTGCAGCATGCATCGCGTGCCAACAGGCTAAGGTGCACAAGCACACCAAAGCCCCTCTTGAGCCTTTTCAAATTCCAGCCAGGAGGTTCGACCACGTACATGTGGATTTAGTGGGTCCCCTTCCGCCGTTGCAGGGGTTCACACACCTTTTAACAATCGTGGACCGCACTATGCGTTAGCCAGAGGTGGTTCCGCTGAGTTCCACCATGTCAGCTGAGGTAGCCCGCGAGTTTTTGTCAGCTTGGGTCGCACGGTTCGGATCCCCAATCAGACATCACTTCTGACAGGGGTCCGCAATTTGTTTCGGAACTTTGGTCCGCGATGGCCGACAGCCTGGGGGTCAAAATCCACCATACCACCGCGTACAACCCACAGACTAACGGTTTGTGCGAGTGCTTTCATAGGTTGCTTAAAGCAGCGCTCAGAGCCTCGCTAACGGATGTGAATTTGGTCGACCGCCTGCCTTGGGTCCTACTGGGGTTGCGTTCTGCGCCTAAGGAAGATTTGGCAGCTTCCCCAGCAGAACTCGTTTTTTCCCAGCTGTTGCAGATCCCGGGGGAATTTTTGCCAGAGAGCCCTGCGTCCAGTACCGATCAGCCCACGCACCTTTTTTCTGATGCAGGGGCTGCCAGTGTTCCGGGCCCGGCGCACCATTGTTTTCCCCGTACTTTTGTTCCAAAGCGCTTAGAGAATGCCAAATTCATTTTCCACAGAATGGATGCCCACAGATGCCCACAGAACCCCACTGCGTCCACTGTACGACAGCCCGTTCAGAGTGCTGGAAACTGGTGAGAAACATTTTGTGTTAGACTTGGGGGGGGTGGGAGGCGTAAGGAAACCGTGTGCATAGACAGGCTGAGGCCCGCTTATATGTTGGCAGACGAGCAGGTGGTGTTGGCTCAAGCTCCCTGGCGCGGGAGCCCACCTACAGTGGGTCCGCAGGTTAGTGTTCCCCCTACAAAGGACTGTTTTCAAGAAACTAACTTTTTCCCCTCCCCACCCTTTCCTCCTCCAGAGACCAAGTCTTTCTCCTACCCACCTCAACAGGAAGGCACTTCAACCAGTCCATGTTACAGCTACTACGGGCACTTGCTCAAGCCCAAAGGTCCAGAGGGTTAAGACCCCTTCTGGGTGTTTGGGGGGGGGGGGGGCTGTGTGGTGACACAATGGAGATGACACTCCATCCAGTGCTTCGGGGTGTTGGGGGGCCAGCCAAGGATGCCAGACCGCTGGGGGTGTATGAAGTAAATAAAGATGTGCCTTTCACCCCCGCCGTGCCAGGCTCACACCTGAGGACGCAGGGGTGCGAATGTATTATACTAAGCCTTGCTCTGTGATGTGTATGTTAATGTGTATGTTGATGTGTGTTCACGCTTCGTAACTGGTATGTTAATGTGTTTACCCTGAGTGACCAAAATTATCCCAAGAGCGCAGTGACGACTCATCCAAGGGGTCACAAAAGACCCCACAATAACATCCAAAGAACTGCAGGCCTCACTTGCCTCAGTTAAGGTCAGTGTTCATGACTCCACCATAAGAAAGAGACTGGGCAAAAATGGCCTGCATGGCACAGTTCTAAGACGAAAAACACTGCTAAGCAAAAAGAACATAAAGGCTCGTCTCAGTTTTGCCAGAAAACATCTTGATGATCCCCAAGACGTTTGGGAAAATACTCTGTGGACTGATGAGACAAAAGTTAAACTCTTTGGAAGGTGTGTGTCCCATTACATCTGGCATAAAAGCAACACAGTATTTCAGAAAAGGAACATCATACCAACAGTAAAATATGGTGGTGGAAGTTGTCGTGATTCCGAGCACGGCTCTGACCCGTGCTCGGATCTTAAGGTTTTTCTGGTAATTTTCTGTACATGTATTTGTTCTTGCTTTCATTCATTATGGGTTGTGCTTTTATTTTGTCCATCTCCACTGTTTTCTTCTCTGTTCTTTTATTTTGACAGTGCCGTATGCACTTTCTTTTGTCAAATCTTTTTGCAGGTTGTCACAACTGTTTGGTCATTTTGATTATGTTCTCACTCATGCATCCACAGCTGTTACACATTTTGGTTTCTCCCCAGCTGCCTATTTAAGGTCGCTGGCGTGATTCATTCCTCGCAGTGACCTTCCCTGTGCTGAGACAGGAATCCCATCTGATTCCTGTTTATTTCTGCTCTGTTCTCAGCCTCGCCTGTCAATTTGTAAGTTACCCTTCGTGGTTATTTTGTTTCTTTTGTAGTTATCCTTCGTGGCTTCTATTTGTGTTCTTTATCATTAAATGTGCAAACTCACAGCAGGAGATTGGTGTCTTATTTCTGCCTTGAAAAGGCCGTTTATGACAGTAGTGTGATGGTCTGGGGCTGTTTTGCTGCTTCAGGACCTGGAAGACTTGCTGTGGTAAATGGAACCATGAATTCTGCTGTCTACCAAAAAATCCTCAAGGAGAATGTCCGGCCATCTGTTTGTGACCTGAAGCTGAAGCGCACTTGGGTTCTACAGCAGGACAATGATCCAAAATACACCAGCAAGTCCACCTCTGAATGGCTTAAGAAAAACAAAATGAAGACTTTGGAGTGGCCTAGTCGAATTCCTGACCTGAATCCGATTGAGATGCTGTGGCATGACCTTAAAAAGGCAGTTCATGCTCGAAAACCCTCCAATGTGGCTGAATTACAACAATTCTGCAAAGATGAGTGGGACAAAATTCCTCCACAGTGCTGTAAAAGACTCACTGCCAGTTATCCCAAACGCTTGTTTGCAGTTGTTGCAGCTAAGGGTGGCCCAACCAGTTATTAGGTTTAGGGGCCAATCACTTTTTCACACAGGGCCATGTAGGTTTGGATTTTTTTTTTCTCTTGATAATAAACACCTTCATTTAAAAACTGAATTTTGTGTTTACTTGTTTTATTTTTGTCTAATATTTAAATTTGTTTGATGATCTGAAACATTTAAGTGTGACAAACGTACAAAAAAAGAGAAATCAGGAAGGGGCAAACTGATTTTGGACACTGATGCAAGTTTTGTTATTTTAGCTGTTTATCAAAACATATTCAAGACACAATTATATAATCCATATGGGCTTAAAGTGCAGACTTTCAACTTTAATTTGAGAATATTCACATCCAAATTGGTGTGACGGTTTAGGAATTGCAACCATTTTTATCCAAAATCTCGTCATTTCAGGAGTTCAAAAGTAACTGGACAAATTAACAATACCATAAATAAAATGTTCATTTTTAATAATTTGCAGACAATGACTGCCTGAACTGCCTGAGGTCTGGAACCCAAGGACATCACCAAACGCTGGGTTTCCTCCTTTGTGATGCTTTGTCAGGCTTTTACTGCAGCTGTCTTCAGTTGTTGCTTGTTTGTGGGTCTTTCTGCCTTACGTTTTGTCTTAAGCAAGTGAAATGCTGCTCAATCGGGTTGAGATCTGGTGATTGACTCAGCCATTGCAGAATAAATTTAAAAATCTCCTGGGTTGCTTTCTCAGTCTGTTTTGGGTCATTGGTCATCTGTACTGTGAAGCACCATCAACTTTGCAGCGTTTGGCTGAATCTGAGCAGACAGTTACTTCAGAATTCATCTGGCTGCTTCTATCTTCTGTCACATCATCAGTGATCTAGTCAATAGTGTCGCTGGAAGCCATGTATGCACATGCATCACACTGCCTCCACCATAGTTAACAGAAGATGTGGTGTGCTTTGGATCATGAGACATGCCAAGTCTTTGCCATACTTTCTTCCTTCCATCATTCTGGTACAGGTTGATCTTGGGTTCATCTGTCCAAAGAAGGCAGTTCCAGAACTGGACATGCTTCTTAAGATTTTTTTTTTTATTTTATTTTTTTTGGCAAAGCCCAATCTGGCCTTTCCATTTATGAGGTTCTTTAATGATTTGCACTATCTGTATTTGACTTAGATACTGATACACCTACTTCTTGGACAGTGTTCTTCACTTGGGTGAATGTTGTTAAGGAGGTTTTTTTAACCATGGAAAGGCTCCTGTGATCATCCCCCTCCATTATCTTCCACGGACGTCCAGGCCTTTTTAAGTTTCTGAGCCCACTACTCTTTTTTCCCTCAGAATATACCAAACTGTTGATTTGGTCACTCCTAACATTTCCACTATTTCTCTGGATTTTTTCTTTTTTACAGCATAAGGACGGTCTGTTTCACTTCCATTGAGAGCTCCTTTGACCACATGTTGTGGGTTCACAGCAGCTGCTTCCAAATGTAAATGCCATACCAGGAACCAACTCCAGACCTTTTACCAGCTTGATTGATGAAGGATTAATGAGGGAATAGCCCTTGCAGCCTATGAAATAGCTTCTGAGTCAATTGGTCAATTATTTTTGAGTCCCTGAAATGAAGAGATTTTGTATAAAAATTGTTGCAGTTTCTAAATTGCAACTCTTATTTGGATGTGAATACCCTCAAATTAAAACTGAGAGTCTGCACTCTAAGCCTATATTGGTTATATAACTGTATCTTCTTCTTCTAGATTTGACTGGCTGTTGGCAACCAGCTTACAGGTGCATTACCACCACGTACTTCACTCTATTTCATAATTGCTAAGTGTCCAACTCTCAACTCATACTGTAATTGTATCTTGAATATGTTTTGGTAAACAGCTAAAATATCAAAACTTGTGTTAGTGTCCAAATATATATGGACCTAACTGTAAGCCTGTTGTTTTGCTGTCTCACAATCTCAACCTAATTATGTTACCTCATGAAAATAAAGCTTAGTATTTGAGATTTTGGTAAAATAATCCCATTATCTTATGAAAATTACATTTGTTTTCTCAAAATAATGACAAAAATAATTTGAGATCACAGAAAACAAAACTGATTCATTATCATGGGAAAAGAAAAACTAAATGTATGAATACATAACTGGTTAGGCCCTAAGTTGCTTTGCATTTATGCACCTTTTATGAGTCCTCCAGCTCTTCATCATATGCTATTAAATGAGTATGGCTCTAAAATTTGACATACTGTACAAACTAAAGCTTAGGATCCCTTTGAGTTTGGACCAAATGTTAAAGTTACCAGAGTGTCATCCACTAACCCAGCAGTACGAAATATATGCAACTGCATCCTAAACCCAAGTGGAAAGGTCAGGTGAGGCCACATGCACTGACCTTAACAAGATCAACAAAACTTGGTTGTGCTCATGCAGCAGTGTCTTTAACTATACGGAGATCACAGACAGACGCGGATTACACACATATCCAAACTCCACCACATCAAATGTGCACCCTTAAGCACCACCCTGTCATTTTGTAATATGAATAGTAAAATACAGTTTACCTCCTACAATACATCACTCAACTAGTCTGCCGTACAGGCTTCCATTTGGAGGCCACAGTGCTTCAGTGCCACCCCTGCAGCCGGTAGGGCAGCTCTCAAAGACCCAGTTAAAGTTTGGGAGGAGACAGAGACACGAAAAGGAGATCTATGAATCAGGTTAAACACACAGCAAAGCAGGAAACATGAGAGAGAATATTTCAGTCATTGCCATCTTAAAAACCTTTCCTTCTCTGCTGGTCTACTAGTAACACGTGCAGTCTTAAAGTATTTTGTGAATGCATGATAACAGTGTTGTATAAATAAAAACACTGTGCATCATCACTTATATTTGCTGCTTGGATTGCATGTGATACGGATGGTCTTATACAAGCAGAAATGAGGAGGATTTAACTTTTCTACTTAAATAAAAAGATTCTAATATCATCAGGTTGACTCGCAAAAGCACAGAAGACCTTTTGGTTGTAGTTTTTTTAGTTCACCCCCCCCCCCCCCACACACACACACAGATCTTTATCAATAATGCACAAGCCTAAACACTTGCATACACAAATCTAAATGGCTGTTCTAAGGCCACCCACCATTATTCTACAGAAGCCCCTCTCTTTTCCAGTTGAGCCAGGGTGATCCCTTGCTGCAGTCTGCCCAGCTAATTTTGCCCTGACCTTTACTGACCTTTTTTTCTGCATCCAACCATACTGTACCATATCAGGGTCAGACCATTCTATTCATCTATTAAGAAGGCATGTGCATTATGTCTTGCACTACCATTTCAAACAGCGCTATCCTTTTGCATTCCAGGTTTAGGTAATTCTCTCAACTCTACACACTTTTGGCCTGAGGGATCATTGGAGAACCACCCTAACCAGGTGGTGCAAATGTGCAGTTTTACCTTTCAGTTTTTTTTATGATAGGGGAAAAGCACCACTGCACAATAGAGGTTAAATTGTTCCATTTAGACTGGGAAATTGGTGAAGTGCTTACGGTAAACTGTCATTGAGGCTATAGCGTAAAGGTGCTACACTTTGTGAGGTTGTGGAGTATTCCCCTACAGTTTGAAAGTGCTATGAGACCACCGTTGTTGTGAAATCATGCTATATAAAAGCAGTTGAATTGAACTAAACTGAATTATACTGTAATTTCCCAACTTTCCAAAGCCCCAACAGCTAAATTTGATACTGAAGCAAAAATATAACATGTATAAAATTTTGTTGCTGTGGCTGACAGATGTTTTCAGGAAAAACTACTGCTTAATTGAGAAACCTTACTTGATGTCTCTGTCTGCATTTCAACTTTATGCAAAGTAATGGTTGTCTTATAAAGTCGAAACCAATAGTTTGCATACACTGTATAAAAAGACACATAACCTTTTTTTCTCAGTGTCTGATATTAAATCAGACTAAACTTTTCCTGTTTCTGGTCTTTTAGGATTACCAAAATTATTTTTATTTGCTAAATATTTTTTAGAGAATTTTTTATTACTTTCTTCAAAGTCAGACGTTTACATTCACTAATATAAGGAGGAGAAGTGTAGACCTCTACAAGTCTGGTTCATCCATGGGTACAATTTTCAGATGAAGGTACCACATTTATCTGTTCAAACAATTATACACAAGTACAAACACCATGGGAATGTCCAGCTATCATACTGCTCAAGAAGGAGACGGGTTCTGTGTCCCAGAGATGAACATGTTTTGGTGCGAAATGTGCATATCAACCCCAGAACAAAAGCAAAAGACCTTTTGAAGACGCTGGCTAAAGCTGGTAAAAGAGTGTCATTATCCACAGTGAAACGAGTCTTGTACCAACATGGGCTGAAAGGCCACTCAGCGAGGAAGAAGCCATTACTCCAAGAGCAACATAAAAAAGACAGATTACAGTTACAGATTACAAAGACCTTAGTTTTTGGAGACATGTCCTGCGGTCTGATGAAACTAAAATTGAACTGTTTGGTCATGACCATTGTTACATTTGGAGGAAAAAGGGGGAAGCTTGCAAGCCTGAGAACACCATCCCAGTTGTGAAGTACAGGGGTGGCAGCATCATGTTGTGGGGGTGTTTTGCTGCAGGAGGGACTGGTGCACTTCACAAAATAGATACCATCATGAGGAAAGAACATGTGAAAATATTGATGCAACATCTCAAGACATCAGCCAGGAAGTTGAAGCTTGGGCACAAATGGGTCTTCCGAATGGACAATGACTCTAAGCATACCACCAAATTAGTTACAAGGTGGCTTAAGGACAACAAAGTCAATGTTGTGGAGTGGAGTGGCCATCACAAAGCCCTGATCTCAGTCCCACAGAAAATTTGTGGACAGAGCTAAAAAGATGTGTGTGAGCAAGGCGACCTACAAACCTAACAGTTCGCCAGGAGGAATGGGCCAAAATTCCAGAAAACTATTGTGAGAAGCTTGTGGAAGGATACCCAAAATGTTTGACCCAAGTTATACAGTTTAAAGGCAATGGTACCAAATACCATGGAAATATACAGTATGTAAACTTCTGATTTTGAAGAAAGTGATAAAAAATATCTAATATTGTTAATATTTTGCAAATATAAAAATTATTTAGCAAATACAAATAGTTTTGGTCATCCTAACTGACCTAAAACAGGAAAAGTTTAGTCTGATTTAATGTCAGACAGTGATGAAAAAAAAAGGTTTTGTGCCTTTTTAGACAGTGTATAAACTTTTACTTTCAACTGTATATCAATATCACAACATCCAGAAAATAACTCCTAAGAACTGGAGCCATCACTTTAGGTGCTGCTCAGCTGCAGTGTGCTCAGACAGGAGGAGATTCCGGATTTTCAGAAACTTAAATGAGCTATTGAGTCTGGCTTCAAAGTTGCTGCTTTAATTTCTCTCTCCCATCTTCTCTTAGATCACCATGCTTCCCAATATGAACATCTGTAAGTATAGAGTATTTTCAGTATTTTCCCTGTCATTGGGTTTTTTTTAGTTTTTTTTTACTTCAGCTATTTAAGTTTACCACCCCCCATGTGGACTGAAGAAAAGCTTTCTGACATGCAGAAAATCATAGAAATGCATTTATTTCAGTCAAATATGTCAGCAGCCAAAAATAATCTTAGGGAGGTAAAGGAACTTTTTCTTGCTTCCATTAGACAGAGGACTCATGTGAGTGTGGAGAAAGAGCTCTTTATACTCTCCTTAGCAGTATGTAAACACTGACAGACAGTGCTGGTGGTTGGCTCAAGTTTGCCTGTGAAAAGTGCTTGTGTTTCGATACCATGTCAGGTAAAACTCAGCAAGTCAAAGAACTATTCTCATCTTAAAATTCCTATTAAATTACATAAAAATATATTTTTGCCTTAAAAAGCTCTTTAGACAGAAGTTTTGTTTGCTTTTGAATGACTTGGTGGTTACTGTAGTTCTCTGAATACAGAATTTTGTCTAAAGTTTGATGCATTTCAATGCTGAAGTTGTTGACAATTCAACACATCTATCTATCTATCTATCTATCTATCTATCTATCTTCTACCACTTATATGACCATTTAACTTTTGAGAAAGAGGGTGAACTGAAGCAGTTATGGTGTAGTCTTTAAAGTGATCGTCTGGTATGCCGGAGCTCAAAGGTTTGAGTCTTCCCAGGGAAGTATTATCCTTCTGAACAATATCTGATGGACAGCATGCCTCTCCTGTACATTTTAAAGCAACACGATGAAAGATTTTCACCTTAAAGTAATGTTTACCAAATTATTGTGATGGCACATCAACCATTGACCGAGTGAATGCCGCTTCCCCATAGCCTGACTGGGCCCACATTGTCTGCACCGGCTCTTTTTTTAATGGGATCACCGAAAAGGCTAAAATATGGCGACTATGACCAGAGTCCCAACAGCAAGCCACAGTGCACAACTTTAGCCACCAACAGCAAAGCACCCTGTGATTGGCTATTGGGACTGAGGCCATAATTGTAGTCTTTTCAGTGTTCTTATAAGAAACAAGAAAGCTACATAGTGCCACTTTAAAAACTAATGTGTTGCACACCTTAGTTGCTAAACAGACCTTGAAGTCTACAGCTGCTTGGAACCCGATGACTGCTGCTTGCAGCTGTATTTCATAATTAAGATGGACTTTTAACTGACTTGTGTATGAAAGCATCTGTCCACTTACAGTGCATGCATACGCACATCAATATGCCACTGCATCATTAACAACAAAACGTGTAATATTTGTGTGATCAGTCGTTCGCTTTAAGCAGAAAATTGATGTGTTTTTAGTAAAGACATAATTGCCACCAGTTACTAGGCTGTATATGATGAGATACAGGAGAAGGAAGGAATAGACACCAGTCCCTCAAGCTGTTCACATTGTAACCACAATGTGTAACTAAAAAAAGAGCTTCCAAAAGTTCCATAGAGCACCTTTAAGGGCTTGGAAGGACTCCAAGATTACCTATCTAGTGGCCTTTTAAAGAAACAGTGTTATAAAAGGGTTTTATAACACAGAGCAACGTAATGACGTAGCCTGCTGGTACCATCATCATGCCGACCCATATAAGGGAGGAGTCCGCCATCTTATGCCTCTTTGCCGGCTCTCTCTATATAGGCGTCAGGAGCCGAGCGCTCTGTTACATGCACTGTATGTTAACCAGTTTCTGTAATAAAGTTCAGTTCCAGCACAGCTCACTTGTCTGTGGTCATTCCCAGGTGTGTGGACATAACATTTGGCAATGAGAAGTAAACCATGGAGGGATGCATGAGGTCACTAGAGCCATTTCTAGAAAATCCCGGAGAGCCACCTGTTCCATGGCCATGTTGACTTGACGCTTTTGCAACGTATGTAGCAGCGTTGGATTTGGGAAAATTGGACAAAGGATAAAAATGGGCACTACTGGTCCACAACCTGGGCATAGAAGGTCAGAGAATTTTTCGTATGCTCAGACCAGCAGACTCATTCGGTGATGCTGTGGAACTGCTTGCTAGCTACTTTGCTACATTGGATAATGTGTTGGCGTGGCATATTAGATTCTGCCAACGGCGACAGGGAATTGGTGAGTCCACCCAGCAATTTGGTGCAGACCTAAGACATCTGGCTAGCATGTGCAGATTTGGACTTTTAGAAGACGAAATGGTGTGGGACCAATTGGCTGAGCACAATCCGTGGCTGCGGGCAAAGATGCTAGCGGTGCCAAACGACATGACGCTAGCTTACACCATTAAGGTAGCATTCCAGTTTGAGTCAGCAGATAAGTTAGCATCGGAGTAGGTGTGCACCAACAGCAACGACAGCCAGGACACAAACCGCTAACCAACGCAGTGGGCATAGAGGAATATGGGGACACAGCAGAGCAGTTTGAGGCGAACGCTGTGGACTGGAAGACCGCTTCAAGAGGCCCCGTGTGTAGTAACTGTGGTTCCCCGATGCACCATGAGAGAGCACGTTTTTGTCCGGCAAGAGGACAACATTGTAAGAAGTGTGGAAGATTTAATCATTTTGCCAAGGTTTGCCAGTCACTGATGCCGTGGATCCCACCAGTCAAACAAAACCAGCCACCCGCGAAGACCATCCACATGGTAAGGCCCGAGAATGCAACGTATGCATTCAGCATGGTGGAAATGGACAGCGTTACTTTGCTGCCCCTGCTTGACACTGTTGCAGTGAGGTCGATGTTAAATTGGGCTACAGTGAAGAATTTTTTCCACAACCACAAGATTGGCAAGAACCCAGTGGCACTTTATGGGTACGGTGGTTACAGAGTTGGCAACGTAGGGACCACCACGCTAACGGTCAGTTGCGCGTCAAGAGTAGTTACTGACTTTGTTTTTCAAGTCACCATGCATGGAGACAACGTATTAGGATGTGACCTTTTTCACCAACTAGGTTTCTCCATCCGCAACAGTAACGGACTCAGCTTGACTGACCACGGTGACATGGTGTGGGAAGTGATTGAAAAGGTCAACACCGACGAGAAACCAATCGACCGTGTGCACAGGAGGAACGCTGCCCGAAGGGGGGGCAGCGGCTGGACTCACCTCAGATCCTTGCTCAGCAGGAGTCTACGGGAGCCGCTGCGGAGTTGCAGGACAGGAAGCCCACGCACATAGAGAACCCCAAAACACAACGATTTGGTATGGCTGTTATCTGTAATGATGGTGACACAGCACAACCGCATACATCAGGCAAAGAAGAAGGGGAACCGGACCGCTTCAGTATCTTCACTCAGCACCAGTTTATGGGAGCCACAGCTGAGCTGACGGGTGAAGGGTCCATAACGATAAGCGACACAGGAGAGATGCCGGATGTCTTCAGGGCCTGCGGCCAGCTTTGGCCTCCAGAGACTGCTGCCGGGGTGTTGGGTGAAGAGTCCGTGACCAGCATGATAATGACGGAGGTAAACGTAGCATCACCGCGATCTCAGTGGCATGTGAGCTCAAGCAAAGCGCCTCTTCAAGTGATGGACTGGGTGCGAGTACGCAGGGATGAGCGTCCGGGTCTATGGCAAGCAAAATCATGTTCTACGAAACCGTGGAAGCCCTTGAGGATCGTGGCACATCTGGGACCAACGTGCTTCAGATTGACAGATGGTTCGGTATGGCAGCAAACCATCTCTGGTGCATTTGAGTGGCTGCTCCAGACATCGAGCCTTCGCAGAAGTCAGTTGGTGCAGCATAGGACACGGGCCGCAGCATTATGAAGACTGTTCCGGTTCAGGACACCCAGCATCTCCAGGGACACACCTGCTACAAGGCCCCTCCAGCAGAACCACCTTACCCATGCAAGACTGTCAGAAAAAGGACTGTTTAGATAGAAGCGAAGCTGGCAAAACGAGTGGCAGAATAATCCACTCAGCTGAGTCAGGTTGAGAGACGGTCCACCTGGTAACCCGAGTTAGTAATGTTGGGGATTGTGACAAATTGGGGAGGGTTATAATTATTAAAGCATTCTGTGTTTTTTCAGGGGGGGGATGAATGTTATAAAGAGTTTAATAACAGAGAGCAGCGTGATGATGTAGCCGGCTGGTACCTTCATCAAGCCGACCCATATAAGGGAGGAGTCAGCCATCTTATGCCTCTTTGCCGGCTCTCTTTATATACAGTAGGCACAGTCAGGAGCTGAGCGTTTATTTACATGCACTGTATGTTAACCAATTTCTGTAATAAAGTTCAGTTCCAGCACAGCTTGCTTGTCCGTGGTCATTCCCAGGTGTGTGGACATAACGGAAAGGTCAGTTACTCCAGTCTCTTGGCTCATTCACTGAAAACATTGATCCTGACCAGACAGCCTGTCAGCCAGCTCATCCTTCCTGGCCTGCCAGGCTCGGTCCATTTCCAGCCAAATCATATCAGATGCTGCTCCTGAATGTCCAGTAGCAGAGAGAGGAGGCTGAGAGGAGTTGGCTTCATCTGCACCTCACTGTGCCACGACTCAAAAAGTTGGCTTCATTTCTGTCAATGTCCTGAAGTTTAAAAAAAAAAAAAAATGTTGAAAAGGTTTTAATGTTTCAGCAGGATATTTATCACTTTGACGAGAGTTTTTTAAAAACTGGTTTACATGTAATTTCTGAAACGATTCTTGACTTCAGACTTCCCAGCAGAATAAATCTGAGGTAACTGAGCCAACAGTTGAAAGATGCCAAGGTGGCGGCGACAGATGGAAATGGAAGTCGGTTGCTGCTTTGATTTCCTGTTTCCTGTTTCTGAAAATGTGGACAACCAAAGCAGTTTGCCTCGTCCTTCAAGATTTTAGATTTTGACTCAACTTTATCGTCCCCATGCAGAGCACATTTACTAAGACAATGCAGCGTAGCAGAGAAGCAATGACCTCTTCAGCTGGAGTTCCTCTGTTAGATATCAAACTCCTCTGAAACAACACCGGTCTGGGGAACCTTTAACCTCACCCAGCCTTATTTGGGGATAATCACTGGGTGACTGGGAGCTAATGATTGATATTTCAATATGCAGTTTTTGCAGTAGATGAATAAATGATAACTTAAATAGTACACACTAGCCTATCACACACAGTTTGTTGGTGCAGTTTTGCTCTGGGGCCCTTTATCCTATGGTTTTGCAGCCACACGTGTCTTTCTGCATATAGCCAGGGGCACCCTATTGATTTGACATTAAAAAAAATCCCTTACAAATTGCACATTTACAAGGAAAGCGTATTTTAACAGGAACACTGACAAAATTTTAAGAAAAATGGTTGTACATTTATGAGGGGGGAAAAGTAAGTTTACAAGACAGAGTTGCCAGATGTACAAGAAAAGTTACACAAACTTTACATTCATAAGAAAAGTAGCAAATAATTCACGACAATGTGTGGAAATTTATTATAAAAGTGTTAAAACTATTACCAAGGACGGGGTGGTGGTGCAATTTTTTTTTCCAGGAAAAAAAAAAGTTAATGCCAGTATAACTCTGCTATTTCACCTTTATTTTAAACTCAGAAGTGTTGGTGGAGTTGGTTTACTTTTTTGCCCAAAAAAGCCCTAAATGGCTCTCTCTATGCAGAGGGTGCCCTGCCTCAGACGCACACTCTTGGGGGCCGGGGGGGGGGGGGGGCGCACAACAAAGCCAATGGGTGGACCCGAAGGAGAATTTCCAGCCCCGTGATTTGCTAATCAGGGGCTGGTTCCCTTGTCTCTTCCCTGTAATCGTGGCTCCGGTTCGAGGAGCATGCCCAGCCCTCCCGTCCGCGGATGCGCCAAAGTGTACCGAGCGCGCTGCGTGCGTTTTGGTTAAAGCCCAGCTCCCGTCACTGTGAAGGCTGGGCGCAACGCAGGAGCACCGGGGCCGCGCCGTGGCTGACAGAAGAGGCTTCGGCTCCTCACATATGGCTTCTTTCTAGGACACTCTCCGTGGTCACTTGGGGGAATCGTGGAAGGGACGCCAGTGGAAAAAGCACCTGAAAGTCGCGCAGAAGTTTCAGAGACTCGTGGGCGCGCGCGGCCATGGAGATGCAAAGGTGGTCCACGAGGTGGAAAACGAAAAGGTGGCTCGTGGATTCGGCTGTAACCGCGTTCCTCACGTTGACCCTGGTTCTACAGGCGTCTAATGCTGGAGCAGGTAAGACGAGCGCGGCGGCCAGAGGTCCGTGGAGCTGTGAGCGGATGGGAAAACTCGGTAACTGGTGATGGAGACTTGGGGAGTGACAACCTGCACAGGGCAGCAAAAGCTTAATTTAACTCTTATTTTAAATTGCACAGAGGTGAAAATTCTTACACGCACACATGAGTATCCTCTTAAAAGTTTCTTCATAAGTTAAACTATTAAATCCAGTACATTTTACCCTCCAGCGGCGTTTTACGCACGAATGGAAAGCGTCTGCCCTGAAGATGAAACGCATGGCCTAATTAAATTCATCCTAAGCCGCTGGTATGCGCTTATAAAGCTCAGGAAACGGAGCAGCACCCCCCCCCCCCCCCCCCCCCCCCCCAGCCTTCCACTAAAGATCCACTTAGACCTCTTTGTTTGAACTGTGGTCCTCTAGGTGGACGCGAGTGAGCGCGGTCCGCGGGGTGGATTTCCTCTGCCCAGATGACACTGGACACTTGTGCAACCCTGAAACCTGCTGAGCCGCTGCTTTCAGCTGCTGCTCCCACACCCTCCAGCTCACCCACATTCACATGCTGTGTTTTCCATTGGGATGATTGCATTTTATCGAGCTTGGTTCCTGGCTTCTTGTATAAAAAAAAAAAAGCCTCATTTTAAACTGTGAGTTCAGTGACTAATGCATAGAGGAAGGATTCGACACGTGAGTCAGTTGCCAGTTTTTAATTAATGTGATATATAGAGGTGAAGTCCATTAAAAAAAACGTCCCAGTGAAGTTCAGAGCTGTCAGATGTGTGTGTGTGCGTGTGTGCGCGCGTGCCATTCAGGGCTAAAAGTGGTCAAGCAGGTTCACCCTATCTCCACACTGCCCTGGTCCACACCAAAGGCCAGAAGCTGGCTGGTGCAACCCCCCCCCCCCCCCACACACACACACACCCTTCCCATCACCGCCACCGCCGCCCCCCCCCCCATCCCTGCTGTTCCAACTTTGCAGTTGGAGACATGGCCAGCTGCAGGACAACGCTGTGCTCTGTGTGTGTGTGTGTGTGTGTGAGGGGTGGGAATACTTCCCCTCTTAAGTACTGAGCAGTTACTTGATGATGGTGCTTGTGGAACTTCCCTATGATTTCAGAGCCTTCAAAGAGTGGGCCTGACTATGGACCTGGACTACAACCACGGCAGTGACACAGCTCAGGGTTGCACAGGCCTTACGCCTCTGACTGCAACAGTTATCATTGGATAGGGACAGGAATTGATTTCGGTTGGAGCTGCATAATCCTGAAGTTGTGGCTTATGGCGTGGGTGTACAAGACTTCCCCCATTCCTCCGTCTTGAAATAAGGTTTCAGATTTCATAAGTGTCTCTCTTTTTTTTTTTTTTTTTTTTGCTTCGTTTTGCTGGCACTTGCTGCTACAGAGATTATACCAGCATAATTTGCACAATTGTGGACTGAATGCGGTCTTCTGATTCAAAAATTTACCTTTGTGAACCCAGCATTTGTGAATTTGAGGTATTGTGCTGCAGGCGCACTCTTCCAGGGACTCGCTCAGTTCCTCTGGAGCTTTTTATGGCAGCCGGAGCTGTTTCTGCAGGGTGCCCTCTTCATCTAGCAGTGTACAGACACGTTTTTTCAGCCCCTGGGGCGCAAACTCAGATGTGCATTCCAGCAGACAAAGCTAGCATTTTCAGACTCCTCTCCCCTATACGCTTAAAGCAGAAGCAGCAGCTAATGAGCTCCATGCTGGACTGGAGAAGCTGTCACATTGATGTTTTCAGACTGACTTTTTTTGTGATGACACACGTCCAAACTGACAAGTTTTCTGGTGAAATTGTAGATTTGTAAGATCAAACTGCTGATCTCACACCCCTTGTTTGCAACTAGAGAGAAGTTCCACTACTTTTTGCATGGCAGGATCCTAAAATATAGTTAATATAATAAATTACAAAGTGGTGAAGAGTTGCAAGGGGAAAAATGCTTTGAACTACAATGTTGATCTAAGGGAAGTTCCTCTGGTGACAGCAGCATAAAGCTGTCTGGTTTTAGCCGATGGCCAGGTGTAAGTTGAAGGAAGGAGACGGGGAGAGTGCGACAGAGGGGTATATGTGTATATGTACGTAGAGGGAGACACTTTGACTGAAGATGCTATTAGAGTCTCAGGGAGCTTCAGGTGAAAAGGTCCTCTTCTGTTTACTAGCCAGTTTTACCTTTCTTCACCTCATAGACATACTGACTGATGGCAACAAGGGGGAGTGGGATTTATGACATTAATGGGTTTAACTCAGCCCTGCCATGTAATAAAGGACGAGCTGGCTCATTCATAAGACGTGTTATATAATTACAAGGAATATTCACTTTACAGTGGTGTACACCTGTGAACCCGATGGAGATGATATCAAGTCTTTGTCTCACTCTAATGCATCACATTGCTCCACCCATTCTTGCACGCCTCAAGACAGTTTGCAAAATGAGCGTTTCATGTCAGTTCAGCTTCAGTTGTTTTTTTTTTTTTTCTCGAGCATCCCTCCTGACCAAGGACAGTCCATCCTTCCATGCCACCTGAGTTCTGCTGGCAGCTATGTGTCCTGTTTGCGTAGCCCCAACGGTAAACACAGCCGCTCATCAGTTGGGCTCCCTTCATATTTTCTGCACACTCATTTGGCATCTATGTTTTCTCAGCACCGCCGCGTGAGGGTCGCAGCCTGGCTAAACTGCCACATCTGGATCGTATGAGACCTGGAGTTTGGACTGAAAGCAGCTCTGGAAGAACTCACAATGAGTTCCTCAGTTCAGGCTCCAAAATAAGTAGCTGGTTCATCCTCACAAGCTACACAAAAAGGGCCCATGTTGTCTTTAGCATTGGCCTTCCCACAGAGTAGCAGAGTAGTTTTCTCTCCACTTTGTGTTTTATCTGATGTTTTGATAGAAATTCGTTTGTCTTCCTCTGTGTTCTTTGTTTTCGTGGGGGTGGATTGGATTACAGCGGACTGACACTGAAGATTTTGGTCTAAACTTTCAGATCTTGGCCGTCCAATACAAACCTTCTTTGTTGTTTGTTTGCAACATTTTTCCTTTAAGAGAAAGGAAGTGGAAGATGGTTGTGGGACAACTTTCGCTCCTAAATTTTAGCTTTTTTTAAACAGCGTCTTCCTCTTCCTGTAAGGTAAATTATATGTAAAGTAGATATTTATACTATGAATAGACAGAAGACTGGTGAAGTAAACATAAAGGATAAATCCTCAAGTGCCATGAACGCAATGAAATGGAAGGATTCACAATTATTCTACAAGGTCTGAATAATACTATAAGGAGTTTTGGTGACTATATAATGATCATGTATAAATCATCCGCACTAGTGGTACTCTGCTATGGCAGCATTATATCTAGTAGGAGTTATGGATGCACCAGTATTAGTGCTGGTTTTGAGTTTTTGTCATATCTGAGCTTGGTGCTAGTACTCAAACTCCAAATTTGTGCTGATATCCCATACTGATACAACACTGATGAACAACTTGAAGAATACTGCACATAGTTTCATATAAAGCACTTCTGGACAGCAGCTTGACTGGAGTAGAGCAGCAGAAATATCATCTTCACAGCAGAAGATGACATCAAGGAAAAACATGTAGCATGTACACAGTAAAATCCAATCACTTAACCTTAATTAGGACAAACATGAATTGCCTTGAAAAAACTAAGTAGACTAAGCTGGGGTACATAGTTACATGGGACAAGTTGTTACACCAAGTGCTGAGTCTAAAATTAAACAACATTACACAAGAGAGAGTGCTGTATCAATGAATATAGTAACTGCAGGTGTTATTTGTCAATAGTTCCTCAAGCACAGTTTATTAAATGACAGCAATACTGGACAAAATATTATGATTTGTTTGCTTTAGCCAGTTATTTTGCTCCACCGAGGAAAAAACAGTCCCTTCTCAATGTACCCACTAACTGTTGCTAAGCACCTCAATCAGCATAATACCAAAAAGAATATGTCTATTGACTTTTCACACACATGTAAACAAATTAAATATTGTCAAATGCAAAAGTCAGTGATTACTGTATTATATGTATATACCAGTCATCTGTCGAGTTGGATGAGTGGTCACCTGCACTATGGCGTTGATGGCTAGTTAGCATGCTAGCGATTTGGCTTTGGCGCACTTCTCTCGCTTTTTCTTGGCATTTTCAGATGAAATAAAGAGTCCATCAACACAAAGATATTGTGCTTTGTGTGGTGTATGAGAAACAGCACTTTATTGTGAAGTGCAGTGTGGTGACGTGCACTTCTCATCACGTCACCGCGCTGCCCTATATAGGAGGTGGGCCACCATCTTGTGGTCTCTTTGACCAGTGCCCATCGCCAGGTGCCTGCCGTGTAACCACTACTAGAGTTCCATCAATAAAGCTGTGTTTGCCAACTCCATCTTGCCTCATTCTTCGCCTAGATATTTTCCATACATAACATTTGGCGAAGACTAACTCATGGGGGCATGTATCACACCACTTTGTTTCTTTCTCGAGCTTCTGGGTGAACCGCCGGTACCTTGGCCATGCTGGTTCGAGGCTTATCAGGCCTACATCACCACGCTGGACCTCAGACAGCTCGACAAGCTAAGGGCACATGCACTTCTTGTCCATAAACTGGGTAAGGAGGGCCAGCGAGTCCTGCGGATGCTCGGAGCATCAAACTCATTTGAGGACATTGTGGAGCTGCCAGCCAATCATTCCCACACCCTGGATAGCGTGATTGTCTGGAGGATTCATGTTCGGCAGCAACATGAGCAGGTAGGTGAGCCTAGCCATCAGTTTGTCGCCGACTTGAGGCAGCTAGCTAGTGAGTGCCGCTTTGGGCCATTGGAAGATGAAATGGTATGTGATGAGCTTGCGGAGCACACGTGCAGCACCACATTGCGGGCCAGGCTACTCACAGCGGCCAATGACTTAACATTAGCCAGAGCTGTTGAACTAGCTCTCCAGTTAGAAGCCGCAGACAAGCTAGCTTTAGAGCTAACCTGGCACCAGTCACAGAGGCGACTGGCGCCTCCCGCCGCAGGAAATGTTGCGGACTCGGAAAGCGAGGATAGCTTTTGGTGATGACGTTACAGAAACCAATGCTGCCAGCCAAAGGTCTGCCCCGGGAAAACTCCTGTGCAAGGGTTGCGGGTCTGCAATGCACCGAAATAAGGCGATGGACTGCCCGGCTAGGGGAAAACATTGTAGCAGATGTGGACACTTGAACCATTATGCTAGAGTGTGCTGTTTATCTGAACTGGAGAGCATCACTCTGCCCTCCCCCGACAACCATCCATACAGTGTTCCCCAGCACAGACGGGTATATGTATTGTGCAGTGGAGTTGGATGACGTGGAGGTGCCACTGCTGCTCGACATGGCGGCGGAGGGGTCATTGCTGAATTGGGCCATGGTGAGGAAGTTGTTCCCCCACTACAGGATTAAAGGTAACCCGGCACCGTTGTATGGTTATGGAGGTGGCAGGCTGTGCACGGTTGGGACTTTGGAGTCAACGGTCCGGTACAAGTTTGTGAAGATGGTTGACTTCATGTTCCACGTGACAGCATGAGGCAGTAACATCATGGGCTGTGATTTGTTTTACGGACTGGGTTTCACCATAAAAGGTGGTGCCGGGAATGAATGGTCGGATTGTGGCCACTGGAACCCTCCGGTTCCGGTGGCCGAAGAGAATGTTGTGTGGAATGAAGAGCTAATGACGGCGGTCAAGGAGGACCAATTTCACTCAGTTTTGGTGCAGGAGGGTCTCAGTGCCGGCGCTGAGGATATGATGGGGGGGCTACCGAGTGTGGCGGCGAGGCACCTGTGTCAGTGAGTGACACCATTGTGCTAGCCCCAGATGCCTCCGGAGCTTGGCCTCAGGGGGATGGAGGGTCTGCAGCTACGAAGATGACTGCTACAATGGTTTTAGAAGAGGGTGGGGCCAGACCAACGAGCATGGAGTTACCGCATGCTCAGCAGCACCATGTCAGGTCAAGCCGGGCCCTACTGAGGGTTTTGGACTTGGTTTGGGTTTGGGGTGAAGAACGTCCACGGCGAAGATGGGCCAAACGACAGCCAGCGAAACCCCGAGGATGTCTGCGCATAGTGGCAAAGTTGGGCGCAGCATACTTCCGGTTGTCCGACGGCTCATCGAGGCACACCAATCAGCTTTGGCGTGCCCGGGAAGAGGCTTTGGGTGACAAGGCTGGATGGGAGTCGGTGTTGGTGGTGAAGGAGTTAGGCTCCACTGTCTAGAAGATCAGCCATCGTCCCAAAGGTTTGCTGCTTCCAGGGGCGCGCTTGCTGAAGGGCTGCCCTGGGCCCCCCCATGCTGGTTCTACCTCGTCTACCCAAGTGACTGTGCTGCAAATAATGGGTGTATATAGTTCTGGTGTTTTATGCATGCATGTTATGATATGGGGTTATTTTTGAATTTGTATTTTAGTTTAGGAGCACGACAAGTAATTTTAGTTTAATGAAAGACTTTTTCTTCAGCTATTGGTCGCAGAATAGTCCACCATGCCATGTGGGCTGTGTGGCAGTCCTCCCGCCAGCCCTGTTCTAGGTTGTTTTGAGTGAGTGTGTTAGGCCAATTTAGTACATTAGTTTTCGTTATTTTAGTGCAGGATTTGGGTCCTAAATTGGGGGGGGGGGTGGTCAACTGTGTGTGTGGTTTTGGACTTTTCTAAGGGGGGAAGGAAATGTGGTATATGGGAAATGGCACTTTATTGTGAAGTGCAGTGTGGTGACGTGCATTTCCCGTCACGTCACCACACTGCCCTATATAGGAGGTGGACCACCATCTTGTGGTCTCTTTGGCCAGTGCCCATCACCAGGTGCCTGCCGTGTAACCACCACTAGAGTTCCATCAATAAAGCTATGTTCGCCAACTCCATCTTGCCTCTTCCTTCACCCAGGTATTTTCCATACATAACACCTTGTTAATCGAGACAATAAATCCAACTCTAGCAGTGCCTATTTTTTAAAATAGATGTGAAATAGCTTCACAATGTTTACACAAGGACAGACTTTCTAAACTGAATAAAGTTTTATTTTCAAAAGGGTGGGACTTATGGGTCATGAAGGTATGGTTTCTTTTCAAACAGTGCCTCACTGTGGAAATTAAGGTATCAACACAGTATTGCAATTCTCACTGAGAGCTGGCAGACTTGAAAGTAAATTCCATCCATCTATCCATCCATCCATCCATTTTCAACCACTTTTTCAGAGGTCTGGGTCACGGAGGCAGCAGCTCAATCAGAGAAGCCCAGACTTCCCTCTCTCCGGCCACCTGCTCCAGCTCTTCAGAGAGGATACCAAGATGTTCGCAGGCCAGCTGGGAGATGTAGTCTCTCCAGCGTGTCCCAGGTCTGCCCCGGGGTCTCCTCCCAGTGGGATGTTCCCAAAACACCTCAATTGGGAGGCGTCCAGGAGGCATCCTGATCAGATGCCCAAACCACCTCAACTGGCTTCTTTCGATATGGTGGAGCAGCGATTCTACTCTGAGCCTCTCCTGGATGATTGAGCTCCGCACTCTGTCTCTGAGGTTGAGTCCAGCAATCCTACGGAGAAACATCGTTTCAGCCGCTTGTATCCGCGATCTCATTCTTTCGGTCATTACCCAAAGCTCATGACCATAGTTGAGGGTAGGAACATAGATTGACCAGTAAATCGACAGCTTTGCTTTAGAGCTCAGCTCCCTCGTCACCAAAACAGACAATGTTCGCATCACTGCAGAGGCTGCCCCGATCCGTCTGTCAATCTCTCACTCCATTCTCCCCTCACTCCTGAATGAGACTCCGAGATGCTTAATCTCCTCCACTTGGGGGAGGAACTTGTCCCCAACATGGAGAAGACAATCCACCTTTTTCTGGTTGAGGACCATGGATTTGGACTTGGAAATGCTGATTCTCATCCCAGCCACTTCACACTAAGTTGCAAACTGTCCCAGCAAGGCCTGTAGGTCATTGGTCAATGAAGCCAACAGGACAGCATCATCTGCAAACAGCAGAGATGAGATCCTGTGGTCTCCGAGCATGACACCCTCTGATCTTTGGCTGTGCCTAGATATCCTGTCCATAAAAATTATGAACAGGATCAGTGACAAAGGGCAGCCCTGGTGGAGTCCAACTCTTACTGAAAACAAGTTTGACTGGGTGTTGGCAATACGAACCAAACTCTTGCAACGGTCGTATAGGGACCGGATAGCTCCTAATAACGAGCCCAATACCCCATACTCAAGCAGCACCCCCCACAAGAGACCACGAGGGACGTGGTCGAATGGTTTCTCTAAGTCCGCAAAACACACGTGGACTGGTTGGGCAAGCTCCCACGAACCCTCGAGGATTCTCGAGAGGGTAAAGAGTTTGTCCGGTGTGCCACGGCCAGGATGAAAGCCACATTGCTCCTCCTGGATCCGAGGTTCGACCATCAATCGGACTCTCCTCTCCAGTACCCTGGCATAGACCTTCTCAGGGAGGCTGAAGAGTGTGATCCCCTAAAGTTGAAACACAACCTTCGGTCCCCCTTTTTAAAAAGAGGAACCACCATCCTGGTTTGCCATGCCAAAGGCACTGTCCCCGACCTCCACGCAACATTGCAGAGGTGTGTCAACCATGACAGCCTTACAGCATCAAGGGCCTTGAGGTACTCAGAGCTAACCTCATCCACCCTCGGGGCCTGGTCACCAAAGAGTTTTTTAACCACTTCAGCGACCTCAGTCCCTGTGATGGACAAGTTATTCCCCCTCATCCTCAAGCCCTTCTTCCTCTGTAGAAGTTGTGTCAGTGGGATTGAAGAGATTCTCATAGTATTCCTTCCATTGCCTTATGATGTCCCCAGTCGAAGTCAGCAGTGCCCCATCCGCACCATACACAGTGTGGACAGGGAGCCGCTTCCCCCTCCTGAGTCACTGGACAGTTTTCCAGAATTTCTTCAAGGCCGACTGAAAGTCTTGTTCCATGGCTTCAACGAACTCCTCCCACACCCAAGATTTTGCTTCAACAACCACCTAAGCTGCACTCTGCTTGGCTTGCCGGTACAGCTCAGCTGCTTCAACAGTCCCACAAGCCAACCTTCTTCAGCTTGATGGCCCCCCTCACCGCTGGTATCCACCACATGGTTCGGGGGTTGCCACCACGAGATGCACCAGCAACCTTGTGGACACAGCTCTGGGCAGCTGCTCCGACAATGGAGGTGGAGAACATGGCCCATTCAGACTCCATGTCCCCAGACTCCCTCGGAATGTGGTTGAAGTTCTTCTGAAGGTGAGAGTTGAAGAGCTCCCGGACAGAAGCCTCAGCCAGACATTCCCAGCACACCCTCACTATGCATATATGTCTGCCGGGTCTGAGTGGCATCCGCCACTACCATCAGATCCAACTCACTACCATGGGGTGATCAGTTGACAGCTCCGCACCTCTCTTTACCCGAGTGTCCAAGACATGTAGTTGCAGGTCTGATGACACAATAACAAAACTGATCATCGACCTGCGACCTCGGGTGTCCTGGTTCCAGGTGCACATACAGTTTTATGCTTGAACATGGTGTTCATTATGGACAAACTGTGGTTAGCACAGAAGTCCAATAACTGAACACCACTCGGGTTCAGATCGGGCAGGCCGTTCCTCCCAATCATGCCCCTCCAGGTTTCACTGTCGTTGCCCATGTGTGCATTGAAGTCCCCCAGTAGGACATTAGAGTCTCCAAGAGGGGCACTCTTTAGCACCCCAGTCAGAGACTCCTAAAAGAGTGGGTACTCTGAACCATCATTTGGTGCATAGGCACAAATGATGGTCAGGACCCATTTCCCAACCCGAAGGCAGAGGAAAGCTACCCTTTTGTCCACCGGGGAGAAGACCAATGTGGAGGCAGCAAGGCGGGGGGATATAAGAATACCCACCCCTGCCCGTCGCCTCTCACCCGGGGCAATTCCAGAGGAGGTCAAGCTCCAGTCCCTCTCCAGGAAACTGGTTCCAGAACCGGAGCTGTGCATTGAGGTGAGCCCACCTATATCTAGCCAGTACCGCTCAACCTTATGTACCAGCTCCAGCTCCTTCCCCGCCAGAGGGGTGATGTTCCATGTCCCAAAAGCCAGTTTCGAAAACTGGGGATCAGACCGCAAAGGTCTCTGCCTTCGCCTGCCACCTGATCCGCATAGCACCGAACCCCCATGGTCCCTCCTGCAGGTGGTGAGCCAATGGAGGGCAGACCTATGTAACTCCTTCGGGCTGAACCCGGCTGGGTCCCATGGACAGAAACCTGGCCACCAGGCGCTAGCCATTGAGCCCTTTCCCCAGGCCTGGCTCCAGGGTGGGGCCCCGGTAACCCCGTACTGGGCAGGGTACACTGAATCCTTGATTTTTTATTTATCATGTTAGTCTGTTGGATCACTTTTAGTCTGGCCCTTCACCCAGGACCAGTTTGTCTTGGGAGGCCCTACCAGAATTAAATTGCCCTGGACAACATAGCTCCTGGGATCACTAGGGCACACAAACCCCCCACCACAATAAGGTGGCGATCCATGGGGGGGGTTGAAAGTAACAGTAAATTACTGTTAGTAATTAATGGTTAATAGAACACTTTAAAGCGGAGTGATACATAGCCAGTGAAACATTGGAGTGCCATTATCGTGGAATACAGTAACTCCTGGAATCCCTGTTGTCCAATGAAATTGCTCAGTTGGAGCTGTTGTACTGTATAATTAGAAATGCCACACACCTGCAACGTGCCAGGCCTAAACGTGCATGGCATTTCAAAATTTAGACTCAGCGCATGATGTGACAACTTTCCCCATGTAACTATGTGTCCCGGCTTACCCTACGCTGAAATAGAAATTGTATGTTGTGCACACAAGCCTATTTACAACATACAGTTTCTATTCAATTTTATTTATTTTTTTTTTCAAGGCAGTCAGTTTGCATGCTTTGTCATTGTGAAGCTAACTAATTGGATTCTACTGTGCACAGTGGAATAACAACTGTTTATCAAGTACTGTTGTTAATACATGGTAACAGTGAGCACTGAAACTAAACAGTCAGTCTAATAAAAAGTGGTAGGGGGAATCCCACACACTTTTCTGTATTGTTGAAGCGTGTTTTGTTCCTTGCTAAAGTTTGAATGTTGACCAGAAAAGATTTCAAGTTCAAAATCAAACATTTTTAGCTCATTCTGAAAGGAAGCCGAGAGGAGCTAATGTGATGATGGGGCAGCCGTCCATCTGTCTATCCATATTTCACAGATACTTTACATTTCTACTCCTCCTAGGTATTTGTCCTGATGCTCACCAAACTCGCTCACAGCGATCCTCAGGTGGGTCTGCATCCATGTTGAGCTCAAGGTCGAGGTCAAAGATCGGGAGATCTGGGCATTTTCAATTTCATGAAACTCATTACTCTTTCTCTGCAATTGCCCCAATGTTTGGCAAACTCATGCACAGTGATCCTTATGTGGGTCTGCATCTAGGCTGTGCTCTAGGTCAAGGTCAGCAGTGAGGAGCTCTGAGCACTGTCACGGTGATTTAATCACCCTGGAATGAGCTGCTCTGTCACTGGTGGCCTGGTTTAATGGCCCCTCTTTGAGTAAGAGAAACAAAATTGTGATTTGACAGCTACATGCCAACCAAAACAGAGGTGTTTGAGGCACAAGACAAGCAGTGCATTCAGGACCCTCACCTCCCATCTGCAGATTCCCCACAAAACACATTGGTGTTATTACTGTATACCTTACATTCTACCACTGCATAGTTTGTAGTATTAAGGTAGTGTTGTATACTCTGTTGAGTAAAACTAGACACTGTTGGTGGTCCAATCTTTTGCACATTTCTATATTCATCTGACTCACTTAACCATCAAATACATAGAAAATTTAATCTAGATATGAGAATAATATTATCATAGTAAGATATAGAGTGGAAGTGATGGAAGTTAAAACATCTTTCAGGGGCTAAGTCACATAGCAAAGATTGTGTGTTGCTTCACTTTGACCTCTTCCAAGCTAATGTACGCTATGCTTTATGCAAAGGGATTTTCCTGATTTAGACATGTTATGATAACATTTCCCAGGAGGATGTAGTTGCACCCTTACCAGCTTCTCTGTGTTGGGGTACATTAGATTTGAAACCCTTATCAAGGTGAACCTGTCCAGGTGTGATAGAGCTAGACTGGTTGATCTGCTGGTGTGTTGTTCATCACTGTCACTGTCTGAGACGTTTCCAGTCAGATGAGATTGTAAAGATAAGCCAGCTCTTCCTCTCATAATTAGACAGATAAAATCCTTGGAGAAAACGATCTCTACACTTGACACAGCATACACAATTTTGGCAGCTTATATTCAGTTTTAGTTATACATTACATTGTCACAACATTAAAAAATCTCTGTGGACATCATTAATCTGAGGTACAGACACAAACAGAGAAATTTGTCTTCTGAGTTTAATGAGATGAGTTTGGATTTGTATGTTTTGAGTGAGTGACAAATATTGAAGTATTTTTTTTACCATTTGTGCAAACTCAAACTACAGGAAAGTGTTCTTGAATTTGAATAAAACACAAAATGCTGAAAGAGAAGACGCAGAACTGATGACATGCATACTGTATATGTTGTGGCATCTTAACACATCAAGAGTAAAACAGAGAGAAGTACTCTCAGAAACTGTACCAGATTTCTATAGTTATTTATGTATACTGTATATACAGTATTTGCTCTTTGACCACCTGCACCTGTAGTATATTGTATTGTATATGTACTGTGGTGGTCACAGTGACAACCAAAGTACATATTTAAGTTGCTAAAGGAGACAATACAATGGCCAAACTAATGATTTATCTCCTTTTTTTAACAGCTGAGCCAGTGGATGTCCTAAAAGTATTAGCTTTTCAAAATTCCCCTGAAGGAGTGAGGAATACAACAGGATTTTGCACAAACCGAAGGGCATCAAAGCCAGACTCAGCTTACAGAGTTTCCAACCAGACCCAGCTCAGTGCCCCCACCAAGCAGTTATTCCCTGGTAAGATTATCCTCCAACTTTCATTTGTCATGTGTAAGATGATTTCTTGTCTTTTTAATAATATCTTGAAATTTTACATATAGCACCAGCTTTGAAATTATTGATGTTGTACCACTGTAGTGTTATTAACACAAGTGATATAGCATAATTACAGTCAAAAATGTATGTATTTATTACTTTAAACGAGAATACTTGCAATACTGATGCCAAGGCCTTGTAAATGTGAGCAGGTACTGAACTGTAATATTACAAATATGAGAGACAAAAGTTTTGCAAATTGTGTGGGGAAAAAAGTCACACATTTAATAGAAAAAAGGTCACAAAGTTACAAGAAAAAGGTTGCAAATTTATGAGAACAATTTCACAAACAAACAGGAAATCCTAAAAAAAAAAAATGCAAAAAGTTGCAAATTTACAAGAAAAACTATGAAACATTTTAAGAGCAAATTTGAAATTTGTCTTTTAAAAAGCTATTTATGAGAAAGGAGTCACAAATTACAGGAACATAATCCCAAATTTGAAGGAAAAAATTGATAAAATGTTGTAGTTTTTAAGAACAAAATATTTGCAATTTACTGGAAAAGTTACAAGCTTAAGGTAGAAAAATTAGTTAATTTACAAGAGAAATATTTCTGATTTACAAGAAAAAATTTAATTCTTTTGACAAACAAATGTGTAAAACAGGGACAAATTTACCAGAAAAAAGGCACAAATTTATACAAAATAGAAATAGAAAAGCTTACTTTCTTTAAAAAGGTTTCACACTGTGCATTTTCAAGGACTAAATATGCTTTTTTTTTTTTTAAAATTTTTTCACTCTTAATGACATACGGCAGGGAAAATAAGTATTGAACACGTCAACATTTTTCTCATTAAACATATTTCTGATGGAGCTACTAACCTGAGATTTTCACCAGATATCAGTAACAACCCAAGCAATCCATACTAAGAAATCAAGGCAACTGTGTTCACAAAGCAGTTATTGTTAATAAAGTGGAATGATACAGGGAATAGGTATTGAACACATGAAGAAAAAGAGGTGCAAAAAGGCATAGAAAGCCAAGAAACCAGCTGAAATCCATCAGAATTTAGGAAGCCGTTCCATCCCCCATCATTGCAAATTAATTTCAGTTGGTTAAATTGTGACTGATAGCCTTTAAAAAGGTCTGTGAATATCAGATTGTCACACCACAAAGAACTCATGATGGGTAGAAGCAAAAAGCTCTCTCTAGACCTTCACAGCCTTATCTTTGCAAAACATAATGATGGCATTGATTACAGATGCATTTCTAAACTACTGAATGTTCCAGTGAGCACTGCTGGAGCCATCATTCAGAAGTGGAAAGAACATCATTTTACTATGAGCCGGCCATGACCGGCAGCTCTTCGCAAGATTTCTGACAGAGGATTCAAAAGAATTATCAGAAGAGTTATCCAAGAGCCAAACATTTGGGCAAGCCAGTAAAATACTGGGGGAATATAGTTTGGTCAGATGAGACCAAAATTGAAGTTTTTGGATGCCACAACACGCAGCATGTTTGGAGGAGAAATGGCACTGCACATCCCATCATGGTGTGGAGGTGTTTTTCAGCACATGGTACAGGCAGACTTCATATAATTGAAGTAAAGATGAATGACAAATGTACAGAGACATCCTTGATAAGAACTTGTTGCCATCTGCCAAGATGCTGAAGATGAAACGAGGGTGGATATTTCAGCAAGACAGTGATCCCAAACACACAACCAAGGAAACTCTTAACTGGCTCCAGAGAAAGAAAATAAAGCTGCTAGAATGGCCCAGTCAGTCACCTGACCTGAATCCAATTGAAAATCTAGGGAATGAACTGAAGATCAGAGTTCATAGAAGACACTTACAGAACCTTCAAGAAGAAGACAGTTTGTGTGAAAAAATGGGATAAAATCACTCCTGAGCAATGCCTGCGCCTAGTTTCCCCATACAGGAGGCGTCTGGAAGCTGTTATTACCAACAAAGGCTTTTCTTCTTAATATTAAATTAATTTCACCAAGCGTGTTCAATACTTATTCCCTTTGTCATTCCACTGTATTAAATATAACTTGTTTGGTAAACACAGTTGCTTTGGTTTCTTTGTCTGTATGGATTACTTGGGTTGTCACTGATATCTGGTGAAAATCTCAGGTCAGTAGCTCCATCGGAAATATGTTTAATGAGAAAAATGTTGACGTGTTCAATACTTATTTTCCCTGCTGTACACATCTAGTTTCTTTCTGTGTTGTCTTATAGCTCCTCAATAAAGCTGTCTGTAAAGCTCTGTCTGAAACAGTCTGTTTTCAGCCTGATCATTAATATTCAGGAGCTCCTAATCTGACTGGGTAAAGGCATTTTGAGTGGACCAATCACAAGTAAGGAGCCAGTCAGGGTGGATTTGCTTTGCTAACTTAGAAAAGTGAAGGTGGGACTTGTTTGTTTGTGACATCATTAAACCCTGCTTGTTTCTCAATGAGTGTAACTAAATAAAATCAGTGTGTTTCTTCGTGAAATCAGCATTTTAATTTCTTAATGGTACATGTGACCCATGGGTGTGTTTTATAAGGTTAAAACCCAAGAAAACACAACTTTGCATCATGTCAGACCTTTTATTTTTAAGGTTTAGATACAGTAGATAGATGGATTGCAAGTTTTGCTCAGAATGACAGCTTCCATAGACCATGTTGCCAACTCCTGCTCTAACCCATTCATCTTTGTGCGGCTGTTGCAGGTGGTGTTTTTCCAGAAGACTTCTCCATCCTGACCACAGTTCGCCCCATATCTGGCCTCCAGTCCTTTTTGCTGTCCATTTACAACGAGCAAGGAGTCCAGCAGCTGGGTGTGGAAGTGAGACGCTCACCTCTCTTCCTGTATGAGGATGACACGGGCAAACCAGCCCCGGAGGACTACCCCCTGTTCCCTTCTCTGAACCTTGCTGATGGAAAGTATGTCAAACTTCACGCATCGCTCACGTCATTTTTAAAATCAGAGTAGGGTTGTTTGGTTTACCTTCCAAAGTTCTGTAGCTGGTTATGGAATAATTTCGTGCAAAATCAGCCAACATTTTTATTATACTTGAATGACCTGCAGCTGATAAAAGCCACAAAACAGCCCAGATATTTGATTAGTTTCACTGCAGGTGCTCATACCCGGATTATCCATCACATCAGGGGTCTGCGGGCACGGAGATGGGTCAGAAACATGGAGACGCAGCATTATTGGGCACAGCAGGGCTGCTATGTACAACCTGACCTCATCCATGAACTCACTACCGCTGTTATTTTAGAGCGGTGAGGAATGGAAGGAGGGGAAAGAGGAAGTCCTTAACTTCCTTTTTGACCTTTTTGGATTATCTCACCCAAGACATAAAAACACTATTTTTAAACATAAACTCTAATTATGATTGTCTAGATTCAGCACTCATAGATATCTTTGTGAGGACATCTGTATAATTGATAACCTGCCTTTTTAAAGACAAAATTGGGAAGCATTTTAAAAGGCTGCTGAGAGAAGGCCTAATAAAAGGGGACATATTATACAATTTTTATTTTTTCAGTACTTGCCTGTGGATATGGATATCTGGGGTGACTGCCAACACAAAAACTCTAAAAAAAATCCCATTGTTTTTGTCCACCAATTTTGAGTAAATGTGACCATGTGAGTTTCCAAAATCACACACTGACAGTATAGCTAGCCTAGTTCGAACCCACACTCGAACGATCAAACCCATGATTCCACCCCTGACCGTCAGTGACCCTTCTGTGTGGAGTTTGCATGTTCTCCCCATGTCTCCGTGGGTTTACCCCAGGTACTCTGGTTTCCTCCCACAATCAAAAAAAAATCATGTAAGTTAGGTTAATTGGAGACTCTAAAGTGGCCTTAGGTGTGAATGTGTGTGTGAATGGTGAAGGGACTGGCGCCGTGCCGTGGCTGCCTCATCCATCCAGGTGGATGCCCTGAATTTCCCTCTGGGGATCAATAAAGTATACAAAATACAAAAAAATAGATAGCTTAATGGAGTAGCCATAGTTTTTATGGTTACTATCTGTATATTCTACTCAAACCACTAGATATTTGTGTTCCCACCTGGTTCATTAATCCACATTCAATCATATATCTAACTTCCAGGCATTAATCCATCTTATTTTGTTATATTTTGCCTGTGTTATCACCCCGCTAGCTAAGTTAGCCTAGCTTACCAACCATAGTTTTTACATACTTTACTCACACCGTTAGATATCTATGTTCCCAGCTGGTTAATTAGCCACATTTGATTGTATATCTCATTTCTGTGCATTATTCTGGGACGTCCCTCTTCCTGATAATGCTTATTTGGGCTTTTGCGCTTTAACTGCACTGTTTAAACTTGGAGGTATTTTGACCAAACATGTGGCAAACATTTCATTAAAGCTTCTGTGTGAACATGTGGCAAAAAGGGTACAGATCCATCACTATTTTAAACCTAAATGGTTTTAAAGTAAGCTCTACACTGCAAAAACTGAAATCTAAAGCCGCTATCAAACTACAGTTGGCGACTGTAGTCATGGGTTCAGTTAGCATAAATTATCACCTCAGCAACCCCCCATGCATTTTTCAAGCTTAAAGGAGATGTGGGCTTGATCTCCCGCAGATAATTTCTCCAGTGTTTCATGTCCTCAGTTTGCTGATGTCACATAAATGCATCATGAGCCTGGAAGCAGGTGATACTGGCCGCTACTGATTACCACCGGCATTTTTACAGATCTTTTAATTCTGTGGTCCATGTCAAACTCAGCAGATCAGTGGTGGATTGGAATACACCAATCTATAGTTTAGTGGTTGCTGTTCTTTGTCATGTGGTTACAAAATTCACCCGACATCTCACATAATTACTGTAAATTTTTTTCATATCAGCAGTATACTTTCAGATTTACAAGAAGAGATGTGGTATGTATGTGTGTCCAGCGACACACAAAGCAGGATGGTTTTTTTTGTTTGTTTGTTTGTTTTTTCCGGAGGAACTGTCACTGAAAAGAGAGGAGCAGAGGTGCACGTTAATGTGGCATGAACCAGGAACCTGGATGCATGACCAAGCACAGACCGGAGCTGAACAGAGGAACTGCCCCATGCTGAACCGTCTCCCACAGCAGCCGGAGACGGTCAGAGAGCCGGTACAGACTCCACAGGAGTGAGTGAAAAAATGCTTTGCAAAGGAACCTCTCACTCTCAGCCACTGTGATATTTGTCTAATTGTGACACACACAGTTGTTTGCTGCGGCTTTGAAATTAATATAATCTGTCAGAATAATGACAGACAGCCTTCAGATTCATTTCCACTCTCTGTCACTATGCTGTGATGTGATGATGGTGACACCTACTTGATCGTGCATTAATCCATGTTGTCCTATTTAAATATCCACCGAGCTAAGGTATTCCAACAACAGATGGAACCCGGATCATACTGGATTTGCCTGGATTGCTGAGGTACTCTGAAAGGGGCATAAGTAAGGTGAAATATCTTTAATCAAGGCTAAAACTGTGGGGCTGCACGGTGGCGCAGTGGTTTAGCACTGCAGCAGCACAGTTTACCCTCGGCCGGGGGATCGTGAGATCATGGGTTCGATCCCAGCCCCCGACCAACAGTGAGCTGTGTGGAGTTTGCATGTTCTCCCCGTGTTGCGTGGGTTTACTCTGGGATTTCTCCGGTTTCCTCCCGCATACCAAAAACATGTAAGTTTAGGGCGCTCACGCACGCAGCGACCAGCAGCCGGTGGCTTGTCACCAGACTGCAAACCAAATCTACCTACAGGTACAAATAAGTAACAAAAAAAAAAAAAAAAAGTGTTTTCTTTTTGTTTGAGAGTAAAAACAGTTGTATGTAGAAGCATGAAAGTTTACAGTCTGGTCAGAAATTCTCCCCACTACTCAGAGACCAAAAATCAAGGCACTTCATCCTTAGATGGTGCTATATAAACAGTTTTATCCATCCATCCATCTTCTACTGCTTTTCCGGAGGTCTGGGTCGCGGAGGCAGGAGCTCCATTAGAGAAGCCCAGACTTCCCTCTCCCCAGTCACCTGCTCCAGCTCTTCAGAGAGGATACCAAGGCGTTCCCAGACCAGCTGGGAGACATAGTCTTTCCAGTGATTCCCGGGTCTGCCCCGGGGTCTCCTCCCAGTGGGATGTGCCCGAAACACCTCAAGTGGGAAGCATCCAGTAGGCATCCTGATCAGATGCCCAAACCACCTCAACTGGCTTCTTTCAGTGTGGAGGAGCAGCGGTTCTACTCTGAGAAACAGCTTTATGTTTTTGCAAATATCTCCAGAACAGCTGGGCCTAGATTCAAAATTATTTCATCATTCTATTCTCTGAAATCTTCTGCAACTTTTCTCCTCTGGTCTTATGCTCTAAGAATGAGGTCTTCTGCACCATATGTTTAAAAATGTGCAACTAAAGTTAAAAGGAACTCCTCCTTGGCCATTCATGCAAATTGCTCAAAATTAAACAGAGGTCATCTACAGATATTGATATTGAAAAGTTGTTAAAATTTTCCAAAAATGTCAGTCCATTTTGATTTGATAGGTCAATCAATTTATACCAGTTTCTCTTTGGCATACATTTTTGGATTTAACTTCTGATGAAACTTCACACTGACAATCACAACAGTATTCTTCTGTACAGCACCACATTTCATGCAATCCTCTTCATGTTCCAAAAATGATCTTTATGAAATGTCTGTCAGTGTTTGTGTCTTGTCAATGGAACATTTTGTTAGTGTGTAAGAAGGTCAGTGTGTGGCTCAGAGCATAGTTGTTAAGATGCTTGTCTATCATGCTGGAGACCTGGGTTCAAATCCTCCTGGTGAAGTGCATCCTACTTCTTCTCTGCATTTGAAAACAATGTTTAGTGCACATTAAGTTTTAAATGTTTTCTACTTTTGCTCCAAATCAAACCTTTATCATTTGAGAAAGTTAGAGCGTGAGCTGAAGCAGTTGTGTGATGTTGTGCTTAAAGGTGTTGGCAAGATTTCGGTCATGCCAGGGAGGTCTTATTCTTCTGAACAACAGCTGAAGTACAGCATGCCTCTCTTGTGCATTTTAAAGCAACACTATGTAAGATTTTCACTTGAAACTAATGTTTGCAAAATAATTTTGATGGTACACACATGATTGACCAAGTAAACGTGACTTCCCTCAAAGCCTGAGTGGGCCCACATTACCTGCAACAGCTCTTTTTTTTGGTGGGATCACTGGGGGGACAGTGGCTGTGGCTTCGGTCCCAGCAGCATATCACAGGGCACGACTTTAGCCACAAACAACAAAGCGCCCTGTGGTTGGCTGTTCGGACTGGGGTCATGGTCGCCGTGGTTGTGGCTTTTTCAGTTTTCCCACCAGGGGCAATAAAGTTACATAGTGAGGCTTTAAAATCTAACTGTGTAGAACAGGGATGTCAAACTCATTCCATTCTGGGCCAAGACCCTTTACATTTTACTTCCTCCCAGTCTCTTCTGCAGGTATTTTCTGATAATCAGCAATCAGTGTGAAGAAATTCAGTTAAGTCACCTGTGGAAGACACTCGAGGGTGATAAAATCTGCAGGGTCTTGGCCCGGAATGGAATTAGTTTGACATTTCTGGTAGCTAGGTTTTAAATGGTGTTGCTAAACAATTCAAGAACTTGGAGTCCACATCTGCTAGGAACCTGTCGATTGCCCTGTGTGGCTATATTTTTCCTTGTTTTAAGAAATCTTCATAAGTCATATTTTCTTGCTCTGTTGTCAGATAATTTTACTTAAAATAAACAAAATTATCTGCCATCAGAACAAAAAAATATAATGTGTACACTGTGGCACATCATGATAAAAAGGAAGATATAGGAAATCTCTGAATTAAAACAATAAGATAAGATGAGATAAGATAAGCCTTTATTAGTCCCACAATCTGGAAATTCCAATGTCAACAATAACACTATTTTGTGAGTGTTTAGCTTATGAAATATGCTAATAGCCAACTTTTTTTCTGTAGTATCCAAAAAGACCAATGTTCTCAGAAGAGGATTTTAGACACCTCATGAACTGGATGCATTCCAGCTCCGAGCCTTTCCTAAATCTCACAGGCAAAGCTCAGGCTGGGTACAGTCTGCAATCCCTGTGGATGCATTCATTGCTGCTAAGAAGCATATGCTCAACTTGAGAAAAGAGGCACAATAGTGATATTGGAGGGGTGAAAAAGAGTATTATCTTCAAGTTCTATTCACTTTACACTGTGTCATCGGGTTTTATTTGAGGCTTTTTAATCATGCTTTCTCATTCAAATAATATGTGCATTACTCTGCAGATTGTTATTGACTTTAAGACTTCTAGAAAACCCAGTGAAGTAAGCATTTGGTTGTCTGCCATATAGGGTGACAAATAATCTTTTGTGTTGTTGTGCTAAGCCCAAAGAGAGTTGCACGTTTATTTTTCTCCAAGCTCGGTTGCCTTCCCTGGAATGCATCCATATATGAACAAGTTGCTCTGCTCAAAGACACTTAAACTCACTTTCCTTTAATTTAGCAAAAAACTACTGTGTCAGAAGAATTGGATGCATGGTTTCTGGGCCTTATATCGTCATCTTGACCGACAGCGTTGTCTCATGTCTCACCTACCACCTCAGAACAATGTTTTGACTGTGTGTCTCCTGCTCCAGCCAAGGCAGGCCTTCCTGAATCTTGACACACACTTTTCACAATGTTCACCATGTCTGTCATGCCGAGTAACCCAGAAGGAGGATTAAGTTTGGAGTTTAATGAGTGTAATCCCGTGTTAAACAGGGCCAGAGTGTGGGGGCAAGAATGTGGTCCACTGCTGCCTGGTATGCAGTAGACCTCAGATGCAAACGGCATAAAGGCAGGGAGAGTGTCAGACTCATGCGTGACCCCATTTAACCCTTTGTGTCCAGGGCAGATGTCCATGAAAAATACATTGTCATCTTCTGTCATCATTCACCTGAGCATTCTGGGCTTTCTGTGTGCTTGAGGTGTGACGTGAGGAATTCACAGTGGATTGTAATCCTATTAAAGTGCTGATAATGTTTTCTTAGAGTGCAAACAAACAGCACAAAAATGCCCACATTCAAGTTTCATGTGAAGTACTAAACACTTGGCCTACATTGTAGTTTATTACTGTAGCTGGCCTGATTTTTGCACATTTCTTCAGTAGGTAATAACCAAGTGGTGTTAGTGCTTCAGATCATTTAAGGTTCATTAGAGTAACAAGCAGAGTCATTCAATCAGAATCCAAATACCTTATTAATCCCCCAAAAGCAACTTTTATATTACAGATAAAATGTAAAAGTCTTTTATAGTATTATGTAAAGCCAACTGGCTTTTTAATCACAACTCATTCCCCACCGGTCGAAGACCATAGGGTGAATATGCTATGGCGACACCCATCCGTCCGTTCGCCCATCTGTCTGTCTCACCTGTTTTGTGAAGTCAACTTCTCCTAAGGTTTTGTTCCAAATGTTTTGAAACTTGGCACCAGTGTTTGATATACACTGATGATACACATATTGCAGGTGGGTCTGCATCCAACTTGTGTTGAAGGTCAAGGTCAAATGTCAGGAGATGTGGGCTCTTATATGATTTCACGAAAAATTGCTACTCCTCCTAGGCAATTGTCCCAGTGCTCACCAAACTCACTCACAGGTGGGTCTGCATCCAGGTTGTGCTCAAGGCCAAAGGTCAAAAGATCTGGGCACTTATGCAATTTTAGAAAAATCACTCCTCCTCCTAGGCAATTACATCAATTCCCACCAAACTCACTCACAACGATCCTCAGGTAGGTCTGCATCCAAATTGAGGTTGAGGTCAAGGTTATTGTCAAAGGTCAGGAGATCTGGACATTTATGATTTCATGACAAATGTTATGCTTCCTAGACCACTGACCTTGACCTTAACCACATCCTAGCTGGGTCTGTATCTAGGCTGTGCTTAACGTCAAGATGAGTGGTCAGGAGAGCTGAGCACTCTCTGGGTGATTTTGTCTGGCCCGAATGAGCTACTCCGTCATTGACAGTCTGGTTCCAAATATTTCAAAACTTGCTATCAGGGTTTGCTGTACACCGATGCACATGGAATAGTTGAGAACTGCTCTCTTTCAGTAAGATATTGGGATCTTCAAAGAAAATAGAGTTGGAGGATATGGCACTCACCTCAGAGTGCTCTTTTCATTTTACAAATTATACTGTTCAGTATATATTTATGCAATATATGTGGGAAAGCATGGGATTACACATATAAAACCATTACAGTCTCAGCATTTCAAAACACGATAGATTGTATTCAAGACAATTTATCATCAGCCACCAAATAGTATTCCTCTACTTTAAAGAATGTATAGGTTTCAAAATTGTGCACATTTTGTTCAAAGAAAAAAAAAACTGTCACCACCAATCAACCACAGGCTGTTCAAACTCAGACAAAATAAATATGATATTGGGGGACATGTATCTTTCAGATACCTAAGATAAGGACAAATGTTTGTTTTTTTTAAATTGCAGTGGTTTTTGCATAGCTAATTGATAATTTAAGAAATTAGACAAAAATAATTCATTAAAGAAAATCAACGGTATCTCCCATATTTATAATTAAAGTTCAAGGTAAACTTTATTATCCCACAAGTAGGAAATTCATGTGGTCATTCTGCATCACATCACAACAAGGATAAAACAGACAAAAATAAACACTTAAACGTACAGACAAATAATATAAAGAATAGTAAAAATGTATAACAAGGATAAAAAATAGGAAAATGTAGATATTAAAAAGAATCCTTGCAGTACCTAAGAAACTGTCAGGCTGTTATTTTACAGTTGAATTGCTGTAGGAACAAATGACTTATTGTACCTAGTTGTTCTGATTTTCCATTGCAGAATTCTGCCATTTGACCTGTTGATTCTCAGAAATTTCAAATAAAGAGGATGGGTCGGCTCATTAAGAATTTGGTCTGTCTTTTTTAAGATAAGCTCATTATACAGCTGAGCTGCCAATACCTGATCGACTCCAGTTATTCTACTGTATTAATCACGCTCTGCAGTCTCTTGTGATCCTTCACATCCATGTTTCCAAAAGTACAGATAAGACCAGACAGAACAGGACAGAACACTCTGGAGCAAAGCTTTGTAAAACATTTGAAGAATATGACTGTTTATTCTAAAATAAATCTACTTCCGGAGGAAGAACTTCCTCTGCTGCAGCTTCTTAGTCTTAGTGCACATGTATTAAAAGTCAGTTTACTGTCAATTTCAACACCTAAATATTTGTAAGTTAAGACCCACTCTATTGCTTTGCTATTGCTCTTAGCAGAAGATGCAATTCCCGTTTTGTTAAAATCTATGACCATCTCTTTTGTTTTCTTAACATTAACCTCAAGAAAATTGTCTGAGCACCACTGAATAAAGCATTGAATCTCCCTTTCAAAACTTTTAATAGATGTAATGTCATATTTTAGAAAACCTACTAATGCTGTGTCATCGGTATATATAAAATAAGTACAGTATGAGATGGAGACAATGCTTGGCATTCATTAGTGTAAAGGGTATAAAGAACAGGTGACAGAACACACCCTTGTGGTGCCCCTGTGTTCATAGTCTTTAAGGATGAGGAACTAGAGTTAAATCGGACTTACTGAGTGCGAGTAGTTAAAAAATCATATATTCATAAAATCAATCTGGGATTGGCTCCAAGATTCAGCAGTTTTTTCACCATCAAGTGGGGTTGTATTGTATTAAAGGCACTACTGAAATCTATAAACACAATCTTAACCAAACTTCCTACTTTTTCTAGGTGCTCATAGACATTATTTTTCAAGATCAATAGTGCATCTTCAACCTCTCTCTCAGCACGGTAGGCAGATTGGTTTGGATCTAAAAGAGATGACACCTCACAGAGAAGATGTTTCAACATTATTTTCTCAAGATAATTAGTTATTGTAGATGTAAGGGCACCTGGGCGCAGGTCATTAAGTTCCTTGGGTCTATTATTTTTGGGCATGGGTACTATCAAAGATTTTTTCCACAGCTTAGGAACTACACCAGTATCTGTTGACAACTGGAACAGCCTCTGGAAGGGCTGTGCCAGCTGATCTGCACACATCTTTAGCATCCTGCTACTGACATTGTCAGGCCTGCGGGGCTTTATGAGGATTAATTTACACGAGTGAAACAGGACTTAACATCCTCTGTTGAAATCACAATGTCCACTCCCTTCATAGCTCTTAGAATTGAATTATTTAACATAATTTTCTGTTTTGAATATCTCAGATTTGTTTTTTTTCTTTGCATTTTTATGCCACTCCAGTACAAACAAAATAAACATGAGAATACCAAAGCTTTTGTAATTACAACAATTTTGAGGAAGACAGAAATGCAGGGGTGACAGTATATTTAGCCATGACTGATGAAATTTGAACGTGGCACTATGCCTCATTAACTTGATTGCTTTTATCTAATTTTTGTGTCCTTGGCCAGGTGGCACCGTGTAGGAATCAGCGTGGAAAAAACGACGGTTACCATCATTGTTGACTGCAAGAAGAAGATCACCAAGCCACTCCTCAGGAGTGAGCATGCCTCTATCAGCACAAAGGGCATTATCCTGTTTGGCACCAGGCTTCTGGATGAAGAGGTCTTCCAGGTAAGGTTTTTAAGTGTAGTGGATTATGTGAATGTGTTCATACTGGGTTGGTGTCATTGCTTTGATCAGAAATTACCCAGGTCTATTGATCATATAATTATTGTGTGAATGTTGTTAACTGTAATTTTACCTTTAAGCTATGTCTTCTTTTAGGCTGCGTATCCACCAAATGCTTTTTTTGTTGCCCGACTGCCCTGAGCATTTTTTTTTCAGCATTTGTGTGCTGCGCTCTGGAAAAAAAAAGTCTGTTCCCTGTATTGCAGCAACAGCTTGTCACTCACAGCTCAGCACTTTCGCTTTTCCTATGGTCAGACTTTCTACTTATTTTTTAATAGCAGTCTCTAAATAACAATGGACAGGAAACATATTCTGACATAGGTAGCAGCTCTGGATGCAAAATATGACGACACGGGCAACAGCAGTCTGAGTACAGACTGTACCGGCGTCCTGTGTCCCGCCCTTCCTTATTCTGATTGGCTGCTTAGAAAGATCTGATATTGAGCTCAGCTGCAGTCTGAAAAGTTGAACTTGTTTCAACTCTGAGCGCCCTGAGCGCCGCAACAAAAAACAGCCACTGCCGAGAGCGTTTCAGCGCCGAGGGTTCTCAGCGCTGTAAATGTTGAACTACATAGAGAATGAATAGAAAATATTAACCCCCACAACAGAAAAAATACATTTGGTAGACACGCAGCCTTATGCTAACATTGACAGCTTTAAATCATTTTAGCTTTTTAGCTTGCTGTTTTAAGCTCTAAGCTTTTATTAAGCAATTCCGAGCTATTTTCACATGTATGCAAACATTATTCAAGGTTATGCAATTTTAACTTTTAAGATGACATTTTTCCGCTTTGTGTTTTTTTATTTAGCAGTTTGAAAGCTACTGTAACTTCATCAGCGTCAAACTAATTCATTTGATTTTTTTAAGCTAGTTTTTCAACTTTAAGCTGTGTATGCTTACATTGTTCAGCTTTGTCATTTTAGTTTTAAACTACCATTTTTTCAGTTTTCATATTCAAATTCACATTTTTAGCTAATTTTTGTCAACTCTAAGCGATTTTATTTTTTATGCTAATTTGTAGAACCTAAGGACATTTTTCTTGTGCTGCGTGGGTTTACTCCGGGGGCTCCAGTTTCCTCCCACAATCCAAAGACATGCATGTTAGGTTAATTGGTTGTTCTAAATTGTCCCTAGGTATCTGTCTCCTATAGGCCCTTAGAATAGAGGGTTAGTATTAGTGAAAGCGCTTTGAGTGGTCGTTGTGACTAGAAAAGCGCTATATAAGTGCAGGTTAGTTAGCTAGTTAGTTTTAATCAAGATTTAAACATTTATTTAACTTTTAAAGCTAAGTTTATTCAAATTCAAGCTAGTATTTTTTTTAATTTAACTGACATTTATTTGTACTTGCATTGAAGATGTGCATATTACAAGGATTTTGATTTTTGATAATTTTTTGAGTGAATATTACAGGTTTTAGATCATTTTTGGAATGCCATTTCAATAGAGGGTACATAGTTTGTGTGTCTAACTCTTCCCACAGTTTTCAAGCTAGGGCATTTAATTTAACACAGTGTTTGTACATGTATTGAAGATGTGCATATTGTCAGGGGTTAAATTATTTTCTGATATATTATCTAATCCGCTGGTCGACCCTCAGATTCAGGAGGAACAATGTGGTTTTCATCTTGGCCGTGGCACATCAGACCAATTCTTTATCCTCTAGAGAATCCTCGAAGGTTTGTGGGAGTTTGCCCAACCAGTCCACATGTGGACTTTGAGAAAACATTTAACTGCATCCCTCATGGTCTCTTGTGGGGGGTGCTGTGGGAGTATAGGGTATCGGGCTTGTTGTTACGAGCTAGCCGGTCCCTATACGACAGGTTGCAAGAGTTTGGTTTGTATTGCCAACACCCAGTCAAACTCATTTCCAGTGAGAGTTGGACTCCGCCAGGACTGCCCTTTGTCACCGATCCTGTTCATAATTTTTATGGACAGGATATCTAGGCACAACTAAGGATCGAAGGATGTCATGCTCGGTGACCACAGGATCTCATGTCTGCTGTTTGCAGATGATGTTGTCCTGTTGGCTTCATCGGCCAATGATCTACAGGTCTTACTGGGATGGTTTGCTGCTGAGTGTGAAGTGGGTGGGATGACAATCAGCACCTCCAAGTCCAAGTCCATGGTCCTCAGCCGTTAAAAGGTGGCTTGTCCTCTTCGGACTGGGGACAAGCTCCTGTCCCAAGTGGAGGAGTTTAAGTATTTTGGGGTCTCATTCACGAGTGAGGGGAGAATTGAGCGAGAGATTGACAGACGGATCGGGGCAGCATCTGCAGTGATGTGGACATTGTACTTGTCTGTTATGGTGAAGAGGGAGCTGAGCTCTAAAACAAAGATGTTGATTTACCAGTCAGTCTACGTACCTACCCTCACCTATGGTTATGAGCTTTGGGTAATGACCGAAAGAATGAGATTACGGATACAAGCGGCTAAAATGAGCTTTCTCCATAGGGTTGCTGGACTCACCCTCAGAGATAGGGTGAGGAGCTCAGTCATTCGGGAGAGGCTCAGAGTAGAATTGCTGCTCCTCCACATCAAAAGGAGCCATTTGTGGTGGTTTGGGCATCTGATCAGGATTCCTCCTGGACGCCTCCCACTTGAGGTGTTTTGGGCACGTCCCACTGGGAGGAGACCCCAGGGCAGACCCAGGACATGCTGGAGATACTATGTCTCCCAGCTGGCCTGGGAAACGTCGTGGTATCCTCTCTGAAGAGCTGGAGCAGGTGGCCGGGGAGAGGGAAGTCTGGGCTTCTCTGCTTGAGTTGCTGCCTCCGCAACCCGGACCTCTGGAAAAGCGGTAGAAAATGGATGGATGGATGGATGGATTATCTAAATTCCTTCTACTTTGAATCATAAATTCTTTGCTTAAACTCCTTCCATTTACATGGTTAGAAGTTTTATTACAGATCTAGAGGATATTGAATCTTGATTTTGTACTGTTTTTCGGTTGTAGGTGTGCTACTTCTGCACTGTTGACAATGGCAGTAGATGAGCTTCTAATGTACTATGTGTGGTGTCTACTCCTCTAGTGACTTAGCTGTATTCACATCACTAATTATTGTGAAATTCACTTTCTCCTCTTCAAGCTCTGCTGTAAGTTTCCTTAAGGTGGTTTAGTTAGAAAATCCCATTCACACAGTTTTTTACCCTTTTGGCTCAGCCAGAAAGGAATGTGGATTTGATAGAAACCAGGGAAGATGAAAAGGTCTAAGTTTTTTTTTTTTCCTCATTTTATAAGGAACTTTACATTCATATCAGATGTAGTTATAGAGGACTTTCAAACATTTTCTCTATTCTTGTTTTGAACATATTGTTTTATATAGTGGGTAACGCTTTCAGTGTGCCATACTTCTTATAAGGACCTGTACTTATATAGCGCTTTTCCTAGTCTCAAAGACCACTCAAAGCGCTTCACTAGTACTACCTTCTATTCTAAGGGCCTATAGGAGACAGATATCAAGGGACAATTTAGAACAACCATTTAACCTAACATGCATGTCTTTGGATTGTGGGAGGAAACCGGAGGCCCCGGAGTAAACCCACGTAGCACAGGGAGAACATACAGACTCCACACAGAAAGGTTCCTACCCTTGCCAGCCTGGGGATTTGAACCTGGAACCTTCTAGCTGTTAGGCAACAGTGCTAACCACTGCACCACCGTGCTGCCCATATGGTGTAGGCACTCGTAAACTGAACCTATTAGAGCAGGAGTCAGGAACCTTTTCTGTGGAAACAACAATTTTGTCAGTTTGTGGCCCAGAAAATCTTCATGAAGCCATGAAACACGTGAGAAAAAGAGGGTAAAGCTGCCAACATGTAATTATAAACGGAGCTGTCAGCATTAGCGAACAATATGTTTTTCTCTCTTAAATCGTAGCTCATTCTTTGTGGAGACATTTCATCCAGAGGCTGACGCTGGCAAACGGTCAGACAGATGTAAATAATGACAAACAATGGCTGGATTGTTGGGTTATTCACGGATTTCTCTGTGGTGGGAAGTTAAGGTTACTGAAAGGCTGTAGAGAAGCTGTGTTTGCTTTTTAGCAAAGTACTGTTTGTTTAGTTGTTACATTAATGACTAGTCATTATGCTGATGTCATGGCTGAGTGATTGACTATTGTCTTAAAGCTGTATTTTTGTCATACTTTGTCTTTGCTGTGGGGACAAAGTATACTGTATTTTAGATTGTTTCGGGAGTGTCCAAAATGATTATTTTTTTCCTTGTCTTTGGCCTCACATTTGTTAACATTTTTTATGTTTAGCCACACTGAGTTCCTTTTTAATCATGGCTTTCCTGTCTTGTTATGAGTGGTGTGTGTTTGTCTTGGCACTCATGTCTCTTGGAATGGTACTGACATCTTACATTATAAGTCTGTACATGAAAGAGTGATGCTGCAGTGATATTTTTGGATATACTGTAAGTGAGCTCCATCTCATTCTCCTTGGCAGACTTTGAGAGATTGCTGAACTTTGTTGTTTACTTAAGTTCAACTCACACAATTGACCTTTGACTGTTGTTTTTATTGGTCAGAAGATTTTTTTCACAAAGAAAGCCGTTTTTCTTGGTATAACTCCGGGACATCGCTAGTTTCTATATTTACTCATGATCTGCAGCAAAGCTGTTGTGATAATTATATACAGGTAGTCATGTCTTTTATCTAACTTCTAAATTCACTCTATATTACAAGTTTACAGTTATGGTTACAGCAAACAGTTTTTTAAAATTACAATTGATTTTTGTATTTGAACAACCAACTGGTACATTTCTGAGACTAGTCACCAATCACAAATTTCAAAGGAATTTGACTGGCTTTTTATTAAATAATTTCTCAATTAAGAAATAGTAATAAATAATTTCTCTGTAGGATTTTTACTTGTATAATGCAGTGTATACATACAGTTGTGTTAAGGGAGCATCAGGGAAAATCCCTGCTGTAAAGGAATGGTTCTATCAATACCATTGTGCTATTGGTATGGCTCTGTTATGCTGTGAGATGATTTTTAGATCACCCTCAGCATGTCATGATGTTCAATATTTCTGTCCAGGTAGGAGTAGTTTTTTTTTTCACCCAGGAACACAATACTGCTATCTGCAAATCAGGAGGGGGTCACTCATTCATTTTAAGAATGAAATGGTAAAATTTTCAGACACTATTGTCTTTGCAGATACAGTTGCAATCAAAATTATTCAACACCCACTGCAAATAGAGAGCCTAAGTCACGCTCTCTCTACTTCCGCACATGGGACCTTAAATCAGAAAAAATCTTCATTGAAATGAATGGCAAGAGCGAAATTATCTTGTGATACCGATCGAATTTTGCCACGAGTTACGCATAAGAAGTTTGTGAATTTAAAAGATCATTTTCCACATAAATAATGATGTAGGCTGTTATCTAATTGTTAAGGTATAAAGTTATGAAAATATGTAACTTCAAAGACTAGAAACCCGGAGGCACATACTTGACGTCACGTGTTCAAAGAGCACCCATGGTGAAGTAACTAACAATCCTCTGGATCAGCTGCAGCTCTCACAATACAAAATAATTGTGTTGGTTTTCTCCTCTTTGGATCCTTCTTTCATTGGTCAGGAAACAGGAGGTGAGGTTTTAATAATCTCCCATCATGATTGTGTTTGGTGATGTGGGATGATGGGAGATGTTGTCCACTAATTCTTTTCACAAAAACTAAATATTGCTCTATTATATGAGAACCAACAATTTCAATTATGTGTAAAATTATCTTTTAAATTGACAAACATCATACAGTGCATCCGGAAAGTATTCACAGCGCTCCTCTTTTCCCACATTTTGTTATGTCATATTGTCATAATTGCCCTTCAGGGCAGAATAAAAGGCACCACGCGCTGGCTGTGAGTTTGCGAATTTATTAGGGATAATACAAAGTTACAAAACTCGTGAATAAGGAAAAAATGCAGGCACGCAAAATAGCGAACAGTTAAGGCGAGGGGGATCGCCGGCTAAACCTGGAAAATTGAGCTAAGAACACACATTAGGAGAACACAAAGAAGAAAAGGAAAATTACAAGAAACTTACGTCTTGAAGAAGTGAGTAGAAAGTAGGGTACTGCGCTGAACAAAAGTGTGCATCCCCTAAAATAAGGTTAGACACAAAATAAAGCAAGTGGTAACAGGTGTGGTAAACCTGAGCGGGTAGGAGAACACAAAGAAACAATTTAGAGAAGCTGGAAAGGATGAGAGAGGATGGAGCAATCTGAGCTGACAGCTGACAGGGCCCCACCCACACAGGGCGAAACCCCAGAGAGCCACTAACAGCTGTCAACCCCAAGAGAGAGAGAACACAACAGAATACAAACATAACGATATGGCAGAAATGGGGGCTGGCAACCTCAAAAACACAAACAAAAACAACCTCTAACAAACGTAAATGGGAAAATAAATCATACTGTCAACTCAAAATAACAACACAGTACAAAATATGGGGAAAAAAAAGCAGAGAACCTGAGCCTGGTGGGGTCTCCCCATGCTCAGAACGTGACAGAGTCCCCCCCCAAGGGGTAGAAACCAGACACCCAACATCAAAAGAAAAGAACCCCCCCCCACACACACATAGAAATCCCACCCCACAAGAAAACAACCCCACCTCGGGTGGGAGGAGGGGGACCCACGCCCTGAGGGACCGAACCAAACCAAAAAGACCAAGAAAAAACCCTCAGGATAGCTTCCCAGCAAGACCCATGCTGAAGGAAAACAAAACAAAATCCGCTCAGGACCCACACAGAACTGGGCACCTAGGCTCCCGTAGACCAAAGAACAAAGCAGCTCAGGAGGTCGGCCGAAGTCCCAGGCCTGACAGACGGCGAGGTGGTAAGATTTGGGTAGTCTGCCAGAGAATGCGAACCACCCAGCCCAACGGCAGTGCTTGCCAGGCGGTCGGCCAGAGTTCTTGAGTCACAGCCACAGAAATGGTGGTCCAGGGGGCGGCCGACCAACCAGGATGACCAACAGTGAGGAAGGACGAATAGTAGAAGGAGCCCTGACGATGTCAGGCAGAGGACATGGCACCACAACAATGACTGGCAGAGGAAGGGAAACCATGATGGCATCTGACAGAGGAGGGGGAACCACAGTGGCGCCAGGAAGAGGATGGGGAACCACGGCAGTGTCTGGCAAGGGAGCGGGGACCATGACGGCTGCAGACTGGCCAGCAGCACCCTCAGAGGTCCCGGACTGGGACGTAGTTGCACCCTTGGTGGCTCCGGACTGGAGCAAGATTGCACCTGCGGTGGCCCTGGACTGGAGCAAGGTTGCACTTGCAGTGGTCCTGGATTGGGACAAGGTTACACCCGCAGTGGATCCAGGCTGGAGCAACGCTGCACCCTTGGTGGCTCCGGGCAGGAGTGGAGCTGCACCCTTGGTAGCTCCGGGCAGGAACGGAGCTGCACCTTTGGTGGCTCCGGGCTGGAGCAGAGCTGCACCTGTGGTGGCTCCAGGTTGGAGAGGAGCTGCACCCACGGTGGCTAAGGGCTGGAGCGGCGCTGCACCCACAGTGGCTCCGGGCTGGAGCGGCGCTGTACCCATGGAGGACCCGGGCTCTGGCAAAGCTCCCAAGAAGGCCCCGGGCTGGGACGAAGCACCCACTGTGGCCTCAGGCAAAGGCGTCACACCCACAGTGGCCTCAGGCAGATAGGCGGGAACCCTGGAGACCTCAGGAGAAGAGTCAGAAAAAGAACAGACACACACCAGATCAGAGTCACCGGCAGCAGTGGAGACCGGTGGGGGAAGCTCAAGAGCTCAAGTGCGACTGATGGCTGCACTTGGTTCCCCCAAACAAGAGCCAGGCAAGATCTCTCTAGGCTAAATGAGGAAACTTGCCTGAGCTCGAGCTCCACCACCATCCAGGTGACTCCAGCTGAGATGTCTCAGTGTCCATCATCTGGACTACCTTCCCCGATGCAGCTACCTCGGGAGAAAGAAAAAAGACAAAAACCAGGGAAGAATCACCTGCAGCAGTGGAATCTGGTGAGGAGAGCTCAGGAGCAGAGGTCGTCTACACCTGATTCTCCCCACCCTGAGCCAGACAAGGATTCTCTGAATCTGATGATATTACGGCAGAACAGAGCACTTGCCTGGACTCGAGCTCCACCGCCATCCAGGACTCTCTGCTGCAGCGGCCCAGGCAGCAGGCAAGGTGACTGAGGAAGCTGGCGACCCTCCAGGCGTGACGGCTGCTACTGGCGAGGCCCTGGATGAGGCGCCGGATGCTGGTGGCCCTCCAGGCATGGAGGCTAACACTGGGGGGCCCAAGACTCGCCTCACTGATGGTACTTGGTCCCACGATGCCGAAATCAGGGGACTCCTCGTCGCCTCACATTTCGACACATGGGGGGCGCTTCTCTCCCTTCCAGGGTATGGCTGCACGATTGTCATTAGGTTCTCCGGAACCATTGACCTCCTCCTCGCCTGATGGGTTCCCCCCAGGGCCGGCGGACAAACAGAGAGACTAGGGGAGTAAACAGGAGAGGCAGGTGAAGATGAAGAGATGGCTGCAGCAGCAGGCAGAGAAAGCTCAGCAAAAATGGATGACTGTTGCTGAGCCGCCCCACCGGGAACAAGCCAAGACAATTCATTTTCATATATAAAAGATGAAATGATTCTTGCCTGTGCTCCCTAGGTGTGGTGGTGGCTGCTGCAGATGGTCCAGAAGATTCCTCACAACTGGCTGCGGGGGCTGGGGGCACCGATGCAGGCGCTGGCCGATCCGGCCCTGCATGCACGTTTATGGGTGGAGCTGGACATCCTCTCTCTGCTTGGGCCGTGAGTTCAGTGAGGAGCCATGGTTTATAATCAAAAAGCAGATCCGCCTCTGCCGCCAAAACCCGCTGACGTTCCTCCAGCTCCTCCGCCAATGGTTTGGGCCACAGTTCAGGAGGAGAAGGCGGGGCTGCTGCTGGAAAATGATGAGAGGCTCAGGGCTTCCGCACCCAGGGCTGCTTCCTCATGGGCACAGGCAGGGGTTTGGAGGAGATTTCTCCCAGCCCGTGGAGCATGGACGATGGGTTGGTTATGGAGAGGAGAAGGTCTGTGAGCTCCGGATGGCTCCACAGGCTGGGGCATGCTTTCAGCACCTGTGTGGCTCCAACCCGGCACTCCCGGGCCACCTCGGGAGTGTGGGAAACATGAGCCTCCAATAAGATGTAGTGTACAATGTTAAGAGTCCAACACGCCTCCTCACTAAACCCACACCGACTATAGTCGGAAAACGCTGCCATACCAGCAGGAAAAACACAGATTTTAGAGAAAAAACACGGGAGGAAAAAAAAGTCAAAACTCACAGCTGCTGGTGCCCACACTGGCAGCACCCTTCTGCCATAATTGCTCTTCAGGGTAGGATAAAATGTACCACGCGTCAGCTGTGAGTTTTCAAATTTATTAGGGATAATACAGAATTACAAAACTTGTGAATAAGGGAAAAAATGCAGGCAAGGAAAATAGAGACCAGCTAAGGCGAGGGGGATCGCTGGTTAAACCTGGAAAACTGAGCTAAGAACACACATTAGGAGAACACAAAGAAGAACAGGAAAATTACAAGAAACTTACATCTTGAAGAAGCGAGTAGAAAGTAGGGTACTGCCCCGGACAAAAGTGCGCAGCCCCTAAAATAAGGCTAGACACAAAATAAAGCAAGTGGTAACAGGTGTGGTAAACCTGAGCGGGTAGGAGAACACAAAGAAACAATTTAGAGAAGCTGGAAAGGATGAGAGAGGATGGAGCAATCTGAGCTGACAGCTGACAGGGCCCTGCCCACACAGGGCGAAACCCCAGAGAGCCACTGACAGCTGTCAACCCAGAGAGAGAGAAAACACAACAGAATACAAACATAACGATATGGCAGAAATGGGGCCTGGCAACCTCAAAAACACAAACAAAAACAACCTCTAACAAACGTAAATGGGAAAATAAGTCATACTGACAACTCAAAATAATAACACAGTACAAAATATGGGAAAAAAAAGCAGAGAACCTAAGCCTGGTGGGGTCCCCTTGTGCTCAGAACGTGACACTTATTACAAAATGGAATAAGTTCATTTTTTTTCCCTCAAAATTCTACACACAATACCACATAATGACATGAAAAAAGGTGTTTTTTTTTTAGATTTTTGCAAATTTATTAACAATAAAAAAACTAAGAAATCACATGTACATAAGTATTCACAGCCAGAAGGTGGGGCTGCTGCTGCTGGAGAGCGATGAGAGGCTCGGGGCTTCCGCACCCGGGGTTGCTTCCTCGTGGGCGCAGGCAGGGGTTTGGAGGAGATTTCCCCCAGCCCGTGGAACATGGACGATGTGTTGGTTATGGAGAGGAAAAGGTCTGTGAGCTCCGGATGGCTCCACAGGCTGGGGCATGCTTTCAGCACCGGCATGGGCCCCGCCCACACAGGGCAAAACCCCAGAGAGCCACTGACAGCTGTCAATCCCGAGAGAGAGAGAACACAACAGAATACAAACATAACAATATGGCAGAAATGGGGGCTGGCAACCTCAAAAACACAAACAAAAACCAACCTATAACAAATGTTAACAGGAAAATAAACCATGCTGACAACTCAAAATAACAACACAGTACAAAATATGGAGAAAAAAAAGCAGAGAACCTGAGCCCCGTGTGGTCCCCCTGTGCTCAGAATGTGACACTTATTCCAAAATGGAATAAGTTCTTTTTTTCCCCTCAAAATTCTACACACAATACCACATGAACACAATGACATGAAAAAAGTTTTTTTTTTGAGATTTTTGCAAATTTATTAAAAATAAAAAAAAATAAGAAATCACATGTACATAAGTATTCACAGCCTTTGCTCAATACTTTGCTGATGCACCTTTGGCAGCAATTACAGCCTGAAGTCTTTGAGAATATGATGCCACAAGCTTGGCACACCAATCTTTGGGCAGTTTCTCCCATTCCTCTTTGCAGCATCTCTCAAGCTCCATCAGGTTGGATGGGAAGTGTCGGTGCACAGCCATTTTCAGATCTCTCCAGAGATGTTCAATTGGATTCATGTCTGGGCTCTGGCTGGGCCACTCAAGGACGTTCACAGAGTTGTCCTGAAACCACTCTTTTGATATCCTGACTGTGTGCTTAGGGTCATTGTCCTGCTGAAAGATGAACCGTCACCCCAGTCTGAGGTCAAGAGTGCTCTGGAGCAGGTTTTCATCCAGGATGTCTCTGTACATTGCTGCATGCATCTTTCTCTCTATCCTGACTAGTCTCCCAGTTCCTGCCGCTGAAAAACATCCCCACAGCATGGTGGGCATTCACGCCAGTGAGTTTAATCTTTGTCTCATCAGACCAGAGAATTTTGTTTCTCATGGTCTGAGAGTCCTTCGGGTGTCTTTTGGCAAACTCCAGGCGGGCTGCCATGTGCCTTTCACTAAAGAGTGGCTTCTGTCTGGCCACTCTACCATACAGGCCTAATTGTTGGATTGCTACAGAGATGGTTGCCCTTATGGAAGGTTTGTTTCTCTCCACACAGGAACGCTGGAGCTCTGACAGAGTGACCATTGGGTTCTTGGTCACCTCCCTGACTAAGGCCCTTCTCCACCGATTGCTCAGTTTAGACGTCCGGCCAGCTCTAGGAAGAGTCCTGGTGGTTCTGAACTTCTTCCATTTACGGATGATGGAGGCCACTTTGCTCACTGGGAGCTTCAAAGCAGCAGAAATTTTTCTGTACCCTTCCCCAGATTTGTGCCTTGAGACAATCCTGTCTCGGAGGTCTACAGACAATTCCTTTGACTTCATGCTTGGTTTGTGCTCTAACATGCGCTGTCAACTGTGTGACCTTATAGGTGATATGAGCTTACAGGTGTGTGCCTTTCCAAATCATGCCCAATCACTTTACCACAGGTGGACTCCAATTAGGCTGTAGAAACATCTGAAGGATGATCAGTGGAAACAGGATGCACCTGAGCTCAATTTTGGGATTCATGGGAAAGGCTGTGAATACTTATGTACATGTGATTTCTTAGTTTTTTTATTTTTAATAAATTTGCAAAAATCTCAGAAAAACTTTTTTTCACATTGTCATTATGGGGTATTGTGTGTAGAATTTGGAGGAGAAAAAATGAACTTATTCCATTTTGGAATAAGGCTAAAACATAACAAAATGTTGAAAAAGTGAAGCACTGTGAATACTTTCTGGATGCACTGTATGTGTAACTCATGGCAAAATCAAAAGATAATTTTGCTCTTGCCATACATTTCAGTGGAGAATTTTTTCTGATTTAATGTCCCATATGCGAAAGTAGAGGGGGCATGACTTAGGCTCTTTATTGGGTTTATTGGCAAAATGTACACACTAGCAGCTGTTTGCAATCAACAGATCAAAAAAGAACAACTTAAATAGCTCAACACAACTAATATTACAAGTGGTTTCTCTCAATTCAACACAAAATGATGCTTTTAATGACTACTGCAGTTTTAAAATTATTCAAGTGTCCATAGCTTTATCTATAGTATCTTCAAGGACTTCCTCATAGAACAAACCATGGTGGACTTTGAGGTATGCTTGGAATCATTGTCCTTTTGGAAGTGTCCAATGACACCCCAGCTTCAGCTTCCTCACATTTTCTCCTAGGATTTTCTTATACTTGAATGAATTCATCTTACCTGCCACACACATGCATATGCTTCATTCTTTCTACTCCAGACATACCACTGAATGGGCTAAGATTCCTCAGGCAACTGCCAGAAGCAGGTGTCTGGTTATGCATCATGTTTGCAGCAGGTCATAACAGCAAAAAGGTGCTCTTCTAAGCACTAAAGATGCTTGTCATGAAGGGGTTGAATATTTTCGAAACTGCAGTAGTCATTAAAAGTTGCATTTTGTGTTGAATTTGGAGAAACCACTTGTAATATTAATTGTACTGAGCTATTTAAATTGTTATTGTGTGAGTTGTTTTTTGCAAACAGCTGCTAGTTTGTAAATTTTGCCACTAAACGTAATTTGCAGTGGGGGTTGAATAATTTTGATTGGCAACTAGGGCTGCAGCTAACGACTATTATACAGATCAGGTAATCGCCCACTCTAATTGAAGAGTGGGCTAGCGCTAGTCGCTGGCGGATGTCAACGGCTGTGGCTATATGTTTTTTTGTCATATAAGCATAATTAGTGTAGCTGACTACATTCTATTCATCTTAATTTAAAAGCTCAATCACGTACCTTGTCTCAAGTGTGCTGGCTGTGCATGATGGGGGATGCTTTCTGCTGAGACGCTGTAACATCCGACGTTGTCGGATGCTAGTTTGCCACTCAGCTTTACCATGTACACACTGCACAATGTTTTCCTTCAATTTGAGCTTGCAATGATCCCAGACTTGAGATACTTTTGTTGTTTTTTAGAAATTTTCTCCCTCTTTGCTTCTTTCCCACTATGCCACTCTGACATGATGCCGTTAAACAAATCTGTGTTTTATTTAGGTAGCGTGACCAGAAGAAGGTCACACTGGAAGAAGGTCATATAGACCGGAAGTGCTACATTAAACAATATGTCGAAGAATAAAATTTGAATTGAGAAATTTTTGTAATCGAATTATTCAAATTATTTGAGTAATCGTTGAAACCCTAATTGCAACTGTACCACTTTTAAGCCAAAATGAACATGTGCATGAGGTATGTTTGTAATTTTTTTACCCCTCAGCTTCTAAATGGCTAATGGGGTGTTGTCATGACCCTGCTGGTTGGATGGGTGGTGGTGGTGGCAGTGTCAACACCTGCCTTGTAAATGCAATAACTAGAGAGAGAAAGGATGTAGGCTTTTCAAATCAATACCGTAGTTGTCGCTAAGAAAAATCTTGGACAAGTTTGAATTTAGGTGAGCTTGACCTTGAGGTCAAGGTCAGACATCAGGTTTTCCATAACTGTTGCAAACATGATGACTCGAGAAGGAAATCAAGGGAGGATTTTGATATTGATATCATAGTGGTATCTATCATACACCTCACATGAGTTTGAATTTGGGTGATCTTGAACTCAGGGTCAAAGTAAGGGATCATTTTTTCTGGCAGCGGTGTGATCAATACCTAGCTTGTAAATGCAGCAACAACAGAAAGCAATGGAGGCTTTTGATACTGATGCCATAGTTATATCTAAGTTGTAGCTAATGAAAAATTCAGACAAGTTTGAATTTGGCTGATCTTGACCTTTAGTTCATGGTCAAAGTTGTCAGTTTTTTCCAAAACATTTGCAAAAAAAGCACTGTAAACATGATAACCCAGAAAGGAAATAATGTAACTGTTCATTCACTTGATGAATGTACATTCACATAGTACTATCTTTGAAAAATCTGGGATGAGTTTTAATTTTGGTGACTTGATGTCAGGATCAGAGGTCAATTCTCAAAAAACCTGGAATTTTCCCATTGTGGGACTAATAAATCTTATCTTATCTTATCTTAAATGTGGCAACCTGTGAATAAAATGGTGTAGGCTTTTCATATTGATACCATAGTTGCATCTATGAAAACTCTTGGATGATTTTTATTTTGGGTGACTTTGAACAAAAATTCATCCAACCAGTGCTCTTAATGCCAGCAGGCTGAGGGGTACCACTGGCAGCCACCAACATTTTTGACATCCGTTATCATTAAAACACCAACTAAAGAAACAGTGGTTGAATTAGTAACGTGTTTTGCTTTTTTTTTCCCTCAGCAGAGGGAACATTTCCCATTGAAGCTGTTCTGTTTTGAGTATTTTGGCATTGTGCCTCCAATTTCAAAGTGCCTTAAGTTTGGAATTTTAATTGGATGGATCTGCCCTCCTGACTCATTACCTCTAATGAGTACATTTGGTTAATGCAGGTACTGAGTATTGTTTTGTATGTGTATATTTACTGTATGTGGTTTGCTATGTTAAAGACATACTGGGGTGGATATAAATCCCTTATAAAAACAAATCTACATAGTCTAAAACGGTATCTTATACCCTTTTTTCTACAAAACCCCCCAACCTTTCATTGTCTTACAGTTTTGTGTCAAAATCTTTTCACTTTTCCTCCTCCTTCCAACCAGGATCTGTGAATAGGCTCACCCACATACCACAAGGCTAATGGTGGCTAGTGCTACATTAAACAGAATAAATCCTGTGGTAAAAAGACTTAATAGTTGAAGAACATGCCCAGTTGTAAGTACGGTGGCCCATGATAATGACTGAAACTGCATCAGTCCTTAAAAGCAGTTTAATGGTAAAACCCATCTTAATTTGGATCAAGTTTTCAATGCAGCTGTCCAAAAATGTTAACTAGTCCTGGAGGCTAACTTCAGTCAGGCCAGAGACAGTTCTTAGACTTGATTGGTTCAACACCACTGACTTGTTATAGTTACATCACCAAAAACCTTCCATCTAAACTTGCCTTTTTCCAAGGGGAGGAGCTTAACTGAAATTTCAAAGCAAAAAAACAGATATGCCACATTTAAATAATTTCACTCCAAATACAGTATGTCTTGTAAGTCATAAAAACATGGTACAGGCATGTTAACAAAAAATAAAAAAAACTTTGGCAGAATATTATTTTAAAAGATTGAGTAAATATGAAGCTTGCCTAGCACAGCGGGGTTTTTTTGTCTGTTAATTCATTTGGGTTTTTATCGTTAATCTTAAGTGGTTTATCTATTTAAAGGAGGTTTAACAAAATTTATTGGTCAACTAATAAAAATATCATTGTCTTTTCAGACTATCATCATTTTTTCAGATTATAGTATAAATATTTCTTATGTTACATAATAGAGAATATTGATTTTTAATTTTTTTTTTCTTTTGTTGCATGTGGAAATTGTTGTAAGCAGATCAGCTTTCACTTCATCTGTCAGTTTTGATTAGATTTATGAGGAGGCACTGAAGCCAACATTTGTGTCAAACAGTGTGTCTAGTCAGAGTTTGGTCATGGAGGGATTGAAAATATGAGCCACACATCATCTAACAGGGTTGTCTCTGTGTGGTTTTTGGAACAGGTCTCCTGTCTGTTCTATGTCCCTGCTCTCTTCGGAGATCCACATTGCCTGGGATATACAGTACAGGGAGAGGAGAAAAAAAAAACTTGACCTTGAGCACTGAAGCCACTGTCTAAATGAGGCTTGTTTTCACACTTTTTCTATATGTAAAAAAGCATTTAGATAAAGAAATTGAACATACTTTTAAAGAAAGGTACTGTATATGATTGAAGCTTTGCCTGCTTCCCCTTTCAGTTTTTGATTCCCATTAATCAAAAACTTAATCAAATCACCAATTTTAACATCAACATTATTTGACTATCCACCAATTTATTCCAAATCTAGCATTTGTTTTTACAGCCTGACCGGCATTAATTTCATAAACATTTATTCATGCCATGCCTGAGGCGGCCACCACTGCAAAAGGATCTAGCATTGATGAATGGAAGTCTTTCATTGCCCTTCGGGCCTTCATTACTTCCTCATCTCCTCCCCACCCTGCATACTCTTCCCCTGCTCACCACCTCTTCCTCCTCCGCCCATGGATCCACCCCACTTGAGGTGTCTTTACTGCCCCCCCCCCCCCCCCCAAGGCTGGCTGTTAAGAACTGGACATTACCTGTCTGAATGAAGAAGAGAAATATACACACCTGTAAATGTTTGTATGTCTATATGTACATAAATTTTTGAATATAATCTGTAATTTCACCTATAAATATTTGTTATCAACGGATCTGTCTAAATTTATTGTTTCCTATTGTGAAACATTATATATTGTAGTAATTATTGTATTGAGCTGCCTAATTACAGCTGACTGTGGTTAGACTGAAGGAATGTTGCCCAGGGCAGAGGTACACTGACAGCTCCTTTCGTTTGATTTGGCCAGTTTTAACTTGCACTGACACTGTAATTACAACTTGCTACTGTATATGATAGCCAAAGATAAAGCATGAATAGCTTTGTATCATAGTGAAAACAAAACATTGTTGGATTGTGATGATCTTTTTTTCTTCTCCTGGATATCCAACACTACTGTCACCTGTGACCTTCTCCAGTTATTTATATCAAGTGCTGCCTTGCGGTCCGAATGAGGTCTTCATTTGGGCATTTAGCACTGCATTGGAATGGTTCAGGTTCTATTTGGCAGATAGAACCATGTGTGTAAGTCTGGCTGGTTTTGAATCTTCCTCAGCTTCCCTGTCATGTGGAGTCCCACATAGCTCAATTTTAGGGCCCTTGCTTTTCTCCCTTTACTTACTTCCACTGGGTTCAATCCTTAGAAAGCATGGTATGTCCTTCCGCTGTTACACTGATGACAGTCAGATTTATGTACCATTAAAGCAGAAGGAGGCCTTCTCAATTAAACAACTTCTTGCATGTCTTGATGACATTAACGCTTGGATGGCTTTAAACTTTTTAAATTTTAATGATAAGACTGTTTGGACCCAGTGCTCCTGTGAGCCCCCCCCCCCCCCCCCCCCCCGGTTGACTTGGGCTCCTTGGCACAGTTTGCTGAGACAACTGTTGCTAATCTGAGTTTTAAGGTGGACAGTGATTTTAGATTAAATTGTCAAATTTGTGCAGTAATCAAGTCCAGCTTTTTTAATTTGAGGCAGCTGGCAAAGGTTAAATCCATTCTTTTAAGGCAACACTTTGAAACAGTAATCCATGCCTTCATTAGATCTCAGCTGGATTACTGTAATGCACTGTATTATGGAGTTAGCCAGTCTTCCCTCTCACATCTCCAGTTGGTACAAAATGCCGCTACACATCTTTTAACTGGAACATGCAAGAGGGACCCCATTAATTCCACTTTAGCTTCCCTCCACTGGCTGCCTGTACACTTTAGGGTTCATTTTAAAATTCTTTTATTTGTTTTTAAATCATTAAATTGCCTTGCCCTGCCTTACCTCTCTGAGCTGCTCTATTACAGTCCTGCTCAGTCTCTCAGGTCAGCTGATCAGCTGCTTCTGGAGATACCAAATTTGAAGAGAAAGCTCAGAGGGGACAGAGCTTTTTCTGTTGCTACTCCTAAATTATGCAGCAGTCTACCTTTGTCCATCAGACAGGCCCCTTCACTGTCCAGTTTTAAAACTCATCTTAAAACCCGTTTTTATTCTCTGGATTTTGACCCAGTTTGAGACATTGGTTTTACTTGTTTTTGTTGCTTTTATTGTATGACTACTATTTATTTGTGGTGTATTGTATTTTTTAGTTGTATTTTATTGTCTTTATGCCTTATGTTTTTATATTTTATTTATTGTTGATGTACAGCACTTTGTGTCAGCTGTGGTTGTTTTTAAAGTGCTTTATAAATAAAGGTGGATTCTGCCCTCCCTAACGAAGGAACAAATAGATTTACTTGACGCCCCAATTACTAAAGAGGAAATTGTGAAAGTTATTAAGAGCCTCCCGACTGGAAAGGCACCGGGCCCTGACGGATTCACTGCAGAATTTTACAAGGCCTGTGTTGATGAGCTTTCTCCTTTACTTTTAGAAATGTTTGCGGAATCCTTTGAACAAGGCCGTCTGCCCCCTTCTTTAACAGAGGCTTTCATTTCGCTTATTTTAAAAAGCAATAAAGATCCGTTAGAATGTAAAAATTATAGACCAATTAGTCTTATAAACTGTGACTGTAAAATTCTCTCCAAAATTTTGGCATTAAGATTAGATAAAGTAATGATATCTCTTATAAATCCTGATCAGGTGGGTTTTATTCGTTCCAGGGGTGCGGCAGACAATATTAGGCGATTTATTGATATCATATGGTTAGTTCAAAATGATCCTTCACTTGCACACCTCTCTCCAGTGGCAGCCCTCTCCCTGGATGCTGAAAAAGCATTTGACAGGGTTGAGTGGCAGTATCTCTTTGCAACTCTAGAGACCTTTGGTTTTGGTTCAAAGTTTCTTTCTTGGATTAAATTACTATATAATGAACCTAGAGCTTCAGTGATATCAAATCGAGTTACATCACAGTCTTTTAGACTTTATAGGGGTACGCGCCAGGGCTCCCCTTTAAGTCCCTTGCTTTTTGCTTTGGCATTAGAACCATTAGCTGTTGCTATCCGCAAAGACGGCAATTTTCCAGGTATTCAGGTCCATGGCAGTACCCATAAGATAATGTTGTATGCTGATGATGCATTGGTACTGATTACACAACCTCAAAAATCAATTCCGGCTCTCCTTAAAATTATTAACCAATTTTCACGTTTGTCTGGTTATAGAGTTAACTGGATAAAATCAGAAATTCTCCCTCTAACATCTTATTGCCCTAAAACACTGTTTACATTTGGTCAAAATATAGGCTTCTCTTGGCCAAAATTAGGAATTAAATATCTTGGCATCCTGTTTCCTCACACTTTATCAGATCTGATTCAGATTAATTTTGAGCCCTTGCTTGAAAAATTTAAAATAGACATAGAAAGGTGGTCACCTCTTTTTTTGTCTCTCTGGGGCAAGGTCAATGTTATTAAGATGATTTGTGCACCCCGATTTAATTACCTTCTGCAATCTCTTCCTCTTAGGATCCCAGTTAGGTATTTTCTACAATTTGATAGGTTGTGCAATAAGTTTTTATGGAATGGTAAGCGCCCTAGATTAAAGTTGAAGAGATTGCAGAAGTCTATAGATTCAGGAGGTTTGGGGGTCCCAAATTTGGTTTTATATCATTACGCTTTTAGTCTTAGACATTTGATTCATTGGGCTCTCCCCCCTGAGAGAGCTCCCCCTTGGTTTTATTTGGAGAGTTACTTGAGCAGCCCTCTTCCCCTAGTACATCTAATCACAATTAAACTTTCTTCTGAATTTCAGTCGCATCCTATTATATCCTTTTTACAATACGTTTGGAAGAGAGTTGCTTCTATACTAGAGTTTAGCTCTCATCTTCATTCTATGGCTTCTCTTTGGCTTAACCCAAGTCTCCATATTGGAAAATCCCCATTTATGTGGAAAATCTGGGTGAAAAAGGACATCTTGATGTTAAAAGATCTATATGAAGGGGGAGCTCTCAAATCATTTGATGTTCTACGGGCACAGTATGGACTACCACAGAATCAATTTTGGAAATATTTACAACTTCGACATCTGCTGTGTCAGGTCTTTGGATTTACAACTACCCCTCCTCCTGATGTAGATTGGCTCATCCAGGCTTTGAGTTCCTGTGGCAAAAGATCTAAGGCCTCAAATTTCTATTTAATGCTCCTTAAGAGCTCAAATAAAGATTCTACATTCCTTAAATACGTATGGGAAAAAGATCTGAATTCACAATTTACTGATGTTGAATGGGCAAATATTTTAAAGAATGGGAAGAAAGTGTCTAGGGAATTGAAAACCAGACTTGTTCAATTTAAAATTTTGAATCGATTTTACTGGACACCTCGTAAAATGTTGAGAGCGAATCTCATTCACTCTTCAAGCTGCTGGAGATGTCTACAGGGGGAGGGGACATTAATCCATATGATTTGGAGTTGTTCGGTTATACAAGACTTTTGGTTGCAGATCCATAGACATATTATGACAATTGTTAAGCAAGAAGTGCCATTTACTCAGAGACTTTTTGTCCTTGGGGATCCATCAATGATTCAGGACCCAATCTCTGATGCCGAGTGGATTCAGACTGCTTTGATGCTGGGCCGAAAGTTGATCACTTTTTACTGGAAATCTTCCTCTGCCCCACCCATAGCTCAATGGCTCAGGGAGTTGGGCAAGCTTGCTGCACTAGAACGCCTTTCATATAAACTTTTGGACAAGATGGACAGCTTCTATAATAAGTGGGGACCCTTTCTTACCTTTATAGGTGTAGTAGATTAAGCTAATCATCTTAAGAGTATTAGGGTGGAAATGGAATGTTTTATCCTCTCACTGGGTATACTTTTTTTTTTGTTTGTTTGTTTGTTCCTGTTTTATTTTCTAAATTGAAAACCCAATAAAAATTCAAATTACAAAAAAAAATAAATAAAGGTGGATTGGATTGGATTGGATTTGTTTTACGTTTGTTCAGAAAGCAGTATTGTTTGGCATCTTGACTGCCATTGTAACTGCAGTTTGATTAATTATGCAGCCCTACCACATATAGGGTCTTCAAATCCAAATCCCAATTACATTATATTGGGATTTTTTTCCCTACATTAAGAATCATTATGTAAAAATTCCCTCAGGTACAGCAGAAGAACAATGGTTTCAAATGATCATTTCATTAAAAAGTCCAAAGCACAATACATTTCACTTTAAACTCGAAAGTAGAGAGGTGAAGTTAAGCCAAGGCAACAGATTTTGTACACCATAATTCAAATTTCTCCAAGCAGCCTGTTTAATTATGTTGTTAACATAGACATAAATACAGAAGGAAAAACATTTGAGCCCTATTATGATGGTCTGAAACAGGCATTTGCTCCACGCTTTGTGCCTTGCACCAGTGCTTTTGTTTGCTTCTGTCAGTGCACTGTCTGATTTTCTGCTGTGCACCCTTGCCACCTAAGTAAGAAATGACTGTGCTTGCACTGGTAGGAGGGGACTGATTTAAAGTGGATGAGGCTTTTCAGGCAAGTTCAGTGCGTTGGCATTAAGGTGCATTTTATTGCAATGTGCTTTTGATTTGTAAAAAACAGGTCTAAAGTCAGCAGCACGTTATCAACCACTATTTCAGCAGCACATTTAAAGTAGAACTGAACTGAACGGCATTGAACGGCACTGGGTGATAGTACATACAATTATAAAGATAATTTATCATTGGCACCCCCTTCACAAATCCCGGAATCTTGGAGAAAATCGCGATTTTGAATTTCCCGCCCTGAAAAATCAGACAAATCCGCCGATTAACCGGAAGTGCAGTCGGAGTTCCGCGTGACGTCACGAGTGTGACACAGTCCTGCATGTTTACCATTGCGAGCACGTCGACACTGGTTGTTTTTGGTGCATTTTGTCGTGATAGTCGACTACAAAACACTTCCAACACCTGGGAAGATCTGTTCAGTGGCCAAGGAAAGCTGTCATGGCGACGAAAGAAAAGAAAGGGGGAGGAAAAGCGACCGGGAAGCGATGCGTTTCTAGATATAGATATTACAGTGATCCCTCACTTATCGCGTTTAATGGGGACCAGAACCGACCGCGAAAAGTGAAAAACCGCGAAGTAGCGTCACCCCCCCCCCCCCCCCCCAAGGGCGTCACAAGCACTATTTTGCACAAAAAGGCACAAGAGAACAGCGAAAAGTGCCACTAAGCAACACGAGCGATAAAGAAGGCGCTCTGCAGGGAGAGAAGCTGGGTAAAACGTCTTGGCCAATCAGCTTGCGAGGTAAAACGTCTCGGCCAATCAGCTTGCGAGATTCCCGAGCGGTGAAGAGGTGGGCGGAGAGGAGTGGAGCGGTGGTCAGAGAGGTGGATTTTGAGTTGTGCAGGCTCTCCGTGTTGATACCTGATGGACTACATTAGAACATCAGGTATCAACACGGACATCAGGTATCAACACGGCCTCTGCATCGCCGTCTGCCAGCTGCTGTCACAGGTGCATTAGGTCTCTGTCTCCCGGGCTCGCCCTTGTGCACGCCTGCCACCTGCCACACTCCTGCATCCTCCTCTGTCTCGTCACCGATCCTGAATGCCTCTTCACTCTGAAAACTCTGGTTTTCTTGACTGCTGGAACTGCTGGAACTGCTATCATCTGCCATTGGTGTTTTGTTTAGGGATCACACTCGTGACGTCACGCAGCGTCGTCTGCACTACTTCCGGTTTGTTTGGCACTGCCAGCCAGAGGCAAAAGTTTATCGGCTTATAGCTTGGCCATCGCACGGCCTAAAAATTTCTTTTATGTGTTGAAAAATACAATAGGTAATAAGGAATTAATCTGCTATTCTACTTTTTGCGCCAAAAGGTGGGTTCAGTTCTACTTTAAAAGGCATCAATGCACACGTATGCCTGTTCTTACACCTGGGCTAGAATTTCTCAATGTCTGTTATTTTGATGGACTGATTTTGTAAAAATCTGTCACAATACCTTACCTGATCTTTCATTCATTCGCTCACTCATTGGCGATCTGTGTACCCAGCCTCTCACTCAAAGATGCTAAGATAGACTAGAGCCTGTTGTGATCCGAGCGCTGATCTCGTCCGCACTCGGGTCATACGTCATCTCCTGCAGGCTTGACAGCAGTGATTACCCTCTGGCTCCCCGGGCTCTTATTGTGACAGCGCTTGGAGGAGCTTCCTGCTGTCGAAGCCTGCCAGCTGTTCTGCATTAGGGCTCGTTCGCGCCCGGCATTTATGCGGACGCTGAATGCAGTCCAGTGCAGCAGTCTCCGTCGAACTTCCCGTCAAACACCTCTTTTCATTCCTCGTCTTTTCATCATTAATGAGCATCCCTCGTCCACGGACAGTATCGTAAGTGTGCTTGTTCAGCCTTACTGCCTTTGTTCTCGTGTAGTGTATTTTAGCCCCTCGAGGCTCTTTACTTTGTCACTGTGTGTTATTCTTCTGTTCCTTTATCCTCAATAAAACATCATTGCAGACTCATCGGTGACTTGTTGGCGTCTTATGGTGGCTCGTGAGGGCCACCGTGACAGTAGACTGCTGACCGGGCGCCTAAACGGAGGTGCCACACCGAGACGCCGTTCCCGGTGAGTTTTGCCTTTGGACTGTGCTCCTTCCTGTCTGGGTACTGCGTACTGGAAGCATGCCGTCGCAGAGGGTCCGCGCTCAGAGTCAGAGCGACGAGCTGGCGGACGCCCTCGAATACGTCGATGAGACGCTCATCTCCACCTCCCTCCTCGACTACCACAGCGACGTGCGCTGGTACCTGGACTGTGCTGAGGACGTTTTAAATCATCTCCCCCGCTACGCCGACCACCCAGAAGTCAGCATGCGGAGGGATGACATCGCCGCACAGCGCGAGATATTCCGCATGGTGGAGGAGGACTACGGGGGTAAGCAGAGGAGGAGGCATCCCCGCTCCCCGCTTTGGGATCCCGTTCCTGTCCTCGATCCACTCCAGGAGTTCGCGTCACCTGGGGGTTGTCGAAGACGTCGGTGCCCCAGCCAAGATAACCCTCAGCAAAAACCCCGTCCGGATCCTGTTCCAGGTCGTCGGAGGAACCCTGCCTCCCAGTCAGCTGCTCCTTCGGCATCACGTCAGGAGGGAATCGCCACAGCCTCTCCCCCCGGGCCACCTGTTCCCGCTGTCCCGTCAGCTTGTCGTGCCCGGGTCGTCTCGGCTGTCGTCCCCTCCTCTGTGACGTCACCTCCTGCTGCGGAGAGAGTTCACAGTCCTGCTCCGGCAAGCCCCGTCCCAGGTCCATCGCGAATGGCTCCCCCTTGTCCTCCCAGGGGGCCCTCTGTCACCAACCGGCGGGGAAAGGGAGGAGGAACGTCCGCTACAGCAGGCACCATCCTCCCTCCGGGAGACAGGCAAGTTCAAGTTCACTCTTCCCCTCATTATTGTGATTTGCCTTGTCTGACTCCTGGGGGTGGAGTTCAGGGTTCGCAGTCCCCCGAGCTCCCACCACCTGCTGTAGCTTGTATTATTAAACCCGCTTCCTCTGTGTCTCCCTCCACTGAGCGGTCCTCGACGCCAGGCCAACGTCGCCGGATGAGGAGGGGGCCTGCGGTTCTGGAGAGCCTGGTTCCAGTCCCGCAGCCACGCCATGGGCGGAGGAGGAGAGCGGACTGCAGTGTGGAGCCTGCGCCGATGAAGAAGCATCCTTGGGTCTCCACAGACGAGCGGTCCAGTCCAGCGGGTCGAGGGATATCCAGCCACCACGCCGTGCAGGTCGTCGGCGTGGACGTCAGCGCCGGAGGGTCCTCAGGCTGCGGACACCATCATGCCAGCTGCGGAGCCCAGCGTAGCTGAGTGGGAGCCAGAGGACGATCTCCTCCCATCTGAGCCTGGATCGTCAGAGTCCTGGACGGCGTCGGAACTCGAGATCAGGTAAGTGCTCTGTGTTGTCTTTCTCTTCTCCATTTTTGAGCATTTTTGCCTGTCTCTTGGGGAGGTGAGCCGGGTACAGCCGTCCGCTGCATCCGAGCTTGTCTTGCCGGGTTCTAGCGCTCCCGGTGATCCTGATCCCGGTTCTTTTCTCTCTCCTGAGCCTTCTCCCAGGGTCACCGGTGCGGAACTGATTCCGGTCGCTGTGCCAGAGGCTTCGGGTTCAGGGTTGGAAGTCAGTCCTGGTGCGGTGCCGACCCAGTCGGGGTCCGACGCAGGTGCAGCCGTGACCCAATCGGGGTTCGACGTGGGTGCAGCCGTGACCCAATTGGGGTCCATCGCGGCTGCAGCCGTGACCCAATCAGGGTCCATCGCGGGTGCAGCGCCAGCTGAATCCAAGGTCGGTGAGATCCCCTGCCACCGGACACTGCAGATCCCCTGCCGCCGGACACTGGACTGGTTCATCTTCTTCATCATCGTCGTCCTCGTTCTCAGGATCAGCATCACAGCTTATCTCCACCGGGGGCCGTTGGGGTTCCGAATACTCCGTCCAGCTCTCTCTCGTCTTCCCCCTCTCCAGGGAGGCCGCCTTCTACTTCCCCCCTACGGTCCTGGTGGCTGTGTGATGCGGGTCGGCCGCCTGGCGAGCTGTTTCGCCGGTTCGGCGTTCTCGGTCGGCCACCCGACAAACTTTTCCGCCCTTTCGGCGATCGGGCCCGGCTGCCAGAGGAACTGTATCCCCGGGCATGGGACTGGGGTAGGCCACCCGAACTGTCTTTTTTCCCCCTGCCTGCGATGTGGACGCTATATGCAGGGCGGCCCCCCGAACTATCGCCCCTCATGCCACAATGCTAGGACTGCCGTCATCCCGAGTCTTCTTTTTCGTTGGTTCTGTAACCTTTTGGGATGTGCGGGGGGTCTTGTGTTTGAAATTGTGCATCTCACCCTTTCCTAGCGGGTATTTTTGTTCATTTTTTTCTCTGTTAAATGTCCGTACGCTCTCTGTAATAGTTGGTGTTTTGTTTTCCCCTGTCTTAATTATCCGGTGTGCTTTTTGGAGTATAGCGTTTTTCGTTAGCCGTACCCTGATTGTCTTGTTTATCCCCTGTTCCCTAATGTTTTTTTTTTCCCTCGACTTCATTTGTGATCTGCCTTTGTCTGGGTTTTTTTTGCATCTTAGAAACATTGTATTTGCTGTTTTTGCCCTGTGATCGTCTCCCTTATGTTTTACCTTGGTTGTAATTTGTGCATGGGAGTGTTGTTTTTTTTTTTTTTCTGTCTGCCTACGTGCTTCTGTTGTCATCATGGGGTTTTTTTGGCCTTTGCTGGTCCGCCCCCCCCGGCCTGTTCCCCCTTCCGTCCACTCTGGGGGGGGGGGGGGGGGGGGGGCTTGGGTGTCATTGGGCATTCAGAGCCCGCCCTCGAGGGGGAGGTACTGTTATGATCCGAGTGCTGATCTTGTCCGCGCTCGGGTCATACGTCATCTCCTGCAGGCTTGACAGCAGTGATTACCCTCTGGCTCCCAGGGCTCTTATTGTGACAGCGCTCGGAGGAGCTTCCTGCTGTCGAAGCCTGCCAGCTGTTCTGCATTAGGGCTCGTTCGTGCCCGGCATTTATGCGGACGCTGAATGCAGCCCAGTGCAGCAGTCTCCGTCGAACTTCCCGTCAAACATCCCTTTTCATTCCTCGTCTTTTCATCATTAATGGGCATCCCTCGTCCACGGACAGTATTGTAAGTGTGCTTGTTCAGCCTTACTGCCTCTGTTCTCATGTAGTGTATTTTAGCCCCTCGAGGCTCTTTACTTTGTCACTGTGTGTTATCCTTCTGTTCCTTTATCCTCAATAAAACATCATTGCAAACTCACCGGTGACTTGTTGGCGTCTTATGGTGGCTCGCGAGGGCCACCGTGACAGAACCCCCCTCCCCACACACACACCCTCAACCTGTAAAGGGCTGTTTAGAAAATGAGTGAATGAATTGTAAACTTACAGGCAAGTACACACATTTAGCATTCATTTAGTTACATATTCTCTCCTGTGATCAGAATATGGATCACTTTTTGAAATTTAACTACTGGACCTTTACGCAGCAGTACTGGCATGTGTCATACCCCAGGAAACAGCTGTCATCCAATCCGAGACAAAAACTGATGCACAATTGCTGAGGATAATGTCATTTTCATTCACGATTATTTACTGGTTCCAATAAGATTCAAGAGTCAAAGATTTTTATTTGTCAACACTTCTATATGTACAGAACATACAGGAGAATCGAAATGCCATTTCTCTCTCTCTTAGTAGTGTGCGTAATATATAAGAAAAGAAGGAATAAGGATAAAAACAACAACAGTCTATGTACAATAATGCTACCTGTAGTGCAAATAAAGATAAGAAAAACCACACAGCAGTGCTATCTACAGTAATACCGTAATACCGGTAGTAAAAGTTCAATGTGGTAGAGGAGGTGCAAACAGTGACAGTTTGGAATATGCATGATCAGTAGTGCAATATCAGACAGCAGCAGCTGCAGCATTTGTGTAAATGGTTGTAGTAAAGTGCAAAGACGTACAGCAGCAGATGTAGTACTGTTGGTGTGCCGAGTCTTTCTGTGCAAACAGCTGAGGTAGAATTATTGTGTGGGTGAGTGTGTTACTGTCCAGTAGTGGGAAGGGGGGGGGGCAGAGTTCAGGGTCCTGATGGCCTGGTGAACAAAGCTGTTTAGCAGTCTTGTGGAGCAGACCCAGAGGCTCCGGTACCTTCTCCCTGAGGGCAGCAGGCTGAAGAGGGAGTGTGAGGGGTGAGAGGTGTCACCTACGATGATGATGGCTCTGCGGATGAGGCGGGTGTGGTAGATGTCCAAGGGGGAGAGCAGAGGGGCACCAAAGATCTTCCTGGCTGTGTTCACTGTGTGTTGTGGAGTCTTCCGTCAGTGCAGCTTCCATACCACACAGTGATGCAGCAGGTGAGGATGCTGTCAATGGTGCCCCGGTAGAATGTGCACATGATGGAGGGAGGGACTCATGCTCTCCTCAGTTTGTGGAGGAGAGGTGAGTTTGAGCCTTCTTGGCCAGTGATGTGGTGTTGTTGGACCAGGAGAGGTCCTCAGAGATGTGCACCCATAGGAACTTGGTACTGCTCACCCTCTCCACAGCTGTTCCGTTGATGATCAGAGGGCAATGCTGTGTGTGTCCTCTCCTGAAGTCAACCACAGTCTCCTTGGTTTTTCCCATGTTCAGGAAGATTATTGTCTACACCACTGGACCAGTTGGCTCACCTCATTTCTCATTTCGATGGATCTAATTTCCTCTTGTGTTTGCGAGCCAGTTTTTGAACTCTGATGGTAAAAACATGAAGTGAGACTTGGAAAATCACTCAAGTTTGCACCTGTGTTTAAAGATGAAATTTTTCCTCAGTAAAGAACTTATAAAACACAGTTTTACATGTTAGTACCCGCTGTTTTGGATCTTATTAAATTAGGCCAGTAGTGTGAGTGGTCCTTAAATGCATTTTCACTTTGTGAATGAGCCTGCTGTCATGATTGGGAATGGCCCCTCCGGGGCAAAAAGACAGATCCAAGCGCTGAACTGCAGTTGTGACATTTAATAACAAAAAATCCAGAACAGTGCAATAACACAAAAAATACAAGCAAAGTAACTTACAAGGGAGGCACTCCAGAGCCGGAATCGCTCTGGAGGAGATGAGGAGAGAATTCAGGAGAATGAAGTCCAGTAACATCAATACTGCCGCAAAGAAACAATGAGTTGGCAGTGCTTAAATACTAGACAGACAAATGAGCAGCAGGTGCGGGCAGCTGAGCGAGCAGGTAACCTAATTAGACAACTGCTCACAGCTGAGATGACTGGGGAGCGGACTGTGAGCAGCTAGTGGGAGTGTCTGGAGAAGAGGAGGGCACATGTTTGAAAAAAACCCCAAATATCTGCAGAAACTGACAACATAATAATAACAGATATACAATATTCCAAAATAAATTGAGAGTCTGAGCTCAGAGAGAACATTGAGCTCAGACTCATGACACCTGCATTGTCCCTAGCACAAAAAGGATTTGTCCTCCCATTTCAATGCTGTCATATTACACCTAAGATCTTGCATCTGTGTTTTTTAAAGGGAATGAGAGCAAAGAAAGTGATTACGCTGATTACATTACACTGAAAACACACCTCTGAATAATTAAGATCATTAGGACAGCCTCTTTGTGCGATCCTCCAGGTCCAGAATTCGTTTTTGTGCTGCTGTAATAGTGAAATGGACTTCGACATGCTCATCAATAAGCTTGGTGCCTTAGACAGTAGACTGTTGACTAAATTGTCATAATAGGGCCCAAAGTCCTTGGGGACCTAACAATAACTGTGGGCAGCGCTAACAATAACCTCAGACCTTTCTGTGGAGACAAGTAACAGCTCACATCAACAGCAATATCAGACAGAATGAAAGTTGGACTGGCTCTTTCACTTGTTTGAATTTGCTATACAAGCTTTTCCGTTCTTCTCTCCTGCTGCAATGGTGTTTTACTGAACGTGTTAGGTGGGAGCGCAAACTCTGTTATCATAAATTACCTCCACAAAAGAGGTTATACTATCAAAATTTGATATGAATAAAGATGAAGGAACAGTCAATTGTCCATACATCCACAACAGTTTTTTTTTTCATTTGATTTTTATTTTGTGAATAAAATTGTTCAAGAATTTATTATGATAGCAAAGTGAGGACTCTCATCCCATCAAAGATCCTGTAAAAGGAAGTTCCATTTTTATATGGTCTTTGGCATGACCCGGCCAGGACTTGAACCCCGACATCCCAGTTGTGGGGCAGATGCTCCACATCGGGGAAAATACAGTAAGTATTGAACACATCAACATTTTTCTCATTAAACTTATTTCTGATGGAGCCATTGACCTGAGATTTTCACCATATATCAGTAACAACCCAAGTAATCTATACATACAAAGAAATCAAGGCAACTGTGTTTACAAAACAAGTTATATTTAATAAAGTGGAATGACACATGGAATAAGTATTGAACACACTTCATGAAATTCATTTAATGTTTAGTAGAAAAGCCTTTGTTGGTAATTACAGTTTCCAGACATCTCCTGTATGGAGAAACTAGACGCAGGCATTGCTCAAGAGTAATTTTAGCCCATTCTTCCACACAAACTGTCTTCAAATCTTGAAGGTTCCATGGGTGTTGTTATGTCCACAAACCTGGTGATAAAGGAGGCTGACAGAAATGTAGCACTGAACACGGCTTTATTATAAGTAGAGAACACACAGCATGCGATTCACCATAGCGGAGTCATCCAGGGCAAGAGGAAGCCCTCATGGCGGTTGCCCCTTAATATAGGGCGCTGTGACGATGCAACAGGAAGGCGGCATCATCACACTGCACTTCATAATAAAACCCCATATAACATCTCCCCCCCCTTTACAAAGTACAAAACACACATTGAATTAAACCCACTCTAATTTGGAAACATAAACACAAAATGTACACCAAAACAAAACAGCCTAAATTAAAATCAGAGGATAAAACACAGTAAAAACTAAAATAGGACCGGTGGGTCGACTACCACATGGCCCGCACGGCACAGTGGGTTATTCTGCCACTCTTCTTTTTTTTTTTTTTTTTTTTTAGAATGAACCAAAAATAGCCGTGCTCCTAACTATTAAACAACATTGAGTCTTTTAAACACAGTTCTCCATGCAAATGGTGGGTCAGGCGGGGGGGGGGGGGGGGCTACGGCAACCCCGCAGCAGACGTGCCCTTGGAGGCAGCATGCCCCCAGGGCGAGGACTGATCTTCAAGACGCAGGAGCCCGGATCCCAAACCACTTTCTCTGACTCCTGTCCAGCCTCGCCACCTGGAGCATCCCTCTGAACATGCTGCAGCTGGTTAGCATGCCTCATCGAACCGGCCGACCGCCAGAAGCACGCCACTCCTAACTTCGCCAAAATCCTCAGCAGCGCCTGATGTTTCGCCGGCTGCCGTCCGGCCCAACATGGCCTAGGTCTTTCGTCAACCCAAACCTGAACCCAGTCCATGACGTGGAGTGGGACCTTACTCGGCCTGATGTGCTGCTGAGCATGCGGTAACACCATACTCCCATGTGGTCTTGCCCCATTGTTTTCTGCTTGCGATGCAGCAGTCACCGTTGTGGCAGCAGACCCCTCACCCACCCTGGTGTTGCTCGTTGTAACGGATGCTCCACCCTCACGCTCGGCTCCCTTTTCTACCTCCCGCCGAGAAAAGGCACTGAAACTGTCTCGCTCCGACACTGAGCAGGGACTGGGCGACATGATGGCAAGGCTGCTCGTCAGTTCTTCGTCCCAAACCATGTCGTCGTCAATCATCGGAGCCTGTGAGCCCCAGCGACCACAACCGGACCATTCGTTCCCGGCGCTGTCTCTGATGGCGAAAACCAGTTCATAGAACAGGTCACACCCCATGATGTTATCACCGCTCACCACCACTTGGAATGTGAAGTCGTGCACCACTTCAGACTTGTAGCGAACAGTCAACTCCACAGTCCCAACATTGCACAGTCTGTTACTGCCATAGCCGTACAAAGGTGCTGGGTTACTCCTGATCCTGTGATAGGGGAAAAACTTCTTCCCTGTGGCCCATTTCAGCATCAACCGCACCGCCACCGTGTCAAGCAGTAATGGTACCTCAACACCGTCTAACTCCACCGTACAATACGAATACCCATTGGTGTTGGGACTCGCCGAATGGATGGTTGTTGCAGGCGGGCGGGGAGTTTTCTTCAGTGGGCTCCCCGGCTCTGATAAACGGCACACCCTAGCAAAATGATTCAAGTGCCCACACTTACTGCATCGTTTCCCTCTTGCCGAGTACACTCTCGCCTTAAAATGGTGCATCAAGGACCAACAACGGCCGCAAACTGGGTAGACTTTCGGCTCGTAGCATTAGCCTCGTAGTCTTAATCCATGCTATCTTCATTCTCTGGGTCCATAACATTCACTGATGCGGGCAGCTCCAGCAGCTTCCGTGACTGGCGCCACTTTAGCTCCAAAGCTAGCTTATCGGCAGCTTCCAACTAGAGAGCTAGCTCGACACCCCTAGCTAACGTCAAGTCATTAGGTGCTGTTAATAGCCTAGCATGTAGCCCAGCATTGCACATGTGCTCAGCCGCCATCTCATCTTCCAGTGGCCCAAAACGGCACTCGCTAGCTAGCTGTCTAAGGTCAGTGATGTACTGGTGAATTGACTCACCAACTCTTTGGTGTCTCTGGCGAAAGCGAGTTCTCTGTACCGTCATGCTGTCTGGGGTTGTGAAATGGTTAGCCAGCAGCTCCACGATGTCCTCGTACAAGTCTGTCGCACCGAGCTTCCACAGAATCCTCTGGCCCTCAATAGCCAGGCTGTGGACAAGGAGCGCACGTGTCCTCACCTTATCGAGCTTTCTGAGGTCCAGCGCCGTGATGTATGTCTGGAAAGCCTCTAACCAGTGAAGCCATGGCACCGGCGGCTCACCGGGGAACTCCAGGAAGGCCCTGAGTGGTGTAACGCATGCCTCCATATGTTTATCCTCAGTCGCCAAATGTTATGTCCACAAACCCGATGATAAAGGAAGCTGACAAAGATGTAGCACTGAACACGGCTTTATTATAAGTAAGATAAGATAAGATAAGATAAGCCTTTATTAGTCCCACAATGGGGAAATTCCAGGATTGCAACAGCATAGGGATAGCAACACTCAGAGCAACAATCAGAAGGCAAGAAAAAACAACATCTACTAAACATATGTCCATATTACTATAAATGTATATATATAGACACACAGTGCAGAGCATTATGGCTGGTGAATGTGCAGCAGAAAGTCTAAGTTCTCTCTCCGCGGATGCAGCGGGCCAGCTGGAAGTCTTTGGGCATGATGGTGACCCCCTTAGCGAAGAAGAGACCATCAGGTGGGCCTCGCTGGTCTCCTGCAGAGCCACGACAGCGAAGCTCAGGAAACGCAGGACGGTCTTGAAGTCCTGAGCGATCTCCCTCACCAGGCGCTGGACGGGCAGCTTACGGATGAGCAGCTCCGTGGATCTCTGGCAGCGACGGATCTCTATCAGAGCCACGGGCTCTGAGAGAGAGCCCGTAGAGAACACACAGCATACGATACACCGTAGCGAAGTCATCCAGGGCAAGAGGAAGCCCTCATGGCTGCCCCTTAACTGTTTGAGTGTGTCTGTCACTGAATTGCAACATAACTCTTAGTGGTCAAGAGTGGTAAATATTTTTTGTCAATAAAATAGTTCAGATTTCCAAGGCTATAACTTGAAAGTGGTAAGAGATAATGGCTTACTGTCAATTAGAAAGATGTAAAATATGATCCAAAGTTTCAGATAGGAATAAATTTATGTATCTAATTTGCATAATGTCACAACACCTCTTTAAATTCCATAACTCAGTCAAAACTGGACTTTGGACATATTTACACAAAGAATGATTCAGTCTTTTGACACCGTTTTTTGTACAGAGGTACCTCATCATCTTATCTTCAAAGTATATGAACAAGAAATCAGCACAATATTTTAAAAAAACACAGAAATTTGTCACTTACCAGCGGCTAACGGGACTCGCTCGCTGCCATGGTCGCTGCATTTTCATCCATCGTGGTCTTTATTTTGTGTTCTGCCGGTCATTTACGCTCTCTACCGCACATACAAAGTCTTACACATAAATTTTGCTTGTATCCTGCAGTTATATTCTGTGTAAGAAGCCGTCTAAGTAACGGTGCACAATGATGGATGGCAGCCATATTAGCTTTCTGGGCTACAAGCATGGAAACAGGAAAAGGAAATGAAGAGTTCTTCTTTTTTGGTGTATTACGTGTCATCCATTGAGTCCTCCAATGCATGTCTGCCACCTTCTGAAACTGGCAGACCAGTACAAATCAGTACAAATCCTCAATGTAGCCAACAATGTCACAGTGAGATGACAGACGCAGCACCGCGCTCTGCCACTAGGGGCACGGAAATTCTCACACTCAAAGGGTTAATATAGGGCGGTGTGATGACACAACAGGAAGGCGGCGTCATCACACCACACTTCATAATAAAACCCCATATAACAGGTGTCTTCTCTGAACTCTGATCTTCAGTTTATTCCATAGATTTTCAATTGGATTCAGGTCAGGTGATTTACTGAGCCATTCTAGCAGCTTTATTTTCCTTCTCTGTTGTTTATTTTCCTTCTGTCAAGAATTGCCCCACGGGGCAGCAAGGAAACCCAGGCGCTGGACTGAGTTGCACTGAGTTGTGAGATTTATTGCGAACATAAAATACAAAGTGCACAAACGAAACTATAAGGCTTGGTAGACAGACATGGTAACAAGAGTGTGAACAGAGAACAAGGCATCAGACTTACGTCTAGCAATGTGGGGACCACAGCAACAAATAAACAGAGCAGTCCTTCTTAAATAGGGCATGATACCAATTTTTTTTTTTTTTTTATTACTTATTTTGTACCCGTAGGTAGATTTGTTTTGCGGTCTGGTGACAAGCCACTAGCTGCCGGTCGCTGCGTGCGCAAGCACCCCGTATCCCTAGCCTGCATGTTTTTGGTATGTGGGAGGAAACCGGAGAAATCCCGGAGTAAACCCACGCAACACGGGGAGAATATGCAAACTCCACACAGATCACTGTTGGTCGGGGGCAAGGATCGAACCCACGATCTCACGATCCCCGCAATCCCCCGGCTGAGTGTAAACTGGGCTGCCACAGTGCTAACCACTGCGCCACCGATGCAGCCCCAGTTGATGATTACATGATTACAGTAGGGATCAGCTGTGAGTCACATGAGCGTGGAGGAATCAGGGCTGACAGCTGACAGGTGCACCACCCTGAACAGAGCAAACCCCGGAAGTGCACGCTGACAGCTGCAGCCCTTGACAGAGAGAGAGAGAGAGAGAGAGAGAGCGAGAGACCGGGATCAAAAATACAAGATAATACGGACTAATAAAATGACAGACTATGATGAACATAAATGAGAAAGTAAATAGAACTACAAAATAATACAGGAACCCAAAAATATCCAACAGACAATAATAAAGCAAGAAATAAACAGAAAGAGACTAAACTCAAACTGGAAACTGGGCACGGCCCCCACCCATGCCCCCGGATCATGACAGTGGCCCCCCCTCAAGGGGTTGGGTCCCAGACACCCCAGGGCAACATCAAAAGATGAAAAAAGACCCCCCACACACACACACAGAAGACCCTCCCAACAAGAAAAACAACCCACCCCGGGGGGGAGGAGGGGGAACCGATGATGGCCAGAACTGGAGAGGAGACAGCCGGACTCTCAGCAGCGGGAGGAGGCACCGTGGTGGAGAGGAAACAGCAGCGACTGACCGTGAAGAGGGAGCTGACTTGAGGATTTCTTGACTCGGCGACAAAGAAGCTGCTGACTGAGAGATGGAGGAGTTCCTCCGGCGGCTTGTAGCTGGGTAGTGGCAACCTGGTGGAGCGGGAACTGGAGCTGGCGAACAGAGGGAGGGAGAAGACGTCTGTCGTGGGGAACACTTCCTCATAGGCTTTGGACCCCCTGGGAGCGAGCCTGTCGCAGGCCAGAGAATGACATCTGGATTGTGGAGAGGGTTGACAGCAGTTCCGCGAACTCAGGATATTTCCTCAGCCCAGGATGCACCTTCAATCTCCTGACCGCTGCCTCCACATTCTGCAGAACCCTCCTCGGGCTACGGGGGGCAAGAGCATTGATAACACAGTGCTGGATGAAGAGAGCCGCCCACCGTTCTTCCAGGCTGGGGCCCCCATCTGCCGATCCCTCTTTGTTGCACGAGGACCGACGTGCTGGGGGCATGCTAACCACTACTCGGAAAAAGTGAAAAGGTGGGTGAAACAAAAAGACACAAACTCACAGCAGCTGGGTTGCGAATTGGCTGCGGTCTTCTGTCCATGCCCATGGGGCAGCAAGGAGACCCAGACGCTGGACTGTGAGTTGTGAGATTTATTGTGAACATAAAATACAAAGTGCACAAACAAAACTATAAGGCTTGGTAGACAGACATGGTAACAAGAGCGTGAACAGAGAGCAAGGCTTCAGACTTACGTCTGGCAACGTGGAGACCACAGCAACGAAAAAACGGAGCACTCCTTCTTAAATAGGGCATGGTACCAATGATAAATGATTACAATACGGATCAGCTGTGAGTCACATGAGTGTGGAGGAATCAGGGCTGACAGCTGACAGGTGCACCGCCCCGAAGAGAGCAAACCCCGGATGTGCACACTGACAGCTGCAGCCCTTGGCAGCGAAAGAGAGAGAGAGAGAGAGAGAGAGCGAGGCCGGGATCAAAAATACAAGATAATACAGACTAATAAAATGACAGACTGTGATGAACATACAGACGTGGACAAAATTGTTGGTACCCCTCTGTTAATGAAAGAAAAACCCACAATGGTCACAGAAATAACTTGAATCTGACAAAAGTGGTAATAAATAAAAATTCTATGAAAATTAACCAACGAAAATCAGACAATGCTTTTGAATTGTGGTTCAACAGAATTATTTTAAAAAACAAACTCATGAAACAGGCCTGGACAAAAATGATGGTACCCTTAACTTAATATTTTGTTGCACAACCTTTTGAGGCCATCACTGCAATCAAACGATTTCTGTAACTGTCAATGAGACTTCTGCACCTCTCAGCAGGTATTTTGGCCCACTCCTCATTAGCAAACTGCTCCAATTGTCTCAGGTTTGAAGGGTGCCTTCTCCAGACGGCATGTTTCAGCTCCTTCCACAGATGTTCAATAGGATTTAGATCAGGGCTCATAGAAGGCCACTTTAGAATAGTCCGATGTTTCGCTCTTAGCCATTCTTGGGTGTTTTTAGCTATGTGTTTTGGGTCATTATCCTGTTGCAAGACCCATGACCTGCGACTGAGACCAAGCTGTCTGACACTGGGCAGCACATTTCTCTCTAGAATACCTTGATAGTCTTGAGATTTCATTGTACCTTGCGCAGATTCAAGACACCCTGTGCCAGATGCAGCAAAGCAGCCCCAGAACATAACAGAACCTCCTCCATGTTTTACAGTAGGGACAGTGTTCTTTTTCTTTCTTTCTTTCTTTCTTTCTTTCTTTCTTTCTTTCTTTCTTTCTTTCTTTCTTTCTTTCTTCATTTTTGCATCTGTGAACATAGAGCTGATGTGCCTTGCCAAAAAGGCCCAGTTTTGTCTCGTCTGTCCATAGGACATTCTCCCAGAAGCTTTGTGGCTTGTTAACATGCAGTTTGGCAAATTGCAGTCTGGCTTTTTTATGATTTGTTTTCAACAGTGGTGTCCTCCTTGGTCATCTCCCATGAAGTCCACTTTGGCTCAAACAACGACGGATGGTGCGATCTGACACTGATGTACCTTGACCTTGGAGTTCACCATGAATGTGTTTAGAGGTTGTTCTGGGCTCTTTTGTTACCATTCGTATTATCCGTCTCCTCCTGCGGCCACGTCCAGGGAGGTTGGCTACAGTCCCGTGGATCTTAAATTTTGAATAATATGTGCAACTGTAGTCACAGGAACATCAAGCTGCTTGGAGATGGTCTTATAGCCTTTACCTTTAACATGCTTGTCTATAATTTTCTTTCTAATCTCCTGAGACAACTCTCTCCTTTGCTTCCTCTGGTCCATGTTTAATGTGGTACACACTATGTCACCAAACAGCACAGTGACTACTTGTCACCCTTTAAATAGGCCGACTGACTGATTACAAGTTTATAGACACCTGTGATGTTAATTAGAGGACATATCTTGGTTGAACATGTCCCTATGGTCACATTATTTTCAAACTTTTCTTGGGGTACCATCATTTTTGTCCAGGCCTGTTTCATGAGTTTGTTTTTAAAAATAATTCTGTTGAACCACAATTCAAAAGCATTGTGTGATTTTCATTGGCTAATTTTCATAGAATTTTTTTATTTATTACCATTTTTGTCGGAATCATGTTGTTTCTGTGACCATTGTGGGTTTTTCTTTCATTAACAGAGGGGTACCAACAATTTTGTCCACATCTGTAAATGAGAAAGTAAGTAGAACTACAAAATAATACAGGAACCCAAAAATATCCAACAGACAATAACAAAGCAAGAAATAATCAAACAGAAAGAGACTAAACTCAAACTGGAAACTGGGCACGGCTCCCACCCGTGCCCCCGGATCATGACACCTTCTCTGGAGCCAGTTGAGAGTTTCCTTGGCTGTGTGTTTGGGATCATTGTCTTGCTGAAATGTTCACCCTTGTTTCATCTTCAGCACCTTGGCAGATGACCGGTCAATGTCCATCCATCCATCCATCTTCTTCCGCTTAATCAGAAATATGCTTAATGAGAAAAATGTTGATGTTGTAGCGGTTTGATTAAACCCCCCACAACACACAAACAGAACACAGAGACAGTCAGCTCGCACTCCTGGGGTTTGTTCCGCTGCACGCTGAGTTTACAGCCTTGAAGTTAAAGTGTTCATGCATTTTGCCCTTACTGTGACCTAGAGACTCAGATCAATATGTAGATGTGCTGGTTAGCCTCTTTGTCTGACACTTGGAGCGAGGTCTAGCTAATCTGCCCATTGTGATGTATGTCTTACAAATGCAAATACCTCCTGCCTGTTCTGTTGTCCCTTTGATCATTCTAAACTGTGGGGTACGTCTCTTTGATGTATTGTTATGATCAAGTATTTAAGGTGCAACTCTGTAACGCAATCTCTCTCTCTCAGTCTGACTTCAACCCTGCTGCAGGACACAGATTTTGTGTCCCCTCTTCACTGAGAGCCTGAGGAATTCGGCTTCAGCCTGCTCACGCTATGGCTGGAGCCGAGTTCCCGTGACGGCGGTATGATTAATAAAATCTGCTTAAAACCACAGCATCACTGCTTATTTTTGCATGCCGCCTCAATGTCAGTACTCTACCTTTCTAATAGAACTTTTTCTGTAATGATTGGTGACATGTCCTCTTCTAGTGCCTCTCTCTCCTGTGGGGTCCCACAGGGCTCTATTCTTGGCCCTATTCTGTTTTCATTATATATGCTGCCACTCGGGTCAATAATAGCCAGGCATAACATGTCTTTCCACTGTTATGCAGACGATTTGCAGCTTTATTTACCTTTGAACCCAGAACAAACTAACTCACAAAGTGTTCTATTGGATTGCATCATTGATATTAAGTTGTGGTTAAGCCAAAATTTTCTCCACTTAAATGAAGAAAAAACAGAATGTATTGTGTTTGGGGATACTGTAACGGCTGGCTTTGGTTCCCTCTCTTTAAGACTCACTTCAGCTGTCAGAAATTTGGGGGGTGATTTTTGACAGCCATTTAAAATTTGAAAACAGATTGACAATGTAGTCAAAATGAGCTTTTATCAATTACGTTTGTTATCCAAAGCCAAACCTTTCCTGAGCCGTCATGATCTTGAGATAGCCATCCATGCTTTAGTCACGTCTCGACTTGATTACTGCAATGCACTTTATGTTGGCATCTCTCAGTCTTCTCTTGGCCGCCTTCAACTTGTGCAAAATGCAGCGGCCCGTCTTTTGACCAACACACCTAGGCGAGAGCACATTACTCCGATCCTTTATTCACTTCATTGGCTTCCAGTCCATTTTAGAATTAATTTTAAACTTTTGCTTTTTGTTTTTAAAGCTCTTAATGGCCTTGCTCCGGTTTATATGTCTGAGATTTTGACTGTCCGTGACCAAGGCAGAGCTCTGAGGTCATCCAATCAGCTTTTGCTGGATGTGCCTAGGTCAAGGTATAAACATTGGGGTGACCGAGCCTTTTCTGTTGCCGCCCCCAGGCTCTGGAATAATCTCCCCCCTGACCTACGTGCTATCTCTGACCTGACCCTTTTTAAATCAGAACTTAAGACATATTTGTTTAGGATTGCTTTTAATACCCAGTAGTGGTGATATTTGTCTTGGCATTTGTTTTTATTTTATTTTTAGGTTATTTTTGTTTATGTTATTTGTTTTTAATGCTCTGTGTGTTTTTAATGCTGTTTATTTTTTGTAAAGCACTTTGGTCACCTACGGGTTGTTTTAAAGGGCTATATAAATAAAGTACATTACATTACTTATTTTCCCCCCCGCTGTACCTCTAAGCCACCACTCTGGTGCATGGCCTAGAAGCATGCATGCACAGGAGCACGCACGCGCATGCGCGCGCGCGCGCGCACACACACACACACACACACACACACACACACACACACACACACACACACACACACACAGAGTTTCTTTGAAATTTTCTGATACAGATTCTGTCCCCAATGTTTTGCTTCCAGCTGTAGCCAAGTAGGCATTCAGTGTCTGACAAGGATAGTAAAACAGGAAATCAGTGAAATTAAAAGTCCTGTATATCCAACATTTTGACAAAATGTAAGGGAGCAAACGTTGTCAGGAAAAAACACTTTTCTGACATATTTTCTTTCATGTGATGAAGTACTACCTACTTCTCTGTGCTTCATTTTTAAGGCAAAATGTATGTAATTTAATTGTAACTACTTGATGATATTAATCATTCTCAGTGGCAGAACCAATACGGGTTCTGCCACTGAGAATGGCAGAACCCACCACTGGGGGCGGCTGTGCAGGTGTTATGTGGCTGACTACTGATCGGAGGGTCAAGGGTTTGATTCCCACTCTGTCTGCAGTCTGCATGTTAAAGTGTCCTTGAACAAGGCACTGAACCCACTGGCGCATTGGTGTAACGCCCCCCAGGTGTTTCCCAGTACAAAACATCTTTTACCGTCCCAGCTGCTCGTCTTGTAAATCCCTGTCTGACTCTGCATTTCTTGAGGTGTTACCCTCCCATGGTGACCTCAGTTTCTCTTTTGCTTTGTCTTTGTTGTCTGAGTTGGTTCTTGTTGGTGTGGTTGATCATCTGCTGTCATTTTTCTGTGTTGTTTTAATCCATGCTGTAATCATGTTATAATCCACTCATATCACACAAGCAAGTGTTTATGATCTTTAAATCGTGGGCTTGTTTTGGGCATCTTTTAAGTGGTTATTTTGTCTCTTTTCTTTTTACAAATACCCCTGAATGTGTCAGTGAAGTTGCTTATGCCATGTACCATGTAGCAGAGGTTTCATAAGTGTGCTGCTGGTCTGGTGTGGGAGTTGAACAGCGTGTCTCTGCAGCCTGTTTGGGTGCAGACGAGTGGCTTTCAGATGTGGACTAATTGGAGCTGACTCCGGGCAAGGTTCAAGCATTCGCTGTTGGTCTTAGGGTGACACATGAGGTAATACATGTCAACTTGGCTAAAGGAAAGGCTTGATCTCTCGCTGTCTTTTTCATTTCTGTTGAGCCTCCCCGAAAACACATGGACAGATATACCCATTGGATGTCTTTTTCTGTGTCCTCAGTCAAAATAACACAGTAACTGCATTTTACTGTACCATATAAATACTGGGAAAAAATAAAAATGAATAAGCCTATTAGTCAAATTGATATTTAACTTTGTTTATTGTATGTTTTCGGGTGAACGCTGCATATAGCTGCAAAAATGTACAAAAAGAGCAATTACTGCAGGGGACAAGGGGTTTGTGTATGAGACTCGTATTTTATGTTATGTTCAAGGGCTGTTCATTAAAGATTTCCCCTGACTCATTTCCCATGGACTGAGAGGAACAAAACTTGGCACAATTAGTCTTTCTCTACATAGGTACCACCAAGGGTCACACACTTCTCCCATCGCTTTATGATCTGTGGAGCCATCACCTGTAACACTATGCAGGTTGTATCAGAAGCCATGATAGCAGTGAAGTGCAGTAGTGAAGTGTACTAATCAGTGTTTCATCGTCTTGGAAATGGTTGCCCTTCAAAAATGACTTAATGGTTGGAACGAGGTGGAAGTCAGATGGTGCGAGATTGGGAGAGTAAGGGAGGTGAAGAAGGGTGTCATAGCTGTGGGATCGTGCTTCTGTCTGGGCAGCATGCAAGTTGTGAGTCAGGGCATTGTCTTGCAGGAGACGCACACCTTTGGTCAGCATGCCACACCTCTTGATTTTGATGGACTTTCGCAGTTTCTGTGGCAGTGAAGTGTACTAAGCCTGGTAATTGTGGTACCCTTTCCCAGGAAACCCATCATCAGTACTCCATGCTGGTCCCAAAAGACTGTGACCTTGCTCGGACACATGCTTTCTTCGGAGGTGGTGAGTCATAAGGCTTCCGTTGCTGGGCTTTAGTCTCTGGATCATAGTGATGGACTCATGTCTCACCCTGTATAATTAGTCTATCAAAGTTCTTCTGGTTTTCTTGGCACATGAACAAAAGAGCCTGGGGACACATGACTTGTTCCTGCTTCTGGAAAGGTGTGAGCAACCGGGGAATCCATCATGCAGACACTGTCTGCATGCGCAAATGATCATGGGTGATTTTTTTTCCCTCAAACCCTACACTTGACAGTCGTTGGCTAGTTGGTGAACAGTTATGCAGCGATACTCCAGAATGGTGGGCTTCCACTTGCTGGATGGTGTCTTCATCAATGGCGCATTTCGGTCACCTGTGGAGGCTGTTTCCACCGATGTCCAACCACACTTGAGCTGTCGATTTCAGTGCTTGACTATATCATACGATGGGGCATCCTCCCCATAAGTCTCTTTCATCTCATCAGACGTCTGCTGTGGTGTGTGGCCTCTGAAGTACAGGAACCTGATGACCGCTCTGCATTCAACTGGCTCCGTTATCACACCTTACTCCACTTTAGCACCTGTAAAAGAGAAACTTTAGTTTAGTTTAACTTTAGGGTTCAAAGCTGCAAATTGCCACGTGACTCATGTGGATTATTATACATGTGCAGTTTCAGCCTCCTGCAAGTGGATCAGGGGAAATGTCTAATGAGCCACCTTCATATACAGTAGTTGTAAAATTAAAGTAAAACAATAACCCTTTACACCTCATGTAAGGAATCCACTCAGCCTGGGTTGTTTTCTGACATTGTTTTAGTCCATTTGTTCTTTCTGTGACTACAAATACTGAACAACTGTTCAAAGTAGTTTATGCAGTGGATAATAAGAATGAGAATGAGCTGTGTCAATAACAGAGCTGTACAGTTTAACTGAAAATATGTTATTTATCAGCATTTTTCTCTGTTTCAAAAAGTAACATTTTTGGACTTTGACCCACCTCGCCTGTTGTGCTCATATTGCATCTAGTCTGTTTATTGTTTCTGGCTGAAATGCACATGAGTCTTGTTTGTGACTTGTGAATTTATAGCAGAAAAGGCTTTTACTGTTAGACATACATTCACCGCTCTGCCCACGGACGTGAAAGGATGAATCTCTGGACTGTCAAACTGAATCTGTGAAGCATGATCCTGATGGGTGGTTATGCGGAGAAAGTTAAAATGAGCGCTGAACGTTTTCCCATGGGACAAGCCTTAGCACATTCAGTAGATGTTTATACTGAGGTACATTTTTAAAATCCATAGATCTTTTTCTTTCCAACACACAGACATTCTCCCGGCAGGTTGCAGCTCGCCTTATTTTTTCTTCTGTTTCACTGACAATCTTCCGTTCCACCCTTTTAACATATTGAGACCCTGCAGACACAAGTGCTTCATGTTTGACCTCTGGGCTCTACTGCCACGTCCTTGTCCCTCACTCGCCCACTGTACAGCACCCCTCTGCTGTCTTTGGATCATCTATAAAAGCATAGAAAAACAAACACCAATTGCCATTCTTTAGCTGTTTGCTGTCTTCCTGTGAGCAGTGAGGCTGGAATGATCTCACATGTTGTGCTGTCCTCTCCAGACCATAAAGTGTGGTTAAACTGACAACTCCAAAAAGGTGTCTGAGATTTGAGTGTATTTTTTCTTTTCTTTTTTATATAGTATTTTCTATGGATTTCTGACAATGCCATTGCATATTGCTGTTTTTTTCCTCATGATGTTCTCTCTCTCTTTTTTTTTTCAAACAAACTCTTTAGTGGACTCTGGTTAAGTAGTTAGTGGTTACCACTGATAAGCATGTGGTCTGTGGGTAAGGCTTTCATTTAAACTCTTGACATTTCTGTTCATTTCAGAGCTTGGTTGTAGCAATCTTGCAGCATTTATAAATGTGTAAATGTACAGTATGCATCTGTATGCCTGTGTAAAGGCTTTTCACAAAACATAACGATATTGATAGGGATTTCTCTCACATTTTTTAAAAATTTCTTTCCCATTCTTTAAGATTTTTGTTAATAGGCACTTGCTGGAAAAGTGAACCCCACTGAAAACTGAAATAATGTCTTAAAGTGCCCCCATTATTCTCTTTTTCCATATGCTAACACAGCTGTCAGAGGTGCTAATGCAATGTCTGTGACATGCTTTGGTCAAAACTGCAGAATTTAATTAATGCAGTGCCTCAAAACATGATTTGTATGGCATATTGCTTTAAATGCTAATGAGCTCCAGCTCACCCACCCTGTCTTTTTCTTAATTTCTCTGAGAGTTTTGGTTTGACAGCGACACCACGTTTGTCACCAAAACATGTTCATCTCCGGGACACAGAACCCTTCTCCTTCCTGAGTGATATTTATTTATCTACTTTTTTATTTAATGTTTATTTGAAAGGGACATTGCATATTGATGAACATTAATATAAATGTAAATATGCTAGATTTTGCAAAGCTGCTAAATTACATCTGTAGTCCCTTGGCAGGTCACAGAAATACACAGTCAGAAATTTATAATACACAAAAAGAACAACTGTAATAAAAATTGTATAAAGTGCATATGTTAAACATCTAAAAACAAACCATTCAGATAGTTGTTACACAAGTAAAGTGCAGTGCATGTACAGTATACATACATATATGTACCCATGCACTGCACAACAACAACAACAACAACAACAACAACAACAATAACAATGTGCAATAGTACAAAGAGAGAGAGGCAGATGTGTGTGATGCACGGGCACATACATATACAGTGGTGTGAAAAAGTGTTTGCCTCGTCCTGATTTTTCATTTTTTTGTATGTTTGTCATACTTAAATGTTTCACATAATTGAACAAATTTAAATATTAGACAAAGATAATACAAGTAAACACAAAATGCAGTTTTTAAATGAAGGTGTTTTGTTGTTAAAGGTAACAAAAATCCAAACCTACATGGCCCTGTGTGAAAAAGTGACCCTCACCCCGCCTCGTTAAAACATAAATTAACTGTGGTTTATCACATCTTTGGAAAGCTGAGTTCAATTTCTCTAGCCACACCCAGGCCTGATTACTGCCACACCTATTCTCAAACAAGAAATAACTTAAATAGGACCTGCCTGACAAAGCGAAGTGGACTAAAAGATCCTCAAAAGCTAGACATCATGCTGCCAGCCAAAGAAATTCAGGAAAAAATGAGAAACAAAGTAATTGAGATCTATCAGTCTGGAAAAGGTTATAAAGGGGGGAAACACTTTTTCACACCACTGTAATCAATTTTGGTTTTTGACTAGCTTGTGATTCTGGCGGGTTTTTCTGTTAATTGAGTTAGGTTGTAGTGATCTGTAGTCATTTTAAGAATTTTCCTGTCTTTTTTTGTCATTCCAATTTATGTTGAAATCACCTAATAAGATTAATTCATTTTTGTGATTACATTGATTGAAGAAGGTTTTGAATTGATCATAAAAGTCTACTTTAGAGGACAGTTTATGATATAAAAAAATGATAGAGAAGGTCATGTTTTTTTTTCCACAATATCTTTATTGAACCTTTTTTTTTTAACAAACATGACACAAACAATCAAACACTAACACTAAAGTACTACAAAAAAAATGCACTAAAAACACCCACAACCACCAACAAAATCAAGTCTTCAACAATGCTCCTCTGTTTAGTCTAGACAATCCATTACATAGGTATACATATTATGTTCACCAGTTTGGAATTTACAAGGTCCACACACATCATTCACCTTCTTCTTCAAGAGTTATGTTTAAATTTTTTACATAATCAATAAAAGGTCTCCATATATTCTCAAACACAATTTCCTTTGATTTCAGTATGTATGTTATTCTTTCTAATGGAAGGTTTGTTAACATCTGTCTTAACCACTGAGTCACATCTGGTCTATGAGTCTTTTTCCACAGTAGTGCAATACATTTTTTGGCGTTAAGCAAACTGAAGTCTATGAATGTTCTTTCACTTTTATTAAAGTTATGCTTTTCTGGGTACAGACCCAACAAAAACAGTTTAGGATTCAATATGATTTGTTTTGAGATTATTTTTTCAATTGTTACCCTCACCTCTTCCCAAAACATTCTAATTATTCTACATTCCCATACACAATGAAATAGGGTTCCTTTACTTTCCATGCATTTTGTGCACGTATCTGGTATATTTTTGTTATATCTATTTAACTCCTCCGGTGTAACATACATCCGCATTAACCATTTAAAATGTATCAATTTAAGACGTACATTTATTGATTTGGTTTGAGCTTCGGTACAAGCCAATTCCCATTGTTCCTCTGAAATTTCAGTTTGCAGATCTTCTTTCCAGTAGTTTAATCTTTTCTGTGAGTTTTCACTTGAGGATAGTGTCAATGAGTTATAAAACTCTGAAATAATACCCTTTCTTTTACTATCTTTCATCAACATTTTTTCCAAGGATGAATAAATAGGTCGAGTGAGAGCTTTATTTTGATTTGATCGAATAAAGTTTCTAAGTTGAAGATATTTAAAAAAATGTGTTCTATTAAGATTAAATTTGATCCTCAGCTCTTCAAAAGACATTATGTTATCTGCACATGGCAAATATAAATCTTGAATCTTTTGAATCCCTTTTAAATTCCATACTTTAAATACAGCATCCGCTCCCCCTGGTTTAAAATATTGATTACCCCATATTGGGCTAAATTGTGACAATAAGTGTGGTTCTTTTAAATAGTGAGAAGGTCATGTTAGTTGACAGCTTAATGTTAACTCATACACATTCCAGTTGGATATCTTTATATGATGGCTTGACATTGCCATGGTGTTTATACCTGTTTATAATGGTTTGAACAGATGAATGTAGCACCTTCAGGCATCTGGAAAATTGCACCCAAGGATGAACCAACTTGTAAAGATCCACAGTTCTCTTCCTGATATCTTGGCTGATTTCTTTTGATTTTTTTCCCATGATATCACGCAAGGAAGCAGTGTGTTTGAGGTGTGCCTTAAAATACATCCACAGGTGTTCCTCCAGTTGACTCAAATGCTGTCAGTTAACCTATCAGAAGCTTCCAAAGCCATGGCATCATCATGTGGGCTTTCTCAAATTGTTTAAAGGCATAGTAATTTTCCTGGGCCCTATTTTGGTGGTCATCAGTGGGCTTTTGTGTCAGACTTCTCACCTTACACCAGTGTTTATGTTAGTTTCTGTCAGTGCATTGTCCATTTTTCACGCTTTGCGTCACACCATCTAATTACCAGTAGACAGTGCACCTGCATTGCACTGGCAGGTGGAGAGTCATTTCAAAGAGGTTTGGCGCTGCGCAATCTCATGCGCATCGGTATTATGGTGCGTGTTATGACAATGCACATTTGATCAGGGAAAAGGAGGTCTGTCATCAGAAGTGCTTTGTTTAATGTTACTTTAGCAGCATGTTTTGAAATTGTGCAGCTCTGGAGCTCATGAGGAAACAGCATGCACTGGGATTTTAATGGAGAGAGTTGTAGCAGTCATAATATAATTGCCCATTTTTTTAATTAGAATATGAAGACACACTAAATATTTTTTATTCCATCCACATTCTCATTTTAATTGCAGACTTACCAACGAGATCTATAGAATAGGCATTATTGTATGATTTTTTTTTAGGGGAATAAATGAATGGTGGTTGGAGCATCCGCCCTACAACCGGAAGGTTGGCGGTTCAAGTCCTTGCCGGGTCATACCAAAAACTATATAAAAATGGTTCTTTCCGCCTTCTTGCTTGTTGCTCAGCATAATAGAATGGGGAAGGAGAAGTTGTTTGTGGTGGCGTCTTGCATGGCAGCGACCTTTCTCATTCTACATGTGATTAACATTGTAGATAGGAGAAACGTAATTTCGTTCTACTGTACATGATTGGCTGTATGGACTGAATGGCAATAGAGGTGGCTTCTTCTAATGAACAAGGAACATGTATGCGTTCTAGTGCGGATGTGGCACATGGGGGGAGGTGTATCAGTCTGAAGAGTTTTATTCCATCCACATTTTAGTTTTCATCATGGACTAGGCATTAATTTGTTTATTTTTAGGGGAATGAATGAATGAATGAACAGGGAGTGTTTTAGTTTTCACTGTAACCTCCTGCAGAGAAAGGAAATGCGTCCGCATCTGCCTGTGGCTGTGCACCTCCGGGTTCCCAGCTGGTCCAAGGCCACCCACACCACGCTTACGATTGGGGTTCTGTAGTGGCGGGCACCCCAGACTGCCGGTCCCCAGTGAGTTCCCCGACTGCCACCTGTCAGCCCTTGAGAAAGGGCTGCTGAGCGCAGGCTTGCTTCTTGGTAGGGGTCGGCGGCGGATGGGATGCCGTGCCAGATCCTCTTTTTACCTCCCGCCAGGGAGAGACTTGGGCAGGGAGACCCTTGGTCAGTGAAAGCAACAGGAGAGGGAGCCCTCCGGCCCCCCACGTTAATGATTCTTCCGTTTTATGAAAGTTGATGAAAATTTGCACAGACATCATCATCTTTTCCTGAAGTTTCAAAACCGTTCATATCTGTGTGTTGCATCCGTGGACATTATGTTAAACCAGGGGTGGGCAGCAAGGACCATTCCACTGTAGGTTTTCTGTTCCACCCAGTCTCTTCAGCAGGTGTTGCTCTGATCAGCTTAAAGGATTGCTCATCAGTGAAAACACCTGCTGAAGAGACTGGGTGGAAAAGAAAACCTGCAGTGGAATGCCCCTCCATGGCACATGATTGCCCACCCCTGTGTTAAACCATTCAGTTGATTTTCAGCACAACATTCTCTCGTACCATTGTGTTCTCTCTCAAATTACTACTGTGTGCGTTTTTGTCATACACATACCCTTTGGCCAGCACAAAACCCATCTTAAACAAGCGGTCATGATCAGAGTTCACTTTAGATAATGCACCTCTGTGCACTGAAGGAATGGGCAAGAGCACTTTGGATCGGATTATCCAAAACACACCTCTGCATAAATAGACCAACCTCTTTGTGCTATGCCCATACAGTTAGGCCCAGAAATATTTGGACAGTGACACAATCTTCATGATTTAGGCTCTGCATGCCACCACATTGGATTTGAAATGAAACAACTACAACGGAATTGAAGTGCAGACTTTAAGGTTTAATTCAAGGTTGAACAAAAATATATGATTAAACATGTAGGAATTGTAGCTATTTTTATACAAACGCTCCTCATTTCAGGGGCTCAAAAGTAATTTGACAAATAAACATAACCCTAAGTAAAATGTTACTTTTCAATATTTTGTTGAGAATCCTTTGCAGGCAATGACTGCCTGAAGTCTGGAACCCATGGACATCACCAAACGCTGGGTTTCCTCCTTTGTGATGCTTTGCCAGGCCTTTACTGTAGCTGTCTTCAGTTGTTGCTTGTTTGTAGGTCTTTGTGCCTTAAGTTTTGTCTTGAGCAAGTGAAATGCATGCTCGATTGGGTTGAGATTTGGTGATTGACTTGGCCATTGCAGAATATTCCACTTCGTTGCTTTAAAAAACTCCTGGGTTGCTTTTGCAGTATGTTTTGGATCATTGCTGAAGCGCCGTCCAATCAACTTTGCTGCATTTGGCTGAATCTGAGCAAAAAGTATATACCTATACACTTCAGAATTCATCCAGCTGCTTCTGTCTTTTGTCGCATCATCAATAAATACAAGTGACCCAGTGCCATTGGAAGCCATGCATGCCCATGCCATCACACTGCCTCCACCATGTTTTACAGAAAATGTAGTGCTTTGGATCATGAGCTGTTCCAATTCTTCTTCAAACTTTCTTCTTCCCATCATTCTGGTACAGGTTGATCTTAGTCTCATCTGTCCAAAGAATGCTGTTCCAGAACTGGGCTGGCTTCTTCAGGTGTTTTTTGGCAAAGTCAATTCTGGCCTTTCTATTTTTGAGGCTGATTCATGGTTTGCACCTTGTGGTGAATCCTTTGTATTTACTCTCATGAAGCCTTCTCTTAATGGTAGACTTAGATACTGATACACCTACTTCCTGGAGAGTGTTCTTCACTTGAGTGGATGTTGTGAAGGGGTTGTTCTTCACCATGGAAAGGATTCTGTGATCATCCACCACTGTTGTCTTCCCTGGACGTCCAGGCCTTTTTGAGTTCCCAAGCTCACCAGTGCACTCTTTTTCTCAGAATGTACCAAACTGTTGATTTGGCCACTCCTAACATTTCTGCTGTCTCTTTGATGGATTTCTTCTTTTTTTTCAGCCTCAGGATGGTCTGTTTCACCTCCACTGAGAGCTCCTTTGACCGCATGTTGTGTGTTCACAGCAACAGCTTCCAAATGCAAACGCCACACCTGGAATCAACTCCAGACCTTTTAACTGCTTAATTGATGACAGGTTAACGAGGGAAGAGCCCATGCAGCCTTATTATTTTTTTTTTTTGCAGCCTTCTGAGTCAGTTGTTCAATTACTTTTGGTCCCTTAAAAAAGAGGCGGCTACGTATTAAAGAGCTGTAATTCCTAAACCCTTGCTCCAACTTGGATGTGAATACTCTCAAATTACAGCTGAGAGTCTGCACTTTAAGCCCATATTGATTATATAATTGTATCCTGAATATGTTTTCGTAAACAGCTAAAATACCAAAACTTGTGTCACTGTCCAAATATTTTTGGGCCTAACTGTAAATGCATCCTGCGTCATTGACAACTGATTATTGACCGCATCCTTGTAATATGTCCCAGTGTATGTAAACTTCTGACTTTGAAGTAAGTAATGAAAGATTTTCTAAAACATTATTCAACAAATATAACAATTGTTTAGCAAATAGACATATTTTTTGTAATCCTAACTGACCTAAAACAGGAAAGGTTTAGTCTGATTTAATGTCAGACAGTGAGGAAAAAAAGGTTATGTGCCTTTTTTACAGAGTATGTAATCTTATGGTTTCAGCTGTACGTAGACAGCATAATACTTTGTCATAGCAGAGAGGTTTGTAGGCTGAAATCTTCAGCCTGACAGGTCCATCCCACCATCTCCACTCTCTCTTTCTTCCATTCAGAGGAGATGGTAAACATCAGCTGGTGCGGGCATTGAAACAACCGGTCCGTCCAGACCCAATCAGAGGCCGCACCAGCCAAGGCAGATGTAGATGCAGTTCCTGTCTCTCCTGAAAAATAAAATTTGCACACTCCCTGTTCATTCATTCATTCACTCACTCATTCATTCCCCTAAAAATAAACACATGAATGCCTAATAAGTCCATGGTTAAAATGAAAATGTGTATGGAATAAAAATTAAGTGCATTATCATATTATAGTTAAAATGACGGGTGATTATAACTGTTACAAGTCTCTCCATTAAAATAATTGAAAATCCCAGCGCATGCTGTGCTTCCTCATAATTTCCTGCAGTAGGAGCTGCACAATTTCAAAACACGCCGCTGAAATGACATTAAACATTGTGCTTATGATGACAGACCTCCTTTGTCCTGATCAAAAACATATTGTAATAAAATGCACCATAATGCCAGTGGGCATTAGATTGCGTGCTGCCACACCTCTTTGAGATGAGCCTCATCCTCCAAGTGCAAAGCCAGAGTCTACTGACTGCTAGTAATTATTTGGAGTGACGCAAAGTGTAAAAGACAGACAATGCACTGACAGAATCTAATGGAAGCACTGACGTAAGGCGGGAAGCATCCATCCATCCATCCATCCATCCATCCATCCATCTTCTACCGCTTTTCCAGTGGTCTGGGTCACTGAGGCAGCATCTCAAGCAGAGAAGCCCAGACTTCCCTCTCCCCGGCCACCTGCTCCAGCTCTTCAGAGAGGACACCAAGACGTTATCAGGCCAGCTAGGGAGCATGAAGGCAGGAAGCGTGGCACAAAAATGCACTGTTGATCCTCATAACAGGGTCCTATGTACAGTATTTAAGGAAGATTTAAGGCAGAATCAGAATCAGAATCAGATTTATTGCCATTGTTCATGTAGTACACAAACTAGGAATTTGTCTCGGTGCAATGCTGCAACATTAAACATGATAAAATAAAAGAAATAAACTAAACATGCAATAAAGTGTAGAATAAGAATGAGTAATACTAGTCAGCAGTTTTAAATATATTAGCGAGCAGCAGATATTGTGGAGAACCATATAGTGCAGTCGGTAATGCAAAAAGAAGACAGTGATGATTGACATGAGTCTGGTTGAGCTGCTGTACATAGTGCACGAGAGTCAATAAGTCACTTAGTGTTCAGCAGTCTGATGGCAGAGGGGAAGAAGCTGTTCATGTGACGGGAGGTTTTAGTCTGAATGGACCGAAGTCTTCTACCTGAGGGGAGAGGGGCAAACAGTACGTGACCAGGGTGTGAAGGATCGGCTATGATCCGGCCAGCACGCCTCCGGGTCCTGGAGATGTACAGATCTTGGAGAGATGGGAGCTTGCAGCCAATCACCTTCTCAGCAGTGCGCACGACGCGCTGCAGCCTTAGTCTGTCCCTGGCAGTGGCTCCTGCGTACCACACGGTTATGGAGGTGGTGAGGATGGACTCGATGATGGCCGTGTAGAACTGCACCACCATCTTGGTGGGTAGCTTGAGCTTCCTCAGCTGCCGCAGGAAGAACATCCTCTGCTGGGCCTTTTTGATGAGGGAGCAGATGGTCGGCTCCCACTTGAGGTCCCTGGTGATGGTGGTGCCTAGGAAGCGGAAGGAATCTGCAGTGGTGATGGGAGAGCCTGTGAGGGTGAGGGGGGGCAGAGGGGTTGTGACTTTCCTGAAGTCCACAATCATCTCCACTGTCTTCAGAGCGTTCAGCTGCAGGTTGTTGTTGTTGCACCAGGACGCCAGCTGGGCCACCTCTCTCCTGTAGGCGGACTCGTCGCCGTTGGAGATGAGCCCGATGAGGGTGGTGTCGTCCGCAAACTTGATCAGCTTGACAGACTGGTGGCTGGAGGTGCAGGAGTTGGTATAAAGGGAGAAGAGTAGGGGGGAAAGTACACAGCCCTGGGGTGATCCGGTGCTGATGCTAACAGAGTCTGAGACAGACTTTCCCAGCCGCACATGCTGCCTCCGGTACGTCAGGAAGTCGGTGATCTACCTGCAGAGGGAGTCAGGCACGTTGAGCAGGGACAGCTTGTCCCGGAGCAGAGCGGGGCGGATGGTGTTGAATGCAGAGCTGAAGTCCACAAACAGGATCCTGGCGTAGGTTCCCGGGGAGTCCAGGTGCTGCAGGATGGAGTGGAGGGCCAGGTTGACTGCGTCGTCTACAGACCTGTTAGCTCGGTAGGCAAACTGCAGCGGGTCCAGGAGGGGAATGGTGATGGTCTTGAGGTGGGGCAGGACCAGGCGCTCAAAGGACTTCATGACTACAGAGGTGAGCGCTACAGGTCTGTAGTTGTTAAGTCCAGTGATCCGTGGCTTCTTGGGGACAGGGATGATGGTGGAGGATTTAAGGCAGGTCGGCACGTGGCATAGCTTAAGGGAGGTGTTAAAAATGTCTGTGAAGACAGGAGCCAGCTCTTTCGCACAGAGTCTCAGGGTGGAGGGAGATACGCCGTCCGGACCGGGGGCCTTGCGCGGGTTCAGTCTGGAGAACTGTCTGAGCACGTCCTGCTCACTGATGACAAGGGCAGGGGGGGAGGAGGGGGGGCCGCCTTTGATGAAGTAGGGACCGTGGAGGCAGTGGAGCTGGGGGGAGGGGGGGAGTTGGACACAGCTGACGAGGTGTCAAAACGGGCATAGTGTTAGGACAGTCTTTGACAAAGGGCTTTGTCATCCTGACCTTTAGGAGCCTGAGGCCAATAGTTGGTGATTTGCCTCAGTCCTCTCCACACAGAAGCAGAGTCGTTAGCAGTGAACTGCTGCTGGAGTCTCTCAGAATACACAGATTTAGCTCTCCTCAGCTCTCTGTTAAACCGATATTTGACCTCCCTGTAGCAGTCCCTGTCTCCACTTTTCAACGCTGCTTCCTTCTCTTTCCTGATCTGTCTGAGCTTAGCTGTGAACCAGGGCTTGTCATTGGAGTACCTCACCCTGGTGCACGATGGAAGAATGCTCTCCTCACAAAAGTGGATATATGAGTTCACAGTGTCCGTGTACTCATCCAGATCATGCGTGGCTCCTTTAAACATGCCCCAGTCAGTTATTTCCATGCACGTTTCCAGCTTCTCCTCAGCTTCACTGGTCCATTTCTTCGTAGTGCTCACAACAGGTTTAGTGAGCTTCAGTCTCTGTCTGTAAGTGGGAATGAGGTGGACCATCACGTGATCAGATAGTCCGAGCGCAGCGCGGGGAGCAGCGCGATACGCGTCCTTCACTGTGGTGTAACAGTGATCCAGCGTGTTCTCTCCTCTGGTGGGGCATTTAATAAACTGTTTGTATCGGGGGAGATCGTGGCTTAGATTGCTCTGGTTAAAGTCGCCAACCACAATAACCAGAGAGTCCGGGAAAGTCCGCTCCGTATGTTGTATGTGATCTGCGAGTGCGCGCTGAGCTTCGCGCGCGTCCGCGTCGGGAGGGACGTACACAGCGGTGAGGATGAATGAAGCGAACTCCCGCGGGGAATAAAATGGCTTGCAGTTAATAAAAAGAAATTCCAGGGCGGGAGAACAGTGTTTGGAAATTACTGTTACATCAGAGCACCAGCTGCTGTTGATGTAAAAGCAGACTCCTCCTCCTGAGGATTTACCGGATTGCTGTGTGTCACGATCAGCATGAAACAGCTGAAATCCCTCGAGGAGCAGCGCGCTGTCCGGTGTATTTTCCCTGAGCCAGGTCTCAGTAAAACAGAGGGCAGCCGAGGAAGAGAGGTCCTTAAAACGCATCAGCAGTCTTAGTTCATCTACCTTGTTAGAGAGAGAATTGGCATTGGACAGAAATATGCCAGGCAAAGCCGTGCACATGCCTCTCCTGCGGAGCCGTACGAGAGTGCCCGCTCGTCTTCCTCTCTTTCGCCGTCTCACTTTTCGAGCCAAACGATGAACCAGATCGGCGGCAGGAGCTAAAAAAACTGGGAGTAGGTCTGTGGGAGTGAAAGTTCTGATATTTAGAAGCTCTTCACGGGTATAAGAGCAGGCAGACACACAATTGACAAACAAAAACAAACAAAGGGCGCAGCGAAGCACCATGGCGACCACTGTGGGCGCCATCTTGCGCAGATGGCGCCCACAGATTTGGCAGATTTGTAGCCCTACTTTTCTTTTGGACAGGAGAACTCCTGTGCACGTGGGGTTTGGGCTATATTACTCTGCAGACTATAAAATGTCACAGAAATCATAAACAATCCACTAAAGATAGAGGAAACCCCAAAAAGCATAAAAGGGGCTCTTTAAAAATACCTGTGGCAAAACCTATTAAAATGTCTTTTAAAAAAAATCACAATTATGATAATTTACATGCTTAGATTTATTCATCATCTACCAAGATGAATTCTGGTCTGATATAACTAAAAAAAAAAAATTTAAACAATGGCTGACCAATATGTTTTCCAAGCTTATCATTATATCCTTACATCATGCATTATTTTCTTTTATTTCTGTTGCTGTTGTTGTGGTAAGTCTTTTATAGCTGTCCCAGGGGTGCTCGTGCCTTGATGATACATGTTTGATTTCCTGAGGTAAAACCCAGCGCTGATAACAATAATTTTCCCAGCGTCTGAACTTAGTTTCCTCCCTGCGCCATGCCAGCATAGACGCTCTGGCCTTTGCTTCAGCTGTCTAATCATACAAGAGAGCATAGTCTGCCAGACTCCTTAAGTGCATGGGCTCCGAGATTGCAACTGTAATTTAAGTTTTTTTGTTTTATGCCCCTTCATTCAGTTTGTGGGAGCAAGATCAGACAGGACTATCTTTTCTGGGTGACACCTCTCATAACTACTCAGTGATCGGTAGTAATGCGAACACAGATAAATACTGACCGACATTTTGCTGTGTGTTTACGACTAACAGCAGAGCCATAAACTTGACATTTTTTTTTCTCTCTTTTTTGCAGGGCGACATTCAACAGCTTCTGATTGTGGCCGATCCTAAAGCAGCGTATGACTACTGTGAACAATACAGCCCAGACTGTGACGTTCCGCTCCTCCGGGATTCCCTACAAGCCCAGGAGCCAGAGGAGGAGGTCAGCCATCCAGGGAGGGTGGGGGAGTGGGGGATTCTGGGTAGTGTGAGGGATCTAATTAATGGTCGTGGATAACATACCATTAGATGTAATCTAACTTAAATTCGAGAGTGGATTCTGTTTACTTCAACATGTTTGTGTTTTGTGCATTTAATGCCCGGTTCAGACTAAACAAATTCTACCAGATAACGTTCTGATTTCATCACAGTTGGCACTTGTACACCTTCAGAGGTGATAATGACAGTCGGGGGGTACAAACCACTACGACGCAGCAAAACTAGTGTGTCAGAAATTTTGTACTTTACTGGCTAGTTTTACAGCTTCTTAATAGCAGTCACCCATCCGTAGGATAACAGCTGGGTGCACAGTTTTTGCTTTTTTAGAGACCTTCCGTTTACCTACAGTGAGCGCAGTCACTTTAGCAGCTTGGCTAATGTTTAACACAGCTACATTAGGCTACATATCGGTTAACTTTTTTAGACATCTTACCTCAAGTTCTCCTTTAAGAAATGGCAGTCCATACTGTCCTCTGAGAAACCGTCAAACCTGTTCACAGACTTGTTTTCCTTTTTCATTTCTGAATAACAGACCGATAGTATCCCCCGCACACACTTCCGTAGTCATGTGACTCTTTAAAGCAGTGATTGACACTTTCTTGACCCTCCTCCCGATGGACTGTGACTTCAGATGGCGGCAGCACACAATGATGGGTCTTAACCAGATGTGTAGCATGTGTGGTAAACGTGATATTTAACACTGTAGAGATTCACGGATATTTCCACAGACATCAAAATCCTGACAGAAATGAGAAAACTTCACCTTACATTCGATATTATGAACTGCAAATACAATTTATAAAGAATTAGGGATGCAGGATAATATTGGCACATTATTGGTATCGGCCGATAAAGCGTTTACAATTATTTATCAACATCTGTACAAATTAATATTTACAGCCGATGTTAATGGCACCGTGATAGATTATTTCCAAGTTTTTCTACCTTTATTGTGCTCTAACTTGTACAACTGGAAAAAAAGCAGCTTTTGTAATTGTGACTTCAACCTTGGTTTCGTCAGATTTTAACAAATTTTAACAAATCACTTTGTGTTTTTTCTTTTTTTTTTTTTGCTAAATTTAGCTGGGCCTGGCTATTTTTCCTTGTGAGAGAAGGATTCTGTCATGCAGTCCTTCCCCATAGCATGCAGACATGCAGACAGGACATGTAGACCATTTTTTTCAGTAGAACTGTAGAGGTTACAGGTCACATTAAAGGTGGGAAAAGTCTAGTTTTTTTTCCACAGTAGCAATCATCCCATACATTTATGGGGGCAGTGGTGGTCTGATAGTTAGGGATGTGGACTGGTGACCGGAGGGTCGCTAGTTCAATCCCTGGACCAGCAGATTAGCTCTGGGTGGGCAGATAACATAGCAGTGTAAACCCTACTGTGGTGCGAGAGCTAAGCTAAGCTGCTGAGCTAAAGCAAGGTGCTTTAGCTCAGCAGCTTCAGCGGAGCTGCTCAGTGGCCACCGGTCCGTCTGTCTTTGTGCTGGGCAGCTTCCAGGTGTGAATGGGAACAGCGTGTCCTTGAAGAAGAGAGGCTGCCTCTCACTGGACCTTCCCTGTATAAATAAAGATTAAATAAGTTAAATTTACTACTGAATTTGTTGCACTTTAATATGAACTCTGATCTGAATTTAGTATAAAAAAACAATAAAGTCTCTCATAAATTTAGTATATTGGGTGGATGTGCACCAAGTAAAGACATTGAAGTTATACTGAAAACAGTTTTTTTGTTCTACATATTCTTCAATTCTAATCTCTTCCTGTGCTCCTCCATTCATCCTTTTTTAACTATAAGGATGCAGTTTAAATATCTATTCAGCCCATTTACTTACTCAAAAAAATGTACTCACAGTAATTTTTAATGTGAGTGAACATGAAATACAAGTCAGATGCTCCTGTTTCATCTGCTCAACCTCAACCTGTCTGTCTTCAGGTTTGCCGCAAAAATGAGCGTCTTTGATTCTTGCCCACACTGCAGAAAATTGTGGACAAAACTGATGACTTCTTATATTTTGTCGTACCGTTTTTGACTGTCATTAAAGAGCTTCTGAAGAGTATCGTGAGTCAAAGTAGGCGTGCATCATCTGAACTTAGAAGTCCTGTAGTGTATAATTTACATGCTTTCAGTGAGAAAGTTCCATTACGATATCCCAGAAATGCAGCAGGATACCGGGGTGTTTTTCTTTGTTTTATGAGCTTTTAAAACACCCAATCTGCTTGCAAATTAAAACCCACATGGCATGTTTCATTTCATTTTATCCTTTAGCAGCCCTATGGTTTTGGCGCTTTGATTATTTGGAGATGCTGAATGTTTGATACCATCGTTTAAAAAAAGAGCATGTAAGTGTAGGTGTAAATGATTACCTCCGCCAGCAAGGAGGGAATGTAATCGGTGCGGTTTGTTTGTTTTTGTGCAGGGTTACACAAAAACTACTGGATAGATTTGGATCAAATTTTCGCCAGAGGTGGCTCTTGTGCTACGGATGAACTCATTAGATTTTGGAGGTGATCCATGAGCGCATACCTCCACCAAGGCCCTATCTCACAGTGTTAAAGAAAGTGAAAAAGCGATCCATCTGCAGTTCCTCTGGGCCGAGATTTCATCCAAAATCCATTCAGTAGTTTTTGCATAATCCTGCACACAAACAGCCAGTCAAACAGACAGACAAACAAAAAAAAACCAAACCAACATTCAAAGACAGAGGGCCTTGGCAGAGGTATACACTCTCGGAGTGCCCTCTAGTTCAGTATTGTAAACTATTCAGTGAATACTCTGTGCAGCATATGAAATGATGCAGGGCTGCAGCTAACGACTATTTTACGGCTCGGGTAATCGCCCACCCTAATCGAAGATTACTCGAGTAATCAGATACTTTTTATAAAGAAACTTGCATTGACCAACATTTGCAGAACTTTCTTTCTTAAAGAGCAGTAGCAATTGTACCAAACACTCAATAACACAGGTACACATTTATTGCAATACTTATTGCAATGTTTATTGCATAGAACGCAACTTTAAATGCTTTGTTACACCATAAAGTTCTGTTCACGAGCCACTAGCACTTGCTAGGGTCTAGCGATGGTGGCTATATGTTCTTTGGTCATATTAGCGTAGCTGACTACATTCTATTCATCTTAATTTAAAATCTCAATCACGTACCTTGTCTCGAGTGCACTGGCTGTGCACGATGGGGGATGCTTTCTGGGGAGACACTGCAACATTGACGCTGTAGGATGCTAGCTCACCGCTCAGTTTTACCATGTATGCACTGCACAGCGTTTTCCTTTAAGTTGAGCTTGAAATGATCCCAGACTTGAGATACGTTTGTCGTTTTTTTTTTTTACTTTCTTCCTCTTTGCTGGCCCATCACTGTTTCCCTCTGACATAGCGCCATTAAACAAATCTGCGTTTTGCTTACGTAGCGTGACCAGAAGAAGGAAGGTGGTATAGACCAGAAGTGCTACATTAAACGACACATCGAAGCATAGATTTTGAATTGAGGAATTTTTGTAATGGAATTATTTGAATTATTTAAGTAATCGTTGCAGCCCTAAAATGATGTTACACTATACTGTCAAAAGTATTGCCACCCTTTGCAGCTATAACAGCTTCAGCTTTCTGGGAAGACTATTCACAAGGTTTAGGAGTGTGTTTTGGGGAATTTTTGACCATTCTTCCAGAAGTGCATTTGTGAGGTCAGGCACTGCTGTTGGACGAGAAGACCTGGCTCGCAGTCTCCACTCTAATTCAGCCCAAAGGTGTTCTATCGGGATGAGGTCAGGGTCAAGTTCCTCCACACCAGACTTGCTCATCCGTGTCTTTATGGACCTTGCTTTGTGCGCTAGTTCCCATTCATTTGGAGGAATGCCACAATACTTTCGGCAGCATGGTGTATGTGAACAGTTTGGTATACAGTATCTCTCTGGATGTTTTATACATTAATGTGTTAGCGTTCCATCTCATGGAGCAGAGATAGAAGTCATCATTATCTCAGCTGCTTTATCTAATATTGTTGACAGAAGTAATTATGTTGAATTATAGTATTTGGCTTTACAACATATATACTACAGAAGATGATATGTACATTATGCGTCATCTTCTCGCTGAAATAGTACAAGTGATGTTGACACTAAAACTTCTTCTCTTTTCTTGTTCTTGTTCTCCTTCTTCTTCTTCTTGACCTGTCACTCTGCAGTACAATACCTATGATCTAGATTACTCTCAATTCTACGATTACTCTGAGGGAGCAACAGACACTCCAACCGATGAGTATTCTGAGCCACAGGTAAATGGAAAAAAAAAAACACACAAGAAATTATGGTGTTTGTTCTCTCCTACTGCATGTCTCGTTTTCATGTATTATTCATTGTGTTGTCTCTATTGAGGATTTGCAAGTGATGTCACTGGTCACGTGGATCGCGGCATTGGCAGGCAAGCTTTGTGGAAGGAAAAATAGCAGAAATGGTTTATCATGGCATGTGACGACATTATTTTATCAGAATACGCATAATCTCTCACCAAAAAATCTGGAGTCTTATAGTGAAAAAACCCCAGTTGGTTAAAGGCAGCTCCCACTGCCTTGTTCCACAGAGGCTTGAAGCAAGGTGGAACCTATCATTCAGCTGAGCTGGCTGCATGCATTTTAATAAAAACTGGTAGGTTAATTAATAGTTAAAGAGTGGCAACAAAATATATATAAAATGGATAGTTTGAAAACTGAATAGTTGAAACTGATCGAACCACACTATGATGACGGGGTTCGGGTCAGACCTCGCTATTCAGCCTCCCGGTGCTGTTCGCATTTTTACGTTTTTCACCTTCCTAAGTTAATATTGTGCTGCTAGAATGTTGTTTTCAAATGAACAGCAGAGGCAGTCATGGATCATAGAAACACCGGCTGGTGGAGCTTACCAGCCTTTACCGCAGCTCGTCTGCCCCATTTCCCGACAATGGAGCCCTGTTTCAGCTGTTCACAATAAGAAAATATCCTAAATTTATTGAACAGACACAAGCAGCCTCAACCAGTGGGGGGCGGACAGTGGTCAAAAGAAATCCTGCCAACGGTTTTTAGTTGATAATTTATTTAAAATATAGGCACATACTGGAAATATAAACAACCCAGTCACGAGGTGGAAATATTTCTCCCCTCTGGCCTAAGCAGTTACCCCCTTCCACAGTTCCAAAACAATAAAATAACCTGCCTAATCTTCTCCGTTTGCTGATGCACCTATATGAAAACCATCCCTGGCCAGTCATGCTTTTCTTTTTTTTTTTTTGCAGTGGATCTGTTTAAACAATGGGGGAACATACAGTCTGGAGACACTGGGTTTCCCTGCATAATAAAACACCAAATATAAATCTGAGACCCACCATCGCTATCCCCAGGTCATCATTCGTACATGTACTTACCCAAATGAAATGATTGCTGCAGATCCAACCCGTGTTGTGGCTTCCTGGCAACCCTCTCTCTGAATTAAATCTGATGGAAAGTGATAAAAAGTCTTTCCTGTAGTTTTATCTTAACTATTATGGCAACCTTGCGCCACGCGTGTAGTGACCATGGTCAGAGTTTAAATTTATGCCACTCTAATCCATAGACTGTATAAAAAAGTTGAAAAAGTATTAAAAAAAAGTGATTTTATCAAGCACGAATGTATTGGCAGCAATATGTTTCTCGCCTACCATCAAGGGGCGTGGACAGAACGTCGCATGATCTGGTGACATTTCTGCAAATCCTCAATATCCAAGTGCTTTTTACATGGACATCAAAACCAGAACTTTTATTTACTACCACAAAAGATTGAAATTAATGCTTTCTCTGGCATGATTGTCTACTTAGACTGTATTACCAACCTGAGTGTGTGTAAACTTGCCTTGTTGTGTTGGTGTAATGATCCATTACCTTATCTGGAATTGCCATCACTTTCATCTGTGCTTTTGGAGACCAGCATGTCCACAAAACTGATGTATTGTGCAGTATCATGGGATATCAGCAACATTTATCTTCATTTGAGAAAAACTGCAGCAACTGCCATAATATTAAAGCTGCATGTGTTGTGGAGTGAACACTTGTGCTGGACCAGGGGTCTGCAACCTGTATATCTGGAGCCAAATGCATCTCTTTTGCCTTTTGACTTAAAAAAATAATTAATAATAAAACACAAATTTGTAAAGCAAAAGTCGCAGCTATTTAAGAGAGAAAACTTGTAAATTTAAGGTTGCAGGTTTACCCCCCCAAAATTCAAATATTAATTTTAAAAAGTCTCAAACTTGTGAAAAAGTTGCACACTTGAACAGAAATATTGCAAATTTCTGAGTATTTTTTAAGACTCGTGAGAAAAGACTAAAATTTTAAGATACTAAAAAGTCACACATGTATGAGAAATGTTTCAAATGACAGGAAAATTTAGCGTACCAAGAGAGTATATACCTCTGCCAAGGCTATGTGTCCACCTAATAAAATGTGATTAAAATATGTCAGTTGACAGAGCATCATAACTTGTACCTGTAGTATATTTTTAGATTGATCAGTCCATTCTTTTTAATGATATGAGCAGAAATCGCTGAAAAGGGCCTTGTTTCACAATGTTAATAAAATAAAAAACTGACCCAAAAATCTAATGGGTTCATCCTTGGCCCAGGAGCCACCTCTGATGACAATTTCATGAAAATTCCTTCACTGGATTTTGTGTAATCCTGCTAACACACAAACAAGCAAACAAACGAACTGGACTAAATACAATCTTCTTGGTTGAGGCAAAACAATTAGAATGAAAATAAGCGTTATTTTCTCACCCATTATGATTGGTTTATACTTAATAACTCAGCTGTTTTACAATAATTTTAAGGTTCAAATACATGCATGTTTTGTGACAGATTTTCCTGGTTAAAAAATTGCTCCAAACATAGAGGTTGCCGCCCCCTGTGCTAGATTGATGTACAGTATACAGTTCGTCCAGTCTTCTGGTGTTACACAGTACCATTTCAGCCTAACTATCACATAGTCTGACTGTAGTTTGAACATGATCAGTGTTCCAGTAGCAGCCCTTGATAATTGATATGCAAGAAGATCATGGGCTGCTTCTGGAAAGCCTGACAGTTGCTTTGGTAAACACTCTGTACACCAGCTGCCGAGTATGGCATATAATCATTTTCCATTTTTGGATGTCCCATGTTTTTTCTTGGTGTTCTTTGTCGCCGTCCCCTCTTTCAGAGAAAGAAACGTAGTGTCTCCGTGAAAAAGAAGAGGACCGCAAAGTCCCTCAGTAAAACTAAGCCCAAGCCCTTTAAGTACCTGGCAGCCAAAAAATCGCCAGCTAAAAAGCTTGCTACTAAGAAGAAGCGACCGATGCCTGGCTACCAGGCCACAGCGCCAGCACGACCCAGAGGCAGTTTTAGGGTAAACGTTTGCTAGAGAAAAGAACAAACCCCATCAAGATCTTCCCACCCTGAATTCTGAAGGGGGAAATCTGTGATGGCCGACGTAGAACACCCTAACCTCTTCTGTGTAGAAGTAGCAGAGTCTGTAGCCAGCTTAAGAGGACCGCAGCAAATAACCTCTGAACTGAGCCTTTGTTTTAACCTTCATTCTTCTTTCCTTTTTTCAACATGACTCAGCTAAGCAATGTAGAAGATTACAATACAGGCATTGACTACGGAACTGTAGATGCTACTCAAACTCAGTCCCCCTTTGCCACCAGTGGACCCAGTGAGGTAATTTCTGCTTTCTTTGTCATTCACTTTTTATAAGATATGTTATGTTCTTTTTGGGGTAAAAATGAGATCCTGGAAGATTTTGCTCAAGTAAGTGCCTGGTATGTCACTAAAAAAAGACACATCTATTCCAATGAGTCGGTGTGTCTTTTGGCTTTTGGTGACTTCCAGAGATGATGAATGGTGGATATTTTTAAACGCTCCAAATCCACATCCATGTGCCCTACTGCAGTCATCATGTGGATTCTGTTGATGCATCGCATACCACAGACCTAATGCAGGACATCGTGGAGGTCAAATCTGCAGTTTCTGTTGGCTTCTACCGTGATAATACATTAGATGCATTAAGAAATTCCAATCTTCCAATCTTCTTTGTTTCCAAAATTCCTTTTTTTATTGTTTAATACAAGCATTGGAGTTATTTTAATAAAGCTGAGACACAGCAGGCTAGGAATGAACAACATCTGCAACATATAATGTACTATACGTTGTTCTGGAAGCCATTGTGAGCCTTTCTTGTAATACAGACTCAGGCTTTGATAAGTCGTAACATGTGCTCCTTTTAAACAGGTAAAGATATATTTTCCATCACATTTGTATCATATTATGAAATATAGGACTTTAACACTCGTTGCAGATTAAGTCCTTTTCCAGCTCCATTTTTCAGACTCTTTTGATGTTTTATCTATTTTTTTTTTATTTTTTTGATAATCTGGATTTGTTAAATGCAAAGCTAGAACACACTGTAAAAAAAGTTGTCTCAACTTAATAATAAAATAATAATAATACATTTTATTTGTATAGCACTTTCCAAGGCACTCAAAGACACTTCACATTAGAGGGAAAAAAATGCACAATTAAAATTAAAGATTTAAAGCAAATCTGAACAGGTGGGTTTTGAATAATGATTTACAGTAGTTTAAGTCTGTGAAGTCAAGGATGTGTTAGGGAAGAGAGTTCCAGAGGGAGGGGGTGGTGATGAAAAAGGCTTTGTCCCCCCAGGTTCTGTGCTTGCAGTACTGGGTGAGGAGATGGGCAGCTGAGTTCTGAATGTATTGAAGTTTCTGGAGGACTTTGGATGATGATCCGTAAAGAATGCTGTTGCAGTAGTCGAGTCTGGATGTGATAAATGCGTGCATGACCGTTTCTGCGGTGAAGAAGATGAGTGAGGGACGGAGTCGGGCTATGTTTTTTTAGGTGAAAAAAGGCAGTTTTTTGTGACATGATTGATGTGCGGTTCGAAAGTGAGGTGGCTGTCAAAGATGACTCCAAGGTTTTGTATCTATGGGGATTGGGGAGTGTGGAGTTGGCAACAGTGAGGTTGAAGTTGTGGATGGCTTTAATGAGGGATTCCAGGCCAGTGATCATCATTTCAGACTTATCATAGTTGAGTTGTAGAAAGTTCTTTTGCATCCAGGATTTTATTTCAGAAAGACAATTTTCCAGTATGGAGCAGGTTACCGTGGTTATGCAGTTAGTGGAAATGTAGATCTGAACGTTGTCGGCATAACAATGGAAGTTAAGGCCATGTCGCTGGATGATGTTACCAAGCAGGAGTATATAGATGATGAAGAGGAGAGGGCCATGCACAGAACCCTGGGGAACACCATGGGAGAGTGGGTCTGTGAGGGAGGTGCAGTTGTTGATGTGGATGAATTGCTGTGTGTTGGTGAGATATGAGAGGGACCAGGAGAGAGCTGTACCAGTGATGTTGAAGCCGGTTTCCAGACAGGAAAGGAGAATGGATTGGTTAACTCTATCGAAGGTGGCTGTGAGGTCAAGCATGGTGAGAATGTTCATGAGTCTGGAGTCGGCTGAGAGGAGGAGGTCATTTGTCACTTTGAGTAAGGCTGTTTTGGTGCTATGTTGTGAACGGAATTCAGATTGGAATGTCTCAAAGAGGTCATTGGAGGTGAGGTGGGTTTTGAGATGGGTGGCAACAACAAGTTCTAGGATTTTTGACAGTAAGGGCAGGTGGGAGATGGGATGGAAGTTATTAATGATGTCAGGGTTTAGTCCAGGTTTTTTGAAGATTGGAGTGATGGTGGCGGGTTTCAGGGGGTCAGGGACTGAGCCAGAGCTGAGAGAGGCATTGATGATAGTGTAGATGAGTGGGGACAGAGATGGGAGGCAGGACTTGATAAGTGTGGAGGGGATGGGGTCCAGTATGGATGTGTGGCTTCTCATGCCTGTGGTAATTTTAGTGAGTTCTGGGGGAGTCAGTGTGGGGAAATGAGACATTGGCTGAAAAGAGGTGGGGGGAGAAGCTGATGGGGTCAGGATCGGAGGGGAGATGATCAGGTTGCTGTGGATGGTGGTGATCTTTGTTTGGAAAAAAGACAGGAATGAGTTGCACTTTTCAGCAATGAACAATGGGGAGGTGTTGTTGATGGGTTTGAGAAGTTTGTTTATTGTGGAGAAGAGTGTTTTGAGGTTGTTGGAGCCAGCGTGTATGAGGTGGGAGTAGAAGTTGGATCAGGCTGTGTTGAAGGCAGTCTTGTATTGTTGGAGGTGGTCAGTGTAGGCTTGGAGGTGAGCTGTTAGGTTTGTGTTCTTGTAAAGTCTTTCCAGCTGTCGCTTACAGGATTTCATGGCGTGGAGTTTGGGAGTGTAGCAGGGAGCAGTAAGTGAAGAAGACTGTTAGTTTTGATGGGGGCTAACTGGTTCAGGCAGGAGGAGAGGGTGGTGTTGTAATAGCGCACAAGATCCATGGGGTCGTCAAAGAGCGGCGGGAAGGGGGGACATCATACTGGTGATATTTCTGAAGGATATTGTGCACTTTTCTTTAGGGAACAGGATGGGGACGTTAATGTCCATGATGATTGCCAGGTGGTCAAAGATATTGAGGTTGATGCTGCTAAGTTGGAGTATTGTTAGTTCAATTGAGCAGACCAGATCCAGAATGTGTCCATGTGAGTGAGTAGGGAAGTCAACGTGTTGAGTGAAGGTCTTCACCTTCACTCAACACGTTGACTTCCCGACTGAAGAAATTCCAGAAAGTCGGTGGCAGATTTGCAGTTGGTGACATTGATGTGGAGATTAAAGTCGCAGAGGAGAAGAACAGAGGGTGAAATGGTGGAGAACTGGGTCAACAGACCTGAGATTTCAGATATAAAGGAGGATTTGGCTTGGGGGTAGGGGGGGCGGTAGATAACAGCGGTGATTAGGGGGTGGGACCAGAGAGTTTGAAGGCAAGATGTTCAAATGAGTGGACTGCAGAGGTGGGAATGTTGGATATTTTGATGTTTTTTCGGTGAATGACAGCAACACCACCTCTCCGGCCAGCAGGACAGAGTTTGTTGATGTAGGTGAATCTGGAGGGTATGGTCTCGATGAGTGAAAAATAGTCTAGAGGTTTGTGCCATGTTTCAGTGATTCAAAGAAAATCCAAGTTATTGTTAGTAATGAATTCGTTCAGGATGAGGCTTTTATTGTTCAGTGAGCATGTGTTCAGTAGAACTTTAAAAAGTTAGTGTTTGGGCTGCCTTAAAATTTTAAGTTGACTGAACTTGAGAAGATAAGTGGTAAAGACAAAACATAAACACATAAACTCAAGTAAAGTCTACTTAAAATTTTAAGGCAGCCTGAACATTAACTTTTTTTTAAAAGTAGAATAACCCTAGTTATTTTTTTACAGTGCAGCATGTGAGTAGAGCTTTAGAACTCACAACCAAAACTAGGCATGCACCGATATATCCGGTGACGGTCAGTATCGGCCAGTATTCATGTGGTCGACTGCCACTAGCCCATCGGCCAAAATTTTTTTTTACTGATGGCAGGAGCTGATGGTTTATCCTCATGACATTCGTGAGCAGCAGCTGTGAGCCCCACACATACGAGGGGGGGCTGAAAAGTTCATAGTGGTCAAATTTGACCAAATGTGGTTTATTTTTCAACCGCAGGGATCCAAGCGCTGCAACACCGATGGAAGAAGTGTGAGGACCGAAGGGGAGACTGTGTTGGAAAATAAACCACATTTGGTCAAATTTGACCACAATGAGCTTTTCAGCCCCCCCCCCCCCCCGTACCCTACGGCTTATGCAATGTTACATGATTTGAAAGCTTAGAATTTCATCTATTTGGTTATTAAAACCAGGTTTGAGATACAATTGCAATAGCAAAAGTAAACAGTGCATCACATGAACTAGCACAAACTAGCAACATAGCAGCAGCTCACCAATCAAGTGTCCTTGAATTCCCAAAACTGATAATAATCAAACAAATCCAGTCCTGTTTCATTCCCACAGGTCCAATAGATCCATCTGAGTAAGATTTGTTCTCCATCCATGTTATTTTGTGGAGAAAAAGCCATAAATTCACCGCTTTGCTGTGATTGAATTTGTGCTTTCAAATATGGCCTGATGAATGGCTGAACTGCTTTAACAGTTCAGCTATTTATTATAATGTATATTTTTTTGTTTCTCTGACATTAAGGATGGACAGACCCCCCCCCCCCCACACACACACACACAAATTATCAGCACTATTGGGGATGTAAGATGATTGTGGCCACAGCGCCATGAATCAACCGTACAGTAAAATTGACTTTTTTTTAGCATTCCAGCTTTATGTCTCTTCTAGTTGGTCATGCACGTTTTACTGCCAGTTTCTGTTTCTGAACATGTCAATATAGTGTCTTTATATGCAAAATACAGTTTTTCAGTGAGCACTGCTACCATAGGCTAATGGCTAATGGGCTACAGCCAACAGATTCCCCCGTCTTGCGCAATGAAACTAGTTTGAAGTGGAAATTATAATTTAAAAGCTGAAGAATTAAAATCCTTTTTACACTTTTTTAATGGAGCCAAATGATATACTACAACAAATTTGCCTGAAAACACCAGTAAATGATTTTGGTTATCCAGTTTGTTGTTATGGAATGTGGTCAACTCAAATATAACATCATTCCGTCAGATGGTTTTCAATCTCAGATAGAAAAGGAATGTACCATGTGTGCCTGCGATGACCATACTTAAAAAAAAAATCTCCTTATCTCAATCTCAGTAATTAGAATAGTAACCTCTTACAAAACAAGAATTGATAGTAGTGAGAAGTTTGAAAATTCGGCTCGTGGGATCCCACACTGCCTTATTTATTTAAAACTTGGAACATGTTTTGTAAGATTGTAGATGACTGCAGAAGTACATCAAAATTATGAATGACAGAAACCATGTTAATCAAAGTTGTTAATGGCAAATAACGCTGAAGACTCCTTATTGCATCATCAGTTAGGTTTTTGATTACTGGTTCTGTTATGAATCAAACGGGGTTTTAGGCCTCACACAGCCAGCTTTGATTGTGGATTTGATTCTGTGTTGTTAGCAAATTAGATACAGTATACCAGACCACTTGCCAGGATGGCGTCCTTCCAATAGTAACTGTGTAACTGCATCCACTTTGTCCTGCTCCAAAGCTAAATCCACAGTGATCACCATTAGGAATAAAAGCGAGTGGTTGCGGTTGTAGTGCTTGTGCCAAACAGCAGCATGCACTCACAAGAGAAGCTCATTTTTGGCTCAAAGCATAATCTTAAAAAGGAATTTGTTGATTTCAGATGCATTTTTTAAGCACTACCGCGACCTGATAATGGATTTGCTGTTGATGCTGTTGGTGTCATTTCAGATGTCTGTCTCAGTCTGTCTTTCTGTCTGATTTTCAGATGAAAGAAAGATGAGATAACAGTCTGTCTTGGCATATCAAACCTTTGACTTCTTAAGTCAGTAATAATGTTATTCTGACGTTATGGTAACATTTTAATTATTCCTGTCGTACAATACGTCAGCATAATTTTTGGTCTTTCCTGAAAGGTATCTCTGAAATAAATAAGGTGTTACCATTCCTTTCATGCTAACTCAATTCATTGTTTGCTTTAATAACATCTAAAAGTAGAATTTCTTCCCCAGTTGCTTAACTAACATTCCCATTTCTTCCCATCTCCTTGAATACTCACCATTGCTTCCCCCTTCTTTGCTTGGGTAACACCCAAAAGGCTGTGGACGAGGACGTTGAGGGTGTGTATGTCATCGAGACTACAGCCATTGCTCCGGAGCCCACCGTTGTCCCAGAAAAGGCGGACAGCTTGGACACCGGTGCGGAAGCATATGACTTTAAGGAATATGACCTAAAGGAGTATGACTTGGGGGATATTGACAGCAAGTTGTATGATTATGGGGCATATGATGAGTATGGCACGGCCCAGTCCAAACCCGAGGGAGCCTACGTTGACGAGGTGGGGCCTGGGGTCGCCGCTGAAACCGACATTTCTGAGAGTACCGTAAGTATCACACCCTATCGTAGCGACCAGAGGGTGTGTGCATGAACGGCATGTGTTAGGAACTCTGTGTCTGGTGTGGACTCACTCCGTCTTATGGTGCACGCTTTCACTGTTGGTGGCTTGGCATGGGAACTGCGTCGTTGACATGTGTAGAGTGGAATGTGTATGTGTCGTGTGTAATTGACAGTTTAGTGATGGAGAACTATGACAGGTCAATGCATGAATCTGTGCTTTGTTACAAAGGGTGTTTTAAACTAATTAATATACTACACAGACGTATTACTTTCTAATTAAGTAAACATCACGCTGATATATTCAAAGGTGGGTAGAGGAGCCATAATTGTACCTTATGGTATCAATCACTCAATGATGAGAAAGAGTATCTGCCAAAAAGAGTGTGACCGATGAATCGAATAAGTTATCAACACAAATATGACCAGAGTAGTGAGGTTTTTCTCTTAAATTTGTGTCTTTTCTCACAGCTTTGTGTTTTTTTCCTCTAAATTTGTAGCTTTTTTCTTCATAAATGAAACTTTTTTGTGAACATTTTCAACTTTTTTTCACAAACACTTGAGACTTTGTTGTCAAAAATGCTTTATTGCCTCACAATATTGAGACATTGTTCTTGTTGATTTATGACTTATTTCTTAAGAATTTGCAACTTTTTGTGATAGATTTGTAATTTTTTTCCACATACATTTGCACTTTTTTTTTTTTTTACTGTAAATTTGTTAATTTTGCCGGTCTAGGACGTTTTTCCACTTAGATGTATATCTGAGAAAAAGAAAATATAAGCTACATTTTGAAAAAACAACTGGTTGTTTCAATTTTAAAATGTTATCTTCTGCAGTTTGGTCATTTTATATTGGAAAGCAACTCAGACACTAACTTTTTAGGATGAAATTTTTTTACAATGTATTCTAAGGATGCACAGCTGTGTCAGCTTAAAGGTGAACTAGACAATATTTTCATAAAATGTTTAGAAAGGTGCAGTATTTATACCCTTAAAAATAATATACAGTATATAGATGAAAAAATACTTTTTAATTTTTTTGTGAGTTCTAAATAATCGTATTTACTTCTGAGCAGCTGGGTTATGAGACTCTGGTGACCGTTAACATAGATATATAAACACTAGATAGGACATGGCTAACATTTTCATGGCAAATAAGGGTGCCATATTCTGTAGGTAACTATAGTGGCTGCCATACCTGCAGCATTATGATAACAGGATACACAAACATTTGTTTGTTGTATTTATTGTAATCATATAAGTAAGCTATGTATATGAAATGTGACTAGCCTGGGAGCGAACCATGTCCCATCTAGTTTATATAGATACAGTATATATCTCAGGCTGGTAAGGATATCACAGTTTGTCACAGCCAATAACATAACAGGGTTGATGTCACATGGCTCAACCAAGCAGTTGGGGCAAGTGTAAGTGTGACACCTACTGGCCAGGAGGTCAAAACATTATCTGTGTCACCCTGAAAATCAGTACAGGCCGAAACTCACCCTATTGTCTGATATCGACTACCAGCAAATAGGATATTGGCATTGGCTAACATTTTTTTTGTGCGTCCCAGTTGTGTGACATTGATTTTAACTTGAAACAGACAACAGTAGACTACAGCCACAAACTCAGAAAACATCCAAGACTGAACTAATTTAAAGTATTTCAATGATTGATTTTTTTTTTTTTTTTTGTAATTCATATTTCTGTGTCCCTGACAATGACAATGAAATAGATGGAAATTTAAAAAAAGAAGCAATCAGTATTGGCTATCGGCCACTGGTCAAATTTTTATTTTCAGCATCGGTCTCTGTAACAGCCCAAAATTTCACAATCGGTGCATCCCTAATGTATTCACATGTGACCTGTAATATAATCCAAATGACCTAAAGAAACAGCAGACAGTCATAAATTTAACTTTCCCAGTGTCAGGAGAGGAAAAAAAGGATTTCAACTCTGATTTTAATAAAATGAAATATAGTGTCATTTAACAAAAATGACTATAAATGCAGTAATTTCTGGTCAAGTTACTGGAGTAGATGTACTGGAACAAATGGAGGTCGTTACTACCCACCTCTGAGACATTCACAGTCACACTTCATCTATCCACACAGAGCCTTCAGTCAATGTTTGCTCACCCGGCCCATCCATACCCAGCACGCCCCGGCCGCCGTCCCCACCCACCCGTCTCTCAGCAGTGGGGATCTGATCTGACGCTTTCCTCTGCTGTTTTAACAAGCAGCCCGTCTGTGACATAAACAGCCCCGTGTGCCGCGATAAATCACAGGTGTCTGCAGTGCGCGCGTGCTATCTTTGACGAACTCTGTTACCCTTGTTATTGAGCAGTCAGTTTGCCACACCTTGGGCTTTTTTTTTATCCTACCATTTCCCCTGAATTCTGTTAGTATAGCCACCGTCAGGACACCATCTTGGACCATTTTGTTGCTAATCCTTCACCCCACCTTCTCTAAAGTCATTGCTCAGCAGTAGATTTTGTAGCGTTCCACACAAAAAAACTGAGAAAAAGGGAAAGAGAAGAGAAGACACTTAACCTGACTGCTAAACTTTACATTAACAACTTATTAAGTGACTGTAATGTTTTATTTTGTCACCATAAATTAATTAAACACACTGCCCAGTGGCCATAATGACAGCATGGCTCCATTTCAAGCACTTAGAGGTCCAAGTCTTGCTCATTAGCACTAACAATTTCTGCTTGTATTGTTCATTCACAGTGTCTGTCAGTGGTTCGCTCTTTGCTGCTGACATTTACAGTTGTCCGCTTCGTCAGCCATCATTGAAACTGAGCTGCTGTTTTCACCTCTGTTGCTGCTGTGTAATCGCAGGTCGCCGGTGCCACAGCAGCCTTTGGTCAGAAGGGAGAGAAAGGAGAGCCCGCTGTTATCGAACCTGTAAGGTCAAAGGAGTCACTATGTTCAAATTATGATGCCTAGTTTATTCTAAAGGTGCAGTGTGTTATATTCAGCATAGTTTCAAAATGTAACAGTTTACATTTGATCAGCCATCACCCTCGTCCAAAGCATATTGGAAAGCCTGCGGAAGCCATTTGCCTAATTCAAGTTTGACATAAAAACTTGGAAAGACATTTTGGTGATCCAAGATGGCCGCCTCCATGGAGAAGGACCTTTTTCTCCTGTATAAAAAAAATTATCTTAAGATACAGAAAATCCAACAACGTTTACTTAAGAGTTAATTTACATCTATGAAAACAAAGTTAAGTTTTGATGCTGTATTAAAAGACCAAATTCATATCACAAAGAATTTACACGCTGTACCTTTAAATTGCTGTATAAGAGTGATCTATTATATTTTCTCTCATTTTTACTGAACTTTGGACTGTGCTGAACTCAACTATTCGAAACATCCTAATCCTAAACTTTTCTGCATTGCTGCTTCTGCAGTACTAGGTCTTGAATATGATTTATGCAGTAAAACAGTTTTTAAAATTTTTAAGGGCATGTTGATTGAAGGACCACCTGGACCCCCAGGCCCAGCTGTAAGTAGACTGTCTGAGGAAAGGACAAAGTTTTACACCTAATTATGTTACACATTATTCTGGTAAAAAGATTTCCTGCATGGCGTACTGTTAACTGCTGTATTTTCTGCTTTCAGGGTCTTCCAGGACCGTCAGGCCTACAGGGACCCCCAGGCACTGCTGGAGATCCTGGTGACAGGGTGAGTTGTCTTTTAGGTTCCTGTAAAGCAGGGGTGGGCAGTGAGGGCCAGTCCACTGCAGGTTTCCTCTTCCACCCAGTTCCTTCAGCAGGTATTTCCACTGATCAGCAGTCCTTGAAGCTGATCAGTAAAAATGGGCACATGATTGCCCACTCCGACTGTAAAGGCTTATCTTTTAAATCTATGTCTGGATTAATTGCAGTTGTGTTCATATTTGTTTCAAATTAAAATGGGTAGTTTTTAATGTGCTACTGTCGTTGTGTTTTATCAAAGAGTTTACATCAGAATGTCCTTAATCATTGTTTGTTTTTTTGCTTTTTAAATTTCAGTACCAGGTTACGCTAAATGAATCATATACAGTACGTGTCTGTGTTTATCATTTTTTTTCATATGCTATATCCACATCGAAATGAGCCAACTGAGGTGGTTTGGACATCTAATTACGATGCCTCCTGGATGCCTCCCACTTTTGAATGTTTCGGGCACATCCCACTGGCAGGAGACCCCGGAGTAGACGCAGGACACGCTGGAGAGACTGTGTCCTCCAGCTGACATAGGAATGTCTTGGTGTCCCCTCTGAAGAGCTGGAGCAGGTGGCTGAGCAGAGGGAGGTCTGGGCTTCTCTGCTTGGACTGCTGGCGTCACGACCCGGATCCCTAGAAAATCTTTAGAAGATGGCTGGATGGATGGATATATCGGGGCTCCTCAAACTCTGGACCAAGGTCCACATCTGGACCAAACCACAAATCGGTCGTTGCATACACGCATTTAGCGACACTTCACCTGTTTGTGTGTGTTCATTCCATGGCCAGAACACCGTCGCCTGACCGCCACTACAGACTTCACGTATGTGACCGCACCCATCACTCTTATGTGAGTGCATCTGTCACCGGTGCAATTATACGCACTAATGTTAGCTAGCTGCCACTGTCAAGCAAGCTAATACCTGCCACAAGATTCAAAACTTTCAAACTTTCAAAGTTACTGTTAGTACGAAAATGAAGGTTGATCAGGAAAACCGTGAATTCAAAAAGGATCGGACAAAAGAATATTTGTCACTAGGAGACCAAGCATGGTTGTTTTGAGCAGTACTATCCACAGAATACTGAGGTGAGGACACAAAAGCATCTCTCCAGACATTTTGTTCCCTGATTTAATGCATTGGTTACACTCCAACAGTGGCATTTCTCTCATTAACTCAAACCACTATGCTGTGTTGCTGCCGAATGAGTAGTTAGGTTTTATAAAAAGCTGATTAATTTGTCATTTCTTATCTGACAAGACAAGTAGGACAGTGTTTTTCAACCAGGGTGCCCTGGTATGTTCAGGTTTCTGTGGGAAATTCTATAATTTTACTTGTTAATTGGTCCAAAATATTGCATATTATTTGCCGTGGTTGTGCATAGCTTCTGTAGGTTCTGTAGCCATCCATGCACCCATGCCCCACAGTGGAAAATTATTTACAATTTTTTTGACCAATTAACAAGTAAAATTAGGCAATTTCCACGGAAACCTGAACATACCAGCACCCTGGTTGAAAAACACTGCAGTAGGGGATGTTTCGACTGACACCTGCAGTCTTCCTCAGAAGCATCATCTGGCTGTTGTGTCATGATGTTTATCAGTCTGGTGGCTCTGTCCATTCCCCTTCAGAGCCCACTGGACGTCTGACTTTGAGTACCCCTCTGCTATATTGTTTGATATCATTGCTGCCAGGTGAAAACCCCTGCAGTGATATTCATTCTTTTTTTAGATTTTTTGGATAAACTCATTCTATACTGTTATTTTTCTAATATCAGACCATTGATAACCATCAAAGTGTGTAAAAAAAACCTTCAGCTGATAAGTCATTCAAAAACTACAAAGCTGTTGTCATTTCCTGGAAAAAAAAAAGTCTGTTTTGGACATTTGAGGTTTGTGTCTGACAGCGATGATATATACATTTGAATGTAAGATCAGTAAATTGCAACACATTTTTAATAAGTGAAAGACAGATCCAGCTGTTGGTTGTGCCAGCCAAAAATTACGTTTGATTACCAATATGAACATGGCTGGTTTAAGTTAAAAAATCCATCTCCTTCCATCTCTTCATTAAACTGACACCACTAAATTTAATGTAAATTCTTCTGCTTCAAACAATTCATTAAGAGTCCAGAAGTTAAAAACCTGCCATATCAGTTTTAACACATTCATATTGTGACTTTTCTTTACCACAATGGTGCACTCTGTGTCACATGTGCAAGGTTGTATTTGTGTTTCCTTTAGTTACTTCTCACAATTGCATGAATTCTACTCTTAAAGGTTTAAATCACAATTTCAACAAGCGCTGTGCTTTCATCAAGTCCAGAAAGTTTATTGTTTATTGAGATAAAAATTTCACTGACCTGTGTGTCAGGAGTTTTTGTCCAGCACGCGATGTCGACCGGCCGTCCACCGGTTGCTGTACTGGAAGCTGTTGCAGTGTCATTTACAATGTTCCCAACAAAGTTTGTTAAGAAAAATGATGTTGTGCCAAACGTTCAAGCCAGCAGTCGATGATGTGAAATAACACCGGATTCATTAACTGCACCTGCTATTTCTCACCTCAAATGCTGTTAGAAACACTTTATATTTTTAAAATAAATGCTAGCTTGCTTTAAAGATCCATCCACCCATTCTCTATCGCTTTTCCGGGGAGCCGGGTCGCGGAGGCAGCAGTTGAAGCAGAGAAGCCCAGACTTCCCTCTCCCCATTCACCTGCTCCAGCTCTTCAGAGAGGATACCAAGGCCTTCCCAGGCCAATTGGGAGACAGTCTCTCCGGCGTGTCCATGATCTGCCCCGGGGTCTCCTCCTAGTGTGACGTGCCCGAAACACTTCAAGTTGGAGGCATCCTGGTCAGATGCCCAAACCTTCTCAGCTGACTCCTTTCGATGTGGAGGAGCAGCAGTTCTGCTCTGAGCCTGTCCCGGAGGTCTGAGCTCCTCACCCTGTCTCTGAGGGTGAGACCAGCAATCCTGTGGAGAAAGTTCATTTCAGCTGCTTGTATCTGCAATCTCATTCTTTTGGTCAGGGTAGGAACGTAGATTGAGCGGTAAATGGACAACTTTTCTTTAGAGCTCAGCTCCCTCTTCACCATGACAGACCAGTACATCACCAGCATCACTGCAGACGCTGCCGTGATTCGTCTGTCAATCTCCTGCTCCATTTTCCCCTCGCTTGTGAATAAGACCCAGAGATACCTGACCTCCTCCACTTGGAGAAAAAAACTTTTCTCACGATCCGCAGTTGAAATCTGGTGAAAGACTGCCCACGGCAGTATGCATCAACCAATCAGGTGCAGCCTTTGTGTTCTCAGCAGCAGAACCAGTGTGAGTCTTTCACGTGGGACAGAGCTCTTTGACTATTGGTTTTCCACAATGTCAGTTATTTTCTGTCACTCTACCTGGTTACATGTTACCAAGATATATATAAGGACTAGATAGGACATGGCTTGCCACCCGGCTAGTCGTAGTCATCCAAGCACGGCTGCCATAGGGATTTATTGAATAAATACAATATAGTGCCTCCATTTGCCATGAAAATGTTGGGCTGCATGGTGGTGTAAAGGGTTAGCATTATTGCCTCACAGGAAGAAAGTCATGGATTCAAATAAGCCCGGGTGCTTCGGTTTCCTCCCGCATTCCAAAAACATGTGTTAGGTTAATGGGAGACTCTCAGTTGTCCCAAGGTGTGAATGGTGGAGGGATTTGTGCTGCGCCGGGGATGCCTCGCCTAGGTGGATGCCCTTCAGTTTTCCTCTGGGATTAATAAAGTGTAACAAATGTTAGCCAAGTCCTATCTAGTCCTCATATACATCTATGCTGCATTATGGCTATACGATTTTATTTTATTTTTTAAACATGTACCATGACCATCCAATTTAAAGACCATGAAAATCCCAACCTATCATATGCCAGCTAGATAGTCCCATGTGGCAAACTCAAAATCTGATTGGCTGAAGCAACACTCTCATTACATTTCATTTCAAGCTACAGACCATCTGCACTCTTAGACTCCGAAGATCTTCTTGGTCCCAGCAACTCGATGGCTGAGCTGGAGAAAAAAAATATCACACACACACACACACACACACACACACACACTACGGGAAGTAGTGCAACCAAGCGAAAAGCTACAAATGGAAGAGACTAGACTACTGCGAATAATTCAGTACATCCTCATGGAACAAATACGAGAATGTAGGGTGTGAATGTATGTCAGCGATTCTGGTGGTGTTTAGGCCGGCAGAGAAGGCTTTGCTGGCCTTGGTTTTGAGTGCAGTTAACAAATCTGTGTCCTGACACACTGACACGCACATTAGAACTAAAACATCAGTATGAGTGCCAGGGACCATATTTTACACTCAAAACATAACTTTATAAGTATTTGCATATGTTTGATTGTATTTGAGTCACTATAAATATAGTTATAATCGTTATTTTTTCATGGTCAGAATAAGGGATTGGTAATAATTGAGACAAATTTATTAACAGGCAAAAGCAAGTATAAATATAGTATCCTGTGGAGAAAAAAAGCCAGGTTAATCGATGTATAATAAATGAAAAAAAAAATTGGTTGGTCTATAACAAATACATAAACCTGTTACTATGAATTTGAAATGCCTTATTTTTATTTGTGGAATTGCATAACAGTTAATAATTGTTACTTTATGCAGTTCATGTACTGTATGTTTGACAAGCAAATGGACATTCGCATTAACTTTATTGATATGATTTATGCAAAAATTCTTCAGTGCAAATGGATTGAAAATTGTTATGCAACAAAAATGCATAGAGTGCTGAAGAATACCAGCTTTGTTTTAAATGTATGACGACAAAGAGCCTGGATTAGCAGGCTAAGACATGACTTCCTTATTGCTGATGACACGCGAACAACACCCAGCAATAACTGGTCACACAGTGCAGACACCTGGCTGTGTGTTGCTCACTGTGCGCTCATTAGTGAATTTCAGTGATCTACCCCATCACAGTTTTTAAAAAAGTTGAACAAAAGTGCAAATGTTATTCCTGTTAGAAATGTGACAAAGCGCAGCTGTGAAGCCTTTGCTGGTTGAGGTCATATTCATTTATAATCAGCTGTTAATAGTGTACTCGCGCTTTCATCTGAAGAGACGCTTGCTTTACTCTTTACGTGACAAAGTTCATCTGGGTGTCCTGCGCTGTGTTGCAGGGTCCTCCTGGTCGCCCTGGACTTCCCGGTGCAGACGGCTTGCCCGGGCCCCCTGGTACCATGCTGATGCTGCCAGTAGGTCCTCATACTCGGCAGCTGTTATGCAGCACATTCCACAAACCTTCATCACGTGATCCGTAACCAGTGTTGCTGTCTGTGTGCGTCAAACAGTTCCGCTTTGGTGGGGACGGCCAGAAGGGACCAGTGGTGTCAGCCCAGGAAGCCCAAGCGCAGGCCATCCTCTCACAGGCCAGAGTAAGTAGAAGTCACATTTAAAAAGTAAAAAAAAAAAAAAACATGGAGAAACCAAAAGGCTGAGGACAAACCACTACCCCCGATCCGCGTCTCTGCACACAGATGTGGGGGGAGGAAGACAGAGATGGTGTTTTTAGCTGGGGGTGGGGGGCGGGGGTTGGTGTCGCTCTGCGTTTTGTTGACCTTGCAGTGCTAAAAGGAGACATGGTGAGCGGGCTGAGGAGCAGCAACTTAAAAAAAGGACTCTTTAAACAGATGGACAGACAGGGGAGGGTGTTTCAAATACTGCAGCGGGGCTCTCGGTGTGCGGGTGGGCCAAACCAACAGGTGTGAGAAAATGTAGACATTGGACTGCTGTTGCACATCACGGAGAATCAGGTGACTGGTGAGGAAAAATGAGAATGACGACAAATATGCAGAGTATGGACAAACTGTCCCGCGTATATCAAATGACAGATTATAGATGAGTTTTATGTAATCCGGGGAAATGATTTTATGCACATCTTTCCATAAATATATCGAGGATTTGAGCAGAACAAAGGAATTCCATTGAAAGTCAGTACATATGGATTATTTATATTCATTGTATACATCTTTTAATTTCTGTAGTTTGCTCATGGTGTCTAGACAAGGCATAAGATGGAAGTGTGCAAACACAAGACATGGCCAAAAGCACCTGCTATCAAAACGCCTAAAGTTGCACTTTTTTTTTTTAAATGAAACGCCTTGATTTTCAGTGTTTGTTGCCCGTGTAAGTCCAGCCTTGTTGTTTTTGAGTGAAATCTAACATTGCCTTTTTCTTTTTTCTGCCCTGCAGCTGGCTATGAGGGGACCACCGGGGCCGATGGGTCTGACGGGAAGGTCAGGGCCTGTGGTGAGTCTTTGTTCATTCTCACGTCCTGTTCGACTCTGCATATGTAAGTCAGAGTCACTGCTCGAATTATTACTTGAATCCACAACTTAAATTTGCTTTAATAAAAGCGGGCTGCTGTGTGATTTTTTTTTTTTTTTAAATAGATACTGCAGGCAGAATGTGAGAAATCAGTGAAGTCCCACTGCTGTATTAGGGAGAGGATAAAATAAGGAAACCCTATCTCCTCGCCCCTGTGTGGTGAGGCTCTGTATGTACCTGTATGCTCGGTGCCACCGTCCCTCCCATTTTTCCGTGGGCTTGTCGGTACATGATCCACCACTTACCTCCACAAAAAAGACCCTTCAAGCCACCAGAAAGATTTATCCTCTATTAAACCTGCCCTGCTCAAGCTGAAGGCCAGAGATTAGGAAAGTGGAGCCAAAGAACAAAGTAGATAGGGACTTTAATTGCTGCAAATGTCCCCAAAATGTTTCCCCGATTCCATAGTTTAATTACACGGTATGAGCCAACTTCACTGTTTACATTTAAGTATAGGACAGCTGGGTGCTAATAATAGGCACCCATGTGTATTCTACAGCTTAAAATGTTAATCTCAAGCTATCACAGCAATCTTGTAAATCATTATGTGCTAATACAGATTAATTAGCTGCTGATGAAACCCCACATCATTTCCACTTTGCATATTTTCTGGAACAGGATTTTTGCCGTGAAGCGCTGACTCCAAACACCTGCTCGTACAAACCAAGCTAAATGTCGCCATCTGCTGTTTCTTTGACGCTTTGCCCTGTCTGTGTGCCCTCCTGTGTGTTTGCATGAATGTAAGGAATGTATATGCAACATGCTCACTGTGGGTTCTTTAGGGTCCGCCCGGTGGCTCGGGACTAAAGGGTGAAGGTGGAGACCCTGGACCTCAGGTGAGAAGGAAGACGTTTCCCCGTAAATTTGCAAAAAAAAAAAAAAAAGAGAAAATTCTAATCAGGCGAGAACAGCTGCTGTCCTGCTAGTCGCCAAGTTTTCTTCGTGTGTCTTCACAGGGTCCCCGTGGCGCCCAGGGGCCCCCGGGACCAACGGGCAAGGCTGGCAAGAGGGTGAGTGAACCCGGTCACCTCCGGCAGCCGCGCGCCCCCGTGTTTGTCGCTGTGTACATGGTTGTGTGTACTTCTGCTCTCCCTCCTCAAACACTGAGAGGCTTATTTCCACCTCGACAAACATTTGGCTGATGTGTTCTTAAAGGCCCGCTCTCCCCCGCCAATCCTCGGATCAATGGCCGCGCAGTTAATCTGTCTGAAAATGCCCCAAACAAAAACTGACTACGGATTTGGGCTGCAGTTGCTGTCACGGCGCTGCCTCCCTACAAGGCCAAGCATCTTGACCTAATTGGAGACTAATAACATAAACCAGTCGCTTGTACATTAGTAATACATGCTTAATTAAATCACAAACCATTAGCTGATTCTGATTCTTTATCACAGAATGTGATAAAATAGCTTTAATCTGATTATGTAACCTGCTTATCTTTTACAGCGAAGGAGTTATCTTTAATTTCTTCTTGATCTTCTTGTCCTGCCTCTGCGCTTGCTTGCTAAAAAGCAAATAACTGAGGAAAAGTGACAAAAAAAAGGATTAAGATTTCTGCTGAATAATACATATGAAGTATTTATTACTCTTTGCAGTTTTCAGCGTCGTTGTTGGTGCACTGCTGCTTCGTATGGCGGCACCATTCTTTCCTCCTCCGACAGAATACTCAGTGGTTTATTAACTAAATAATTATGCTACAGTCATTGTCTCTTTAGTGTGTTCACGACAGTCAGTCTTGTTCTAGTAAAATCTGATCTGTTAAAGCATGGCTGTGTAGCGTTTCTGTTCCTGGTTGGAAGACTGAAAAGACTACAACCGGCACGGTTTATGGCTTGAGTCCCAACAGCCAATCACAGGTTACTTTGTTAGCTGGTGGGTAAAGTCGTGCCCTACGGTTGGGTAATGGGACTCAGGCTGCAGCGTGGACCAGTTGTAGTGCTGTTTGGGCAGATGCAGGTATTTTTAAGCTGTAAATGTTAAATTATATAACTTTAAGACAAAATGATGTGATAAACTTTTATTTATTGATTGATTGGTTTTATTTTTTGTCATCTTAAGGGACGTGCCGGAGCTGATGGCGCTCGTGGGATGCCCGGGGAAACGGGGACCAAGGTACAAGGGCTACTCCACAGTCTTCCACATGAACAACAATAACTACAGTCAAGCGATTATTTGGCTTTTGGCCGCTGCGTGGCCTGACGTCGTCCTGCTGCTCTGTTTCCTTTCAGGGGGACCGAGGCTTCGACGGACTCCCCGGGCTGCCGGGTGAGAAGGGACACAGGGTGAGTGTGGCGTTCAGGTTCTTTGCTCAGCTTGAAACGGTGCAATCTGTAGTGATTTCAAACAACATATTTATTTCCCTTGCTCAAGATCTTGCTGAAGTCTAAGAGCTGCGAGGCTTCTTCAGTGAGAGCACAGATTAGTGTAGATTTTGATGGGCGTAGAGTGAAAACAACGGGCGCAAACAGCAAAGTGTCGTGTGCCTAAGAGACAACTCCTTGAGATGTTTTTGAGCTTCTGGGAAAAAATAGTGCCGCTCGTGTGATAAACCCCTCAACTGTCTATGAACCAAATTCCCAAGCTACTGTAGGATTAATCTGCTTAGCTTGCTATGATATGGGAAATGGTTGCGTGCCTCAAGATATCAAATGTTTTATATAGAATTACTGTGAGTGTTGCCAGCATGAGGTTTATCGATGCATGGGCACTGTGAGAGAATAGCTGTGATGCCATGAAAGGATTAATTGAAAGAGAAGTTGTAATTTTTTTTGCTTCTGTTTTCTGTGAATGTCTGCCTTTATCAGAATTCACTGAAAGAAGCATTAATGAGTGTAACTGCTTTGGTGTTTTGTTCATGGGGGATGTCACTCTGATGCGCTTTTATCTGGCTGCTGTAAGTTTCACTTTCTCTTTCTCAGGGGGAGCCAGGGCCGATGGGCCCCCAGGGAGCCCCTGGAGAGGACGGACAGAGGGTACGCTCTTCCTCTTTCATGTTTACCCTTACGTAGAAGGGCTTCACCAACATACTCATTTAGGCCAGCCCTGGGAGAGCAGCTGGACACAGACTATGAAGTGAGGAGGAGGAGCAGCTCCCTACTGACTGCTGCTGCTTCTAACTGGGGTCTGCAATCAGTGGCTCTGGAACAAACACGTGGCTCTTTCGCCCATAGCCTCTGGCTCCCTGAGGCAACAAAGGCTTGAACTAATGTGAATAAAAAGCAAATTTTAAAGAAAATTGTCTCATATTCATGGGGCAAGTTTCAAATTTAAGAGGAACATGGCACAAATTCACTGGGGGGGGGGGGGGTTTAGAGAATAATTTTTAGATTTAGATTCCTTTATTAGTCCCACAATGGGGAAATTACAGGGCATCCACATGAGTGGATGAGGCAGCCAGTGGTGCGGCGCCCAGCCCTTTCACCATTCACACCTGGGGCCACTTTAGAGTCTCCAGTTAACCTAACTTGCATGTTTTTGGCATGTGGGAGGAAACCGGAGAAATCCCGGAGTAAACCCACGCAGACACGGGGAGAACATGCAAACTCCACACAGATCACTGTTGGTCGGGGGCTGGGATCGAACCCAGGATCCCCCGGCCAAGGGCGAGCTGCTGTGCTGCCGCAGTGCTAACCACTGCGCCACCGCGCCGCCCACAACTACTGCTAATGTCACAGCTACTAATTTTTCACTGAAAATGTTCACATTTTGCAAGTAAAATGTTGGACATTTATGAGAAAAAAATGCAGAATGATGAAAAAAGTCTCACATGATCATAGCTTTAAATGTAAGGAAAAAGTGACAAGAAAAAAAGGCAGTTCTATAAGAAAACAGTCTTAAATGTATAAGAAAAACTCAAAAAGTATAAGGGGAAAACTTTATGTTGAACTCTCCTGTCACTAATGTTGATAGGTGGGTTTTTATTGTATAGCTCATCTGTTACATTTTTTTTTTGGACAAACGTTCCTCTGGCTTTTGCTGACGTGCATTTCCGGTATGATTTTAGTAGCTGATCAAGGTGCAGTATTTCTTCACAGAGATTTAACTAAAACCTATAATACTGTTATATGTAGTCATATGTTATATCTCCATCCACAGGGCGAGGATGGGGAGATTGGGCCCAGAGGACTGCCTGGCGAGAGTGTGAGTCTGAACCACCCCAAACCTCTGGGATTCTAACAAGCCAGAGCTTCATTAAACTGCTTATCTCACCTTCGGGTGCACAGACTCTCTCATCAGTCATCATAAAGTTTTATTTCAAGTCTTTTCCTTTTTTTATCAGGGTCCAAGAGGTCTGCTGGGACCTCGTGGTCCTCCGGGACCCCCAGGATCACCTGTATGTATTTTTGACGTTTTCTATTTGTTCTTCTGACAGCACGTCCTTTAACTTATACGAGCAGAGCTTGACATTAACTTTGGTCCTCCAGCTGATTGATGGTAGACTTCCACCTTGGCCTGTAGCTCGGTTACTCTCACTAGCCGCTGGCGGGTAGGATTTTCTGTTACATGTGCAGTCTCCTCAGACGGAGCTGAAACAATAAACTCATTGCTTTCATAGTATGTTTTATGATAAAGTCACCAGTGCATTAGAAAAAAGTAGCAAATTTACCAGCAAGATGCGAGCTAAAGATGCAAAAGGGTTCACAAATGTGCAAGAGTAAAGTTGCAAATTTATTATAAAAAGATGTAAATTTACATAAAAAATATAGAATAGAATATGCTTTACTGTCATTGTACAGTTGTACAGTACAACAAAATTGTGGGTACTCCACCAGGTTACTGCGCAGTAAAATAAGTGAGAAGGATTAGATTAAACACAGTTACAGAACACAGGATTAAACACACAACTGAAATAAAAATGGCTTAGATTATGAGAATATACACAGTATGGAACAATGTACATAAAAGTGTGGCATCCCGAACACACAATTGGACACACAACTGAATAAAATGGCCCAAGGATTATGGAAAATATACGTAGGTATGGTGGTGGTTTCACAGATGGGTCAATATACATGAAAGTGCGGAGTTCAAAACAGGTGTGGTGCTGTGATGATTAAAAAGGTCCTCAGTTCTGAGTATGTGAGCATTTGGAGAGGGGGCTCTGACTGTTTGCAGTTCGGAGTGCCCAGGGGAAGAAACTGTTTCTCAGTCTGGAGGTGTGGGACCTGATCGATCTGAACCGTTGTCCAGAGGGAAGCAGTTCAAACAGGTAGTGGGCGCGATGTGAGGGGTCTCCTGTGATGGCTTTGGTCCTTCTGAGACAGGAAGATCTGGAAATGTCCTCCAGGGAGGGCAGAGGGCCACCGATGATTTTTTTGGGCGGTGTTGATGACTCTCTGCGCAGCCTTCCCGTTCTCAGCCGTGGAGCCGGCGTATCACACACCCAGACAGTAGGTGAGCACGCGCTCCACTGAGCAGCGGTAGGAGGCCAGCAGCAGCTTCTGGTCCAGGTTGTTCTTCTTCAGGACACAGAGGAAGTGCAGCCGCTACTTGGCTTTCTTCCCAAGGGCCTTGGTGTTGAATTTGAATGAATGTGAATTTTATTCAGTAATGGACATACTGTACATGCAGTAAAAACAACAAAAATATGTAGAACACATAAAAGAACAACTGAAAGGGTGTAGGCTGAAGCTAGTGATTATATAGCGCCTACCCCATTACAATTTTAAAATCAGTAACATAAAAATTTAAGTCATACCCAAAAATCAACAAAAAAAATCAAATAGAATAAGTAGACAAAAAACAAACAAACAAACAAAAACCTTTAAGTTATTACAAATTTATCTCCTACCATTTACAGTGAGATACTGAGAGACTTTCTCGTCTTTGTACAATTTTTTGACAGTCCAGTCCAGTCCGGTACAATTTGGTGTTGACAGTCCAGGAGAGGTCAGAGATGCGGGTGCCCAGGTACCTGAAAGCAGGGATGGTTTCCACGCGGTCGCCATTTATGAGGAGGGGGGTGGTCCTCTCTGTTTTTTCTGAAGTCCAGTATGAGTTCTTTGTTTTTTTGGACATTCAGTTTCAGGTTGTTTGCTGAGCACCACAGCAGCAGATTCTCTACCTCCGCCCTGTATGCCTTGTGATCGTCATCGGTAATGAACCCAACTAAGGTGGTATCGTCTACGTACTTCACGATGACAGTGGTTGGGTGGGTTAGGATGCAGTCAAAGGTGTACAGGGAGTACAGTAGAGGGCATAGCACACAGCCCTGGGGAGAGCAAGTGCTAAGAGACAGTGTGGAGGAGTGGTGGGGGCCAAGTCTGACTGTTTGTGGGTGGTTGGTGAGAAAGTTTTTTATCCAGGAGCAGGTGTGGGGGGAGGGGGTCTCGAGGAGGTGCAGTTATCGATTATTGATCTGGATGTCCGGGATGGTGGTTTTGAAAGCTGAGCTGTCGTCCACAAAGAGCATCCTCACATAGCTCCTTGGGTTCTCCAGGTGGCTCAGCGCTTTGTGGAGTGTGGTGTCAATGGCATCGTCCGTAGACTGGTTCTCCTTGTAGGTGAACTGGTGGGGGTTGAGGGAGGGGAGAAGACAGTCCCTGATCTGCTGGGGCACCAGTCGCTCAAAACACTTCTTGACTACAGACGTGAGTGCTGTGGGTCTGTAGTCATTCAGGCTGTCAATTGCGGACTTTTTGGGGATGGGGATGATGGTGGAAGCCTTGAGGCAGGAGGGGATGGTGGCGTGCACCGCTCCTGGGATGCCGTCAGGGCCAGCGGCTCTGCGGGACTTCACTGCTCTCAGTTTCCTCCTCAACTCGTGCACCTGAAAAGTGTTTTATTAAAGAATATAAATTTACACATAATGTGAAGGAAAAAAAATAAAGAAAAAGGTCACAACTTTACAAAATAAAGTCACAAATTTAAAAGAAAAAATTTGAAAATTTAGGAGAAAACAAGTTGAAATTTTACAAGTAAAGACTGGGTACACTGTAAAAATAGCTGGGGTAGTTCTACTTCAAAAGTTAGTGTGCTGGCTGCCGTAAAATTTTAAGCTGACTGAACTTGGGTTTATTTGTTTTAAACGTTACCACTTATCTTCTCAAGTCCAGTCAAGTAAAAATTTTAAGGCACCCCAGACACTAACTTGTTTAAGTTGACATAACTTTTACAGTGCCATTTTACAAGGAAAAAACTTTCAAATAAAAAACTCACACATTTATTAAAAAAAAACCCTTGCATAATTCAGTGTAAATATTCAGTGATACATAATATATTTAAAGGGATCACTGACTGCCCCTTTTTCAAATCTTGACACCTCCAACAGGTCTTAATGAAATATTTGTGATATATTCTGGTAAATTTTCTTTAATCATGACTGCATGTTGTTACTTTATTGAAACGATTAAAGAAAATCTGGACAAAGGGGTGGGGGGTGGTAGGAGACATCTTTTTAGACTTATGTAAAGCCTTTGATACGGTCAATCACTCAGTCCTTCTTTCTAAACTATCAGGATATAAACTGTGCATGAATACCCTTAGCTGGTTAAAATCATATCTATCTGGTTGCTCCCAGTGTTTGCCTATAAACAATACTGTATCACAATCAAAGGCATGCACCAGTGCCACAAGGAGTACCACAAGGTTCAGTTTTAGGCCCACTGCTTTTTACTTTGTATATTAATGATTTGCCATCAGTATGTGAAGATGACATAAAAATTCAGATGTATGCAGATAACCCAGTCATCTACACACATAGGAAGGATGCCAAACAAGTGGCTGACAAATTAATGATTGCACTAGAGAAAGTGTCAAAATGGCTTAATCAATCATGCCTCACTCTGAACGTAGGGAAAACAGCTACCATGTGTTTTACCAACAAACAAAACCATATGCGCTGAGTATAACTGTAAATGGAGCAAATACAGAAAATGCAACAGAGTTGAAGTATTTAGACATTACATTAGATCCCACGCTCAGCTTTAAAAAGCACATAAAACGGATGAACCACACTCTGAAATATTACCTTGCAAACTTTCAATGCATCAGAAACTCACTTACTCTAAAAGGATCAAAAACCTTTCTGAATGCCACGATTTTGACACATTTTTCCTGTTGCATGTCATGCTGGTCACAGGCCAACAGTACGACTCTGAAACCTGGAATCCCTGTATAAACAATCCATCAAAATTCTGGATAAGAAGACACGACAGTATCACCATTGTGGTATACTTGCCAAACACAAGATGTTAAGCTTTGAAAATATGATTGTGTATGCAAATATACGGTTGGTGTTTAAAATTATCCATGGTTCTGCATCCCCACCTCTTAAGACTTTTGTGTACTTAATTTCTGAACAAAATACCAGAATAACAAGGACTTCCTCTAGGTGGCATTGTTGCATCCCCCTACTTAAAACTGCTTTTGGACAATCAGCCTGTTATGTCGGTAAAAGGGAGCCAAGGACAAGACTGAGCGTTGAACTGAACACAACTTTATTGGTGACTCACTATCACAATACAGGCGTTACCGTCAGGCTGAGAGCAGGCCAAAGAGACCACCCCTCTTCCTCACAGCCCTCTTATACCCCGGGTGGCAGCAGAACCGGAAACGTGGAACCACCACCTGTGTCACATAATAATATGTCCCCATAACAACATAACACAGCCTTCTCATACAAAGCTATAACAGAATGGAACAAGCTCCCAGCTGCTTTGAAGACCAGAACAAATTAGAGACTTTTCCACAGAGACTAAAAAATGGATTTTAAGTAATCAAGCTTGCCAGCATTGACTCTCCCCCTTAAATGGGATTTGAAATTGTACTCTTAAATTGTTTTTATGCATGCTGTTCTCTTATCTTTTTACCTTTTAAATGTACTCCCTGCTTGTTTCAGGGACAACAGATTCTGAAATCTGACCTAAACTGCTTTCTTTTTGTGCTGTTTTTCTTTTAATATCTTCCTGCCTGCCTCAGGGACTACAGATGGAAATTAGTGAGAACGTTATAATCTGGTACAGAGCATCTTTGCCCTGTGTTTAATGTTTTTTCTGTACATGGTCCCTGACAAATAAACCAATAAACTAAACTAGTCTAAATCATACCCCACACAATGAAGTTGTGCAGGGTATAATGTCTTTGACCCATCTGCCCAGCCATTCATTTGTTCGTTTGTCCGTTTGTTTGACAACATGTTGTCACCTCTCTAGCATCTTCATTTCTGATCGGATACACTTCAAATTTATGTAGACACTTTGACTGAAATGGGGGCGTTCCATTTTTGGTGAGGGGGACTTATTTTCTTTCCAGTCCTTTCTATGTTGGTCACAGTTCTCATTAGGGGCCTCTGATATTCAGATTCATGGGGTATGTGAGCTTGCTCGCTAAGATTCTTTCATTATTTAATAATTGCTACATAATTGTGAATCATCTTTTGCAGCCACGCTTAACTCCAATCTCCCTCTTACGTCACTATTGCTAACATTAGCTGGCTAATGGGCCTGAACCAACAAATGTAAATTTGTCTTAAGGAATGACTGCAATAAAACATCACTGGTGGACAGGGGTGTGTGGTTTCAGTGGTTAATAGGATATGACCAGTCCCAGGAGTACAATAAGCTCAGAAACATTTATGAATGAGTGAATACTGGCTCAAAGCATCTAGCTGAGGCAGGGCAGCTAGCAGCTGCCTTGCAAAAATTATATCTAAGAGCGACCTACTGTATATGGTCAAATGCTGCTAGATAAAAAAGGATTCCAGTGTGGGGGATGAATAGAATTTATAGAAAATAGTGATCAAAACCGGATAGAACCCAACCGCCTTGCTAACAGTTAATGCTAACAACTTGATGTAGTATCACAACGAAAATATAACAAAATAAGCTAGAATGACACGAGATATATTATTAACTGTGGATTAATGAACCAGGTGAAAAGAGGCATGCATATTAGGGTGACTGAACTGTAAAGAAAATAACAATATAAACCACACTTAGTAGGCAAACTTCTAAGCTACATTCCGATCCACTGTGTACTCCAACTGTATTCCCTACTCCCTGCTCTGTTCTCAGGGAATATCAGTTAAGTTAACTGCCCTTCACAAAGTTTCTCCATTTGAAACACCCTGTAACCATCGGCTCCCTCCTCCGTGCGTTACTACGGCAACCATGGACATGTACTGATACTGTGGTGGATAATTTATATTTCTTAAATAAAATGTTAATACAAATATATTTTCATTACTATCAGTTGATATAAACAATAACCAACATCAGTTTAGCTTGTTAATAATGTTAGCAGCAATAGTTTGTGTTACTCGTATTTGAGGTACAATGGCTTATGGGTAATCTTCTTGTCAGCTTCCTGTGAAGTGATGTACCATTGATGTACCATTGATGTCCCTGCACAGTTCTCAGTTCCTTTTGAGCTGAAGACCGTTCGCTCCTTACGATTTGGAATCTCACTTAATATGGCAGAATACCCTGTGCGGTCCACTTCGGAGTACACTGCTGGGCGATCGGAACGCAGCTCTAGTAACACAGTTAACTCACTGTTCTTGTACATGACAGACAGCTAGGCTGGCCAATAATAGGGCAGTAGGAGGGTATCAAGTGTGGCATTGAGCTGGGTTTACCATTTTATGACGTCGCGTGGCAGACCCTGAAGAGTTAAAATGGCCGTTTGGACACAAAATTGGTATAAAGGCTGTGTTTTTTTTTAATCACATGACCAGTAGACACATTTCAGAAGGTTAAAACCTACGAAAACATTTTTTTTTATTCAGTCAGTGACCCCTGTTTTACTTTAATGTCAAATATTCATGGAGGAAAAAATTGTTAAAAAAGAAAATGGCTCTTTATATGTTGCCAACCCTGTGGCTAGTGAAAGGCCTGAGTGGCTAGTAAATCTGGAAAGAGTAGCCACAGAGGCTGATGAGCACAAAAGTTAATGTCAGGCCCTACATATGATATGATTTATCCCAAATTTTATCTGACCTGTCTTTTATAGGGTGTCGCCGGTGTTGACGGCCCTCCAGGTCCAAAGGGAAATATGGTACGCACACATTTTCACCTCACTGATGAAATGCAGAAAGTTTTTATTCAGTTTTCATATAATTAGGACCAGTAGAATTTTGAACAGAAATCCATCATAAGAGCATACAGTTGTTCCATTTGTGTCTTACTGTGTTTCCCAATCAGCAGTGCAACATAAGAGTGAAAACTGTGCATTTTTCACTCTTTTCTCAGCAACTTATAAAGTAAACTGGAATCACTTTAGAGGTCATATATACCAGAGTAGGTGGTGCAGTTTGAAGAGGAAAAGTACGTCTTCAAAGACTATTAGAGGTGTTTAATCGAATGAGTCATCTAACGATTTGACAGTGTCTTACAACACATCACTAGGATTTATGTTAAGGCAAAGTATAGCAGCTTTTCTCAGAAAAAGACCAACAGTTATTGCTGCTTATTTATATGTAGAAAGTCATTCAAGTCAATCAGTGGAGCATGCTGATAAAAACTGTCATCCTAATTAAAAATGTTGATAGCCAGTGGATGAAGCACACATGATTGTTAAGACACTGACACTTACATTAGTGCAATTTAATCAGCTGTGTGTGTTCCTTTGAGACTGATATTCTGTTTTTCCAGGGACCCCAAGGAGAGCCAGGCCCACCCGGCCAGCAGGGAATCCCTGGGACACAGGTGAATATGTCAAATTATTAAATATGCACGATGCTGCAGAGTGACAATAGGATCACTTGCCCAGCAAACACTTACATGCACAATCAACTGAATGCTTCTTTTAAGATTTATCCCTAACCAGCGTGTGTTGATTTATTGCTGAATTAAACAGTTTGATTCTCACAGCATGGTGTCTTGTTTATAAATGATAATGATTAAGTTAGATTTTGACTCAGCATCTCAGATGAATAATTTTTTTAATAGATTGTATATTTGCTCTGTTTTCTACCAACCGTACTCTGCGCTTCCTCCTTTCTTTGCAGGCTCACTGCACAGACACACTCCTGTTTCTGCTATCTTTAGGTGTTTATATCTTAAGACAGAGGATGTATTGGGGGTGGGGGTGGGGGGGGGGCGGCATTGATCCATTGAAAAGCATCATAGTCATGTCAGTGGAATTTCTGCAAAGCTTTCACACCTGTTCGGGCAAGCTTCTGTGTCTTAAATTACCCTGAGATGTGCACATACATACACACACATACATATGAGGACACCTCAGGTAGTCACACAGAAATCATGAATATTCCCATTTATATGAATGGAAGGATAGGAGCTGATAAGATGACCACTGGTTTTACAGACAGTTCACACACAGATACACAAGCTTTACATTCCATTACTAGCTCAACTGTTTACAACTGCAGCAAACTACAGTTTGAATGGGAATATATTGAATTGAGAATGAGTTTAAGGTTGGTTTTGCTGCTATAGCAACAGGTCGTCATTTCTGTCTTTGTGTGTTATAGGGTCTTCCTGGTCCTCAAGGCCCCATTGGACCACCTGGAGAAAAAGTATGTTCCCTTTTTTGTGATTCTTTTTTTTAGTTAGATACATTTACATTCATTACTTGTGCAGTTTTAATTGTCAGCAACTGAGAAATTATGAAGCGAAAACCATATTTCAGTAGTCATGTATTAGGATGACAACATGCTCATAGTATTACATTTGTAATTGATATGCTTTATAATTATAAAAGATGAAATAAAAACTATGTAATCTAAGTTGATATGAGCACAAATGATACGATTTTATATTTTTTTCCTTTTGCTTTATATGTACTGGGCACCAATTATGAATTTGAAAAAAATACTGTTTCCCACATTTAGCTCTGCACAGCATAAAAATGTGATATGAATATTTCAAAGTCAAATTTTTTTTTTTTTTTCCACAATATCTTTATTGAACCTTTTTTTTTTTTTTTTTAACAAACATGATACAAACAATCAAACACTAACACTAAAGTACTACAAAAAAAAAAAAAAATGCACTAAAAACACCAACAACCACCAACAAAATCAAGTCTTCAACAATGCTCCTCTGTTTAGTCTAGACAATCCAATACATAAGTATACATATTATGTTCACCAGTTTGGAATTTACAAGGTCCACACACATCATTCACCTTCTTCTTCAAGAGTTATGTTTAAATTTTTTACATAATCAATAAAAGGTCTCCATATATTCTCAAACACAATTTCCTTTGATTTCAGTATATATGTTATTCTTTCTAATGGAAGGTTTGTTAACATCTGTCTTAACCACTGAGTCACATCTGGTCTATGAGTCTTTTTCCATAATAGTGCAATACATTTTTTGGCATTAAGCAAACTGAGGTCTATGAATGTTCTTTCACTTTTATTGAAATTATGCTTTTCTGGGTACAGACCCAACAAAACCAGTTTAGGATTCAATATGATTTGTTTTGAGATTATTTTTTCAATTGTTACCCTCACCTCTTCCCAAAACATTCTTATTAATCTACATTCCCATAAACAATGAAATAGGGTTCCTTTACTTTCCATGCATTTTGTGCATGTATCTGGTATATTTTTGTTATATCTATTTAACTCCTCCGGTGTAACATACATCCGCATTAACCATTTGAAATGTATCAATTTAAGGCGTGCATTTATTGATTTGGTTTGAGCTTCTGTACAAGCCAATTCCCATTGTTCCTCTGAAATTTCAATTTGCAGATCTTCTTTCCAGTAGTTTAATCTTTTCAGTGAATTTTCACTTGAAGATAGTGTCAATGAGTTATAAAACTCTGAAATAATACCCTTTCTTTTACTATCTTTCATCATCATTTTTTCCAAGGATGAATAAATAGGTCGAGTGAGAGCTTTATTTTGATTTGATCGAATAAAGTTTCTAAGTTGAAGATATTTAAAAAAATGTGTTCTATTGAGATTAAATTTGATCCTCAGCTCTTCAAAAGACATTATGTTGTCTGCACATGGCAAATATAAATCCTGAATCTTTTGTATCCCTTTTAAATTCCATACTTTAAATACAGCGTCCGCTCTCCCTGGTTTAAAATATTGATTACCCCATATTGGACTAAATTGTGACAATAACTGTGGTTCTTTTAAATAGTTTTTAGCTTCACACCATATTTTGATCATATGCTTTACAAATGGATTTTTAACTTGTTTTTGTAATTTTTTTGCCGAATCTGAGTATATGAATATGGGAAGAGGTAAAGGTAAATTGTATGATTCCATTTCAGTCCAGTGAGGGAGATCATTTGATGAAAAATAATATGTCATAGACCTCAGTTGTGCCGACCAATAATACAACATAAAATTTGGACATTTCAGACCTCCACGATCAAATGGTAAATATAATAAAGACAGACGTAATCTAGCCCTCCTGTTGTTCCATATAAATTCCACTAACTTTTTTTTTATTCTTGAGAATAGATCTAAAGGTGGTGATAAGGGAATGTATTGAAATAAATAAAGTATTTTAGGTAAAATATTACTTTTAAGTATATTGATTCTCCCGATCATCGACATTGGTAGTGACATCCATCTCTGAGTTAACTCACTGATATCTGACATTAAGGCTTCATAGTTGACACTGGCGACTGATTCTAGCTTAGGCATAATTTGGATTCCTAAATATTTAAACTGATTTACAACATTGAATTGATTTACCTCAGGGGCTGCAAAGTCAAATTTTGATCAGATTTTTAAAGTTTTCATTTTTAACGTTTTCATTTAACATTTATCACATACACACTCTTTCGGCTGCTCCCTATTCGGGATCACCCCAGTGAATCATGTGGATCATTGATTTGGCAAGGATTTTACACCGGATGCCCACTCCTCATTTACCCAGGATTGGGACTGACACAATGGGTACACTGGTTTTGTGCTTCCCCCTGTGGCTGAGTAACAAACTTTCCTTTCCCCATTCTATTTATGCTGAGTACCAAGCTAGAAGCCAGAAAGTACCATTTATATAAATGTTATATAAATGGTACTTTCTGCCTTCTAGCTTGGTGCTCAGCTCAGCATAAATAGAATTGGGAAAGGAAAGTTTGTATATATACTGCTCAAAAAAATAAAGGGAACACTTTGAAAACACATCAGATTTTAATGGGAAAAAATAAGCTGGATATCTACACTGATATGGACTGAATAATGTAAGAATGAAAAGATGCCACGTCTTTTGATGGAAATGAAAACACTCCAAAACTTAAAGTGAAGAAATTGTGGCAGGCTAGTCCAGCTTACTCAGATTAAAAAGTGTTCCCTTTATTTTTTTGAGCAGTACACACACACACACACACACACGTATATATATATACAGTATATATATACGTATATATAATGGCCATTCAGGAAAAAATATATATATATACTGTATATTACAAAGAAAAGCTTGGAATATATTGAAAGAAACTGAGAATATATTGAATGAACGTCAGAATATATTGAATGAACTTCCGAATATATTGAATGAAACTTGGAATGTATTGAATGAACTTCCGAATATACTGAATGAAACTGGGAATATATTGAATGAACTTTGGAATATATTGAATGTACTTCTGAATATATTGAATGAAAATGGTAATATATTGAGTGAAACTGGGAATATATTGAATGGACTTCCGAATATATTGAATGAAACTGGGAAAATATTGAATGAACTTCAGAATATATTGAATGAAACTTGGAATATATTGAATGAACTTCCGACTATATTGAATGAAACTGGGAATATATTGAATGAACTTCCGAATATATTGGATGAACTTCAGAACATATTGAATGAAAATGGGAATATATTGAATGAACTTCAGAATATATTGGATGAACTTCAGAACATATTGAATGAACTTCAGAATACAGTGATGTGAAAAAGTGTTTGCCCCCTTCCTGGTTTCTCATTTTTTTGGTATGTTTGTCACACTTAAATGTTTTCAGATCATCAAACAAATTTAAATATTAAACAAAGATAACACAAGTAAACACAAAATGCAGTTTTTAAATGAAGGTGTTTATTATTAAGGGGAAAAAAATCCAATCCTACATGGCCCTGTGTGAAAGTGATTGCCCCTAAACCTAGTAACTGGTTGGACCACCCGTAGCAGCAACAACTGCAATCAAGCATTTGTGATAACTGGCAATGAGTCTTTTACAGCGCTGTGGAGAAATGGCCCTCTCATCTTTGCAGAATTGTTGTAATTCAGCCACATTAGAGGGTTTTGAGCATGAACCACTTTTTTAAGGTCATGCCACAGCATCTCAGTTGGATTCAGGTCAGGTCTTTGACTAGGCCACACCAAAGTCTTCATTTTGTTTTCTTAAGCCATTCAGAGCTGGACTGGCTGGTGTGTTTTGGATCATTGTCCTGCTGTAGAACCAAAGTGAGGACATTCTCCTTCAGGATTTTTTGGTAGAAAGCAGAATTCATGGTTCCATATACCACAGCAAGTCTTCCAGGTCCTGAAGCAGAAAAACAGCCCCAGACCATCACACTACCACCACCATATTTTACTGTTGGTACGATGCTCCTTTTCTGAAATGCTGTGTTACTTTTACCCCGGATATAATGGGACACACACCTTACAAAAAGTTCAGCTTTTGTCTTGTCAGTCCACAGAGTATTTTCCTAAAAGTCTTTGGGATCATCAAGATGTTTTTTGGGCAAAACCTTTATGTTCTTTTTGCTCAACAGTGGTTTTCGTCTTGGAACTCTGCCATGCAGGCCATTTTTGCCCAGTCTCTTTCTTATGGTGGAGTCATGAACACTGAGGCAAGTGAGGCCTGCAGTTCTTTGGATGTTGTTGTAGGGTCTTTTGTGGCCTCTTGAATGAGTCGTTTCTGCGCTCTTGGGGTAATTTTGGTCGGCCAGCCCCTCCTGGGAAGGTTCACCACTGTTCCATGTTTTCACCATTTGCGGATGATGGCTCTCACTGTGGTTCGCTGGAGTCCCAACGCTTTAGAAATGGCTTTATAACCTTTTCTAGACTGATAGATCACAGTTACCTTGTTTCTCATTTGTTCCTGAATTTCTTTTGATTGCAGCATGATGTCTAGCTTTTGAGGATCTTTTGATCTACTTCACTGTGTCAGGCAGGTCCTATTTAAGTGATTTCTTGATTGAGAACAGGTGTGGCAGTAATCAGGCCTGGGTGTGGCTAGAGAAATTGAACTCAGCTTTCCAAAGATGTGATAAACCACAGTTAATTTATGTTTTAATGGGGTGGGAGATCCTTTTTTTAAACACAGGGCCATGTAGGTTTGGATTTTTTTTTACCCTTAATAATAAACACCTTCATTTAAAAACTGCATTTTCTGTTTATTTGTGTTGTCTTTATCTAATATTTAAATTTCTTTGATGATCTGAAACATTTAAGTGTGACAACCATACAAAAAAATGAGAAATGAGGAAGGGGGCAAACACTTTTTCACACCACTGTAGGTGAGAGATAATTGCACTAACATGAGACAGCTGGGACTACATAAGAGATAACAGGGGAGCAGCTACAAACAGGATGGGCGGAGCTGTGCAGACAGAGGACACTGAAGAACAGAGAGGACAAACAATGCAAACAATAATCATAAATAAACCAAATGAGAGATAAAACCCAACTGAACTAAGAACCTGAGGATAACCCAACAAACTAATGATAACAGAATAAAGGTACAACAGTTCAAAACCAACAGAAAATGTGGACATGGTTGGAAACTTTGTCCAGATATGACAATGAAAGAGGACTGGAGGAAAATTTTCAGTTCAAACACATCCAGTATTAGAGTAATCTTCAACATGAGAATTGTTTTGGAGACCAAAACCATCGCTGCAGGGAGGACTAATTGGAAATGTCTGCTGATTGGCTAGTGACTTTGTCACCAGCCCCATGCCTTAGCTACAGTATTTGATTGGTTGAAAGTGTTGGGACTGCTCTGTCTGCAGCAGATTAATTAGGTCACCTCATTGAGTTCAGATGCATATTGCATAAAACCAAGATAAGGGATTAAGCCAGGATTTTCAAACAATTCTGGCTTAATCTATACTTGACTTGGTTGTATAAAAGTAGGATAAATTAAGCCCAGTCAAGTTGCTCTTGAAATTTATTCTCTACAGCTAGCCTGGTCCAGAGCAGGCTAAGAGTCAGGCTAAAATTAATCCTTGTGATTTACTTGTCAGTGCAGGAGTCAATTCTTTAAGAAATCAGTGCTTTTCTGTGTCAATAAATGGTCGACTGATGTAGTCTGACTAGTAGATGATAGACGATGTGTGAGGGGATTTTGATGAAGCTGCATTTAATACCTGAGAAGGTATTAAAATTTATTTCAAATAAATATTTCCAAAAAATATAAAAAAATGTTTTCTACCCAAACTAAGTGATGTAGTATAACCATCAGATGATAGATGATGTGTGAGGTAATCTTGGTGAAGCTGCACTTAACCCCTTGCACTCTGGGCAATTTTCCTAAAAACGCCAAAAAATAATGTGCCCAAAGTAAATCGAAAGCTGTTCTTCAACCCTTTGCTCCATCTTCATGGGGTTGGTCTCATTTAAAAGAAAACACTTTGAATTTTTTGGCAAAAAAACCATAATCTCTCTACGTGCTCCGGCCACTGAGTTACAGTCATCTAAACATACTGAACTTGAAGAAAATAAATTTGGCCACGGTGTTTTTTTGGATACAAATGCTTGCAAATAACACACAGCTATCCGATCCGGCTGGAAAATGCAACAGAAATGTAGAACCAAGTGTTATCCAGCTGAGGTCCAAATTTTGTAACAATACCACAAAAAATGAATATTTTACACAGCTTTGTTCTCAGGTAGTTCCCAGGCGTTTTGGAACTGTGCCAAATTGTGCCAAATGGCACAGTTTGGAAAAACGTCTGTAATTTTTGAATAATTCAATGTAGAATCTTCATTTTGGGCTCTAATGAAAGGTCACATTCAGGGCTGTATCTGTGTGTGTGTGTGGGGGGGTTGTCCCCCCCCCCCCCCCCGCTACAAAGGACGGAGTTCGGCCCTCGCTACATGACGGATTACACTCGTTGCATGTTTCCACAGCAACGCTGTCACAGTGGCTTCCCCCTGCGGACCGGGGGGCGTTCGGACCGTGAACGCCCCCCCCCCCCCGCTCCTCTTCTGCAGCGGGGGGGGGGGGGGTGTTCACGGTCCGAACACAGCAAATGAACCATTTATCGCAACACACGCACTTCGTACTTCGTGCACCGTACAGTTGTAATTTACCGATCGGTCAAAAGTCATTTTTGGATTACAGTTTTCAGGGAGAAATAATAATTTACCTTATAACACCTTACCTCTTCACAGCAGCAGAGTCCTGGCGAACTTCTCTTCCCCATTGTCAGACAAACGCGACGCTGGTCCGCTCGTGGATCCCAGTCAAAACATAATTCCAATATTGCGGTTTTGGTGAATGATTTACGACCTTTGTCGTCGGCCTCCGTCGGTCTATGATGACGGAAGAGAATCCTAAACGTCTATTCTGCTGGAATGAGTGCAGGTCCCACTTGTGGGTGTTCTCCATGCTGCTGGATCTGTAGCAGGTTCGTCCAGCGTCCTTTTTTTTCATCAGCTGCAACAGTAAATCTCTCTTCACCCAGCCTGAACTTCTGTGCTTCAATTGGCTCCTGCATTCACAGTAGGCGGGTCCTCCTTACTAGGTTTTCATTCATTGGTTCTTCAAGGTTTCAGAAACCCAATTCAAGGCTCTTTTTAGTCGAATGAGAGGTCAATCAGATGAACTAATCTGTTCGCGGCTGTGTCTGCAGCTTTTTTTTTCAGTGGCGCTTGGACGCCATACACCACCTACATCACCACAATCTGGACTATGCGTCTGAGAGCGCACGAGGATGCACGAGTGCGCCCTCCTGCGCCCTAGGACGCAGAGACTTGCCCGCCCGCGGAACAACGGAGCGCAAGTGGTTAATACACGAGAAGCCATTGAATTTTATTTCAAATTAATATTTCCAAAAAATATATGATTTTTTTTTTTTACTCAAACTAAATGACATAGTATGATCATCAGGTGATGGATGATGTGTGAGGTCATTTTGGTGAAGCTGCACTGAGTTATTTAGAAGTTTTTAACTATCATTTCTAATAAATATTTCCCTAACCTATTATTTTTTTTTTTTGGTCCAAATAACAAGTGTTACTAACAGGAGACTCCAGTGGCTGGGCAGCATTTAGTGGCACTAACCTTGATGATGCTGAAATTTAATCCTAATAAATATTCCCAAAGCTATGAAAACATTTCTTTAATCCAAACTCTGTGTTGTAGTCTGACTAGAAGAAGATGGATTGCATGTGAGGTGTTCTTGGTGAAGTCACACTTTGTAATTTTCAAGTTATTGGATATTTTTTAAATAAATATTTTCCCAAACTATAAAAAATAAAATTTATGCAAACTAAGCATTTTAGTCAGAACAAAACAACACAATAGACGTATGAACTGATTTTGGTGACATTACACCGTATGATCATGACAGTACTTAATTTTAAGTTGTTTTTTTCCCTCGGAGTTGCAATTTGCAGACGGTCCCTGCACATTCGTTTCCCCGACGGCAGCTCATAGACTCCAGTGTAACTGCTGGAGCTCAGAGGACGGATCTTTTCAATGAAAATGAGGTTGTAGCTTGTTGTCCACTTTACCAATGTATTAGACTGGTGTGGTTTGTGTTTTAACAGCGTTTTGTTCAGGAATTATTGATGCACAAAGTCCGAATCTGTGAATATCTTGCCAACTTTACTGAAGTGTCCCTCACGGTGGAACACACTGAATACATTTCTTCATCGGTAGAATTTTGGCCACTACATACATTTACCTGGGTGTTAACCGGCTCTTCATTACTGAGGATGGCTGCAACTAACTTTTTTGCTGATTCACTCATAGCTGCACTTCTTCCATCTCCGTTCATTACATAGAACACACACCGAAAACAATGCTGAACGTCCACATGGTCCTGATCACATATGTACAAAACACAGAATATATTGAATGAAACTCTGATATATATATATATATATATATATATATATATACAAAACACTTCGGAATATATTGAATGAAACTGGAGCCCCGAAGGCTGATGGGAAATGTAGTTCATTCAATATATTCTGCGGTGCATTCAATATATTCCCATTTTCATTCAATATATTCTGAAGTTCATTCAACATATTCAGAAGTTCATTCAATATATTCCAAGCTTTTCTTTGTAATATATATATTTTTTCCTGAACGGCTTGTCATTACACACACACACACACACACACACACATATATATATATACATAACAATTAGTTCTGACCAAGCAATTTGATTGGAAAACAGAGATTCCAGGAGTTACTATATTCCGTGATAATTGCACTCCAACGTTTCACTGGATATGTATTACTCCACTTCAGAGGTGTTCTACTAACATTTAATTACTAACAGTAATTAACTGTCAAGTCTACAGACTTGAGAATTGCAATACTGTGTTGGATACCTTAATTTCCACAGTGAGACACTGGTTGAAAAGCAACTACAGTCTCAGCTGTCTCTGATCCGGAAGTCCTGTCCTTTTAAACATCCAGTGATATATTTTCCATCCGTTTAAACAAAACAGACAGGATATAGTTGAATTTATTGACTTGATTAGAAAACCAGAATACTTATGTGGTGATGGACTCTTTGTTTCATCTGAAAATGTCAAGAAAAAGTGAGTGAAGGGTGCCGAAGCCAAATCGCTAGCATGCTAGCGAGCCACCAGCATTGATCTGGGCCTTTCTGCAATACAGACTCAACAGGTGACCATTATGTATTGAGGTGCTTAGCAACAGTTAATGGCTACATTTAGAAGGGACAATTTTTTTTTCTCAGCTGTGCAAAAGAACTGGTTAAACTAGAAAAGCACTCAGAGAGCACACACCTCCGCCAAGGCTCCTTCTGTCTCTCATGGGATCAACTCCAAAATGTAAGGGGTTTGTTTTGAAGGATTCTTACTAACACACTGTGAGAAGATAAGAGCCTTGGTGGAGGTATGCATTCTGGGATCATCACCAAAATGTTATGGGTTCCTCTCTAGCCCAAGGACCACCTCTGGTAAAAAATTTCATTCAAATCCATCCCGTTGTTTTGGAGTATTCTTGCTAACACTCTGTGAGAAGATAATATATAAAGATAAATAAATATATATATATATATATATATATACAAACACACACACACAGTGGTGTGAAAAAGTGATTGCCCCCTTCCCGATTTCTCATTTTTTTGTATGTTTGTGACACTTAAATGTTTCAGATCATCAAACAAATTTAAATATTAGACAAAGATAACACAAGTAAACACAAAATGCAGTTTTTAATTGAAGGTGTTTGTTATTAAGGGTAAAAAAAATTAATTTAATTAAAATTTAAGTGTGACAAACACACAAAAAAATGAGAATTCGGGAAGGGGCAATCACTTTTTCACACCACTGTGTGTGTGTGTGTGTGTGTATACACACATTGAACACGTCAACATTTTTCTCATTAAACGTATTTCTGATGGAGCCATTGACCTAAGATTTTCACCAGATATCAGAAACAAGTAACAACCCAAGTATGTCCACAGAACAAGTTACATTTAATAAAGTGGAATGACATAAGGAATAAGTATTGAGCACGTTTGGTGAAATTCATTTAATATTTCGTAGAAAAGCCTTTGTTGGTAATAACATTTTCCAGACGCCTGCTGCATGGAGAAACTAGATGCAGGCATTGCTCAGGAGTGATTTTAGCCCATTCTTCCACACAAACTGTCTTCAAATCTTGAAGGTTCCGTGGGTGTCTTCTATGAACTCTGATCTTTAGTTCGTTCCATAGATTTTCAGTTGGTTTCAGGTCAGGTGACTGACTGGGCCATTCTAGCAACTTTATTTTCCTTCTCTGGAGCCAGTTGAAAGTCTCCTTAGCTGTGTGTTTGGGATCATTGTCTTGCTGAAACATCCACCCTCGTTTCATCTTCAGCATCTTGGCAGATGGCAACAGGTTCTTATCAAGGATGTCTCTGTATATTTGTCCTTTCATCTTTCCTTCATTATATGAAGTCTGCCTGTACCATGTGCCAAAAAACATCCCCACACCATAATGCTCCCACCTCCAAACTTCACTGTTGGTCTGGTGTTTTTGGGCTGATGTGCAGTGCCATTTCTCTTCTAAATATGCTGTGTGTTGTGGCATTGAAAAAGTTCAATTTTGGTCTCATCTGACCAGACTGTATTTTCCCAGTATTTTACTTGCTTGCCCAAATGTTTTGCAGCAAACTTTAAAGGAGCTTCAACATGTTTTTTCTTCAGCAATGAAATCTTACAAGGTGGGCGGGCAAGAGCCCATGTTGGTTGAGTGCATGACTTATTATTTTCTTTGAAACAGCAGTACCTGCTAACTCCAGGTCTTTCTGGAGCCCTCCACAAGTGGTCCTTGGCTCTTGGATAACTCTTCTGATAATTCTTTTGTCTCCTGTCAGAAATCTTGAAAGGAGATCCTGGTTGTGGCCGGTTTATGGTAGAATGATTTTCTTTCCACTTGCGAATGATGGCTCCAACAGTGCTCACTGGAACATTCAGCAGTTTAGAAATCTGCCTGTAACCAATGCCATCATTATGTTTTACAACAACAAGGTTGCAAAAGTCTAGAGAGAGCTCTTTGCTTCTATCCATCATGAGTTCTTTGTGGTGCGACAATCTGATATTCACAGACCTTTTTAAAGGCTATCAGTCAGGACTTGACCAGCTAAAATTTGCACTGATGGGGGATGTGATGGCTTTCTAAATTCTGATGGATTTCAGCTGATTTCTTGGCTTTCTATGCCTTTTTGCACCTCTTTTTCTTCATGCGTTCAGTACTTATTCCCTGTGTCATTCCACTTTATAAATTATAACTTGTTTTGTGAACACAATTGCCTTGATTTCTTTGTATGTATGGATTACTTGGGTTGTTACTGATATCTGGTGAAAATCTCAGGTCAGTGGCTCCATCAGAAATGTGTTTAATGAGAAAAATGTTGATGTGTTCAATACTTTTTTCCCCTGCTGTCTATATATAAAACATTTAGGGCCATATTACAAAAGTCTAGTTAGCAGTCTATAGTCTAAGGCACAGAGCATGTTTATGGGCGGCGTATCCAAGTCCATTTTGTTATCACAGCAGTCTCTACATGGTGAAAAAAGTGTAATGAGGCTGGCCTAATTACGCAGAGGGTGTAACATGCATGATCTAATCCAGCGCTTTCCTGCCCATCCCTTTAATACACAGAGGTGGAAAATCAAAAGTGAACTGTGATCTTGATGGCTTGTTTAGACGACAGATTTGGCACTGGCCAAAGAGCGTGTGCATGAGCACAGGGAAAATGCTTGTGATAGTAACGCTGCTTGGCATTAAGCCAGTCATTAATCACAGTCAATACCCAGTTGGGTTTTTTATCGAGGACGATGGGGAAGAGATGATTGAAAAATTGGGCTGAACAATCAGACTGAATTTAATAGGTTTAATGTACCACGCACAGATACAACACACAGACAGGAATGGGTATAAAACATCAAAAAACAAGATGATCCACTGAATAATTTCATAAGAATAGATGTTTTTTTCTCTATGCAGTGAAAAACTGTCATTGTTTTCTTGTTAACATGTCTGCAACATGCTTTTTATGACTTACAAGACATATCAAGAGCAAAATCACTCTTATGTGTCATTTCTGTTTTTTTCTGCTGTTAAAATTCAGTTAAGCTCCTCTTCTTGGAAAGAGGCTTGGAGTGTAGGACGCCACTGTAGGAGTTGAACCAATCAGGACCAAACACTGGCTGTTCAGATGTGCCACCTTGCAGTCTTCTGTGTGCTGTGGTCTTCCTCATGGGCGGGACGTGGGCGCGCCTAATTAGATCCTGGTGTTTGAAGGAAAGGGCAACATTTTCACAAGCAACTATAAGCCAGTGAAAGTTTTTTGATGCGGGGGAAAAAAGGGCATAAGATACCATTTTAGACAATGCAGATGTTTTTAATGGGATTTATATCCACTGCAGTACATGTTTAAATAAGTCTCCTCCTTGCAGTGTAAAGCGGCGGGCACCGTCTACCATTGTGCCCATAAAGAGGAGTGGCACAAAAGCCCGTTGTAGACTTCTGTAATATGTCCCTTAGGTTTACATTTAGATTTAACATTTAAACCAGAGTGGTGGTCTGGTGGTAGAATGTATTTATTTACAAAAAAAAAATATATGTTTGATAAAAATATTGCTGTAATTCTGGTAAAAAGTGACCTACATTTTTATTGTTGTGCAGAGCTAAATGTAATAAAAATGTTACCGTTAATTTTAGCATGTGCTCATTTACTTTTGGTGCCCCACATATATGAGTAGTAATTAGCTGTTTTGCATTCTCTGGTTTTTGATCTTTTTAATAATTTTCTCCTCTGCTTTCCAGGGACCCGCGGGACGGTCTGGGCTGCCTGGGTTACCTGGAGCTGATGGACCTCCTGTGCGTGCTCTTTCCGTCTATATACGTGCATACTGCATATCAGTGTCACACACATACGGGCACACAGACACAGACCAAAATATCAGATTCTTCTTTCACTCCTGGAACAGTGAAATAATCCACTTCCAGAGAGAGAGAGGGAGAGGCTGTTTAGAGGAGACGAGGGAGCCCAGTTTTCTCAGGCTATAATTTATTTAGTTAATGCAAAAAAAAAAAAGAAAGAGCAACAGAAAGAAAGAAACTCACAAATACGTGCGCACAGATACTTATGTGTATGTTCCCTAAGGCTTTCTCACACAGACTAGATTAGGGCTGTTTATAAGTGTAAGACACATGTAAAGTTATTTTTTGGAAAAGAGGACGGCTCTAAGTATGAAGCAAACACTGTATAAGTGTCTGTTGCTGCAAATAAACGCTAAACAGGACTCTTGATAATTATGGCATAATAATGAAAAAAAGCTTCGTCATGACAGTAGCAAGCCAGCATGTGGCCACATTTAACTGTAATAATATTTCTATAGGGCTGGTGAGGATAGAGAAAATAATCCCACCAAAATTTATTTTTTTTAAGCTGTTTGGTCCAAGTAAAATAAAATGCAAACTGTCCCCATATACCATCTAATATAATCCAAATTGTATAAAGAAAAAAATAAAAGCACATGTCAACACTTCCTCACAATCTCACCTCACCCAGGAGGGAAAGGTGTCCGCAGCTGACGCTTTCTGTGCATCTGCAGTTGATATGAGATCAGTCCATCCGTCTCATCGCCTTCTCAGCTCTTTTACCTCGTAGCTGTTTTTTGCAAAAGTGATAGCACATCGCGGCGCACCGGAAAACCTACAAACACTGTGGAGAATACAGATCTGCTGCACGCAAGCCTGCAGCCTTCACCTTCAGTGTTTAAAAGCAGATCCGCATTCTTCTGGTGAAACTGTCACCTTTGTGTCAGTTGTAAGATTTGCGTTTGGTTCCCTTAAACGTACAGAAACACACACCAGGTGCGGCTGGTGACACCAGTTAAGGTCCAGTATTGTTATTACGGTTTTTATAGTAGCGGCTCCTAACCGCTGTGATGTTCTATTTTACAGGGTCATCCTGGTAAGGAGGGTCCACCCGGTGAGAAGGGAGCCCAAGTAGGTGCCACCGAGTCGACCGTGCCACTCCTTTTTTCAGGATTTTGTTTAAGACTTGATCATTTTTGATTCAAGTGTTAATGGAGATCTTCAGTGTCTGCATATCAACATAAATGTAACGTGTCTTTTGGCAGCAGTAATGATGGTTTTTTGTTTGCTTGTTTTCCTCCAGGGTCCGCCAGGTCCACAGGGTCCTATTGGTTACCCCGGCCCTCGTGGAGTCAAGGTAGGATTTTTCTGTCACCATATGTGATTGACAGTTTACTTTTTATGACTCCTCACCAATACCAACAATAAATAAATAACTCTATAAATTAAAAGAAAAAAAACCCTCCTCCTTTTCTCCTGCTGTACATGAGTGATTGCATTGCAGTTTTTGGCTCCTGCTCTTTAGGGTGCAGACGGTGTCCGAGGTCTCAAGGGATCAAAGGGAGAGAAGGTATAGACTTCTTTATGGCTTTTTTTTCCCCCCACTCAAAAAACATAAAATCATGCATAAAATCTCACTCCTCTCCACCTGCCATGTCTTCTTCTTGCAGTCTCTAATTGAAGCATTTTGCCAAGCAGAAGTTTCATAACAAATGTGAATGAATTCAGTGTAATTATACATGCCTGTGTTGGTCCAAAGTTCCGGCTCAGGCGTAGTCATGTCACAGATATCGTTTCTGTCCCCCTGCGCTGCGGCCCAGACGTGCCGCGCAGAGGTCACGCAGCAGCCATCTTCAGCTGAGACGTTTTCTTTAAGTGGCCCTCAGTCCTTTGTCGAATGTAAAGCCGCCACGCTTGCGGCTTCTGGTTTCAAAGAACGGCGCAATCAATCCCAAGTACTTCTGAAGTGTTGAGCAGAGTGCCCGTGCTTGTGTATCATCCCGCAGAATTTAAACTAAGCTTATTGTTGCCTTTTTTTCAATACTATGCACAATTTTTTTTATTATTAAGAATCAATACAGTCGCACCACTGTATACAGCCTATTGTCTCTCTGAAGGGTGTTATTCTTTCTGCAGTGACAAGGTATTCATAGCATTTTTTTATTGAATTATTTATATCGAGAGATGCTAAAGCCAAAACCTGGAGGAGAAAGGGTTTGCTATGAATAAGGGATGCGCTTTACTTCAGGTGTGTGTGTGTGTGTGTGTGGGTGCGCACGCGGTCTTGATGATGCGAGTTGGTGGCAACAGTCTTGTTCACTGCTGCATTATGCATCACAGAGACCCGGAAACATGGACGGGAGAGAGACTGGAAAAGCAGTGGCAAAAAAAAAAGCGACTGGCTGTGATCCGTAGTGTCCGTCACCATCTGCTGACCGGTATCACTTTAGAATGTTGCGAAATTACTCAAATTTAGGTGTCGTGTCTTGATTTTTTTCTCTAGTGAAATTACATCCGGTGCGTCCAGACGATTCTACAATAAGCCAGAGTGATGTGAGATATATTATCATCTGTGGATTAATGAACCGTGTGGAGAAAAGGGCTGTCTAGTGGAGCGACTAGAATAGAAAGAAAAAAATAGCAATACTAGAAGGCACTCCGAGAGCACATACCTCTGCCAAGGCTCAGTCAGTCTGTCCGTCTCTTTCCCTCTGCCCGCCTGCCTTGGAAGAGGTATGCATTCTTGGATTACCTCCAAAATGTAACAGGTTCATCCGTAGCCCAAGGGCCAGCTCTGGTGAAAATTTCATCAGAATCCATCCAGTAGTTTTTTCATAATCCTGCAGACAAACAAACAAAAGATCACTTTACCTCCTCTGCATAGGTAATAAACCATGGGGGCTAAGCTAACTCTGTAGCAGGCTAGGAGCAATAGTAGCGTTGTCGGTGTGGGTTTAGACCTTCATGGGGATCCTCCCAAAGTCATTAAAATGCAAAACCAAAACTGCTCCTTTAGAGAGCAGTGCTGGCATGAAGGCTGCCCCCACCGATGTGACATACAGCGTGTCCCCTTTAAAGCATACCTTCTTATCTCACAGATTGCTTATCGAATGTCCCAAACCATCCATTCAGGTTTCTAAGCGTTGGTGTATTAAACAGGCCATGACTGAAGCGCAAAAGGTTTGGTGAGGCAGCTTGTTATAGTTATGCGCCCCAGGTGTGCCACGATAATTACTTTATCAGCTTATTGTATAAAAATTAGGGATGTCCCGATCAAGATTTTGTCCTTGATACTGATCTGAATCATTTAAGATTGAGGATTGTCCAATACTGACACACAGTCCAATACTCCGTTTTCCTACAACACATTCCTGCAAACTATATTCCATTAAATACATTAAAGTTATGAAAAATGAAGTCAGTACCAAGCATTTGCACGGCACCTCAATACTAAGCATTTATCATCCAACCAGATATGTTATTGTTACAGGTCTAATTCACCAGTGATTTGGAATGTTCTGCTGCTTCAGATTAGATGAAGAAAAAAGTGTCTGCATCCCTTGACAAATACCGTATTTTATTGATGTTTTAACTGGTGTGTTTAATTAATTAAGTAAGGTGCCCAAACTTTTGCATGTTTTACTTTTGTTCAGTTTATGACATAAAAAGTCAGTATGCATTAATGTTTGCTGGGAATATTGTAATTTTCCCATATCCTACAGAGACTGTTTACATCTTTTCAGTTAAAAATTATGCTATTGTGACCAGGTTGCCAATTTTTTTCATACCACTTTAGTTTTAAGAAGCAACTCAAAACCGATTTTGTGTGGTTTCCCTCGTACTTAATTTAGCCTTCACAGGGTATTGACATTTTTTATTTTGTGTTAAAGTTTCATGATTTTAAAAATCACAATTTTAATGTATTTCTACTACTTTAATATGTGTTTTTATCCTTGTCGTCATTTTTACTGTCTTCATGTAAAGTGCCTTGAGCTCCATTTAACGTTACGGAACGTGTTAAACCCAGAGGTGGGCAGCAGCTATCAAGTACATGTAAAGTAAATTCTTCACAACATTGCACTTTCATGAGTAGTTTTGTTACTTTTTGCTCTCACTTGAGAATATTTATGAAGGGAAAACTGTCCATGCACATTTGGTGGCACGCTGCGTTTCTTTAAATTTCACTGAACTGAAAACTAAGCAGAAATGTGCTTGTTGGTGCTGTAATAATGCTTTAAATTCTCATAAGAAATGTGTCCATCTTCATTCATTTTGGGAGTTTTATCATTTTTTATAGTTCAGTTCCATAAGAACAAAAAAAGACAAGCTTATCTGGAAAAATGGCAATTTTATTACAAAAACTCATGAAAAAGAAAAGTGTTACATTTGTAAAAAAAAAATATCTTAAAAGTATGAGAAGAACTTCATGAATTTATGGTTTCAATTATACATGAAAACAATTACAAATTTACAGGAGAAAATGTTTTAATTTATTAGAAAAAGGTATAAATTTTGGTAATAAAAATGTTAAATTATGCATTATAAATCATTCTTTACATAAAATGCATGTCACAACTTCAAGCTAAAAATCTCTCAAGTTAATTATGATCATAAGGTAATGCTACTTTTACTGTGCACAGCTGCAGATTCTCTGCTCACCTCTGGTTAAACCTCGTGAAAAGCCTTTGCAGTTTTGTACCTCTGTAATTCCACCACATGGCCAGCAGATGGCAGTGTGAACACTTTGCGCCACAGAGTGAACCTAAGAAGTCTGGATGTTCAACACAGCACCAAATGTCAGGGAACCTTTAAAGTTCCCCGGAGGAATGAAGAAATGTGTTAGTTTTGAATCTTTCTGTGAGAAATAAACAGATTCATTAGACAGCAATAGATGAGCATAAACATCAAAGGCATAAATCGTGACCTCTTCCTGTCTTCTTTTAGGGTGAGGATGGTTTCCCAGGTTTCAAGGGTGACATGGGCATCAAAGGAGACCGGGTGAGACGCCTGACTGAAACTACATCTGTCACAACTCACTGCCAGTCCACTTCTGTTTTCATTACTTACACTGAGATAATTACAAGTGAGCTCACTGTGATGCCCGTGTTTGTGGGGCACAGGGTGAACTCGGCATGCTTGGGCCTCGGGGAGAGGACGGCCCCGAGGGTCCGAAGGGTAGAGCTGGCCCTGCTGGAGAGTCGGGTCCTATTGGTCCTGCGGGAGAAAAGGTCACAGCAGTCGCACATGCTATATATGCATGCAAAGATGAAGCAGTAAATCGGGCTGAAGTGACGTTAATCGAGTTTTTCCTTCTCGCAGGGTAAACTGGGGGTCCCGGGGTTGCCAGGTTATCCTGGAAGACAAGGGCAGAAGGTGAGCTTTTTCCCCCACAATGCTTCACATTATTTGTGCTTGATAAATAAGATCAGATTCAATATTTAGACTGCAACAGAACCGGTGCAGTGTGTTGTATCAAGTGCTGGGAGTTAATTTTTAAAAAGTTAACTAATTAATCGTATCCGTCTTCTATAATTAATTGAAATTAATCAGTTACATTTTAAAATAATTAATTAGTTGACTGTGATTAATCGATAAAATTACAATGAAAAAACAAGGACAAAGAAGTATTTTTAGGCAACTTTTTATTGCTTTTTAATTTCAGCAGCTTAGTTTTTAACACATTAACAAGTGAGCTTCAGACGGTTCCATTGAACAGTTCTTTGAACAGTTTTCCATTTGATTTGTGCAAATGTTGTCAATTTAAAGCCTGTCGCACACGTGAAGTAAAACGTTACAAGGCCAGAAAGATAATAATTACAGATTTAAAACAGTTCCTAACTAACAGAATTACTAAGTTGTTATGAACTTATTAGACGAGCTGACCAGGCTCACTGAAGATTCGCTCCCCACAGTCACTCGTTTCAGTGTTTAAATGGAATTTACGGTCTAAATGACAGCAATTCTCCAGCAAACTGATTTGAATACCAAGAATTAAATAAAATGAGGAGTTTGTGAGCGGGCTTCACACAGCTCTACTGTGTGACAGCCAAAGACTGTCTGGCCGGACTAAATCTGGGCAGCGAGTTCCGCCATAACAGGAAGTGTCGTGGCTAGGGGTGGGAATCACTAGAGGCCCCACGATACGATATTATCACGATACTTGGGCCGCGATGCGATATTATGGGCTTGTGATACGCCGAGTATTGCAGTATCATATTTCCCCTCCCGATCCTTGCCTTGTTCAACTCCCAGCTAGAGCTCAGGTCTAATGAGGGAGTGAGCATTTAGCACCATCTAGTGGACTGAGAAGTCAGTTGGTTTTATTGCTCTGGCAATAAAAGTTTAGACTATATTTTCTGATGAAGAGCATATAATAAATCTTTTTCTTTTACATTATAATATTTTTTAAAAATCTGTGTATATATGTGATACGAGATGACTTTTACATAAACCGTTTTATTATATATGCTGCATATGCAAATAGACTTTAGATTTGAAATAATGTCTTTGTAAAGGCGGCTGTAAAGGTTTGTCATTGATTGTGTTTTCTTACTAACATATCCTTAATGCAACACGTGAGACTCTGCAAAACGGGTAAGCTAATTTAATCCCCTGCTGAGCGGATGTGATTAAAGCAAATGTCACCCTGCCTCATGCTTACAGGTGTCCCGTGCTTGGAGCCTAGTAGCAAAATTGCTCCCAAAAATCACTTTATTTGCTCACGCGCGCGCGTGTGTGTGTGTGTGTGTGCATGTGTGTATCCTGCTGCATGATCTGTCTTGTTGCCTGAAAAACTTTCCCTTTTGCGGGAAAATGTGTAGGAAGTTGAGTCCAGGGATCCGACCCTCTGCATCCACTGCATTAATTTGCAATTTAAGTCCATTTATGATCGTCACCAGTGTAATAATGAGGTGACAAATTTACTCTAAGCAATGCCAAAGCTTAAGAATATTTTCAAGTGAAAATTTATCAGATATTTATAATAAAAAGATGTAAATTGATGATAGGAAAGTCAAAAAATTTGTTAAAGAGAATTGCGAATTTGTGTAACCAAAGTACCAAGTGGATGATTAAGAAGGTTGTAAATGTAAGGAAATGTTTCCCACTGGCAACAGAAGAGGTTGTAAATATAGAAGAAAAAAACTCAGATTTGCCTGAAAAATGTTGCAAATTAATGAGAAACAAGGTGCTGATTTACATGTAAAAACTTAAAATGTGATCAGATATTTGTGTTTAATACTTCTACAGCAACATTTGTAACCATTTTACCTTCATCTTAATCTGCTTCCTTAAAATCTGTTCTTTGTCAGAAGTGTTCAGAAAAAGCTCCTTTTCTGGCCCCTTTGGTTACCAGCTCGGTGAAACTAGCGGTTGCAGTGTGGGTGGTGTTGAACTCAAGTTACAGTCCAGCCCTGGGTGACTCGCTGAAGAAGGACAAGCGTACAACATTGTGTCGTGACTTTTTTCACCAAAATCTGGGAACTTCCTGCCTTTTTCCCACTGTTGTAAATTTAACATTTTTTTACCCAAATTCTTGTGACTTGAAAAACTTTCCCCCAAAATTTGTGACTTTTTTCTCCAAAATCTTATAAATTTGTATCTTTCTCCCCCAAAACTTGGAAAGTTGCAACTTTTTTCCCTCCCATATTGTGTAAATTTGTTACGTTTTAAAATCCTAAATCCTGTAAATTTGCCATTTTTTCCTGTCAGATCTTGTAAAACTTGTGGCTTTTCCCCCCAGTTCTTATAAATCTGTACCCCCCCCCCCCCCCCGAAGTTTGGTAAATTTGTGACTTCTTCCCCAAAATCTTATAAATTTGTAACTTTTTTGCAAATTTGTGATTTTTTTCTCCAAAAATATTTTGTAAATTTGCCATTTTCCCGCTCCTAAATCATGTAAATACAGTATGTGACATTTAAATCCCAAACCTTGTAAACTTGACATTTTTTCCTCTCAAATCTTGCAAATTTGTGACTTTTTTTCCTCAGTTCTTATAAATTTGGAACTTTTCACCCTCTTACAAATTTGCATCTTTTTCCTCCTCTCAAAAATTCCCCTTTTTCCTGGCCCCCCCCCCCCACTCCCACCCCCCATGAACCAAAAACTTACTCTGGATGAATGCTAGGTATTCGTTTTAAAATTAAATTTCAGTATTTTGACTAGTTATATTCATGACCCTCTTATTGGTCCTCATTAAAACTGAATTTGACACCCCTGGTCTAAATAAATTACCTTCACTTAAGGAGAAATTTCACATTTGACGTATTACTTTTATGAAATGTTGTTATTTGGTCCAGCTGAGGTTTTGATTCTTGTTTAAAAAAGTGTCAGAAAAGAACAGAGTGTAAAGGTTACTTTAGAGAACCATTTTAAAATTCAGTTACGCTAAAGTTGTGGACTTTTTACACTCAACTACAGTGCAGATACGTAGCGGATGAGCTTTATTCATATTCATATTATTGTTATAATTCATGCACTGACCCACACATCTCTCCTCTTTCTTCTCTCTTTTCCCTCCATGGTGTCTGCCTCTGCCGTTGATAGGGCTCAAGCGGGTTCCCCGGCTTCCCTGGAGCCAACGGCGAGAAAGGAGCCAGGGTAGGAAAGCACACATGCACGCATTTGTTAAGCACACATGCGCATGTTTGAAAATCGCCACGCCATCACAACGCAGCAAAACAAAACTGATTCCCATTACAAAGGCAACTGCATGGTGATTTGGTGCAGAAATGAATAAATAGCAGCAGCGGAGTCAGTTGGTGGGGAGAGAATAACATACGTGGGAACAATTCTGCTCTCATCGATCCCCTCATCGCCTTTCTAGTCTTACAGACTGAGTGACGTGGAATTACAGAAACACTGAAATACACTTCAAACTAGAGGTTTAGCTTTTGCTGTTTAAGTATGCAATAACCTGAAGATCCCCAGCTCGACACCATAAATCACTTGAGTAAAACTGATTATTCATCGAAGTAATAAAAGAAATCTAAGAGGATCTTGAAAGTTTAAAGTTGCTGAACGAAATTAGCCCTTTTTATTTCCTAATGGACTTTTTAAACGATGATATTTCACTAATGTCAAGTCTACCTGCCAAAGATAAATGCTCAATACCTTTTGTGAATTAAAAGAAATCCATTCAGGAAGTCATTTGCAGCTGCTCTTGGCACGGGGGTTTCTCCTGCTGTGATCTGCCAGCCAACAGAAAAAAAAAAAATAAGTCTCACAGTAATTCACATAGTATATACATACGTACAGTGGTGTGAAAAAGTATTTGCCCCTTTCCTGATTTCTCATTTGTTTGTATGTTTGTCACACTTAAATGTTTCAGATCATCAAACAAATTTAAATATTAGACAAAGATAACACAAGTTAAACACAAAATGCAGTTTTTAAATGAAGGTGTTTATTATTAAGGGTAAAAAAAAAAATCCAAACCTACATGGCCCTGTGTGAAAAAGTGACCCCCGCCCCCCCATTAAAACATAAATCAACTGTGGTTTAGCACATCTTTGGAAAGCTGAGTTCAGTTTCTCAAGCCACACCAAAGGCCTGATTACTGCCACACCTGTTCTCAATCAAGAAATCACTTAAATAAGACCTGGCTGACAAAGTGAAGTAGACCAAAAGATCCTCAAAAGCTAGACATCATACTGCAATCCAAAGAAATTTAGGAGCAAATGAGAAACAAAGTAACTGAGATCTATCAGTCTGGAAAAGGTTATAAAGCCATTTTTAAAGCTTTGGGACTCCAGCGAACTACAGTGAGAGCCATTATCCACATATAGCGAAAACATGGAACAGTGGTGAACCTTCCCAGGAGTGGCCAGCTGACCAAAATTTCCCCAAGAGTGCAGCGAAGACTCATCCAAGAGGTCACAAAAGACCCCACAACAACATCCAAAGAACTGCAGGCCTCACTTGCCTCAGTTAAGGTCAGTGTTCATGATTCCGCCATAACAAAGAGACTGGGCAAAAATGGCCTGCATGGCAGAGTTCCAAGACGACAACCACTGCTGAGCAAAAGGAACATAAAGGCTCCTCTCAATTTTGCCAGAAAACATCTTGTGATCCCTAAGACTTTTGGGAAAATACTCTGTGGACTGACGAGACAAAAGTTGAACTTTTTGGAAGGTGTGTGTCCCATTACATCTGGTGTAAAAGTAACACTGTCATGAACTGAGCACTGGGGGTTTCAGTCGTGCTCAGTCTCATGGCCTTTTTCCAAATTTGAATATTTGTGTGTTTTGGGTTCTTGATTCCAGTCTTTTTATCCATAGTTGGTTTTTGTATATTTTGTATTGTTTCTCATTCTCCTTATTCCCCTTGTTTATGTTATCATAGTTTTGCTACTCTTTTATTTGGTATTAATTTGTATTTCTTACCCAGCTCTGTATTTTTTGGCATTTAGTTCTTTATCATTGTACAGTTGTGTTTTTTATCTCTCTCTCTCTTGCTCTCTCTCTCTCTCTCTCCATCTCCGGAGTGACAGCTGTCAGGGGCACTTCCGGGTTTTTGCTCCATTGTGGGTGGTGTCCCTGTCAGCGGTCAGCCCCGTCTTCTCCCCTCTCATTGTTCCCAGCTGACCTGAGGCTATAATTATTGTTTCTCCCTGCCCGCTCATGGCATCTACACCTGCCATCTTTTGTGTTCAGTTGTCTCTAGCTCTCTTAAAGGATTATGATTTCTCCCCTTTATTGCTGGAGTCTCAAAGAATTGTCTGTGTCTGAACCCTGTTCACGTTCAGATGTTTTTCATCCATATATATTCTGTTTTCTTCTTGCCATTACTGTTTGTAAGTTTTGTTTTGTGCACTATTTGGATTTTTGTATTTGTGCACAGTTTGGAGTTTTTGTGTTTTTCAATAAATACCACAACTAGCAGTTCAGTGTCTGGGCCTCCCCTCTCTGCCCCGCAGGGGCCAATTCATGACAAACACAGCATTTCAGAAAAGGAACATCATACCAACAGTAAAATATGTGGTGGTAGTGTAATGGTCTGGGGCTGTTTTGCTGCTTCAGAACCTGGAAGACTCGCTATGGTAAATGGAACCATGAATTCTACTGTCTACCAAACAGTCCTGAAGGAGAATGTCCGGCCATCTGTTCATGACCTCAAGCTGAAGCGCACTTGGGTTCTGCAGCAGGACAGTGATCCAAAACACACCAGCAAGTCCACCTCTGAATGGCTTCAAAAAAACCAAATGAAGACTTTGGAGTGGCCTAGTCAAAGTCCTGACCTGAATCTGACTGAGATGCTGTGGCATGACCTTATAAAGGAGGCTCATGCTTGAAAACCCTCTAATGTGGCTGAATTACAACAATTCTGCAAAGATGAGTGGGCCAAAATTCCTCCACAGCGCTGTAAAAGACTCATTGCCACTTATCGCAAACGCTTGATTGCAGTTGTTGCTGCTAAGGGTGACCCAGCCAGTTATTAGGTTTAGGGGGCAATCACTTTTTCACACAGGGCCATGTAGGTTTGGATTTTTATTTTTTTTTTACCCTTAATAATAAACACTTTCATTTAAAAACTGCATTTTGTGTTTACTTGTGTTTGTCTAACATTTAAATTTATTTGATGATCTGAAACATTTAAGTGTGACAAACATACAAAAAATGAGAAATCAAGAAGGGAGCAAACACTTTTTCACACCACTGTAACCTTTTCCAGACTGATAGATCTCAATTACTCTGTTTCTCATTTGTTCCTGAATTTCTTTGTATCACAGCATGATGTCTAGCTTTTGAGGATCTTTTGGTCTACTTCATTTTGTCAGGCAGGTCCTATTTAAGTGATTTCTTGATTGAGAACAGGTGTGGCAGTAATCAGGCCTTGGTGTGGCTTGAGAAACTGAACTCAGCTTTCCAAAGATGTGATAAACCACAGTTAATTTATGTTTTAGCGAGGGAGGGGGGGCACTTTTTCACACAGGGCCATGTAGGTTTGGATTTTTTTCCCCCTTAATAATAAACACCTTCATTTAAATACTGCATTTTGTGTTTAACTTGTGTTATCTTCGTCTAATATTTAGATTTGTTTGATGATCTGAAACATTTAAGTGTGACAAACATACAAACAAATGAGAAATCAGTAAGGGGGCAAACACTTTTTCACACCACTGTACATGTTTTATTTTTATTGTGATGTCACCAGATTACATCTTTGTTTTTGTGTCATGTTACAAAGCTCATCTGAAAAAAAAAACAAAAAAACTTCTAGAAAACTAAATCCGGTCTTTTTAATGTTGGTTAGACTCATTGGAACATGTTTGCATTTGATGGGTTTTTTTTATTCTAATGACTTTTGTGTATTTTTTGATTGTGTTTGTTATTGTTTGTTTTGTGTTCCCTGCCCCTGGACAGCAGATGTAAATTCGCAAATGTGCTACAATTGGCATGTTTATACTTTCATTATGCTGTTGTTGATCCCCCCTTTACATAAGGGTGGAGATCACTGAGAGATCATTAAGAGATCTGGCCAATTTTTGATCTACCAGTGATCTTCAGTGATCAGAGTCTAAAACAGGCAAGGCTCTCCTAAATGATCCCAACAATCAAAAATTGGCCCAATCTCTCAACAGTCTGTGCGGTATAAATTTCCCTGTATTAACACACTCAAAAAAATTGGCTTGTAGCACATGGGGGTGTGCATCATTCATTCATTCATTCATTCATTCATTCATCTTCTTCTTCCGCTTAATCCTTTTCTGGTCGCGGTTTGATTTTATTTGAATTAGCATGTTTATAGCATATGTGTTCCATCTGTTTAGAATTGAGATGAATGTGTGTTTAATCAGTTAAAATTATTGAAACATTTCCAAAATACAGTGGGGAAAATACAGTAAGTATTGAACACAACCTTTTTTTTTCATTAAACATATTTCTGATGGAGCCATTGACCTGAGATTTTCACCAGATATCAGTAACAACCCAAGTAATCCATTCATACAAAGAAATCAAGGCAGCTGTGTTCACAAAACAAGTTATATTGAATAAAGTAGAATGACACAGGGAATAAGTATTGAACACATGAAGAAAAAAGAGGTGCAAAAAGGCATAGAAAGCCAAGAAACCAGCTGAAATAAATGATAATTTAGGAAGCCATCCCATCCCCCATCAGTACAAATTAATTTCAGCTGGTTAAGTCCTGACTGACAGCCTTTAAAAAGGACTGTGAATATCAGATGGTCACACCACAAAGAACTCATAATGGGTAGAAGCAAAGAGCTTTCTTTAGTCCTTCACAACTTTATTGTTGCAAAACATAATGATGGCATTGGTTACAGGCACATTTCTAAACTGCTGAATGTTCCAATGAGCACTGCTGGAGCCGTCATTTGGAAGTGGAAAGAACATCATTTTACCATAAACCTGTCATATCTGCCCCTTGCAAGGCATGAATGAGGCACCAAATGCCAACAGTGAGTTTGTATATTTATTAAGGAAAAGTAACAAAATAACAAGCCATGAAGGGCAGAACACAAACTATACACACATCCCAGAGGGGTGAAATAAAGAGAGAAATAAAGAGTCACAATAAACACTTACATTCAAAGAGCCAGGGCAAAACCTAATGCTGTACAAAAGACTGGAAACAGGCATTGGGATTCCAGTCAGGTTTGGTGAGGTCGCAGCGAGCAGTGAGCCTCAACTGCCACCTTAAATAATAACACTCATGGCTAAGGGCCAAACAGGTGAGGAGAAAACGTAATCACTTAATCATAGTCAGCTCTGACAGGGCACGGGCTGGTTTGACAGCCGTGAGTCTGGCCGCGACGCTGTCACAGTAAAAGCACCAGAGATACAAATAATAACAGAACTAGAAATACAAAGAAAAAGGGAAAATACCGAGTGACTCGAGCACGGATCTGCTCCGTGCTTGGATCACCACAATGCCCCCCGTTTAAGGGACGCATTCCAGGCATCCCACTGTGACATCCAAGAAAGACCCCCCCCCCACCACCACCACCACCAGATAAACTATCAAAACCAACCTTGGCTGGGTGGAGGGGGAATCCAGGTTAGGAGGGAGAGAAACTAGAATGAAAATATACAGAAAAATGCCTAACAGCAGGATACAAGAAAATAGAAAAACTCTCAAAGATCAAATGAAAAACATCAAACGCTCTGACACAAAAATAGCATGGCCAATACTAACATTACAAGTTCAAATGAAGAATGGCGAAATACCCAACTACAAATACAAAGTGAGACTTTTTTTTTTTTACAGAAATTTCAAAGTGCAAATTAGTCACAGTCTTAGGATTCCAAAAAAACCCTCAGGTACACTGCTGCACACACACACACACACACACACACACATATATATATATATATATATATATATATATATATATATATATATATATATATATATATATATACTTTAAACTCAGAGACATCAATGCAAGAATTTTTTTTTTTTATCAATATACAAAAAAAAACCAACGGATGAACTCGTGTGGGGAATACCGGCAGGTAAAGCAAAAAGGTAGTTCAGGTGGCCTACAGGCATCCATACTACAAATGAAGGAAAAAGTTTCAGGCGGCTGACCAAAGTCCCAGAACCGGCAAAACAGTCTTTCAGGTGGTTGGCCAGCGTCCTCAGACCACCAGGACCAGAGGGGTGAGCTTGGAGGCGGCCTCCCCACTGGGATGCTCAACGGGAGGAAGCCGGACCGGATGAGAGGGACCCCAGTGGCGTCCGGTGGTGGAGAATAGGGGGAGAAGAGAAAGAGGGGGAGGGTGGAACCAGCACGGTGTCAAGCAGTGGGGGATCTGCAGCTCCCTCACCAAACTCAGACCGGGGCTCCGAAGTCTCCGCGGTGGACCCCAGCTGGGACAACACAGCACCCTTGGTGGACCCAGACCGGGTCGGCGCCACACCCACGGTGGACCCCGAGCGGGCCAACGTTGGACCTGGGATGACCTCCAGAAGTGAACCCGGAACCTTGAAAACATCAGGCGGAGCTGACTCATCTCCGGTGACCCTGGAAGAAGGCTCAGAAATAGAGGGAAAGCAGGAGTCAGTGCAGCGGCCAGCTGCACCCGGCTTTCCTCCCCAAGAGACAGGCAAGATTGTTCTAACACAGAAAATAGGAAGACAAAATAGAGCACTTGCCTGATCTCAAGCTCCACCGCCGTCCAGGACTCCAATGATTCAGGCTCGGTAATCAGGAGGTCGATCTCAGGTTCCCAGCCACTGCAGCCGGCATGATGGTTTTGACAGTCCCAGGACCCCCTGGCACTGAAACCCATGCCGATGGCTCACTCGGCGTGGTGGCAGGAGATCCGTTGCCTGCTGGGGCTGAATGCTGCTCCACGGAGACCCGGGGATGCTTCATCGTTGGCGCAGGCTCCAAACGACAGTCAGCCCTCCTCCTCTGCCCATGATGTGGCTGCGGGGCTGGAACCAGGTTCTCCAGGGCTGCAGGTTCCTCCTCTGTCCAGTGGTCTAATCCTGGCACTGGGGGACGCTCAGGGGGTATAGGAGGAAACACAGAGGTAGCAAGATCAATTTTAATGGCTGCAGCAGGTGGTGAAAGCTCAGTGGACTGTAAAACCTGAGCTTCACCCCCAGGAATCAGACAGGGTAATTCACCAAAATGAGAATTAGAATGAAAAACACTTGCCTGCTTTCCCGGGGAACGGTGGTGACTGCTGCAGCAGGCTCAATTCTACCCTCTCCCGTGGAAGTGGTGATGGCAGACCCCTCAAGGAGACAAGGAGGGGCTGCTCCTTCAGGATCTGTGACGGGCGGGGCCGGAGAAGGAATCACAAAGCTCGCAGCAGCTGGAGGCAGCTACGCAGAGGAGAGTGGGAACAGCTGAGGCAGTCCGGGGTAGGATAGCTGGTGAAACAGCTGAAGACGAGGACCTGGAGGCTGGAGATGCTGACAAACCTCTTCGCTCATGCGGCGAAATAACAGCTGGCTGGGAGGCGGAAGAATCTTTCTGAGGGCCCGTAGCTGGATCTGGACGGGAGCCTCATGGTGTGTTGACCCGGTAATTCTCCTCCTTCAGCTTAGGAGCAGACGAGTCACTGGGAGGAGGAAGGTTCGGTGCCACGCGGCACCGTCTTCGAGCTGTGGAGGAACTTAAGTCCGATTGGGGAAAACGTCGCTGCTGGGCCGAGACGGCAGACAGCAGCTTGGTGAACTATGGGAAGTTGCTCAAACCGGGATGTGCCTCCACAATCCTCACTGCTGCCACCACACTCTTAAGAACCTGGCCTGGGTAGTAGGAGGAATGGGCTTCAGCCAGATGGCCCCAAATGAGTTCAGCAGCCCGCTGTTCCTTGATACTGGGCGACCCGGCTGCCCTCCTCCTACGGCGCTCAGGGAGACGGCTTTCTGGCGACGGTAACACCGGAGCTGGAGCCTTAACAGGAGGCTGATGATGGGCCGAGGAACAGGAATTCTTCGCCGTCAGCTCCAATTTAGACCTCCTGGCAGGCTTCTTTGCCAGCTCCCAGCTCTTCTGCTGCAACACCGATAACGCCAATATCCTCTCCCTGCCCTCAGTATGCTTGGCAAGGAGAGGATGGCGCTTCACAGCTACCTCTGTGATGTCCAGGTACCAACGTGCATTTTTGGGCGTGGTGTACAGACGAGCATTGGCCAGGAGGTCATCTATTTCCATTAGAGCCTGGCAGAGCTCAAACCCCAGGCTCATGGGATACCACCTGGTATAAGATGCCATAACTCCCAAACAAAGCTGGCACCCGGAAAAAGGAAAAACTAAGCCAAAAAAACAAGCTCACTGAGGCTGGCACCTCGCTTGGCTGCGACCTACTGCCATATCTGCCCCTTGCAGGGCAGGGCGTGAATGAGGCACCAAATGCCAACAGTGAGTTTGTATATTTATTAAGGAAAAGTAGCAAAATAACAAGCCACGAGGGGCAGAACACAAACTATACATGCGACCCAGAGGGGTGAAATAAAAAGAGAAATAAAGAGTCACAATAATAATAATAATAATAATGTATCAGATTTATATAGCGCTTTATCATAGACACTCAAAGACACTTTACAAGTAGATACATTATTCATTCACTCCAGACAGACAATGGTAGTGGCAAGCTACTACTGTAGCCACAGCTGCCCTGGGGCAGGCTGACGGAAATGTGGCAGCCAATCCGTGCCAACGGCCTCTCCGGCCACCACCGAACATTTAGACACATTCATACCCAGTGTTATGGGCACTGGAGGCAATGTGGGTGAAGTGTCTTGCCCAGGGACACAACGGCAGGATATCTGGGGAGAGCGGGATTCGAACCGCCAACCATCGGGTTATTAGACGACCTGCTCTACCTCCTGAGCCACTGCCGCCCCAATAAGCACTTATATTCAAAGGGTGAGTGCGAAACCTCATCATCATCATCATCATAGCAGTCTGTCGGGGGCGATAATGACTGTTTCATTTAGGTCTGATCAGATTCCTCCACGCAACTCTGTAATTCGCCTTCCGCTGCCAGGAACTCCTGACCTTGTTAACCCGGGTGACATCCGAGCCGGTATGAGTTGCTCTCTGACTGACCACTTCATGAAACTGCTTGCAAAGTATTTGAGTACCGCTAGCTTTTGCTGGACTAGTGGCACATTCTTGGCAGATAGAGGTATTATCAGTGGCAAGGACAGGCCAAGACAAACTGACTCCAGTATCTGTTGCAGTGACTGACCAGATGATAGGTTTGTTTATCTCTGCTCTTTGTGTAGTGCATGTCACGATGCACCGACTGGCAAAAGTCCATCACAGACCTTGCGACAGATGTGCTTATCCGCCAGGATATCCAGTCTCACCCCGTGTAACTGGGAGTGGTCCACCACACACCTGTGACACGCCCTCGGAACGCTGTACAAAAGACTGGAACCAGGCGTAGGGATTCCAGTCAGGGAAGGTGAGGTTGCAGCAAGGAGTGAGCCTCAACTGCCACCTTAAATCATAACACTCAGGACTAAGAGCCAAACAGGTGAGGAGAAAACGTAATCACTTAATCATAGTCAGCTGTGACAGGGCACGGCCCGGCTTGACAGCCGTAAGTCCATCCACAGCGCTGTCACAGTAAAAGCACCAGAGATACAAATAATAACAGAACTAGAAATACAAAGAAAAAAAGGGAAAATACTGAGTGACTCCGCGCTTGGATCACCACTAAACCAGCCATGACCAGGAGCTCCTCGCAAAATTTCTGACAGAGGAGTCAAAAAAATTAACAGAAGAGTTATCCAAGAGTCAAAAAGCCCTTGTGGAGAACTCCAGAAAGACCTGGAGTTAGCAGGTGCTGCTGTTTCAAAGAAAACAATAAGTAATACATTTAACCGGCATGGGCTCCATGCCTGCTCATCTCGCAAAACTCCATTGCTGAAGAAAAAGCATGTTGAAGCTCATTTAAAGTTTGCTGCACAACATTTGGGCAAGCCAGTAAAATACTGGAAGAATATAGTCTGGTCAGATGAGATCAAAATTGAACTTTTTGGATGCCACAACATACAGCATGTTTGGAGGAGAAATGGAACTGCACATCAGCCCCAAAACACCAAACCAGCAGTGAACTTGTTTTGTGAACACAGTTGCCTTGATTTCTTTGTATGTATGGATCACTTGTGTTGTTACTGATATCTGGTGAATATCTCAGGTCAATGGCTCCATCAGAAATATGTTAAATGAGAAAAATGTTAACATGTTCAATACTTATTTTCCCCACTGTAAGTCAAGGTGACTGTCATCTACAGTATATTCCTACATATTTCTAGTACATAACTGTTTCCATGGTGACTTGTGAGTTTTGATGCCATTTAACACACGACAGCTTTATGTCAGACACACGTTGTCCGACTTTGACCAAATTTTCTATGATGGACACTAATCTGACTCTGAACACGTCTATATATTAGTGTTCAAAAATACTTCCATGATGACCGGTGAGTTTTGATCATGCTCGCCATTTTACATGGGACAGCTGTAGCTTAGACACACAATTTCTGATTTGCATCAAGTGTATTTATATGTCTTACGTGAAAACTCCAAAATCCAAATGGATGGAAAATTATTATTTGATTAAAATGCTTAAAATCCTGAATATTAGTGGAGTATTTTTACTACAGATATTTTCCCTACCAGATAAACTATACATCAAACAATTAAATACATCAATATTTTAACCATCATGTCAGTAGTTTTCTTCATAGCTGGATTGTTGCTGGATGATGGATTGGCTTTTGTTCCTAAAATGTCTTGCTCTTACTATCTCGCAGGGCATTGCCGGCAAACCGGGTCCAAGAGGCCAAAGAGGTCCAACAGTATGTACCATTGACTCCATCATTTCTCCGATTAATGCACTAATTCAGCTGCAGAGTTATAGTTGCTCTCATTTACAAGCAGTAGACTTTTTGTAACTTTTATAACTTGGTTTTGTGCTTGATTTGAGTTCTTTCTTTCTCTTTTTAGGGTCCTCGGGGAGCTCGAGGAGCCCGAGGTCCTACGGGAAAACCTGGTCCCAAGGTACAAATGCCATCCCTTTCTCCACAAAGCTTTATTTACTATTAATTCAGACTTTTTACTGGACTGTTCAGCTAAACCCTTCAGTGCACAGTAGCAGTACCTTACCTGATTAATCCAGCTGTGATGGATTTCATAATTATTCTGCCTGTGTTTTCTAAGTGCAGCCTTATTAGTGTCAAAACAAAACAAAACTTTACCTGATGATGATGTGTTTTTATGTTGAAGGGCACAGCAGGCAACGACGGTCCTCCAGGCCCGCCTGGTGAGAGAGTAAGTCTATAACATTCTGAGTCTGGGAGGCTGTTATGCAGTTTAACACAAATGAGGGTCGGGTCTTTATATCAGTTTGTCAGCAGTGTGCTTGCAGTGAAATTTATTAAAGCCAATCAGCGTCATTCACTTCTACTGACATGTTGGGCTCTTAAGATAAGATAAAATAAGACCTTATTAATCCCACATGGTGGAAATTTCACATTACAGCTGCTCCACAGAGGCACACAAAAATAAAAAAGTAGTACAAGAAGTAATAAAATAGTAATAAAGTGAGTAAAAAAGACTTAGTGTACGTAATATAGTATAGACCTAAACAAATTAGAAATAAAAAATAAAAGAGAAAATATGCATATACAGTATCAATGGGAATATATGGGTATACATAAAATTACAATAAACGAATAAATACCTAATTATAATACATAAAATAATAGTTGCAGTAATATACAATATATCTTTTGTACTCTTTTGTACAATTACTACTGCTTTTTAAGGAAGAAGGTTCACCACTCTTCAGTCCATACAAGCTTCTTTTGGCCAGTACATAACCAGGCTTTTGGTCACAAAATCTTCATGAGGTAAAAACCTCAACAAACAAATGACCAAAAAAAAATCTGATTACTGATTTTCACTGGCAAGTTAGTCATTTACTGAAATAATCAATACTCCATTTTGCACAGGAGTTCTCCTCTTCCACAGAAACTAGGACTACAAATCATCATATTTATTTTTGCTGCCATAACCCAGAGAATTGGACTGTTTTCATGGTGAATCAGTGTGACCAGGGATTTTATGGCATTGTTGCAAACTCTAGTCACCTTACTAGACCAGCTGGTTCATTAATCAAAATCAGTTATAAGTTTCAAGCCATTAGGGCTCATTTTGGTATGTTTTGGCCAAAATAAATGGGTAGATTAGGCTGCTAGCTTTAGTTCTGACTGAGGAGAGATGCCCTGGCTGGAGCAGAAGAAAAACAAGGCCACTAGTCTTTAGCTTAGCTGTGCTTTACATCCATGTTTGTCTCTTTTCTACACTGTCTCTGGGCATACAAGGTTTGCACCAAACACAGTATATTCCGTCCATCCGGTAGACATCCCTTTGCCCAACTGGACCGTCTACAAACCCTTCACCTGATCATTTATAAATATTATTTTAGATTATTTCATTAAATGTTTGTTATGCTCCAGACTGGACACCTCTTCAATTAGCAGCAATTACCTGCTTTTAGCAGAGCTAACGGTTCACTTATTCTGGGTTGTTTCTGTGCTTCTTTTACTGCAGGAACCTATATCCTGTGTCATATCCTATTGACCACTCAAACCACACATTCCTGACTCAGATAATGCTTTATTTGGGCTTTTACATTCTCACATTGAACCAATTTTACTAAGCGCACACTCTCACTAGTGCCATTTGACACCTTCTTCTTCTTCTTCTTTCGGCTGCTCCTTTTAAAAATCCCTTAGTTGCTATAAATTTATGTCAGGAAACGCAAAATTTGACCTTGCCTGTATCTTAGACATTCTAACAGATACAGGCACAGTACAAAATGGAAAAACATTGCAAATGACCCAAAGTTTATGACTCATCCATGAATTTTGCAGAATTTTGCATAATGTGACCTAATTTGCATATTGCGACTATCAAAATTTCAAACACCTGTATCTTGGAAGTTATAACAGATACAGACAGACTGCAAATTGGAAAAATCTCTCAAAAGTTTCCAGGATCATTGTCAGTAATTACTGTGTCATTTCTCCCATTGAAACCAGTCGTTCTGTCACATTGTTCTCTCCGGCCACGTAGCACATGCACGTGCACCGGCACCGTGGTGCGTTTTGGACCATTCGTCCACGTCCAGAAACCCCTTGACCACAGTTAGGCAAAACTGAAAAATCTTCGGAGTGGCTTCAGTGCCATTTGGCACTGCACCGAACACAGAAAAAACGCAAATCACAACCCCATCAGTCTTTCATCGTCAGACAGTTAGTTTCACTTTCGGCGAAGATCGGGCACGGTCAGAGGCTTGTAATCCCATTCGGAATCTTCCTCAGTGGATAAAGGGTCTTCTTCTGAATCGGGATCTGCCCAGTAAAACAGCATAGCCTTCCTCTCTGGTGCACACACGCTTAGCCATCTTGACTCTGTGCTCACTATCAAGTGAATGAAAAAGCTCCCGGTTCAGACCGGAATTTATCCAGACTTTGCATTTGGGGAACATCCGGGTTTGGTGCTAGGAGGAAAGCTATACTGGTCTGCCATCCTGTGGTGTAAAAAGGTTTGTACATCGGGGACTGTGTTTAATAGTATGGGCCGGTTTTGAGAGGCATGCTGACGGGTGCAGATGGCACCAGGCGCCATTAAGTGGTTTAAGGTTCACCACAGCAGATCATCTGTGTTTCATCTTCCTCTGTAGCACCAACCTTCTCCATGTCCTCCTTCACTACATCCATGAATCTTCTCTGTGGTCTTCCTTCTTTCCTCCCACCTGGCAGCTCCATCTTCAGCAGATTTTGTCCAATATCTACATTATCCCTCCTCTGCACGTCCAAACCATCTCAGCCTTGCCTCTCTTACTTTATCTCCAAACCGCTCAACCTGAGCTGTCCCTGTGATGTACTCATTTCTAATCCTGTCCCTCCTAGTCACTCCCAATGAAAATCTTAGCATCTTCAACTCTGCCACCTCCAGCTCCGCCTCCTGTCTTTTTGTCAGAGCCATGATAGGATCTGATATGACATGATATTTCTTTATTTTTGAACATATAAAATGATTTTAAAAAACAAAATATTTATAACCAAAATAACAATGAATAAATAAATATATCAAAGTCAGACAACTTTGTCCAGCATCATTTTAGCATGCTCAAAAAAGGAGTAGGCAGAAGTAATAAACTCATTAAAGCCTACCCCTTGATTGATAACACTGGTCAACACCAAATTTATTGTCTAAGTTTTTTTTTAGCTGATTTAGGACAATTTTGATGTGCTGAATCCAAAAATCACATTGGCTTTGCTCCATTAGGTCAACTTTTTGAATTATGGCCACATGTTGTTTTATACGTTTTTATTTACATGTACGGGTATTTTCGCTTTATATGATTCAAAATTCTTTTTTATTTCTTGAAATTCTCTGAATTATGAACAATGATGGCATAACATTCAATTTGTTGTGCCATCAGTACTAACACAGTACTAAGTAAGTACAAAGTAAGTACAGGTTTTTACTTAGCACCTGATCGAGAGAAACGGATGTCATTTTCGGATTCAGTGGTGCAAAATTGTCTTAAATCAGTTGAAAAAGCACAGACAACTTACAAAAAAAAGTATTTTTGTAACCCTGTGTAATCAATACATAACCAAAATTACAAAGCAAACATAAAATATAATGGTACTCCATAATTAATACAAAACCAGCAATAATAACAAGGCAAATACAACATATAATATACTGCACAAATAATTTTTAAACCTCACCTTTACATTTATATTACATTTTCATATAATTAGAACCATTTATAATAAACACCAGCTAAATTTATAGGTCATTTGAATAGTACTAGGAAAAATATAATAAAAAAATAATATAATACAATAGCACAATATACAGACCCCTAATATTTCTTATTCCCCATTTCTATGTACTGTGTAAATATTTTACATTTATATTTATTTTTAAACTAACCGATGGTTGAACATTTCTTTAAATCCACATCAAGTTTGTTCCAAATCTTCACTCCAATAAATGTAATGCTAAATCTTTTTAATGTTGTTCGAATTCTTTGAGTTTTAAAGTTTAAAGTTCCCCTTAAATCATACCTCCCATCTCTGAATTGGTAATAAAATATTCCTAATTTTGTACAAAAATTGTGCCGTTTAAAATTCTGCAATGTCAAAATTTCATTATTTTAGACTTGACAAATAATGGATTTGTATGTTCAAAGAAACTTAAATTATGAATTGTTCTAATTGCTCTTTTTGCATAGTAAATAGTGGTTGAAGTGTAGTTTTATATGTGCTTCCCCAAACCTCAATGCAGTACTGTAAATAAGGTAACACCAGTGAATAGTACAAAATGCATAGTGACTTCTTGTCTAGGAAATGTTTAGTTTTAGCCATAACAGAAATGCTTCTGGACAATTTAGAGCAGATGTATTTGACATGAGATTTCGAGCAAATTTTGTCATCTATTATCACTCCAAGGAATTTAATTTCATGCACTCTTTCTATATCTACACCCTCAATTTGTAACCGTACTTGCTGATTTATTTTATTGTTACTATATACCATAATTTTTGTCTTACTTAAATTTAGTGATAACTAATTTGCATCAAACCAATTTTTAATTTTGCTGAGTTCTGAAGTGATAATGTCCAACAGTTGCTGTAAATTCTCTCCTGCACCTAAAATGTTTGTGTCATCTGCAAATAATATAAATTTTAAATCTGTGATGATTTACATATATCATTAACATAGATGATGAGTAATGTTGGACCCAAAACTGAGCCCTGCGGGACACCACAGACAATGTCCAAACATCCAGATTCATATTCTCCCATCTTCACAAACTGTTTCCTTTTCTTTAAGTAACTTCTCACCCAATGTAGTGCAAGTCCCCTTATCCCATATAGTTCCAATTTATTGATTAATATTTCATGATTTATTGTATCAAATGTTTTTTAATCGATAAATACCCCAACTGCATATTTCTTTTTATCTATGGAATTTGTAATATTTTCAGTAAGTTCAATTAAAGCCTGTGATGTTGACCAATTACTTCTGAACCCATACTGACTGTCAGATAGTATATAGTTTTTTTTTCAAGAAAATGATCTAATCTATCAATAAAAAGTTTTTCCAGAATTTTTGAGAATTGAGGGAGAAGTGAAACAGGTGTGTAATTTGTGAAGTGATGTTTATCTCCATTTTTGTACAGTGAAATAATTTTAGCTATTTTCACATTATTTGGAAATTGACCAGTTTGTAATGACAAATTACCAATATAAGATAATCTTTTGGAAATCCCACAATTACTGTTTTTACAACTTTCATATCTATTCCATTATAATCAGTGGATGTCTTGTTTTTACAATTTCTTACAATTTCTGTGATCTCACTTTCTTCTACTGGCTTAATAAACATTGTATTAACATTCCTTTCTATAGGATTATCATTCTGTATTACTGGATTTTGGATTTCTTCTGCTAAATTTGGTCCAACGCTAATAAAAATGTATTAAATTTATTAACCATATCATCCATATTATTAATTATGTCATCATTTTCAATAAAATACTGAGGATAATGAATCTGTCTTGAGCTATTACCAGTTACATTATTCAGTATATTCCATATGCCCTTAACATTATGTTTGTTATTCTCTAATAATTTGTAATAGTAATCTTTCTTACAGTTGCGCATGATATTAGTTATGTTTTTATACTTCTTGTATTTTTCTTCTGCCTCTTTAGTTCTGTTTTATAAATTCTCTATATAATATATTTTTCTTTTTACAAGCATTTCACAGTTCCTTTGACATCCACTGATTATTGTTACATTTTTGTTTTCTGTAAAATTGTTTCCTTGTACAATTTTTATCATATAATATTTAAAATAATCTCAGAAATTCATCATATGCTTTATCAACATAATTTTCTTTGTATATTAATTCCCATTCCTGCATTAATAAATCATTTTTAAATGCTTCCATACACTCTTCTGTTTTCACCCTTTTAAACTGTAGTTTCTTGTCCTGTTGATTTTTTATGTGGTTACTATTAAAGACTGTAAAAACTGGAAGGTGGTTACTAATATCATTAACTAATAGTCCACTTACTGTCTTGTTATCAATGTCATTTGTAAATATATTATCAATTAATGTTGCACTGTGGGTTGTAATCCTGCTAGGTCTAGTGATTTCAGGATATATGGCAATATTATATAAAGTATTAATAAATTCTTCTGTCATTTTATGATTTTTGAAATTTAACAAATCAATGTTAAAATCGCCACCAGTGAACATGACTTTATGTTGTAATTTTACAAAGTGTTCCTCCATCCAGTTTTTACACGTGTCTATATTAGAACCCGGTGTTCTATATATACAACTCACAATTATATTTTTCTTTTTTTCCTACATATTTCTGTTGTGAGACATTCAAATATGTTATCAGTTGCAGTTTACATACTTTCCACCACCTTGTAATTATAATTCAAATCCACATACTTAGCAACACCACCACCATTTTTGTTTTTTCTATTCATGCAAATCAACTCATACCCTTCCAATTCAAAGTCAATGCCCTTTCTGCTATTAATCCATGTCTCAGATATCAAAATCATTTTGAATGACTGTGTGAACTGGTTTAAGTAATCTTTTATATTATGAAAACTGGCATACAAACTTCTACTGTTAAACCATCTCCAAATTATACAGTGGGGCAAAAAAGTATTTTATCAGCCACCAATTGTGCAAGTTCTCCCACTTAAAAGATGAGAGAGGCCTCCAATTTTCATCATAGGTATGCCTCAACTATGAGAGACAAAATGAGAAAAAAAAATCCAGAAAATCACATTGAAGGATTTTTAATGAATTAATTGGTAAATTCCTCGGTAAAATAAGTATTTGGTCACCTACAAACAAGCAAGATTTCTGGCTCTCACAGACCTGTAACTTCTTCTTTAAGAGGCTCCTCTGTCGTCCACTCGTTACCTGTATTAATGGCACCTGTTTGAACTCGTTATCAGTATAAAAGACACCTGTCCACAACCTCAAACAGTCAGACTCCAAACTCCACTATGGCCAAGACCAAAGAGCTGTCAAAGGACACCAGAAACAAAATTGTAGACCTGCACCAGGCTGGGAAGACTGAATCTGCAGTAGGTAAGCAGCTTGGTGTGAAGAAATCAACTGTGGGAGCAATTATTAGAAAATGGAAGACATACAAGACCACTGATAATCTCCCTCGATCTGGGGCTCCACGCAAGATCTCACCCCGTGGGGTCAAAATGATCATGAGAACGGTGAGCAAAAATCGCAGAACCACACGGGGGGACCTAGTGAATGACCTGCAGAGAGCTGGGACCAAAGTAACAAAGGCTACATCAGTAACACACTACGCCACCAGGGAATCAAATCCTGCAGTGCCAGATGTGTCCCCCTGCTTAAGCCAGTACATGTCCAAGCCCGTCTGAAGTTTGCTAGAGAGCATTGGGATGATCCAGAAGAGGACTGGGAGAATGTCATATGGTCAGATAAACCAAAATAGAACTTTTTGGTAAAAACTCAACTTGTCGTGTTTGGAGGAGAAAGAACACCATACCTACTGTGAAGTATGGGGGTAGAAACAGCATACTTTGGGGCTGTTTTTCTGCAAAGGGACCAGGACGACTGATCCGTGTAAAGGAAAGAATGAATGGGGCCATGTATCATGAGATTTTGAGTGAAAACCTCCTTCCATCAGCAAGGTCATTGAAGATGAAACGTGGCTGGGTCTTTCAGCATGACAATGATCCTAAACACACCACCCGGGCAATGAAGGAGTGCCTTCGTAAGAAGCATTTCAAGGTCCTGGAGTGGCCTAGCCAGTCTCCAGATCTCAACCCCATAGAAACTCCTTGGAGGGAGTTGAAAGTCCGTGTTGCCCAGCGACAGCCCCAAAACATCACTGCTCTAGAGGAGATCTGCATGGAGGAATGGGCCAAAATACCAGCAACAGTGTGTGAAAACCTTGTGAAGACTTACAGAAAACGTTTGACCTCTGTCATTGCCAGCGAAGGGTATATAACAAAGTATTGAGATAAACTTTTGTTACTGACCAAATACTTATTTTACCGAGGAATTTACCAATTAATTCATTAAAAATCATTCAATGTGATTTTCTGGATTTTTTTTTTCTCATTTTGTCTCTCATAGTTGAGGTATACCTATGATGAAAATTGGAGACCTCTCTCATCTTTTAAGTGGGAGAACTTGCACAATTGGTGGCTGACTAAATACTTTTTTGCCCCGCTGTACATCATCGCAGGTCTCACCTTCCCTTTCACTCTAGCTGCTACTTTTCTTTCACAAATCACCCCTGACACTCGTCTCCAGCCACTCCACCCTGCCTGCACTCTCTTCTTCACCTCTCTTGTGTATTTTCCATTGCTTTGGATGGTTGGCCCCAGGTATTTAAACTCATCTACCTTCACTACCTCTACTCGCATCTTCACCGTTACACCTGCCTCCCTCTCATTCACACTCATGTATTCTGTCTTGCTTCCACTGGATTTCATTCCTCTTCTCTACAGAGTATACCTCCACCTCTCCATGATCTCTTCCACTTGCTCCCTACTCTCGCTACAGATCACAGTTCCGTCTGCAAACATCATGGTCCACTCCTGCCTGACATCATCTGTCAGCCTGTCCATCACCATGGAAAACAAGATATGACATGTTCTGTGCAAAGTGAAATGGGACTCTGTCAGCAGGGGAGGTTGCACTGGCCCATACTCACATTTTTTTTGCCTAGACAGTTCCCTCCTATGCTGAGGGCTGCTGTCATCTCTGCTCTACCCATATGTGTCACATGCAGGTGTAGCACAGGCTTGAACCCTGAACAGACTTGCATTTTTACTACAGGGTGTGTGGATGGATAGGGGTAGCTGTCATTCAGCTGAGTTGCCTCTGGGCATCTTAGAAATAAATTAAAAGTCTGCAGTTAATAGTTCAAGAGTAGTAACAAAATTTGTATAGAAATAGATAGTTTGTCCATTAAATTTAGGATATTTTCCTATGGAATAGTTGGAACAACTGAACCCACACCTGGATGATGATGTGGCTCCGTTGCTAGAAGCCTGGACAGACGGGCTGTTTCACTGCCACATGTGTGGTGAACAGAAATGGAATCACCTCACTATTCAGCTCCATGTGGGGCAAAATTGGAACAGGTTGTGGCAGTGGTTACCTGTCAGTGTGGAGGAAGAAAAAGTCATGAGGCCTGGCAGCAGCCTCCCAGTGCTGTTTAGCTTTTTATTTTTTCACCGCCTTAAGTTTATATTTATGTACCTATATTTTAAATAAATGAGATAGCTGGATTGTATCACCTCTTTGACCCGGGCGGCGCTGGGAGGCCTCTGCCTGTGTCTCATCACTGGCTGAGGCTGCCTGTTTCAGGGAGAGCTGGTCAAAGGAGAGCCAGTTGAGGAGTTGATATGGCACTCTGATGGAAGGTCACGGCGGCGATTACCCATCAGTGTGGAGGAGGAAAAAGTGATGAGACATGTGCAGTGGGAGGCTGCTTAAGGTGTCAGGGAAAGCCGGTTGAGATGTTGATACGATCCAGAAGCTGTCCCTGCTCGCTTGAAAAAGCATTCTGCAATTTTTTTTCTTGAGAATTTAATACAGGCACATAAATTTGAGCTTAAGAAGGTGAACATGCACATGCACATGCTCATACATGAGCAAACATTTGCATTTTTTCTGTTCCTGAGACTACCTCTTCTGAGTGTTCCAAAACTGTGGAAATGTTGGAGAACACTGTCAAAGGTGGCAGACATTTGGGGTCAAACCGTGGTCAGTACAGAACAGCCACTTCAATGTGAGTGCACCCTTAATGACATAAGGAGCTAATCGGCTAGTGTTAGCCTCGAACATGGCGTCACCATCAAAACACAGATGTCAGAGAAATGATGAAAGAGGGAGCGTGGTATGAGCTGGGACTCATTAGCATTTAAAGCAAAATTACATAAAACAAGCAGTGAACTCCTTCGGCTGTGTGGAAAATGGTGCTGCAATAATTAAACCGTGAGGTGTTTTGACCACAGCATGTGACAGACATTTCATTAACGCCTCTGAGAACCGTCAACGTGTGGGAAAAGTGCATAATGGGGGCACTTTAAATAAGAGACTAATGCCTTCAGCTGAATTCAAAATATTTTATTAGATCAACCCAAATCAGATGATGTGCAGTGACATTACATTATAACATGCAGTGCAGTTACTGTTATTTGGAATTTTATGCTGTCTGCATTTACACAGCTGTTTCTGTTTTCTCCTCCTCTTCTGCTGCATTTCACACTGACACTCTCTATGGGAAGGAAAATGTTTCAAATCTAGATGTTTATCTCTTTGGGTCTTACACAGCTTGAATGCTACCGTCTGCAGTTGCTGTGGAATAGAGGTCTCCCAGTAGTAGCACCTTATTTAATAACTTCCATTAGGTTTAGTTAGATTTTCAGCTGCGTTTTTATTGCAGGTTGCTTTCAGAGCACAACAAAGAAAATGAAAAACACTCGCTTGAATTTCGGAAAGTCTAGATAAGCCTTGGAATGTGACATACTTTTTTTTTTTTTTTTTTACCCATGGTGCACCCTCAGGAAGTGCTTTCTTGCTATAGGGATTTATTGAATACTCTGGGGTAGAACTGCCTTTATAATCACTATGACAAAGTGACAAATTTGACAGAGATGTGGGAGGTAAAGGCAAAAGCACTAATGCGGTAAAGGCACTTATAATCTTTTCTACACAAGCCACTCATCCATGGACAATAACTTAAAATGGCAGTGACTTGCTGTTGTGGTTTGAAATACGGTGATTTTAATTTCAAATGTATTTGAAGTAGGAGATGCTAAGTTTTAAAGAAATATTGGTCTTTGTTCTCTTCTTTATGTTGGCTAATGCTGCAGAGCTCAGTAGATCAGGGCAGCCGTTGACTGGCAGCTTTCAACCTATAAACTGCCTGATTCCTAGCGGGTCGGGTGCACCTGTTAAAAGTTGTGATATGTCAGCTGGTCAAACAACAGCTTCTTTAGTCCTGCATTAGTTTGAATAAAATACACATTCAAAGAAATCTCAGGGCAAGTGAGGTGGAATAGATTTAAATCTGATAAATGGTGATGATTTAAAGGCTTTGAAGTGTGTATTAGATTGCAGCACATTAGCATCAGTTACATTTTCTTTCTCTTTTCAAAAATAGACTTCATTGACATATACTACTCACAAAAAGTTAGGGATATTCGGCTTTCGGGTGAAATTTCAGGATGCACCAAAAGTGCACTATAACCTTTACAGGTGAGCTTAATTTGACCTTCTTTAACCTTTTAAATGCCCAACTGTTCAGTGTTTCAGTACTTTTTGCATAACTTGCTGATCTCTAACAAGGTGCTTAACAGCAAAATTCACAACAAGTGTCTGATCCATGAATCGACCAGTAAATTTTCTGGTTCAATTAGAATTGGTATTTAAACAGTCCTCTTCATCATGCTGTTCACATTTTGACGTCTGAGGCCAAGACGACACCAAAGAATTGATCAACAGTACCTCGCCATTGCAAGGCTTCAGACAGGATGTTCTCAGACGGAAGTGGCCACTGAGCTTAGAGTGTCACAGAGTGTCATCAGCAGGTTGCAACAGAGATACAGAGAGCCTGGAAGAGTCACAGAAAGGCATAGAAGTGGATGTCCTTTGGCCACATCCCACACTGATGACCGCTTCATTGTGAACAGTGCCCTACAGAACCGGATGATGACGCCACTCAACTCCAGGCACATGTAAAGGAGGTGAGAGGCACCCAAGTGTCATGTCAGACCATTTGAAACTGTTTACATCAGCGTGGTCTGCATGCTAGATGACTTGCAAGGGTACCTTGACCACACCACCAGGCACAGGCATCATCGTCTTGCATGGGCCAGGGAGCATTTATGCTGGGCAAGGGACCAGTGGGCCTCAGTGCTGTTCTCTGATGAAAGTTGATTCACTTTGAGCAGAAATGATGACCGCCAACGATGTTGGAGACGTCAAGGGGAGTGCGATGCATCAGCCACTGTTGTCACCAGACGAGCCTTTGGTGGTGGTGGTGGTGTTACAGTCTGGGCAGGTATGTCTAGTCAATACAGAACTGCCCTACACTTTGTGAATGATACAGTGACAACCTGATACTACCTGAATAGCATCATTAATCTAGTCATTGTGCCCCTGCATGAACAACACAGGCTGTATTTCATCTTCATGGACGACAATGCTCCAGCTCATCGAGGTCGCATCATTAGGAAATGGCTGCTGGAGGCTGGGGTACCTCAAATGGAGTGGCCTGCACTTTCTCCAGACATGAATCCCATAGAAAACCTATGGGATCAGCTGAGTCACTGTGTAGAGACTCATAAGCCTGCACCCCACAACCTCAATAACCTGAGGGCTGCCCTTTAAGAAAAGTGAAATGCCATGCCTCAGCAGACAATAAGTCAACCTGTGAACAGCATGAGACTTTGTTTTCAAGCTGTAATTGATGCTGAAGGGCACATGACAAGTTATTGAGACTAACATTTTTGGTTGTGGTATAACCACCATTGTTGTTGGCTTTTGTTTCAATAAATTGTTTGAGATGAGGAAATCACCATTGCATGCTTCTAATTAAATACCCTACTTTCATGATATTATATCACTGTATCATGAACTTTTAACATTTTCCATAAATTTCACCCGAAAGCCGAATATCCCTAACTTTTTGTCAGTAGTGTATTTTAAAGCAGTCTCCCATTGTGCAATTCATTATTCTGTAAGTGATTTAACTGTTTCCTCAAATCATTTGTCACTTTTTTAGTCAGCATTTGACAGCAATTTCCTTCTGTCTCATTTTTCATTCATTGTTTAAAGTTTGGCTGCACTTAATCAGTAACTTTTACTATATGAAGGCTATTCATTAAAGATTTTCCTTGACTCATTTCCCATGGACTGAGAGTGACCAAACTTAGATATTAGTCTTTCTCTACATAGGTACCACCAAGGATCACCCGCTTCTCCTGTTGCTTTATGCAGCTGTGGAGACCTCACTTGTAGAAGTCTGCAGTTTGTGTCAGAAGCCATGACTTGACCTCAGAAATCAGCAGAGGTCATATGGTGTCAGATGGTGTGAGGTTGGGAGAATAAAGGAAGTGAAGAAGGCTTTTGTAGGCGCAAGGCTGTGCTTCTGTCTGGACAACATGTGAGTTGTGAACCAGGGTGTTGTCTTGCAGTAGGCAAACACCTTTGGTCAGCATGCCACACCTCGCGGTCTTGATGGCCTTCTCCAATTTCTGCAACAGTGAAGTGTAGTAAGTCCCAGTAATTGTGGTACCCTTTGGCAGGAGATCCATCATCAATACTTCATGCTGGTCCTAAAAGACTGTGAGCATGACCTTGTCAACCGAGGGTTGTACATGTGCCTTCTTTAGAGATGGTGAGTCATAATGCTTCCATTGCCTCCCACTATGCTTTCGTCTCCTGATTGTCGTTATGGACCTGTATTTTGTCCTGCCTGACTGTCTGTTGAAGAAGTTGTCCCAGTTTTCCTGGCACATGGCTAAGAGAGTCTGGGAGTATGTCACTCATTCCTATTTTTGGAAAGGTGTAAGCAACTGGGGAATTCATCGTGCAGACAACTTCCGCATGTGCAAATGAGCATGGATAATTTTTTCCACAGACTCCCCACTGATCTTGACATCTTGGGCTAGTTGGTGAACGGTTAGGCGGTGATCCTTCAAAATGGTGGCCTCCGCTTGCCTTCATTCATGACACGCTGTGGTCGTTTCCACCGATGTCCAACCACAACTTGAACAGTGCTTGACCTGGTCACATGATGAGGCATCCTCCCCATAGGTTTTCCATCTCATCGAATGTATCCCGTGGTGTGTGGCCTCTCAAGTACAGGAACCTGATGACTGCTCTGCATTCAACTGGCTCCATTATCACACTTTACTCCACCTTAGCACCTGTAAAAGAGAAACTCTTACGAGTTCAGAGCTGCAGATTACCTTGTGACCTATAGAGATGTGTACTATTATATACATGTGCAATTTCAGCCTCCTACAATAACCAGTATGGGTCAGGGGAAATCTTTAATGAGCAGCCCTCATACTCGTAATCACATGTATAATTTCACTTACTGTAGATAGTAAATTGAAATTAAGATTAAAGCAAGACTGTTATCATGTAAAGCAAATTATTCTGTCTACAGGTTTCACTTTGACGGTTAACCGGGATTTGGAAATAGAAATATGGCTGCTTACATAAAGTATATATTTTCAAGCATTAGATAACTGTAAGATTCCATTTCGCTGAGCAACTCAATTATCATGCTAGACATATTAACCCTCTGTGCTTGAAAACAGTAAATTTCTTTGGAATTACTCATCCAGCATGTTATGTCATTTCTGTATTCTTTCTACATATCTAACTAATCAGATTATTTCTTGATTGCAGGGACCACAAGGGCCACAGGGACCAGTGGGCTTCCCAGGACCAAAGGGCCCCCCTGTAAGTGAAACCGTATTTTGACCCATGTTCTGTGTCTAAACTCTTGTGTGTATCCATTGTGAATTAGCCCAATTTGCTAACAGTATAAGTCATAATTGATTCAATTTGAGGAATTCATGGGGTGCAATAATACACAGCAATATCCCTAATTCTGTTCAGTAATCATTACTCTAACTGTTATTGAAGCAGAACTCATTTTCTCACTCCCCAGTCTAGGCAGGAGGCAAGTGGTAATTTCCACCTATCGATCCCAGTTAAATTCATCGCTGGCTCTTAGCCCTGAGCCACTGGTATTGCTCCTTTAACAACCCCCCCCCCCCCCCAAAAAAAAAGAAAAGAAAACAAAGCCTGCAATATTTTTATTATTGTTTCAATACTCTAAATATGATTTTTTTCCCCCTTTTGGAGGCTCTGTGTTGTGTCTGTAAAATGTTGCAACAGTGCTCAATAAAGGTGTTCTACCTGACAGGGACCACCTGGAAAAGATGGGCTCCCCGGACACCCCGGCCAGCGAGGAGAGACGGTGGGTCTTTCAGGTCTCATGTCCCGTTTGGAGCTTTCAGTCCTCTGTATGGGAAGCGCGGTGGTATAGTGGTTAGCATTGTTGTCTCACAGTAAGAAGGTCGTGGGTTCAAATCCGCCAGGAAGCAGGACCTCTCTGTGGAGTTTGCTTGTTCTCCCCATGCTTGCTTGGGTTTACGTCGAGTACTCTGGTTTCCTCGCACATTCCAAGTATGCAAGTTAGGTTAATTGGAAACTCTAAAGTGGCCCTAGGTGTGAATGGTGAAGGGACTGGCACTGCACTGTGGACGCCCTTGAATTTCCCTCTGGGATTAATAAAGTATACAAATCGAGCTCCAGTGAGGGACATTCTTTGATTCCTGACTATGTGTACCTTACTTAGTTTTCTGAATTCATATACAGTCGGTTAGTTATTTTTTGACGATTCAGATTGTGAAATAACCAGAAATAACGCACTCTGTTATTTTGTTTCTCAGTGCAAGCACACACCTCATTTTTTGAGACAGGGCAGTGGGTCTGTCCGACTGCACTGGCATTTGGACGTTCATCACTTCATGTACACATTAGCTAAACTATACTCATTATTGGGGGTGAACGTTTTGCTCTGATAAGCAGAATGCTAAGCCTTTATCCATGTGCAAAAATAAAGCAGTTAGCTCTGTTCCGATCCACCGTGCACGTCAACTGTAATCCCTATTACCTGCCAGGAATATCAGCTATGGGAACTTCCCTCAACAAAATTTCTCCATGTGACAGCCTGCAATGTCACCTCTTCCTCCGTGCATTACCACATAACCATGGATACTAATCTGGACATTTTATTCTACTTAAATAAAATATTAATACAAATATATTTTGTTATTATAAACAATAACCAGCATTAGTGTAGCTTTTTTAATAACATTAGCAGCAGTTTGTTTTGCTCATATTTCTGTTGCAGTGACTTATGGGTAATCTTATCATCTTCTGGTGAAGTGATGTATGGTTGTTATATACTGTATATGTATATATATATTTTTTTTTGATTGAAGGTATAGATAGTGGCTTTAGGACAGCAGTGTCTCTATCAGCCAGCACATAGACACATATTAAATGGCCACCTGCTGATGTGTCACACTAATTATTTTCTACCCATTGCAAATAGAAGGACAGAGGAAGTCCTGGGATAAAGGCCTATACTTATATAGTTATATAGTTATATAGTTTTCTGTTCTCAAAGACCAGTCAATACTTCACTCGTAGCTATACTAACCCTCTATTCTAAAAATCCATCAGTGACGGATACCTAGGGATGATTTAGAGTCACCAGTTAACCTAGCCTGCATTTCTTTGGATTGTGGGAGGAAACCAGAGCACCCGGTGTAGACCCACACAGCACAGGGAGAACATGCAGCCTCCACACAGAAAGGTTCCCACCCCTGCCAGCCTGGGGATTCAAACTTGGATCCTTCAAGCTGTGAGGTAACATTGCTAACCACTGTACCACCATTCTGGTACAAGTCACTTTCTGACAGCCTAATATAACAAATTGTAAAAGGTCATTGTGGCTTTCTCTGTCTAATCATAGCCCACAAGAATTCCATAATCTGGGCATTTAATTCCGCAATAATTATTTTTGATGTTTATCATTGTACGGAATGAAATATAGGTAAGGGTCGCCTGTGAGATATTTTCACGTGTCGTTCTTTGGACTGCTTAATTGTAGAACAAATTTGATCCTGATTAGTAAGCTGGAGATGCCATCGCTCACTCCTCTCTTATTCACTCACTGATGTTACACCTCAGTAGGATGTTAAGTGGAACTCTAAAAGACAAAACCCTTGTGATCATTCCCTGAGTCTATCATGTTTCTCCTTCCACTGCTCTCTGTCTGTCTTGGTCTGATTCTCTTACAGAGCAAAGAAGATGAGTGTTATCATTCCAAATATGGCCTCCGCCTTATTGTTGCATTGCAAACGTCCACTGAAAGGATACTGAACTTTAACTGTATGCTGCTGTTGTGCAGCAGTGCCTACTCAGCAGCATGCAGCAATGTAATATATTTTTTTCCTCCTAAAACATAGATAAGAAATGGCTGTACTAAATCGGAGATCCACTGGCATACAGATGGAGTATCCCACGGGATGCAAGATTTACCTCAGTGCAAAAAAAAAAAAATATGGCTGAGTTACTGTTAGACTGGAGCACGAGTTGGAATCCCTGGCCCTCCACTTCGATTCCTCTGTACTTGGTATGCATCGGTGCACTTTGGTTTGACGAGACTCCAAGGGCAATAAATTCTACTAAAAGCTTGACACATCATCGCCTCTGTCATTAAAGCCCCCCCCCACCTCTTCCCTATAGATAATGTAATACACCACACACGAGCGCTTCCTCTGCCTTCACTGCAATTCAAGCTGCGGCGATAGAGTCTTCATTAAGGTGTTTATAGTTACAGATTTATGTGCTGATGCACAGGCTCCACAAGCATCCAATATGAGAATGGATCACAGCAATAAAAACACTCATAGTCAGACAGCCACCCCACACTCTCCTCTAGCAGCAGCGGAGCTGCATCTGAGGAAGTGCAAATAAAGTTTTCACCCAATGTCTCTGAGTCAAGGCTGGTGCTGCAACAGCATAGCTGGAGGGCTTCCTTTGAATAATACATCGCCATAAATCACAAAACACAGTGATCAATAAGCCCCCAGTCATAAGTCTGCCAGGATTGGCTTTGTGAGGATTTGGTTTTGAAACTTTGCTTGGTTGTGGAATGGTAAGTTGCAAATCAAATGAGGTATGATTGGAAAATCTCAAATTGGTTGCGAGTGGGATTGGTTTACTTCCCTGTTTTAAGACCAAGCAGGGGAGTAAATTCAGATACCTCTCAGTTATTTTCAGTAGGTTCTGGCATGAGTGGCTCCTAACCACTCAGATAAACATGGAATGAATTATGTAGATTATGAAATACAGTGTATGCTGAGTTTAGCAATCACACTCTATGTTGCATTAATTTACTTCCGAGTTAAATTCTAAGCATGATATCAGGTAAGTATTTGAGGAATGCACTGGAGCACTTTGGAAAGGGACTCAAGTCAATGCAGATTGGATTGTTCCTCTCCTGGAAGACAGGGGCTCATCTGATTTGCACTGCACCGCTGGAGTCTGTGCTTTGGATTTCTGAACTTATATCTGCTTTGGCTTGTCCTGTTCTGCTGTTTAAATCTGCTTAAGCATGTCCATAGGGGGAAACTGCAATGCAAATCACTCTCGCTGAGTGAATGTAAACTTAAAGTTTACTTCAGCTAAGTGCTCCGTGCTCCCCAGAGAACATTATGCACAAGCTATAACTTAGTGAAGAGTTGTGCTTAAAGCTGTGCGTAATAGTTGTGTAGCGGGTATACGCATTTTCATACAATTTGCTTTGAAGGTAAAGTTGACTTGGGAAGTACGAAATAGGACAGTTGGAAAAACATGGGCAGAAAGCTGTTTAAAAAAAGCACCGGGGTGCTATAGTGTTTGTCTGCAGATAGACATACACTACCGTTCAAAAGTTTGGGGTCACCCAGACAATTATTTTGTGTTTTCCATGAAAAGTCACACTTATTTACCACCATGAGTTGTAAAATGAATATAAAATATAGTCAAGACATTGACAAGGTTAGAAATAATGATTTGTGTTTGAAATAATAATTTTTTCCTTCAAACTTTGCTTTCGTCAAAGAATCCTCCATTTGCAGCAATTACAGCATTGCAGACCTAACATGATTACACAAGGGTTTTCTAATCATCCATTAGCCTTCTGATGCAATGAGCAAACACATTGTACCATTAGAACACTGGAGTGATAGTTGCTGGAAATGGGCCTCTATACACCTATGTAGATATTGCACCAAAAACTAGACATTTGCAGCTAGAATAGTCATTTACGACATTAGCAATGTATAGAGTGTATTTCTGATTAGTTTAAAGTTAAAGTTATCTTCATTGGAAAAAACTGTGCTTTTCTTTCAAAAATAAGGAAATTTCTAAGTGACCCTAAACTTTTGAACGGTAGTGTGTATATATATATATATATATACAGTATATATATATATATATACACAGTATATACAGTATATATACAGTATACGTATATATATATATATATATATATATATATATATATATATATATATATATATATACACATACATACATACACACACATACACACTAAGACAGAAACACATTGATAGACTACCGTATGCCTCGTTTCACCAAGGTATAATAATATTAATAAAATAAATAATACTAAACACCTTCTACAGAACCAATGGCTGTGATTAATTCAGATTTAATGAAGGTGATGCACGTCTGTCATGTTGATTTTCACTGTCTGAATACCCATACGTACGGTGGCCCTGAGAGATCAAATATGCTGCAAGTTAAGAAAGCAACTGCAGATAGACAAAACCAAATTCAAAGCATCTGTATCAAAATGGCAACACATACTGTAGCTGCTGCAAATAGTCACAGCAACTGCAAATAGAGAAATCCGCTGCAAATGCAGAAAAGAACAGCAAGTACAGAATTTTGCTGCAAAACCAACTCAAGGAGGACACAATTGACATGATTTAGTAACAGACCCAGAAGCAGACTACAGACTCAGTTATAATTGCAATAATCTTTATTGAGAGTGAGTGTGTGTGAGCGTGTGTGAGTGCAGAGCGGGAGGAGTCTGGCAACCCTGCAGAGGAGAGAGAGAAGGAGTAGTGAGTAATTGTAGCACACAGTGGAATAATGAGGGGTTGATAATAATCTTACGGATCGAGGAGCGGTTGGGATGAAGCAACCGGTGGCCACGTTCTCTCCCAGTTGCCGTGGTCCCACAAAGGTGAAGCGGTACTGGTGCAGGTATATACAGTGCTCGGTGCTAGAGGGAATTCCTCAGCTGAGGGAAAAAGGGAAAATTCAGTCTGATGATAAAGGCACTTACAGGATGCCGGTGGGGGTGAGTAGACACCGGGTCCGGGAAAGGGTCCAGGTCCGCAGTAAGGAGAGGTGCCGGTCCGCCAGGGAGAAAGTCCACCTGTGCACAGGTTTATCCAAGACAAGTGGAGGAGAGATGCAGGGAGGTGAGAACAGACTGAGAGGTAGCTTACTGTGTGCCGTGTCTGAGGCGAGGTTCAAAGCTGGAGATGAGCACCATAAGCGTAGAGGAGCTCTCTGACAGCATGTGAGCGTAGACGTCTCCGTGCAGGAGTGGAGGACCCCACTCCATATAAAGGCTGCTAATTGAGGAGCGCAGGTGTGGATGAAACCACAGCTGTGAAAAATAATCAATGAGAGGAGAGAGAAAACAGCACGCAGCTCGGCTCACCACAATAATAACGTGATGGACCAGATCAGAATGTGACTTCAGATGCACTATAAAAAGTGACCTAAATAAGATGCTTTCTTAAAACAATAACTTTATTTGCAAATAACAGGATTTCTGAATCATGCCATCAGAATGTATTGCCCAAAACCTTTACCTTTTATCTTTCCCCCACACCACCAAAAATTCACCTCCTTGTTCAAAGATTTAAAGATTTAAAGATTTTTATTTGTCAATACTTCTATATGTACAGGACATACAGTACAATTGAAATGCCATTTCTCTCTCTTAGTGGTGTGCGCAATATCTAAGACAAGAAGGAATAAGGATGGAAAACAACAGCAACAGTCTATATATAGTAATGCTACCCATAGTGCAAATAATGGTAAAACACAGCAATCCTATGTATAGTAAACTGTAATACTGGTAAATTGCAAGTTCAGTGTGCTAACAGGGGTGCAGACAGTGACAGATTTGTATCCGCATGATCAGTATTGCAGTGACAGACAGCAGCAGGTACGGCATTTGTGCAGATGGTTGCAGTAAGGTGCAGAGACATACAGCAGCAGATGTGTTACTGTTGGTGTGCCAGTCCTTCTGTGCAAACAGCTGAGGTAGTTATTGTGTGGGTGAGCGTGTTACAGTCCAAGGGCAGGAAGGTGGGGGGTCAGGGAGGAAGTAGGGAGAGTTCAGGGTCCTGATGGCCTGGTGGACAAAGCTGTTTAGCAGTCTAGTGGAGTGGGCCCGTAGGCTCCGATACCTTCTCCCTGAGGGCAGGGTGTTGAAGAGGGAGTGTGAGGGGTGAGAGGTGTCGCCTGCAATGTTGATGGCTCTGCGGGTGAGGCAGGTGTGGTAAATTTCCGAGAGGGGGTGCAGAGGGGCATCGGTGATCTTGCTGGCTGCTTTCACTGTGCGTTGTAGTGTCTTCCGGCAGGAGGCGGTACAGCTTCCGCACCACACCGTGATGCAGCTGGTAAGGATGCTCTCAATGGTGCCCCGGTAGAATGAGCACATGATGGGAGGTGGGACTCGTGCTTGCCTCAGTTTGCGGAGGAAACCAAGGTGAGTTTGAGCCTTGCTGGCCAGTGATGTGGTGTTGTTGGACCAGGAGAGGTCCTTGGAGATGTGCACCCCCAGGAACTTGCTGCTAACCCTCTCCACAGCTGCTCCATCTATGCAGTTGTAAGCATTGTAATAATCTATTTAAAATAAATATATAAAACAAGACAGTGTGTTGCATTGCTTAAGAATCTTATTTGTCCTCTTATTTGTAAATAAAGTTAGCACAGTTAGCTCAGCATAACACAACTAATGTGTTGTTTTTATCTTTCACGTTCCAATTACCACTGCATGGACTGTGATCAGCTCTGATTTAACCTGTGAAGACACACTGAAAAAGTTGTTATATGACTTATTTTTATATACTTTGTGTGTGCAGCATCCCTTTGTTTTTGCTGTTCGTGCTACTGTTAGCAGTTATTGTCGTTAGCCTAGTTAGCTTCCAGGTGCTAGTGTTTTATTGATTCTCTTATTCATTATAATAAGAGTCTTTACCATGCCAACTATTAATAATTTGTTCTCAAAGTTCATTTGAGTCAGTGCAGTGTTGTCAGGAGTGAGTCAAAAGTTAATAAGAGAATCAAAAACACATTAGCAACTCGAAGCTAACTAAGCTAATAACATTAGCCCATACAGTGGTATTTGGAATAAGAGATACATAAACAGGATAGCTGTGCTTTGCTAAGCTAATTGGGCTAACAGCTAAACAGCACACTATGATTACAAAAATGATCAAAATATGAAACACGAACCTTGTAAACAAAAAAATGAACCGATATTGTTGTGTCCATAACTTAGACAATAACGACAGAGCGGGAGTACCGTTAACAAAGCTTTATTAACAGAACTCACTGACAAGACCATACGGACTTTTGGCGCCCTCCTGCAGGCCAGGGCGTCTACTAGGCAAAGAGGGCGAACCCCTTCCACCCGTAGCCTTTATACTCTGGGTGGCGTCACTACCGGAACCGGCAGTTCTCCATTCCCATCTATTCCCCGGCCAACCCTGCCGCCATCTTACTACTGCTAAATATTTTCATATGTAACAGACGTCAATACACTGTTTTCAGTATGTACAGCAAGTAAAGTGATCAAACTGATTTATTGACAAGAAAGCACTTCGTAGTGGACATATATCCTGGAGAGACTGGAAAGCAGAAGTAAATCACGCTACACTGAGCAATCCATAAAGTTATTATTTTATAAAAGCACCTTATTCTGATCACTTTAGCTGCGTTCCGATCACCCGTGTACTCTGAAGTGGACTGCACAGGGTATTCCACCGTATTAAGTGAGATTCTAAACCGAAGAGAGCGAACAGTCTTCAGTTCAAAGGGAACTGAGAACCGAGCAGGGAAGAAGTGAACAACCGGACATCACTTCACCTGAAGTTGACCGGAAGATTACCCATAAGCCATTGCGCCTCAAATACGAGTAAAACAAACTATTGTTGCTAACATTATTAACAAGCTAAACTGATGTTGATTATTGTTTATATCAGCTGATAGTAAAAAAAATATATATTTGTATTAAGATTTTATTTAAGAAATATAAATTATCTACCATAGTATCAGTACGTGTCCATGGTTACCGAGGTAACGCATGGAGAAGGGAGCTGACAGTTACAGGGTGTTTCAAATGGAGAAATTTTGTGAAGGGCAGTTAACCGAACTGATATTCCCTGAGAACAGAGCAGGGAGTGGAGAGTACAGTTGAAGTACACTGTGGATCGGAACGTAGCTCTCGTGTCGTGTGTCTGAAGTCACTTGCTGATCTGGTCCATCACTTTATTGTGTCCTACTCAGGATTGGTTTTGCATCACATTTTTTGTTTGCAGTTGCTTTGAGTATTTGCAGAGCATTTCTGTATTTGCTGTTCTTTTCTGCATTTCCAGTGCATTTCTCTATTTGCTGTTGCTTTATTTGCAGCATCTACTTGTTTCCATTTTGGTGCAGATGCTTTAAATTTGGTTTTGTTTTGTCTATTTGCAGTTGGTTTCTTAACTTACAGCATGTTTGAGCACTCAGGGCCACTCACTGCTGCTCAATAAAATTAGTCTTGTCGTTATCGATGATGGGTGAAGTGGCTGATTTGCATCCCCCTGGTTCCTACATGCCATGTTAATCATAATTAATGGGCATTGCTGGTCAGTACTTAATGCATAATTATGTTGATAAAGCTTCTCTAAGTATTTTATGGTTTCATTATGGATTTGTACATTTTTATCCCTTGCCTGTTGAAGACCAAAGGGGGATTATGGTATGGGACAGTCTGTCAGTCCATCCATCCCATTTTTGTGAAATCAACTCCTCTTACAATTTTGTTATGATTGTTTTGAAACTTGGTACCAGCGTTTGATATACACACACTGATAATGCGCATTTTGCAATTTGGCTCAGGTGTGATTATTTTTGCAGTAATTGTAGCCCCTCACTTATGATCCCCTATTTCACCTCAGTTAATAGACAATTGACTTGTGAAATCAACTCCTCCTACAGTTTTGTTCCAAATGTTTTGAAACGTGGTACCAGGGTTTCATATACGCTGATGATGTACATATAGCAATTTGACTCTGATCGGTTGATCTTGAGGTCAAAGATCAGAAGTCAGATTTTCCACTGAAAGAAATGATGTAGGCTTTTCAAATTGATACAGTAGTTGTACCTAAGACACATCTTGGATGACTTACACCCTGACCTGACTGTGGGTTTGGGGTCAAAACATCAAAGGTCAAAGTTAACATTCCATTTACGCTATGGTAAATTGTAAATTTACTATTACTATAAAATGAATAAAGCTAAGGCCACCAAGCCTGGTACACAGGTTCACCTTGGGATCCTGACCTCTGACTATGGGTTTGGTGTCAAAAGGTCAAAGGTCAGGATTAACATTCCCTATGCCCTCTTACAATAAAAGCTCTCTAGGGTCATCAAACATGCAATGCAGGTTCACCTTGGGATTCTGACCAACAGCTATTGGTTGTATGCATCTATTTTTGTTGTATATACATGGAAGATAGGCTTGTCATACTGTAATTTGGTTCTGCCCCAATAATTATATGGAAATGTTGAAAACTGTTTTCTTCCAGTAACACTGGGATCTTCAAAGAAAACAGAGGTGGGGGATACTGTCCAACTGCAGTCTGTAGCTGGTTTAGGGTGACCCATTCTCTCCAAGGTAGACCTGTACCTTTTGGCAACGTCATGTTGGGGAGGACTGTGAACTGGATGGGTGGAGGAGTCTTTTGCCACTTAGTTCTCCATCTTTCAATTAAATTGAAGCTGAAGCCACGGCAGGTTACTGCATGATGGGAGAAACGGTAATGAGAAGATGGTGGACAAGTTCTAAGTTCATACCTGCCAACTACTCCGGTTTTGCCGTAATGGTTCTGGTTTTCAAGACCCCATTCCGGGTTACGGCTTTATTAATCAAAATTATGGTTTTTCACTAAAAATTCAGTCAAAAATTTTAAATCGTAAAAAAAACATGAAAGCAATTCCAAACACGAGATCGCTAGGAATTGTTTCTAAATTTAGAACAAAGGCAATCGGCGCTGCTTCCTGTAGGTGTATTGCGCATGTGCGAGAGGTCTGAGCCTAAGGTGCGCCCTTTCAGCCAGAACTGGAAATGGCGTATGGCCAGGTGGAGAGCCATTAACTCTCTGTCAAACACGCTGTATTTACGCTCACTGTCGTGCAAAGACCTGCTAAAAAAGATGAGCGGCTGACGAGAACCAGCGACGCATTGCTCCACGACAGCCCCATGGCCATGTCCGAAGCGTCGGTAGTGAGCGCTATCCGAGCCACCGGGTCTGGGTGCGCAGCGTTTGCCAGAGCTGTTTTAACCGCAGAGAACGCCTGCTCCCGCTCAGGAGTCCAGCCGACTCTGTCCACCGGTGTCCGTTTCTTGAGTGCGGCGTACAACGGCTGTATGAGCTGGGCTGCACGGGGGAGGAAACGGTTATAAAAGTTAACCATCCCCAAAAACTCCTGCAGCGCCCTGACATTGATGTTGAGGAGAAAAAAATAGCAAAACAATTTAGTTACATTACTTTTATGATTCCAACCAGTTTGAAATTGACAGTGCACAGTGGACATTGACTCATAACTTTTGAATATTTCTAAGACTTGGCTACATCAGTGATTGCGCAAAATGAACTGCTCAAGACTCAATGGAGATTGAAACTGGTGATCTGAAATGAATGCTGAAATTATAAAAAGTAATGGTATGTTGGAATTTTATTTCTATTATGGAATAGATAAAATTAACTGATTTTGATTTGATCAAGTGTTAAAGCATGTGATGGATAATGCTTGTTGGAATATTTTAGGACTGCTATCTTCTTGGAACATAAGTCAATATTATACAGTAATAAGTGGCATTCAGCTGTTTGTTTTATGTCATTTAAGCACAGTTCTGGTACTTAAAAATCATAAAAACCCAGGAGCTTCGGGGAGCTTCGTCCCCCCTTTGCCCCCCAACCAGGGCTCTGCCCCGGACCCCGCTGGGGGACACAGTCCCCCAGACCCCCTGCTAAATTTTCAGATAATTTCCCCAACACAAAATCACATCCCTGGAGCCACTGTTTACATTTGGAATCGCGAAGGAATTAGGTCAGCATTGTATATGTTTTTATCATGGAATCTGCCGGAGAAAAATCACAAATGAGCGTGAAATCCAAATGAAAATTACAGTCTTTTCGTGAGGAATACTCCAAAGCATTTCCAGGAATTATTATTTGCTCAAGAAAGGGTGAAAATTACGCCAACTGCACTTTGTGTAGACAAGATTTTTCGATCGGACATGGAGGAATCAGCGATGTGAAAGACCACATGGGAACGAAAAAACACAAGTCGAATGCCAATGCCAGTGACACCAGCGACAAACTTTCTACGTTCTTCGTAAGAAAAATAGAAACATGATTATTGAAGAAATATGAGGTTGTTAGCCACATTTTAACTTGATTTAAAGCTAATATTTGTTTGGCGTCAGGGTGCCTTCGCCCCCCTGAACCCCCCACCAGGACTTTGTCCTGGACCTACCGGGGCCTGCGGCCCCTGGACCCCGTCTAGCTACTAGGCTTTTCAGGTTTTAATAGTTGGCAGGTATGTAAGTTCATGACAAGGCCATGTAGGGCTGCTGTAGGCAGAGGTTAACCCGTTGAGGTCAACTATAAGCTGGTGCCGAGCTTCCCTTTTGTTAAGGCAGAAAGCAGTAGTGGTGGTCTTGGCTACCCTCAACTTCAGTCAGTATGTCTCAATATAGGCTGATATTTGTGCCATGTCCACCATCAGAACTTCCTTTACTTTTGACCATTTTTTTGTCTGTGTAGAGAAGTTTTAATCTTTAATGTTAATTGATGCTGGTGCAGTTTACTAAGCAACAAGAAGAACGGTGCAGAATATGTGATTATTCTTTCTGGTTTGCTGCCAAATATTCAAATTCCCAAAACTGGTATTTCGGACAGATGTAATTTGGAATCTTTTTTTCTCAAAGAGACCTGGCCAAGACAGCAGTGAAATTACAGATGGCATCTCTTTCTGAAAAAGAAAAGAGTAGAATCAATTAAAATAAAGTTTAAAAAGACATTAAAACAAAAGTAGTAAGATAAAAATACATTGAAGTAAAATAAAAAGCAGCATTAATGTACTGTATGCGACATTAGTGCATTACACAGAGAAACTTACTTTTATGAGTGGAAGTACAATATGCTATAAACTATACTTTTATGAGGAAAAGATAAAACTCTTCACATTTGTTATGCACATGCTAATTATAGACATTCAGTGCAAAAGATCTGGTCAAGGACATCTGCTGAACTTATGCTTGTGCTCTGATCGCCTCGTTTTGGTTCCAGGCAGAAATGTCTTTAATACATAGAAAATCACAGGAAGTCTGAACATAAACTTCATGAAGAGATTAGTTTGTCAACAATTCAGCATTAGCCTACAGCGTTTAATAGCTAACAAATATATGAACATAAATAGGAGGAAAAATTGTAAGTAAAAATTTAAAACCAAGATCCACTCTTCTCAGCTTCTCTGAAGTTTTCCTTACTTGCGTCTGAACGGGAAAGACATGGATGTTTACTGATTTTTTTTTCTTTTTTCCAGGGTTTCCAAGGAAAAACTGGTCCACCAGGTCCAGGAGGTGTTGTTGGGCCCCAGGTAAGAAAAGAATATTCAACTGTATTATTAAAGATATAGCAGAAATAGATATAAAAGAAGCAAATATTTGTATGTGCCTGTAACGGTACTTTCCTTTTAAAGAGGAATAGAAAATCTTTAGGCAACTAAAAATCTGAGAATTTAAACTTGTGATTAGTTCAAATTCACAAGTCCCTCATTTGCTCGTTTGTTTGTATAAATTAATACCTGGAACCAGAATTGCAATATGACTGTTCAGACTGAGGTCACATTATAAAACATCTGATCTGTTTCTGATTAGATAGAGTCACATTTTATGTCATGTTGAGCTGTTTGGAATGTCATAAAAACGGGTGTTAGTTTTAACAAAATAGATTTGGGCCACTTTCACCTGCAGTTTGCATGTAGCCTTAAAGATAGGTTGTTGCCATTTTATCTGCCTCATAAATGTTTAGTTTTGACCATGTTGTATATTTTTCTGTTTTGATCTGCGGTTGTATTTAGGGACCCACTGGAGAAACTGGTCCTGTTGGTGAGAGAGGCCACCCTGGACCTCCGGGGCCACCTGGAGAACAGGGTCTTCCCGGGGCTGCTGGCAAGGAGGGAGCCAAGGTAAGACCTCTGGCATATTTCTGCTAATAGTAATGTAGCTTATTTTTCTTGCGATGTGTAATATGCAGACTGGAAGTATTCCAAAAGTTGGGCTTGTTTTCTCATGTACAACTCATGTATGAGATAAGAGTTAACAGAGGACTGGTGTACTGAGAAAGGGGAGGGATGCTCCATTATTGAAAGGCAAGGGGAGTTTATAGCTCTTAAGTTATTTAAAACTAGAAAGTACCCAGAGAGCACATACCTCATTCAAGAATTGCTCTATTTGCTAGAGCCGTGCTAGACATTCTCCTGAATATTTTCATCAAGTTCCATGCATAATACATGAACATTTTAATAGGAAATAAGAAAGATGTCGTAAAACAACCCTGTTATTTGCAGAGGTAAAGAGGTTTAAAAAAAATAAAAAAATTCTGGATCTAAATTTCATTTCCCCAGTGGCTAATTTGTTCTAAAATATTTTTTTGTCAAATGTGTTGAAATTCTGTACATCCCTTCATAACCTGCTTAGTAGATTTAAATATATCTAAAGAGTTCAAGGATAAACCTGATGATCTCTGGGGTGGGTTTTCCTCCAGCCACTACTGGAACTACACAGGAAGGGATCACTCAGTATCCAGAAGAACCTGCACATTAAATTTATGAAGCTGCAATTATTGGAGAGAACTTTTTGTGGACTGAGCCAGCTGCGTTTACAGCCAGTTGTAGCAGACGTCTGGATTCCTTGAATAGTACTTCAGAGGAGTAGACATACATCTGAAGCAAGAAACACACCCCAGCAATCACCACAGTCCCATAATATCTTTGTGCCGTACAGTAGGAAGAGACTGCTCATGATACAGTAGCTGACATTTGGACAGCGTCTGCTTACATCCACTCCCTTGTCCCCTCTGCCTTGCAGCTGAGTGCCCATTAGGAGCAGATAGCAGCCATTTTCTAGAAGTATGGGCTACTCCACACCACCACCCTGATCCCCAGGGCCACTCAGCATCCCTGCACCCCCATGTCGTCTCCTTTCATTTTCTCTCTGCCCTCCACAGGCAGACAGTTTAATCAAGTCCGTCGGCTAACTCCAAACCCTCTGCCACTCACAGGGCCCTCGCTCCTCCCCGCACTGCTCAGACCTGTGCATCAGTATGCCAGCAACACTTTGTGGAGGTCTTGGCAGCACAGTTCAAATCCTCTTATACCTCTCAAGCCCGCTCTTCTGTGCCTCCCTGTTTGCAGATAAAGTCAGCCTGCCAATACAAAAGAAAAGAGAACTGAGCCAAAAGTAGCTTTTTTTCCCTGAAGTCAAATGTCCTTGTTTTAGAAAGTTATTGGTAAATGTCCTTTCTTGTAAACAGAGCAAGAAAAAAATCAAAAGTTAATTAAATGTCTGAGGTGAGTTTTAGGGGAGAATTGACAGTTGCCAAGAACGTCTTTCTTTCCTTTTTGTTTGTGTTTCTCTCCTTGCAGCACTTGAGCTTTGTATGCCAGTCAAAATACTGTAGTTCTGCCCAAATGCCAACATCAGGTTAAGTGCATGTAATGTTCAATTAAGACAGTTTTCAGCTTCGAAACAGGTTTGCTTCTGTTGATGATGGGCTGTACAGATCCATTAGTATGTACGCTGTTTGCTTGTCATACGCTTTTTCATCCGTTTTCACTTTTCTCTCATCAGGCGTTCGTAGCTCTCAGCAGCAGTGCAGTTAATACATAAATGCCAGAATATAATACTTGCATTTGCACATTTCACCAGAGGGCTCAGATGAGGCTGTTATTAAGCATTTTAAGTGGGCTGGCTATTAATTAAGTTTTGATTTGCAAGGTTGTGCCTTACTGTAGTGCAGCTTTAAGGATTTTGCCATCCTGGACCTTGTATCTTTAAACCAGCACCAAGGCAGCGTCAAAACAAATTAATCACTTTAGAAGCAGGAAAGATATATTAGACATTGTTTATGTTAATATTTCACTTGGAATAATTTCAGGATTCTTTCAGTGTGGGCAACAGATACAAAATAGTGTGAACAAGTTTTAGTTTTTTAGCTTATTGTTTTAAAGTTGTTGACCAGTAGCAGGGGTTGGCAACCTGTTCTACACAAAGAGCCGCTGTGAGTGATTTCTGTGTTAAAAAAAAAAAAAATCTGCATGGAGCCACAAAGATATCTGAGCCTAAAAACTGTGGTAACATAGCAAAATTATAACTACAATTTGCCCAGACATCATCAGGATTAAGCGTTTTTTCTTACACATTTGCAGCATTTTTATTGTAAATTTGTTTCCTTTTTCTCACAAAATTGCTACTTTCTCTGGTAATTTTTTGATTTTTTGCAAAAAAGTTTCTTTTTTTCTTGCAAAATTTTGTGTTTTCCTTTTTTTCCCCAAAATTTGTTAAATTTTTGGCATAAATGTATTTTTTTTCTAAACTGGCATATTTTTCTTTGCAAACATAAAATCTTTATTGTGCAAAATTGAAGACTTTTTCCATGTAAATTTGTGACATTTTTTCCCAATTAAGTTATAAGCTTTTTAATAAATTGTGATATTTTTGGCATAATCTTCTGCTTTTCTCATGAGATTGTCTTTTTTGATTGTTAACCTTTTCAGGTAAAAATGCTGCCTTTTTTCATGTAAATTTGCAATTGTTTTCTAATAAAATTGTAGCTTTTTTCTGGTAAATTTGTGACTTTTTTCTTGCCAATTTGTGTTTTTTCCCTCATAAAATTACATTTTCTTTAAATTTTGAGAATGTTTTTTCATAAATTTTCAGCTATTCATAAATGTATTATATTTCTCTTGGTAAATGTATTTCTTACATAAATTTTATTACATTTTTCTCAAAAAACTCTTCAGTAAATTTGTGATTTATTTTTCAGACATTTTGTGACTTTTTTTCTTACAAATTTGTGGGTATGCTTTTCTCTGAAAATTGCTAAATTTTCCCTAAATTTGTGAGATTTGTTATGCAAAAGTTTTCAGATTTTCTCACTTTCTCCTTTTTGGATATTTTTCTCATGAGTGTGCAACCTTTTCTTTTGTAAATGTATTGCTTCTTTTCTTGGAAATGTATGATTTTTTTTTTTAAGGCCTCAGGGAGCCACTATCTATGGGCAGAGGAGCCACATGTGGCCCCAGAGCTGCAGGCTGCAGACCCCTGACCTATAAGAAATACTAAATACCAACTGTGGAAGTTGTGGAAACTTATGGTTTATTGACAGCTTGAGGATGGACAGTGAATTGCAGCCCCATTCACGTCAATCATTTGAGACCATAGACTATATAAATATGGACAGTGTGCCACCACCTATGTAATTCCATTGTAAAAAAGTGAAGCTCTACTTCCTGGATTTAGGGTGCTGCCTTCTTGCTCATTTGATGTCTTTTGCAGTCATAGTCATAGTCATAGTAGTGACCATGAAGAGGAGCGGTTAGTGTCCATTACCGTTTGTAGAGAGAAAGTCCTGCCCATCTACAGTACTTCCACATGGGACCTAACTTAGGCAGAAATATGTACTAGAGCCAATGGCAAGAGGATAATTATTTTTTTGGATTACGATCAAGTTTTGCCAAGAATTATGTAGTTTTTTCTCAAAGTTAATTTTCCACATGAATAAAGCTTTAGGTTGTCGAAAAATTACAAAAATAATATTAAAGGGATCATTGATTTCCCTTCTACATGTTGCCAGCTCCCACAGGTATTAAACCTCTGACTCTGTATGTCGCCAAACTGCGACATAACCCCTAGTGGTCAAGAGTAGTAAAGATTTTTTTCAAGAAAATATTCAGTTCAGATGTCACAGATTTCCAAAGCTATAACTTGAAAGTGGTAAGAGATAATGGCTTACTGTCAATCAGAAAGATGTAGAATATGATCCAAAGTTTGAGATAGGAGTAAATTTACGTATCTAATTTGCATAATGCCATGACACCCATATCGAATAACATAACTGTCAGTCAAAAGTGGACTTTGGACATATTTACACAAAGAATGGTTCTGCTTTTTGTCACCGTTTCATGTTGTGGACATTTTGTTATCTTATCTTTAAAGTATATGAACCAGAAAATCAGTACAATGCAGTACAATGTAAACAAAACAAGCCATATCTGTCATTTACCCCGGCGAAGGCGGCTCGCTGGCTTGGTGCTTTCCAGGCATTCTGGACAGTATTTTGTCCTCTCCCGGTAATTTTATTTTTCCCCCTCACATCCAGAAACTGTTACTGATTATTCCACATGAATTTCGCTTTTATTCCGTGGCAATTTATTTTATATGACGACATGCAGTCGGGGTGATTGATTGTTCTCTAGTCTCATGGCGCTGGGGCAGCAGGTGAATGCCAGGCAGCATCGCGCTCCCTCTGTTATAAGAAAATATAAACATTTACCTTCATAAGCTAAATAATCTCTTTATAGAATCATAGTTGGTGCAAATGCTCCCGAATTTCCTCCTCCGTCTGTGACTTCTTTATGTCCAGCATCCAGCATCCAGCGGTAGGGTCCATTTTGTTTTCTAATCTCAAAGACGAAGAAGAAGAAGAAGAAGAAGGATTTCTTCCTCTTTGGTGTATTACGTGTCATCCATGAGTCCTCCGACGCATGTCTGCCACCTTGTGAACTGGCATGATCAGTACAAATCCTCAGTACAGCTGGGCAGTGTTTCTGCACGTCATATCAGTTGACAGGCGCAGTGCCACGCTGTGCCACTAGGGGCACAAGAAATCACACAGCTTAAAGGTGAAATGTGACATATTTTTGTCAAATTTTCTTTAATTATTTAATTATTGCAGCATAACTGTGAATCATCTTCAGCAGCCTTTCTCAGGGCGGCCCATTTCAGTGAAGCTCGTTCTAAATGCACCGCTCTTAACTCCGGCCTTCACCATTACTAATCTTAGCTGGCTAGCTTCCTAGCAAACCTGAGCCAACTAATGCACCTTTATCTCAAAGAATGAATGAGATAAAGCATCACTGGTGGACAGGCGTGTGTAGTTTCAGTGGTTGATAAGGGAACAATAAGCACAGAGACATTTGTGAATGAGTGAGTGGTGGCCCAAAGCTAGCTGCCTAACAAAAATAACATCTAGCAAAAAGGACGTCTAAGATTGACTTGCGTACTATATGGTCAAATGTTGTTAGATGAACAAGGATTCTAGTGGGGGATAAATAAAATGTTTAAAAAACAGTGATCAAAACCGGCTGGATCGACAGGCAGCCTGTCCAACTGTCTAGCGTCTAGCCAAGCTAATGCTAATTGCGTGATGTAGTGTCACAGCGAAAATGTAACAAAATAAGCCAGAATGATGCGAGATATCTTATCGACTGTGGATTATTGAACCTGGTGGAAACATTGACATTTAATAGGGTGGCTGAAATCTAAAGAAAATGACAATATAAACCACGTTTGGTGAGCAAACTTAGCAACACTGTTATCTCACTGTTTGACAGACAGCTAGGTTGACCAATAATTGAGCAACGTGCGGATATCAAGGCTGGCTGGGTTTGCCATGTTTATGACGTCCCAGAAGAGTCAAAACTTAAAGGCTCTGTGTTTTTTAAGAGAAGTAAGCATTTTTTTGATAATCACATGATCAATATAGTTGCATTTCAGGAGGTTGAAACCTATTTTTTTTTTCAGTCAGTGACTCTTTTAACTTTTCAGTGAAACTGCATAGCAAACAACATCTACAGTCATGTAAAAAAATTAGGACACCCTGTATAAGCCTGTTTTTTTTTTTTTTTTACATATTTGGACATATGGATATTTAATATCAGTGTTTAACATACTAGGAGATTCATGTAATACAACTAAACAATTAAAAATGAATAAAAGACTTTTTTCAAATTTTCTGTAAAATATAATTCTAAACAAATAGTGAAGAATAAATAAGGACTCCCCCATCTTTTTTAGGACACCCCCCACATTCATTCTCACTTAAAATGGCTAAAATAAATGTAAAAAAAATGCAAATATAAACAAAAACACGGTTAGGCATAGATATGTGAACATTTCTTAATAAAGAACTGAATATTTAATGGGGTATCCTAATTTTTTCACATGACTGTGCTTATCTCTTGTTTGTTTACATCAACAAACCCGATCATGGTGGCTAAACATTTTCATCTTCTCTATCCCCTCACCCCCCAGCCAGTCACAGCAGATGATTGCCCCTCCCTGAGCCTGGTTCTGCTGGAGGTTTCTTCCTGTTAAAAGGGAGTTTTTCCTCTCCACCATCGCCAAGTGCTTGCTCACAGGGGATCGCCTGATTGCTGGGGTCTTTCTGCAACTGTGGGGGTTTCCCCTGCAGTTGAAAGTGCTATGAGATGACTGTTGTGAAATGACACTATATAAATAAAGTTGAATTGAATTGAATTGAATTGAATTAAACTGTCACACTTGACCTGCGTTTTGCTAAATCAGGAAAGAAGCACCTGAAGAGCAGAAAGCCTCTACATATGTGGCCATGTCCACTGTAGCTGCAACCACTCCAGTCAGTTTCTCTTGGGCTCTCTTCTAAAATAATGACGTATCTTTTGTGACTTTGGGTTTGTTGTTTTTCTGTTTACGTATTTTCACAGCCTTAAATATCAACAGTTATACGACAACCTACAACTTTATTTATGTTGAAAATTTGGTGTAAAATTGACAAACATATGTGCAATTCATGGCAAAATATGATCAAAATATTTTTTTTCTCTCTTGCCATTGACTCCAGTACATATTTCTTCCTAAGTTAGATCCTAAGATGCAGAAATAGAGGGGCGGGACTTAGGCTCTCTAACCAGACCAATCACAGCCATGTTCAGTCGTGACCATACCTCTGTTTTTAAAGCATCAATTAACTAAGTAAAATTGAACTGATCTGGAAAACTATCACTTAACATGATAGTAGTGACAATGATACAACCTACCAATGAGGACAGAAAAGTATATTTTGAAAGAGGTCTGTGCCTTTCTCCTGTTTTTTAGACTTTAATTGTAATCATTTAACACTGTAGGCATTAACAGTCTTATTATATTTTCTGTGTTTTGTAATAAATGTTTGTCGTTGTAATTTTTAATTGATGCTAAGTGATGAATCATATTAGATTAACAAAAAGATGAAGTAATCCCATGTTGCTGTGTACAGGGAGATCCTGGACCACAGGGACCCCCTGGTAAAGACGGGCCCCCCGGCCTCCGTGGCTTCCCGGGAGAACGAGGTCTACCTGGAGCCACGGTAAGTGCTCCATTCCGCCTGCACCTATTCATCATCATCAATTTTCCTTCACACATGTTTGCTAGTTGAAGCTGATGGAACATAGCTACAAATAATAAGTGAACCAGAGCTAGTCACTTCATTAGAGACACACCAGCCCTGGAATTCACTCCAAGTGCTCAATCCGGTGTGGCGGAAATCCAAAGCGACATCTTACAAATGAACAGGCGTGCCGCTGCATCGCTCCACCACCGCCGCCAACGACACCACTGCGTTAACTGCCGCAATGGATCATGGGCCTCTATTACAGAATTGTGAATTGTCGGTTAGGGATTCATTTGTAAACCCTTCCCCCGGCTAACTCTGGCATTTTTTGGAGGGCAGCAAAGTTATTTGTTTGTTTCTGTATGCATTATTTACTTGATGAATTATTAAGTGAGAATTGCTGGCAATTAGAGTGAGTTTGCTGGGAACGGATATACTGCAGGGAGAGGAAGTGCTGGGCTTCCTCCATCTTCAAGGTCAGTCAGACTCCACAGGATGGCAGCACCACTGATTGTTTTCCGCCATTGTAATTTACTCCAACACACAGCCGGAGCCAGCAGAAACTCATTACCCATACTGCTATGTGCTCTTTTGTAGCCCGCTGGGGAGCTGCACACGTGTGACAAATATACAAGAAATCACACATGCATACAACCTATTACGCACACCCCCACGTGTGCCAGACTAAATTCTCAAGCCTCAACAGGCAGAAGCAGATAGAAAAAGTTAACACACACACACACACACACACACACACACGTTTATTCGTTTGCAACTTTCCCAGACATCCACAGGAGTATTTTATTTTAAAAAATGACGTCTGTTTTGAGATATGTTTAGGCAATACTACATGAGAACGAGTGCGATATCAGTAGGTATAGCACTGGGGCAATTTGGTCATAGGTTTTGACATTTCGTATATGGCGAACAATGTAAATGATCACAGCTGTTATTTCAGCTGTGTGGCAACATCGAGGTATTTTAAAGTTCCATTACGTGCAGGAAATTAGGACCAGTATACCAGCTGAACTGGTGTATCGCTCAGCACGTAAATAAAAACAAAATACAATGATTTCAAAAATCTTTTTAACCTGTATTCATTTGAACACACTACAGAGACCAGATATTTAATGTTCAAACTAATCATCTTTATTGTTTATTTTTTTGCAAATATCCACTCATTTTGAATTTGATGCCTGCAACACATTCCTGTTTACTACTATGTTACATCACCTTTCCTTTTACCAACACTTAATAAGCTTTTAGGAACTGAGGACACTGATTCTTGAAGCTTTGTAGATGGAATTCTTTCCCATTCTTGTACAACTTCAGTCACTCAACAGTCTTTGTTGTCGTATTTTGTGCTTTATAATGCACCGTACATTTGCAGTAGGAGACAAGTCTGGACTGCAGGCAAGCCAGTCTTATTGAAATAAGCAGGGACGTACCTGAAAAAGGCGATATTTGGATGGCAGCACATCCATCCATCCATCCATCTTCTACCGCTTTTCCGGAGGTCCGGGTCGCGGAGGCAGCAGTTCAAGCAGAGAAGCCCAGACTTCCCTCTCCCCAACCACCTGCTCCAGCTCTTCAGAGGGGATACCAAGGTGTTCTCAGACCAGCTGGGAGACATAGTCTCTCCACCGAGTCCTGGGTCTGCCCCGGGGTCTCCTCCCAGTGGGACGTGCCTGAAACACCTCAAGTGGGAGGCGTCCAGGAGGCATCCTAATCAGATGCCCATACCACCTCAACTGACTCCTTTCAATGTGGAGGAGCAGCGGTTCTACTCTGAGCCTCTCCCGAATGACTGAGCATCTCACCCTATCTCTGAGAGTGAGTCCAGCAATCCTACGGAGAAAGCTCATTTCAGCCGCTTGTATCCGCGATCTCATTCTTTCGGTCATTACCCAAAGCTCGTGACCATAGGTGAGAGTAGGAACGTAGATTGACTGGTAAATCGACAGCTTTGCCTTAGAACTAAGCTCCCTCTTCACCACAACAGACCGGTACAACGTCCGCATCACTGCAGATGCTGCTCCAATCCGTCTGTCGATCTCTCGCTCCATTTTCCCCTCACTCGTGAACAAGACCCCAAGATACTTAAGCTCCTCCACTTGGGGCAGGAGCCTGTCCCCAACCCGGAGAGGGCAATCCACCTTTTTCCTGCTGAGGACCATGGACTCGGACTTGGAGGTGCTGATTCTCATCCCAGCCGCTTCACACTCAGCGGTAAACCGTCCCAGAAGCCAACAGGACAACATCATCTGCAAACAACAGAGATGAGATCCTGTGGTAACCAAGCATTACACCTTCCATTCCCTGGCTGCGCCTAGAAATCCTGTCCATAAAAATTATGAACAGGATCGGTGACAAAGGGCAGCCCTGGCGGAGTCCAACTCTCACTGGGAATGGCAGCACATGTTGCTCAAAAACCTGCATGTACCGTTCAGCATTAATGGTGCCTTCACAGATGTGTAAGTTACCCATGCCATGAGCACTAACACACCCCCATACTATCACAGATGCTGGCTTTTGAACGTAATGCTGATAACAGTTTAGCCCAGAAGACCCAACGTCCATGATTTCCAAAAACAATTTGAGATGTGGACTTGTCAGACCACACTTTTCTACTTTGTGTCAGTCCATCTTAGATGAGCTTGGGCCCAGAGCAACCAGCAGCCTTTCTCGGTGTTGTTGATATATGGCTCCTGCTTTGCATTGTAGAGTTTTAACTTGCACTTGTCATTTTTTAATGCAGTGCCGCCTGATCAATGTTGGTTTTAGGCCTTGCCACTTATGTGCAGAAATTTCTCTAGATTCTGTGAATCTTTTGATGATATTATGGACTGTAGTAGATGAAATCCCTAAATTACTTACAATTTTACATTAAGAAACGTTCTTAAACTGTTGGACTATTTGCCCACACAGTTGTTCACAAAGGAATGAACCTCGCCCCATCCTTGCTTGTAAATGACTGAGCCTTTCGGGGCTGCTCCTTTTGACATTCACCTGTTTCTCTTTAAACTGTTCACCTGTGGAATGTTCCAAAAAGGTGCATTTTGAGCATTCCTCAACTGTCCCAGTTTTTTCTTGCCCCTGTCCCAGCTTTTTTGGATTCTTTTGCAGGCATCAAATTGAAAAATGAGTGAATATGAAAAAAAAAAGTATTTTTAGTTAAGCAATATTACACAAGGGGGAGTGTGGTATCAATGAATATAGTAACTACGGGTGTGATATATTCATTGATACTGTATGACCTCGAGCGTAATATTGCTTTTATACAACAGTTCCTCAAGCACAATTTATTAAATAACAGCAATACTGGAAAAATATTATGATTTGTTTGTTTGTTTAACCAGTTATTTTGCACGGCTGAGAAAAAAAATTAAATATTGTCAAGTGCAAAAGTCATTGTTTATAAAGCATACCGGTTACATGTTGAGTCAGTACCACAGAAGGGTGGTCAATGCCAGTAGCTAGTTAGCATGTTAGCGATTTGGCTTCGGCACATTTTGCCCCCTTTTTCTTGGCAGCTTCAGATGAAATAAAGAGTCCATCCCCACAAACGTATTGTGGTTTGTTAAATCCAACTCTAGCACTGCCAATTTTTTTTAAACAGACGTGAAATAGCTTAACGATATTTATACAAGGGCAGACGTTGTAAACTCAATAAAGATTTTTTCAAAAGGGTGGGACCGATGTATAATTTTTTTTCAAACAGTGCCTCACTGTGGAAATTAAGGTATCCCACACAGTATTGCAATTCTCAAGTTTGCAGAATTGACAGTAAATTACTGTTAGTAATTAATGGTTACTAGAACACCTTTGAAGCGGAGTAATACATATCCAGTGAAACATTGGAGTGCAGTTATTGTGGATTATAGTAACTCCTGGAATCCCTATTGTCCAATCAAATTGCTTGGTTGGACTAACTGTTGTATAAATCATTGTATTTTGTTTTTATTTAAATTTTATACAGCATCCCAACTTCATTGGAATTGGGGTTTGCAGAACACCTCTGAAAAGGAATGATACAAATCCTGTGAAGTACCTGAGTGTGGACTCCTGGAATCCTTATTGACCAATCAAATTGCTTGTTATCTTGATTATTATTTAATATCTATTAAAGATGCTAGATAGAGACATTCTCTATGTTTGGTTGCTGGTCTACTAGAATGATAATGGCAATAGCGTAGCAAAGTTATTTCTTGGAGTACTGCTTTGGAGTTAGATGCACTTAAACTGTAATTCCAGTAGTGTCTAACCAAAGTGATAAATGATAAATGATTATATTTATAATGGTGTCAAAGTGCAGCTTTGGAGATTGTTCTTACAGGTTGAGGTTTAGTTTAGAAGAATGTACCAGCTCTGTGAATGAGGTTCTAACATTTTATTTTTTCTTCTTCACCTCAGGGCCCAGCAGGTCTGAAAGGAGGAGAGGGGCCCCAAGGTCCACCTGGTCCAGTTGTAAGTACACTGTTGCCTGAGAGCAACAGACTTTTAGACGTTCCTTTTTTATTTGTGATATTGATTAGTTTTGAGGCTTGCAGAGTGTACTTCTTGTCTAGGTGAGCCTGCCTATGTCGGGCACCGGAGAGTGGTTGATGTCATTTGAACAAGAAAGGCTTAAATCTTCCTGTAAGGTCTTTTTTTAATGGGATCCTTGTTTGCTTCTGTGTTTCAAGCAGTGCTCTCAAACACATATCTATGTGCTTTTTCATTTATTTCTCATAACAAGTTCCTTTTTGAAGATGTAGTTTGCAGTATTTTCTTTTAATCATGGAGACACAGACTTTCTTGTAATACCTTTTGTGTAGAGTCCTAGCACCATAATCAAGGGCAGTACAACAGTAGCTACGGAGAAAAACATAATACAGTACTAAAGGAGAATAATGAGAACTTTTTTGATAAGTTAGTTCAAAATGATAAACTATCAAACATTCTATATTTATTGCATGTAAAGAGATTTTTTTTTTACTTGTTATGGCATACATAATTAGAAATCCAGTATCTCAGATTATAAGAATATTAGGCAGGACCCTGGTAATCCCATGCTGGGCGGGGTAAACCGAATCCTTGTTTGAACTTCTTCACAGGGATCATCTGCACCACTCTTGGTCTAGCCCTTCACCCAGGACCAGTTTGTCTTGCTAGACTCTATCTGGAGGAAATTGCCCCCGACAACACAGCTGCACGCAAACTTACCGTGTTAGGTGGCGATCCACGGAGGGGCCAGAATCTCTAACTTTTATTCATTTGTACACTTAACACGTGGTTGGGCTTCCTAACATTAATAACAAACATTCAGAACTCATAGAAAAGCACTGATTAAAAGTCTGACTTCAGCTCATTAAAGGAGCTATATTGTGCAGAATGGTGTTTTTGTAGTATACAAAGAGTCCTTTCCCAGTTTCAACTTAAAATGCAGTTATCAAAGACCCAGAGCTGCAGAAAAGACCTCGGAGGGTTGGACCAGTAGTTAGCGTGTTTGCTAACTAGCAGCCTGTGTTAACAACACAAACACAGACATACCAATACGGCGTAGGTTAATCATGTGAATTTGTTTGGTTCTCTTGGATAAGGAGCAGTGTGAAACCAAACCTAACCAGACCATGTAGACAATGGAACAAAAACATGGACCTTGGTCCAGACCTTGGTGTGGACTTTCAGGTGTGAATACGCCCAAGTTAGCAATACAAAAGCACCGTGACTGCCTCCTGACTTCTGATTGGTTCTTTCGAGAAAACTTTACCCATTGAGATTAGGAGCTTTTCAATATTAATGAGCAGTATTAATGAGCAGGCTGAAAACCAACCATCCTGTAAAATAGCACAAATATTAGGATTAAAGACGTCTTTAAGACTACATTATATGGGTCCTTGAAGTCGCCATGGTGATGTCTTCTCTGATTTGTTCAGGATTTTTCCAATGCAAGGGGTTTGTCATACACTTGAAAAACTGGGCAGATAACATGTGCTCCACTGTTTCCTGGCACCCAGGCTCAAACAAAGAAGGGCACACACTCACACCCATCAGAACCACAGGTGTTTGGTGTCACCTTTTCTAGTCATTGCGGCTGGTCCTCCTAGTCGGACCTAAATGTTGGTCCCAGCACTTTTAACCATGCTGTGTTCTTTTCAGAGATGCTCTAATGCTCGATAAAATGTCTGCCGGCTGTACTTTGACATCACGGGGTCATGGATTAAGCTTTTCTCATTCATAACATATCCATGTTTTGGGCTTGCTTTTGCACGTTTGATACAGAAATTATCTGCTATTTTGATACAAATCTGTTCCAAGAGAAAAATATGTGATGCACTGAAATTAAATTATATAAGTATTATTATTTTTATTAGAAATATTTGTAGTATATTTGATATACACAGTTGAAATTTTACAAAAATACATTAATTGTTCTTGTAATTTAATTCAAAAAAGTACAATGTAATGCATTCTTCATTACTAATAAAGTGAAGTATTCCAGGCCCTTTTTTTATTCTCATGATTATTTCTTATACAGTAGCTTACAATATTTTTGGTACACCTGTTATTTATTTCTAATACATAAAAAAGTCATGTCTCTATATATAGTTTGTTCTGTACATGCTGGGACTGGGCATATTGTGAATAATGTAATAGTTATACACCCCCCATGACAATAATACATATCTATTTCTGCAAGCGCATTCACTCCCCACTTCCTCGGGCTACATATTTTATGCAAATTCCACACAAAGTAACAACCTGGTATACTTGCAGGGTCATGTACTCATTATTGCAGATGTGTTATGCTCTAAAAGGTTAAGCCATACTAATTCAGACTTGTTGACATTGTATGTTTGTTTTGCACTCTCATCAATGACTGTATTTATGATCAAAGAAAAACAGCAGGTACAGCGGGGAAAATAAGTACAGTTATTGAGCACATCAACATTTTTCTCATTAAACATATTTCTGATGGAGCCATTGACCTGAGATTTTCACCAGATATCAGTAGCAACCCAAGTAATCCACATATACAAGAAATCAAGGCAACTGGGTTCACAAAACAAGTTATATTTAATAAAGTGGAATGACACAGAGAATAAGTATTGGACACGCTTGGTGAAATTCATTTAATATTTTGTAGAAAAGCCTTTGTTGATAATAACAGCTTCCAGACACCTCCTGTATGGAGAAACTAGGTGCAGGCATTGCTCAGGAGCAATTTTAGCCCATTCTTCCATACAAACTATTTTCAAATCTTGAAGGTTCCGTGGGTGTCTTTTTTATGAACAATGATCTTCAGTTTGTTCCATAGATTTTCAGTTGGATTCAGGTCAGGTGACTGACTGGGCCATTTTAGCAGCTTTATTTTCCTTCTCTGGAGCCACTTGAGAGTTTCCTTGGCTGTGTGTTTGGGATCATTGTCTTGCTGAAATGTCCGCCCTCGTTTCATCTTCAGCATCTTGGCAGATGGCAACAAATTCTTATCAAGGGTGTCTCTGTACATTTGTCCATTCATCTTTCCTTCAATTATATAAAGTCTGCCTGTACCATGTGCTGAAAAACACCCTCACACCATGATAGGATGTGCAGTGCCATTTCTCCTCCAAACATGCTGTGTGTTCTGGCATCCAAAAAGTTCAATTTTGGTCTCATCTGACCAGACTATACCCGGTATGCTACCAGCTTGCCCAAATGTTGTGCAGCAAACTTTAAATGAGCTTCAACATGCTTTTTCTTCAGATATGGAGTCTTGTGGGGTGAACAGGCATAGAGCCCATGTTGGGTGAGTGCATTACTAATTGTTTTCTTTGAAACAGCAGCACCTGCTAACTACAGGTCTTTCTGGAGCTCTCCACAAGTGGTCTTTGGCTTTTGGATAACTCTTCTGATAATTCTTTTGACTTCTCTGTCAGAAATCTTGTGAGGAGCTCCTGGTCATGGTCGGTTTATGGTAAAATGATGTTATTTCCACTTCCGAATGATGGCTCCAACAGTGCTCAATGGAACATTCAGCAGTTTAGAAATGCACCTGTAACCAATGTCATCATTATGTTTTCCAACAATGAGGTTGCAAAGGACTAGAGAAAGCTCTTTGCTTCTACCCATCATGAGTTCTTTGTGGTGTGACAGTCTGATATTCACAGACCTTTTTAAAGACTATCAGTCAGGACTTAACCAACTGAAATTAGTTTGCACTGATGGGGGATAGCATGGCTTCCTAAATTCTGATGGATTTCAGCTGGTTTCTTGGCTTTTTTTTTTTTTCCTTTCTGCACCTCTTTTTCTTCATGTGTTCAGTACTTATTCCCTGTGCCATTCCGCTTTATTAAATATAACTTGTTTTGTGAACACAATTGCATTGATTTCTTTGTATGTATGGATTAGTTGGGTTGTTACTGATATCTGGTGAAAATCTCAGGTCAATGGCTCCATCAGAAATATGTTTAATGAGAAAAATGTTGACTTGTTCAATATTTTCCCCCACTGTACACTGTAAAATCCAGTTATTTAACCTTACTTGGAAAAAGCATGCAAACCAGTTGCCTTGATTTAATTAAGTAAGATGAAGTGGAAGCTGTATGTTGTACAAAGAAATACTTATTTACAAGGTACAATGTCTATTCCACTTAGGGCTCCTTTACACAGACAGAGTTGTCGGGTGACCATCGAGAGATCAAAAATTGGCTCGCTCTCTCAATGATCTCCTAAAGCCTCAAAAGGCAGTTTCTATGTAAATGTTTGGGAGATTGCTGTACAATCAAAAATTCAATTTTAAAGATCTTTGAGAAATAACATAGAGACCAGAAGACAACACTGAGACCAAAGAGACCAAGAGAAATCAGTAAGAATTTCTTGGCAACCAAGGAGGTTGCTGAGCATTTCAGAGGTTTCTAGTGCTCTTCTACCTCACTGACACAAGGGTGGAGATCATTGAGAGGTTGTTGAGCGAGGAAATGAAGTGGTCAGATCTCTCAGTGATCTTTCAGTGATCTCTCAGCAATCTGCAAGCTTTCTCAATGGTCACCAAAGAGAAGCAATCTCTCAACAAACTCTCAAAGAACACTCAACGATTGTATCACTGAACACACAGTGATCCTTCACTGATCTCTCAGCCATCTCTGTCTTTGGGTGGAAAAATTTGGCATTCATTGAAAGATCGCTAAGAGATTATTGGGAGGCAAATGAGTGTTTTGAGTGCTCAAGGAGCGTTCAACAATCTCATCGATCTAGTTAAGTTAGGTTAACTAATTAGAATTTTGCAGTGCGCCCTCTATATGCCTTAAAGGTGGTGGGTTAAAGTCACATAAAATGGGAAAATAAATGTCCTTTTCATGGATAATTCATTAATTATAGAGGAAAAGGTTTAAAAAAAAAAAGAACCTGGGAACACCAAGTTAAGGGTTAATTTAGTACATCAAGGGGTGTAGAAGATGCTCATCCAAAAATGTGTATAGGTTCTAGGTCCACAAAAGGGACATCAAACATGAAAAAGTGTCCTTCACCATCATGTGTTGTGGATTTAGGTGAACACTGAGTTCCAGCGGCGGTAGTCTGTTTCATTCACAAATGCATCCTCAGCAGCACCTGAGAGCTGTTCACACTTTAGCAGAGACGTCGGCTCTCTGACAGCAGATCAGGTCGACTGCTTTCAATGAGCACCGGCGCTTTATTAGAACTTAAAAGCCTGCCACAACTGTGAGGAGTTTCTTGTGCTATTTTTCAGTTTTTCTTTCTTTAAGGGTGTTGGTGTGTAGTGGCTCATTAGCAGGGGAACTCAGTTGGCTCTTTTTCATTTGTCAATAGAAGTTTTTTTATTAGTATGTGGGATCCAAGAAATCTGCATAGAGCCACTAAAAATATCTGAGCTTTAAAATGAAGGTAAAATGAAGGAGTTACTAAACTGGTCAGCATTACGAATAGGAAAGGTTTTCCATCTTAAATATGTGGCACTTTGCAAACATTGGATTACTTAATGTAATTCCTGGTTCTTTGATAACAGAGTGAGGTGTTTCGCCATGGGGAAAAGAACTCTTATTCTTGTCATTGCTTTTTCTCATAAAAATCTGCTTTTTTTCTGTCCATGAGGTTTTCTTTCAAAACTTTGAAGCTTTTCTGGTATATTTTGGATGCTTTTCTTTTTCTCTCTTTTATTAAAATTTTTTGTTAATTTTGTATGAAACACGTGAAACTATAAAGAGGGTTGGTTTTTTTTCGTAACTTTTCTTGTGACTTTCTGACATGAATTGCCGTTCGGGGCAGAAAGGTGAGACCCACGCACTGAACTGTGAGTTTGTGAGGTTTATTGGAAAAAACAGCAAACATAAAGTCCAATACAGTGCTCTAATACAGAATTTAAGCAAATGAGCAAACTTCCTGATAACGCGCACCAGAGCGAGGCAGGGCTCTGGTGGAAATGAGGAGAAACTTAATCAAGACTGTGGCAACAAGAAATGAGAATAACTGCCCTTAAATAGGGTCAAAGACAATTTATATACATAATGACAGGTGTGGGTCACATGAGCAGGCAGAAGGAACCGGTGATTCTTAATAGGACCAGCTGGGGGCAATGAGAGGAGAGCGGCTGAAGCTGACAGCTGACAGGGGCGACGCCCACACGAAGCACAAAAACCCGGAAACGCCCTTGACAGCTGTCAACCCAACAGTAAAGATCTAAAGAATACAATATCAACAGATGCAGACTGAAATATAACGTAAAATAATACAAAGTAAAAGTGTAACAAAACTAAAACATAAACAGGAAAATAGCAAACAGTACAAGAATACAGAAACCCAAAAAGCACAAAATACAACAAATATATAAATACAAAGAAAAAGCCATGAGACTGAGCAAGGTGCAAACCTCCTGTGCTCAGCTCATGACACTTTCTTTCTTCGTAAATTACTTTTTTATAATGTAAATTTGTGACTTTTTATTATAAAGCTGTATTTTTTTTTAAAGCCAAAGATGCAAAAGAAAAAGATCCCTAAGTCACTGAATTATTATTGTTATTATTATTATTATTAGTAGTAGTAGTAGTAGTAGTAGTAGTGTTGCTGTAGTAGTCATGATAGTTATAGTAGGTGTAGTGGAAGTACTAGAAGTAGCAGTAGTACTCATATCACTCTCTCATCCATACAGGGTTCTCCTGGTGAGAGAGGACCTGCTGGTCAAGCTGGTCCAATTGGCCTCTCAGGGAGACCTGGTCCTCAGGGTCCCCCAGGCCCCGCTGGAGAAAAAGGAGCACCTGTAAGTATTTTTTTCCTCCAAATTTTCTTTTTTTTTTTTTCTTCTTTTTTTTCTTTAACCTCCAGTTATCAGAATACAGTTAAAGGAAGCATCTTCTGCAGGGTGAAAAAGGTCCTCAAGGCCCGGCGGGTCGTGATGGTGTCCAGGGTCCTGTGGGTCTGCCCGGCCCTGCTGGTCCCCAGGGCCCACCTGGTGAAGATGGTGACAAGGTACAGTCATCACCACGTTTTTTCTTTCTCTTTTACTGTATGTGCTTTCAAAATTAGGAACATTTAGGACTGAATCAGGCAGGCAGTCAGTCAGTCATATGTCCCATGATCACGCTACTTCAAAAACACAAATTTATATTTTAAGTATTACTCTGTTAGTCTTCATAACTAAAGATACCAAGAAACAAAGTCATTAGAGTAGACAGAGAAGAAATATGGTTGCATGTTTAAGTTACAGGGCCATATTACAACGACACGGTCAGTCAGTCAGTTGTCACTGACGCAGAATGCGTTTATAGGCGTTTCCAAGTTCATTTCCTTATCACAACAGCATAGAAACAAACTTTCTGCCAGCACATGATGCAAAGAGGCCAGTCTAATCATTCAGAGGTGTGTTTTTTATAATCTAATCCAAAACGCTCATGCCATGTCCATCCCTTTAATGCAAAGTGGTGCATTATCTAAAGTGAACTGTGATCATGACAGTTTAAGACGGGTTTTGCACTGACCAAAGCCCGTGTGTGAGTCAGAACGCACATGATGGTAATGCTGCTTGGTAATAAGGAAGAAATCAGTCACAGCTGATGCCTAGTTAGTTATCTTAGGAAGAGCAAACGGGGAAGGATGGACTGAAAAATCAGCTGAATGGTTAATGTAGTGCACACTTCATGTAGTGTAGAACTTCAGGAAAAGAGGATGATATCTGTGCAAACTTTCATAAACTTTGATTAACGATGGCGTGGAAGTTGCTCCCGGCCGTGAGGAGATGGAGTGCTCCCTCTCCTGTTGCTTTCGCCAACCAAGGGTCTCTCCCCATCTCCCTGTCTCGGCGGGGTCTGCCAAGGTTTGCAGCCTTGGCAGACAGTCCAGCTGGACTGTCTGTTCCAGTCCCTCCCGAGTGGGAGGGAAGGGGGAGATCTGGCGCGGCTTCCCGTTGGCCACACGAAGTGAGCCTGCTCTTGGCAGCTTCTGCTGGGGAATGACAGGTGGCAGTCGGGGAGCTTGCTAGGGGAGAACCGTGACCCTAGACACGGTGCGGTGTGGGCAGCCTCAGCCCGGCTGGAAACCCGGGACGTGTGGCCAAGGCAGATGTGGATGCATCGTCTGTCTCTCTGGGGAGTGAAAAGTAAAATGCCCCACACTCCTTGTTCATTCATTTATTCCTCTTAAAAATGTCCATACATTAACGGCTAATCTATGAACTCCAATGGTAAGTCTGCAATTAAAATGAGCGTTTGGTTGGAATAAAAAAACTAGTGTGTGATCATCATATAATTAAAATGACGGGTGATTATATCATGACTGCTACAACGCTCTCCATTAAAATAAAGTAAGATCCCAGCGCTGCTCTTTCCTCCTGAGCTCCAGAGCTGCAGGATTTCAAATCACGCCACTGAAATATCATTAAACAATGCACTTCTGACAATAGACCTCCTTTTTTCCTTATCAGTAGTGGATTGTAATGCCATGCACTATAACTGTAATGCTCATTAGATTGCGCGCCGCCACACCTCTTTGAAATGACTCTCCTCCTCCCAGCGTAGAGCGGGCGCACTGTCTACTGGTAACTAGATGGCGTGACGCAATGCATAAAAAACAGGCAATGCACTGACAAACTAACAAAAACACTGGCGTACGGTGGGAAATCTGGCAGAAAAGCACACGGTTGACCGTCCTAATAGGGCCCATAGTGTTAGCTTAACGTGCATTTGCTCTAACTGAGGTATCAGTTATTTTGCTGACATTTAAAGGCAGCGTGTCAATGATCTGTCTTTTTGTCTTTCTCAGGGAGAAGTTGGAGAACCTGGTCAGAAAGGAAGCAAAGCTGACAAAGGAGAGCAGGTGGGTGATGAAAAAATACACATCCAACAATCGCTGCCTTCACCACGAGCTTTATTATTTCCTATATGTAATGTGGTACATTAACATTGACCTTGTTTACATGGTCAAGAGTAAACCGATTACTGGAGTAAACTGATAAAGGTAATAAACGGCTTATGGTGTTTACATGGACTGAGTAAACGGTTTATTGGGCAATTAAACTAGGTGTGTTGACCCATTTTCTTCTAAACTGATAAAAGTAATCGGATTACTCTGTTTACATGACAGTTTGAATAATCAGGTAACTCCAGAAAGCTGATTATAATCGGTTTTCTCGTGACCAAGTAAACAGGGTTATTGATTTATTTGGTTTCAATGTTTTGCAGGGTCCACCTGGCCCAGCTGGTCTCCAAGGTCCCATTGGTGCCCCTGGTCCTGCTGTACGTAATTGTTACCTGTCAGTTTTATGGTTTTGAGAGAAGACCTGTCATTAAAGCTATAAGTCTTGTGACATTAAAAAAAAAAAAGCGAAGTGTTGTGTTAGTAAGCATTCCATGTTTACATATAAACTACACTGATTCATTCACTTGTTGTAAATACAGCATGAACATGCAGTTCTGGGCAGAAAGACACAAAGAATGTGTGTTTTTCAGGGAGCCGATGGAGAGCCTGGTCCGAGAGGTCAGCAGGGTATGTTTGGACAGAAAGGGGATGAGGGGCCCAGAGGATTCCCCGGACCCCCCGGACCTATTGGGCTGCAGGTTCGTATCTAGTTTTCAGGTTGTTGCAGAGGTTGCATTTACTGTACTCTTTCTTAAGTTGATTTCCATAAACTGAGGCATTTGGGCAACTGTCTTTATTAAGTAATACATTTACTGTATAAATATGTTATGTTGCTAAAATATGTTTTCAATTTTAAGATTAGTAATTGAAAGTGACCAGGTCAGCTAAAGGGAGGGCACTACCACAAGCATTTTAAGCAGTACATAAGTATACTCATTTGTTTCCCTTGGCAACAATGTAGAACATAACTTTCCCCCAATATCCATTGACTCCGGATACAGTAAGGTTGCTGCAGCAAATAGTTTCCATTCTAGTCAGTGTTTTACTCTCCACCAGGTACGGTATGTTGCAGAACAGATCCGGTTTATTTTTGATGGATGCCGTATCCTGCCTGCAAGGAAATGCTCCAGTATCTACTGCATGTTTGTTCATTACAAAACTATTTAAGAATGGCCCATCACAAATACTACTTAACAGAATTAACATCTAAAGGCTACTTAGGCATTATTAAAGCACATGAATCCAGATGAATGGACAGTCGGCATGTCTTTCCTCCTTGTCATGTGATCGAGCTCTCACGTTATTTTATATAATTCATGATCTTGTCATGCGAGCCTTATGATCTGTGCCGATTTAAAACACAAAGGTGGAGTGTGGGCCGTGCCGCAAGACTCAAATCGCCTCACAGCTGTAACGGATCACATCCCGAGTCTGTGGAAATTCAGGGTTACCGGTGCAGCTGAACAGAGCAGCGTTAAGATTAAAGCATGATTAATGTTTTATTCTCTTCTTTTTCCTGGTATGACAGCTGTAGTAGCTCGTAGGGTGAGGATCTTTAGGCACCTCACGATTCGAGCCAGAAGCTTGTTGACATTTTTTCTAACATACAGTATATAAATATTAGACTTCCAGTGAAAAACAGAAGTGTTCCTACCCGCTGTCTTCAGTGGTTCCATGTTTTGGTCTAGCCTTGGCTGGCCCTGAAGCTGTCTCACACAAATGTCCACATAGTATTACAGCAGTGCTCCAGCAAACTGATTTTAACATGCGGTCTTAAATAGAATTAGGAGTTTGTTGCGGGCTTTACGCGTCTCTGTTGCCGTGACAAAGACCGTCCGGGCACGCACTAACTTCCATGTTTCAGAGTTCCACTTTTTTTAATTATGTCAACATTAATTATGTCGTTAATTAATATGTAATAATTGGAATCGATTCGCCTTTGACTGCCACCTAATCCACATAGCACCGGACCCCCATGATCCCTCCTGCAGGTGGTGAGCCCACTGGAGGGCGGACCCATGTAACTCCTTCGGGCTGAGCCCGGCCGGGTCCCATGGGTGGAAACCCGGCCACCAGACGCTAGCCTTCGAGCCCCTCCCCCAGGCCTGGCTCCAGGGTGGGGCCCCGGTAACCCCATACTGGGCGGGGTACACTGAATCCTTGATATAGAATTTATCATGAGAGTCTGTTGGATCGTTCTTAGTCTGGCCCTTCACCCAGGACCAGTTTGTCTTGGGAGACCCTATCAGAGGCAAATTGCCCCGGACAACATAGCTCCTGGGATCACTGGGGCACCAAACCCCCCCACCACGATAAGGTGACGATCCATGAGGGGGATAAGGTGACGATCCATGAGGGGGATTCGAGATCGCGGATACAAGCGGCTGAAATGAGCTTTCGCCGTAGGATTGCTGGACTCACCCTCAGAGATAGGGTGAGGAGCTCAGTCATCCGGGAGAGGCTCAGAGTAGAACCGCTGCTCCTCCACATTGAAAGGAGTCAGTTGAGATGGTATGGGCATCTGATTAGGGTGCCTCCTGGACGCCTCCCACTTGAGGTGTTTCAGGCACGTCCCACTGGGAGGAGACCCCGGGGCAGACCCAGGACACGGTGGAGAGACTATGTCTCCCAGCTGGTCTGGGAACACCTTGGTATCCTCTCTGAAGAGCTGGAGCAGGTGGCTGGGGAGAGGGAAGTCTGGGCTTCTCTGCTTGAACTGCTGCCTCTGCGACCCGGACCTCCGGAAAAGCGGTAGAAGATGGATGGATGGATGGATGGAATCGATTCAGAATCATGCATCAGAAAAAGGATTATTTCCCCCACCCTCCTACTTCTCCTACTTCCTCCATCTTAGAGAACAAACTCTTAACTGACACCCATCTTCCTCTTTCTGTTTGCGCTTGTACTTATCAGTGAGCATTAGGCCAGAGTAGCAGAAAATTATATGGTGAACACGGAGTTTAAAAATATCCAATCTAAATGCTGATTTAGTTATCATGTACTTATAATATAGATGTTACAGGTTCAAGCAAACAAAAATTAGCATCATAATGTCCAGTGCAGGTTTAAGTTGACTTCCTTATATTTTTTAAGACACATTCACAGCAAAGTGCTGATAAAAAACAAAATAAACAGCAAATGGAGCCAAGTCTGCCTCCAAAAGTTTCACTTCACATTTTCACCCTTCATCACTTTCAGGTCTGTGATGCGAGGCGGCAGCAGGCTCATTAAAGAATGGAGTTGCATATTTAGTTCTAAAGACTTCTCAGACAGCACTGGAAAAGTTCTTCCTTCGGGAAGTGCCTCTTGTTTTCCTGAAATTTGTCAATTATAGGATGCATGTCAAGGGGAGTCACTGAGATTCACATGGCAGCTATGGAAGCAGGTGCCTCATTTCTTTTCTAAACGCAGTACGCAGACGTGGCTCACACTGGCCTGACTGGACATCCCATTTCTGGACCCAAATATACTCTGAGCTTGTTTTCAGGGATGTCAGGTTTCAGGGAATTTCCTCAGACTGTACTGACAGTACACCATGACCGTTTCACTTGAGGGAATATTTTTTCCATGTAGCTGTCATACTGAAAGAGGAGAAAGTTTTTTTGTTGAGGTTTCAAATTATGCATTCTCTATAAGCCATAGCCCTGCAATTATAAATATATCTTTCGGCCTCTGTTGAGAGATTGACTCCTCTCGGGTCACCAGTTGTAATTAGTTTTATATGCTTTAAATCATGGGCGTCATCATGTCTTTTCTCTTTTTATTATACGCCACAAACTTCTCTGGGTGACAAATGATGTGCCATAGAGTTTACGACTCTGCCAAATTTATGTCGTGTTTTTAACTATCATTTCAATGTTGTTGCTTTGCAGTCATTTGGATACTGTGCACCCAGTTGTCTTTGTGAAGTGTTACTTGTTGCGTGGATAGAACAGAAAGATGATGAGGAATGAACATAAGTGTGGACCTCTACCTGTGGTATACCTGTGGATTAGATTAGATTAGATTATCCTTGACTGTCTGATCAAAGAGAATCAGAAATTTGTCTTGCATTTCAGTAGCTCAAGTGCTTAACATATAAGACAAAAGCAAGAACTATAACAAATCACATACAACACAGACAAACATTTTGCATTAACAAGACAGCACATCTGAGAACCCTTTAAGGTTCATGAACATTGGGATTCCACTCTGCAAAGAGACTGAACAAAAGAGCTCTTCACTTTAATCTTATTTGAGGGTGGGACCCTGTATCTGTGGTTTGATGGCAATAAAATATATTCATTATTTAGGGTTTTGGTCAGATACTGTATGTTGTGTGCCGACCTCAACACATTCCTATGGCAGGCTGATTCATAGGCTTTCTCCAGATGGTGGCCATGTCTTAATGTGCTGGATCAGCTTGGATTTTAAAGTGACCAACAGACCACGCTGCATTGCAATATTGAAGCACACTGAGAATAATGGAAATAAAGAACATAAATACAATTTGTTTGCTAGCCTCAAAAGGCCAGAGACGACGCAGGAAATAAATTCTTTGCTTTGCGTTTTTACAGATAAACTGAACATGTTCTGTGGTCTATCATTACACCCAGGTATTTCTATGAAAGTAGCCGTTTGTTCATTATCGATCACAAAAGAAGTTTTGTGAGTCAGGTGGGGACCCAAATATGATCTCAACAGCATTGCTATCTGTCCATTTGACCAATTTACTCATGCCATGCCGGTGAAGCTCAGGGCAGTCCAAGCTGCTTAACAGAGAAATTAAAACAGTATCATCTGAATATTTCAAAATATACTGATTTGGCTGATTTTATACGACAGTCATCGGCGTAAAATGTGAGTTGGGGAGCACCAACATTAGTAGCGATGGCGGATGAGCAGGCTTTTTTTATCTTTACAAACTGAAGTCTATTAGAAGAGAAGCATACCACAAAATTAAATGAGGATTTCCTTCTTGTTGGATCATTTTAGAAAGTAAAATATCTGGTTGGATTGTGTTAAGTCTGTGTTAAATATATTCCTAAACATCCGCGCATCATCTCTTCTGTAATACCTTATCCATTTGTTATCTGTACGGACAAGATGCTTAAAATAAAGTGGCTAAAACATACTTTCCAGTTATTTTCTCACTCCATCAGTCTGCTGTATCAATAACAGTGTGTCTAACGATAACACATGTAAGAATCAGAATCAGTCAATTACCTCTAAACTGTTTGGAGCAACACCATGACCCCCATCTGACGCGATGTTGCACTCGGGAGGGGAAAAAACCCTTTCCACAGTTGCTTATGCACTTTAATTGGATATGCTGCGAGTGTTATTGTGACCCAGCTCTGACCCGGAATGATTACACCCTCACCTCCGCTGGCTTGCAGCATCCTCCTTTCACATCATCGCCTGTGTTGTGTGCGCGCTGCCTCAGCCCTCATAATAAAGACTTTCTCTTCTGCTCTATTCTACCAAGAATCTGCAAAGAGCAACAAGGCCTGTCATTTTCTATAATGCAAAGCACATTATCATGCCTGCATCTTTCAGTTTTTTTATGATTCAACCAAGGACATGGATTCAGATCAGACTGAAAATGTTAGGATAAATAAAAAAATAGGTAAGTTTTATACAAAAAAATACACACAGAAACCAAAATTTCACTACAGCTAACCTTAATGGTGTTTTGTGGCGCCTTAATGATACCCTAACGAGGTTGGACCTTTAGCACAGTGGTAGCCCATTTGTTTGCAATTATCTGTTTGATAGCGATCAACTTTGTAAGCTGAAAACGTTCGAAGTTTGCCACCAAGATTGGGGTCATTGTCTTGATAAAATTACACAGACTACCGTTCATCAATCCAAGGTGCTATCCCATCACTGCAGGATCACATCCAATGGACTTTTAATTGGGAGTAATTCACTTCCCATCGAGATTCCATTAATTGCATGGACCGACCTGCTTCAGTAGCCTGTTCCTCAATGAGCAGATCCTCCGCACCGCATAATAAACAGCACCGCTAACGATCTTAGACTAGAGGAGACCTTTGCGCGGATGATATTTCACAGTACATGAAGAGAAAAAACAAAACTGCATGCAACCATGTGAACGTTTCAGCGCCCGGCGAACACCCACGTGTGTAGACAGCCCTGCAGGAGTCAGTGTTTCTCCGTCGGTGTTGCGAGTGTTTGGTGGGTGTAAGCATGCCTGGTGGAATGATTCCTTTGATCTCCCTCCCGGCAACCTTACATTGATGTTGAGCGGCTTTCGATTGAGGAACACACACACACACACACACACACACACACATACACACAGAGGTGGAAAAAGCATGCCACAGCAAATGTAATCACGGCAATTACCAGCAGAAATGTCAGGGATCAAACACACATATGAGATCCAGACCACATTACTCATTTAATATGCATGAGTGAGCTGCACCTTTGGGTGATGAAGCACAAGTTGCTGAGTGCAAAAAAAAAAAAAAAAGAGAATAAAAGAAAAGAATGCACCAGAGCCGTCTGCCATGTTTGCCGAGATGGGGACAGAGCTGCAGACACATTCACCTGAGTCTTTTAAAGAAGGATTAATTCTCCTCTGCTGGGCTCAAGCATCAAGTGCAGTTGCAGGAAGTCGAGCCAAATCTCTTTTTTTTTAACACAGGAGACGTGCGCTCAACCCTGTTCTGCATATATTCTTTTAGCATTTCATTAGACAGATAATATGACCTGACAGCAGCTCAAACATGAACCGTTCATTTATGCACACTCTCGCTCACAGATACATTTAATATTTCAGTGCATCGCTACTGTGTGTTGTAGCAGTCAAACCAAATCATGCATCTCAAGCAGTGTCAGCCCTGGTTAATACAGTTATCGGCATTTGTAAGATAACTTTTTGTCTGTTGTGATGATTTTTTTATGTCTTTAAAGGACCTATTTGTATTTTTTCTACTTTAAAATATTCTTTAAACTACTTATTATTAGAGTGTTTAGAAGCAATAGTTATGATATTATACGAATAATACCAGTCCAGATGCCCTGTAATACCACTGTTTCACCTGCAGGGTGAGTCAAAACTGTCCCAGGCCTCAAAAGTATTCAAAGATTTTTCTTTGTCAGTACTTCTATATGTATAGGACATACAGGAGAATTGAAATGTTTCTTTCTCTCTTAGTGGTGTGCGTAATATATAAGAAAAAAAAGGAATAAGGATGAAAACAACAATGGCAGTCAGTATACAGTAATGCTACCCGTAGTGCAAATAAAGGTAAAAAAAAAACAGCAATCCTGTATACAGTAATACCGTAATACCCGTATTGCAAGTTCAGTGCAGTCGTTGATGTGCAGACAGTGACAGTTTGGAATGTGCATGATCAGTAGTGCAGTAACAGACAGCAGCACGTACGCCATTTGTGCAAATGGTTGCAGTAAGGTGCAAAGACATACCGCAGCAGATGTAGTACTGTTGATGTGCCGAGTCTGTGCAAACAGCAGGTAGAGTTATTGTGTGGGTGAGTGTGTTACAGTCCAGGGGCAGGGGGCAGGGGGGCAGAGTTCAGGGTCCTGATGGCCTAGTGAGCAAAGCTGTTTAGCAGTCTTGTGGGGCGGGCCTGGAGGCTCCAATACCTTCTTCCTGAGGGCAGGAGGCTGAAGAAGGAGTGTGAGGGGTGGGAGGTGTCACCTGCGATGTTGATGGCTTAGGCAGGCATGGTAGATGTCTAAGAGGGAGGGCAGAGGGGCACTGATAATCTTTCTGGCTGCATTCACTGTGCGTTGTAGAGTCTTCCGGCAGGAGGCGGTGCAGCTTCTGTACCACACAGTGATGCAGCAGGTGAGGATGCTCTCAGTGTTGCCCCGGTAGAATGAGCACATGGTGGGGGTGGGACTCGTGTTCACCTCAGTTTGAGGAGGAAATAGAGGCGAGTTTGAGCCTTCTTGGCCAGTGATGTGGTGTCATTGGACCAGGAGAGGTCCTCAGAGATGTGCATCCCCAGGAACTCGGTGCTGCTCACCTTCTCTACAGCTGCTCCATTGATGATCAGAGGGGGATGCTGTGTGTGTCCTCTCTTGAAGTCGACCACAATCTCCTTGGTTTTTCCCACGTTCAGGAAGAGATTGTTGTATTTACACCACTGGACCAGTTGGCTCACCTCATTTCTGTAGTTGGCCTCCTCATTGTTGGTGATGAGGCACACCACCGTCATGTCATCCGCAAACTTGATGATGGTACGTAGTTATGGGTCAGCAGGGTGAAGAGCAGTGGGCTGAGCATGCACCCTTGTGGGGCCCCTGTGCTCAGCGTGATGGTCTTGGAGGTGTTGCTGCCAACCCACACATTCTGTGGCCTCCCTGTGAGAAAGTCCAGCACCCAGTTACAGAGGGAGGTTTTGAGTCCCAAGTGTCTGAGTTTTTGTATCCGGTGCTGTCGGATGATTGTGTTGAATGCTGAACTGAAGTCCAAGAACAGCATTCGCACATAGGAGTTCTTTGAGTCCCGGTGAGTGAGGGCTGGATGGAAAGCAGCAGAGATGGCATCTTCTGTAGATCTGTTTGATGTGTATGCAAATTGAGATGGGTTGTGGGAGGGAGGGAGGGAGGGTGGACTTGATGTTCTTCATGACCAGCACTTCATTATGATGGGGGTCAGTACTATGGGTTGGTAATCGTTGTAGCTGGGTGGGACGGGCTTCTTTGGGACTGGTATTATGGTAGCAGTTTTGAAACATGTGGGGAGAACAGGGAGATGTTGAAGATGTCGGCCAGGATGTTCTTGAGCTCCTCCGCACAGTCCTTCAGAACACGACCTTGTATGTTGTCTGGTCCAGCTGCCTTGTGTGGTTTGATCCTGGAGAGGGTCCTTTTCACACTAGCCAGATCCAGACTTATAGCCAGCTCATCTGGAGGAGGAGTGGTCTTCTGTGTTGATGTGTTGTTTTGTGCTTCAAAGTGGCCAAGGAAGTCATTTAGGTTGTTAAGCAGTGTGATGCTACTCGCGCAGGTCTGAGGTGGAGGTTTGTAGTCGGTGAGGGTCTGTATGCCACGCCAGAGAGAACGTGCATCTCTGGTGTTGCTTAAGTGTCCAGATATTTTCTTGCTGTACTGTCGTTTTGCCTCCTTGATGCCACGGGACAGGTTGGCCCTAGCTGTTGTTAGTCCTGTGATGTCACTGGCCCTGAAGGCTGCGTCCCGAGCCCTCAGGAGCCTGTGGGCCTCTGCTGTCATCCATGGCTTTTGGTTAGCATGAACAGTGATGATTTTGCAGTGAGTGACATCATCAATGCATTTAACTACTATATGTATGCTACAACAACCTCAATGTACTCCTCTATGTATATTTGTGTGTCCATTGTGGGTCCTTGCTTGAAAGTTTCCCAGTCTGTAGTGCTGAAGCAGTCTTTCAGAGCATCCAAGGCCCCCTCTGGCCACACACGTACTTGCTTTTTTGTTGATCTGATTGTTTTCACTCTGGGTCTGTATGCAGACCTTAGCAAGATGGTGATGTGATCAGAGAGACCCGGTGGGGAAAGGGGGGAGGACTTGTATGGTCTCTTGTGGGTTGTATACACCAAGTCCAACAGGTTGTTTCCTCTTTTTGGAAAATACACATGCTGGTGTAGTGTTGGTAGGCAGGTCTTTAAATCTGCATGCTTGAAGTCTCCTGCTGTGATGAGGAATCCATCTGGATGTGCCGTTTGTGTCTCACTGATGGCCTGATAGAGTTCTTTTAGTGCTTTACTCCTCTCGCCGGTGGTAGTGGGCAGGATGTACACGGCAACTAGCAGGACAGATGTAAATTCTCTCGGTAAGTAGAATAGTCGGCACTTAATGATCATAAACTCCACCAACGGAGAACAGTGCTTGTGCACAACAGTAGCGTCTCGGCACCAAGCATCACTGGTGTAAACACACACACCTCCCCCTAGGGTTTTCCCTCCTTCCATGAACACCCGATCAGCACGGTGGCATGCTAGCCCTTTTATCTGAATAGCAGAGTCCGGGATATTGTCATTTAGCCATGATTCCATAAACATAAAAACACAGCAGTTCCACACATCCATATTGCGCAGATCTCAGGAGCTGTATGTGATCTGTTTTGTTGTCTAGTGAGCATACGTTGGCCAGAATGAGGGATGGAATCGGGAGTCTGTATGGGCTAGCGGCTAGCATAGCTTGGATCCCTCCACGTCTACCTCGCTTCCGTTTCCTCTCACACCATCTAGGGCATCCCCACTTGGGATGAGACGCAGTAGGTGTGTCTGAGGATGTGGAAGTCTGGTGGAGAAGACCTAGGCCACGGAGTTCCTCTGTAACACTCTGGTCCAAGACGTAATGTTTGGTCATATTCCTTATCTCCAGAAGGCTGTGGTGACTGTAACTTGTGCGCAACATCATATGTGGACATGAAGCACATGAATATGCACTCAAATGTAATTTAAACTACACTGAACACACTGGCGATCTGTCCAGGGTGTACCCTGCCTCTCGCTCAAAAGATGCTGGGATAGGCTCCAGCCCCCCCCCCCCCCGACCTGAAAAGGATTAAGCGGAAGAAGATGCATGCATGCATGAACACACCAAACACAAAGAGAGAAGACAGGCCTCTGCATTCTCACGTGCCGCGTAGTGGTTTCAGCTAAGTTATTTCAGCTAAGTTCGCTTTAAAAGACATATTTTCAATTCAGAATTTTTTTGGTCAAACTTGCCTGTTCACATTTATAATTACGAGCAACTTACCCGACTCGAACATGAGCGCACCTGTACTGCAAAGCGGTATGCATGCACACATCATCAGCAACAACAAATGACATCGTGTTTGTGTAACCACTCCTCTCTTTCTTAATAGACGCATTTTTAGCAAAGATATGATTGGAATTTTGTTCTGCTGGTCTGCAGCTTTTAACTACAGGGAACTCCGAGAGCCCACACCTCCGCCAAGGATCCGTTTGTCTGTCCTACTCTCCCTCACTCCCTTCCTCCCTCTGTCCATCCCTTCATCTGTTCCTCCTCCTGGAGAAAAGTTCATCCACATCCATCCATAGTTTTTGCGTGGTCCTGCTAATAAACAAAGAGTCAAACAAAAAAACGCACCAATCACACGACCCTCGGTGGAGGTTAACTACCTGTCAGTAGAGAGGTCCATTGCACAGTGCCGCCACCTAGTGTTGATGGTTTGAATTAATTCAAAAACTAAAAGTTTGTCCTTTATTGTGTCCACAGGGGCTTCCCGGACCTCCAGGTGAGAAGGGAGAAAATGGTGATGTTGGACCCATGGTGAGTAACACCGACTTTTTCTCCCTGAATATTCACATTATTGTCTCATACACTATATCACAGCGGTGACTCTTTTTCTGCAGGGCCCTCCTGGTCCCCCTGGTCCCAGAGGTCCTCAGGGTCCTAGTGGAGCTGATGTGCGTACACCCAATTGTTCAATGTGTCTGTCGCAATATGTATTGTCTGCACTATATTTAAAAAGATTTTCTCCATGCAAGTCCTGGATGACTGTGGATTATTAAAGTCTTTAGTTTCTTTGTCCAAAGTTAAGGCCTTGATTATCTTTGAAAATGTCAGTTAATACATTTTGCTTCCAAGTGTCTTAAAAATACCACAGATATTAGCAAAAATGAGACATAAAGGAATGAGACCCGCAGTAGTAATGTCGCTATGGAGAAGGACTTAATTATCTAGTCACAACCTCGACAATGGAGAAAATCTAAATTCAAGACAGATTGATGACCCCAAATTTAATGCAGATTCTGCTATAATAAATATTTGAGCAGTGGCCTTTGAAATGTGATCACATAGTTTGTGCTGTTTAACTAATGCCAGGTTTAAAAATTGATGAAATGCCTTAAAAATGTCTTAAATCTAACTTCCTTTTAGCTGCAGACAGCCTGAAAGTTTTAATCACATTCATTTTTATTTTTCCCTACTAGTCTCAGATTACAAAGTGTTCATATACTTCATCACTTGTGCTCTCTTAAACTCATAAATAATTCCTGTTTTTATGCCCTGCTGCAGGGCCCACAAGGTCCTCCTGGTGGTGTGGGTCCCATGGGAGCTGTGGGTGAGAAGGTAATGGTCAAAACATGGCACCCTGTGGTTGGCCGGTGGAAGTGAAATGTTGCTTTATCACACCTTCCAGTCCACACCAGGCCGTGTAGCTGCTCCTGTTATCTTCTCCTGTCTGTTCATTTCACGAGCCCCGTATTTTTAATCTGAGTTAGTGCTTTGACACTATTAATGCCTGTTTTACAATGCTCTCTGCAATATTCGTCCATTTTATTGCCATTTGGCAGACTGCTGCCATATAAATACTTAATGTTGTCCCACAGCTGTTAAAAATGACCCTGAGATACAAAAGATGAAGAGCTGCAAACACTCTGAATGCCTGATTATAGACGTAATTATGTTAAATGAGCTTAAAGAATTTGTGAACATTAATGACACTATTATACATTATTGTTATGATACTGTGTGAACGAACATAGATTTTTGTTTTCTGGTGTGTGAGTGCAGACATGTTCTCTTTATTCACTGACATTTGTCATACCACAGGGGGAGCAAGGTGAGGCTGGAAACCCAGGACCTCCCGGAGAGCCTGGAACAAAGGTGCAGTTAATTTATTTATTTCTAGTCTGTCAAACAACAACTGTGTTGCTGAGGTCTTTATGTTCTCATGCATGTTTGTGCACCAGCATGCATAATGATACAGCTGCACTCAAAATTTAACTCCCATTAAAAATTGCTTTGTTTATTGTTTAATTGTACAAGCTTTCAGCTGTTTACAAAACAAACAGTTATATAGTTCAACAAAAGTTATGCGGTGGGAGGGGGGAGCAACACAGAAACAACCATTTATGCCCACATTCATACTTAAGGACAAATTAGGATCCCCACTTAATGCCAGTTAACCAGACGTGCATGTCTTTGGACTGTGGGAGGAAACCAGGATACACACAGATACAGTGGAGAAAATAAGTATTGAACACGTCAACATTTTTCTCATTAAACATATTTCTGATGGAGCCATTGACCTGAGATTTTCACCAGATATCAGTAACAATCCAAGTAATCCATACATACAAAGAAATCAAGGCAACTGTGTTCACAAAACAAGTTATATTTAATAAAGTGGAATGACACAGAGAATCAGTATTGAACATATGAAGAAGAAGAGGTGCAAAAAGGCACAGAAAGCCAAGAAATCATGTGAAATCCATTAGAATTAAGGAAACCATCCCATCCCACATCAGTGCAAATTAATTCCAGCTGGTTAAATCCTGACTGATAGCCTTTAAAAAGGTCTGTGAATATCAGATTGTCGCACCACAAAGCACTCATGATGGGTAGAAGCAAAGAGCTCTCACCAGGCCTTCACAACCTTATTGCTGCAAAATGTAATGATGGCATTAGTTACAGGTGCATTTCTAAACTGCTGAATGTTCCAGTGAGCACTGTTGGAGCCATCATTCAGAAGTGGAAAAATCATCATTTTATCATAAACCGGCCACGACCAGGAGCTCCTCGCAAGATTTCTGACAGAGTCAAAAGAATTATCAGAAGAGTTATCCAAGATCCAAAGACCATTCGTGGAGAGCTCCAGAAAGACCTGGAGTTAGCAGGTACTGCTGTTTCAAAGAAAACAATAAGTAATGCACTCAACTGACATGGGCTCTGTGCCCACTCACCTCACAAAAGTCCATTGCTGAAAGCTCGTTTAAAGTTTGCTGCACAGCATTTGGGCAAGCCAGTAAAATACTGGGACAATATAGTCTGGTCAGATGAGACCAAAATTGAACTTTTTGGATGCCAGAACACATAGCATATTTGGAGGAGAAATGGCACTGCACATCCCATCGTGGTGTGGGGGTGTTTTTCAGCACATGGTACAGTCAGACTTCATATAATTGAAGGAAAGATGAATGGACAAATGTACAGAGACATCCTTGATAAGAACCTGTTGCCATCTGCCAAGATGCTGAAGATGAAACGAGGGCGGACATTTCAGCAAGACAATGATCCCAAGCACACAGCCAAGGAAACTCTCAACTGTCTCCAGAGAAGGAAAATAAAGCTGCTGGAATGACCCAGTCAGTCACCTGACCTGAATCCAATTGAAAATCTATGAAACGAACTGAAGATCATTGTTCATAGAAGACATCCACACAACCTTCAAGATTTGACAGTTTTTGTGGAAGAATGGGGTAAAATCACTCCTGAGCAATGCCTGTGCCTACTTTCTCGATACAGGAGGCATTGGGAAGCTGTTATTACCAACAAAGGCTTTTCTACAAAATATTAAATGAATTTCACCAAGCGTGTCCAATACTTATTCTCTGTGTCATTCCACTTTATCAAATATAACTTGTTTTGTGAACACAGTTGCCTTGATTTCTTTGTATGTATGGATTACTTGGATTGTTACTGATATCTGGTGAAAATCTCAGGTCAATGGCTCCATCAGAAATATGTTTAATGAGAAAAATGTTGACGTATACAATACTTATTTTCCCTACTGTAGATCACCAGGTGGAGAACTTTTCAGTTCGAACCCAGTTTTGCTGTGAGGTGACAACACTGACCACTGGTCCTTCCAGACGCCCTATAAAAGTTTGTAAATTTTGCAAGTATATTTTTAAAGTTTCAAACATGTAAACAAACAAAGCAAATAAGATAAAAAAGTAAAAGCAGAAACAATATAGACAAAGATCTTCAGCAACATTTTTCTAGCAAATCAAATCAGCAATGTATGTTTCAAAAGGAGTAGGATGAAGTTTAAACAAACATTTCCTAGTCCTTTTACAGTGATATTTTTTTTTTTTAAAAAAGAAACTCAAATATCAGTCACTCATGTCTTTATCAAACCAGAAAGGAAAGTGCACGTCCAATCAAAAACGAAAAAATGAAAAAAGTACAATATTCATTTCAAACATTCAAGCCCAGAAGAAATCAGTCCAACATAATTCTTACAAGTCCATTTGATAGCTGTACAACTAAAATAATTGAATGTTATGATTAGTAATTCAACAAAACACTTTCAAAATATCATCAAAATAGATACAAGAAAAAGTTTAAATATTTCCTTTCTGTCACATCAGTATAGAGTATTTGAACATTTTCTTTTTGAATTAAAGAAAATAAATATTCCACAATATTCTACTTTTAAGGCACACTTGTATTTGTAGGTACTTATTTACTTACTACTCCTGCAGGGTGAGGATTGGGTGGCCATCACCATGCGTAGAGCCAATCAGGTTAACCAGTGCATGCCAGCATTGCCGGTTTTGGGCCAGCTCCTCTGCATCGTCAACAGCGACTCCGAGCTGTTGGAGGTCTCTTTCCACCACATTGAGCCATCTGGTGCGTGGCTTGCCCTAACATGAGGATGGCTTTTGTTGAGTGTTCTGGTGGGAGGCAAAGGACATGGCCAAACCAGCGGATACATCGCTGTGTAATAAGGTGGGATGCTGTAGGCTGATGTGTGCGGGCTCGGAACGTGTCATTAGAAGTGCACTGGGGGCACCTGATGTTCTCGATGGTTCTGAGGGCCCGACTATCAAACCCATCCACTCTGGAGGCCAGAGTCTTATTCAGTGGCCATGTCTCTGACCCATAGAGTAGAATGGAGAGGACTGACGCATTGTATATGCGGAACTTTGTCTTTTGGGAGATTGAACAATGGTGTCATAGAGGTTTCCATAGTGCCTGCAGGGCTGATGCAGCAAGGCCACGTCTGCGGTTGATCTCTGGTTTCATGTCCCCATTGATGGTCACTGGGGAGCCCAAATACACAAAGGAATTGACAAACTCAACGGCATCTTTCCCGAGCTGTAATGGGGGTGGGTCTGGTCCGTCGCTGACATGCATTAGCTTAGTCTTCGTCCAGCTCACCTGAAGGCCCAGCTTCACTGCCTCTTTGTGGTTGACAACTAGAGCATCTCTCAGCTGACTGTAGGATAGGCTGAACAGGATGGTATCATCAGCATATTCAAGGTCAGCCAGATGGTAGTTGCCAAACTGCATGCCAGGGACCCGGTCACAGATCTTGGTCATCAGACAGTCTATGACACAATTGAAGAGATCAGGAGTGGTCACACAACCCTGTTGTACCCCACTGTTGATGGGAAACCAGATGGACTCCTTTTCATTCACATGGACACAGCTCTCCAAGCTGCCGTAGAGCCACTTAAACAGGGCTATGATCTTGGGTGGGGCTCCAAGGATCTGCAGAATACTCCAAAGAGAAGCGTGGTCCACGGTGTCGAAGGCAGCCTTAAGCTCTATAAAGGCTATATAGAGATGGTGGTCCTTGCGGAATTCATAGGCCTTCTCTATTAATAGGCGAATAGCAGAGATGTGGTCTGAGGTTGGGCATGAAGCCTGCCTGCTGAGGGTGACGGCCGCCTCTGATGGCTGGAAGAGCACAACTGAGGAGGATTCTGATGAAGAGCTTAACAGGAATGGACAAAAGGGTGATGTCTCTGTGATTGCTGCAGACAAGTTTGTCGCCCTTTCCCTTCCAGAAGGGGAGAATGATGACCCTGGTCCAGTCACTGGGGAGCTGCTCTGTCACCCAAACATGACTGATGATGTGGGTGAGCCACTGGATTGTGCAATTTCCACCCATCTTCAGCATTTCGGCGGTTATAGCACAAATTCCAGGGGCTTTCCTGTTGTTTATCTTGATCAGGGCAGCCGCGACTTCTCCGGGAGTGACTAGACTAGTCCTGCAGAAATCACAGGAAGCAGTGGCATTGGCAGTGGCTAAGATACCGGGGTCAATGGGAACAGGAGGATGATGCAGGAGATGACTGAAGTGTTCTTTCCAGCAGTCGAGGCAGTCTGTCTCAGTGTTAATGAGTTTGCCGTTAATGTCCTTCACCTGGGCTGTCTTGGTGTATGGGCCATTGCGTGCTTGATGAAGCATACTGAACATGTGGCTCATATTGTTATTTCTGGCTGCTGACTCCAGGCGCTCGGCTTCTTCTGACCAGTACTTCTCTTTGTTCTCTCCGATGACCACATTGCATAAATGGTTTAATCTGCAGTACTCCATCAGGTCGCCTCAGAGGCGGGCCGCTCAGCAGTGATCGATGATGTCCAGAGTCCGCCGAGAGATCCAAGGTCATTTTGGGGAAGACTATGAGCGTCCCAGGGCATTGCAGGCAGACTGGATGATGTTTTTCTTGAAAATCTCCCTGTCGCCCACTTTGTCCGTGGCCAGCGCACTGAAGCAATTGTTGATAGAGCATTGAAACTTGGTGGTGATGTTGGGATCGTAGTGCTGGAAGGAGTCCAGGTGGGACTGGTACTTGGCAGAGGGATCGGCCCAAAGCTTCAGCTTAAGCTGTACGATCAGCAGGCGATGGTCAGTGTTACCAAGATCTGCTCCTCTGAGCACACGGCAGTTTGTTACAAATGACTTCCAGCGGTGTGAGATGATAATGTGGTTGAGGGCCTTTCGGGTTCTGCCATCCGGGCTCTACCAAGTCCAGTGATGGATGAGTTTCCGAGGAAACCAGGTGTCGGCTATGCAGAGATTGTGGGAGTGACAGAACAGAAGGAGGCGGTTACCATTGTCGTTCGTTGATGGGTCGGCAAAGGTGGTGCTGGCCAGTGAGCTGGGAAACTGGGCAGGAAACAGATCTCTGGTAGAGAGGGTAGTGTTGGCATCAGTAAGAATGATGGTGATGTCATGCGGTGGAACCTGTCCAACAACCCGATGAAGCTGGTCAAAGAAAGCATTCTTTTCTTCCTCATCTACAGCATCAGTGGGGTCATAGGCGACAATCACTGTCATCTTTCCATGCTGGTGAAGAAAGCGGGCTGAAAGTAGTCTGTCGCTCACCGGTATCCAGCTGATGAGTGACTTGCGGATGGGCTTTGGCATAGCAAGTGCCACATCATAGAGGCCTGTCCGCTTCTCAGGCCCGCTCCAAATGAAACAGTAATGGCCTACAATGGTTTCACTGCTGCTTTGCCACCATGATTCTCAGAGATCTGCCAGGGTGATGTTGTACTGGGCGAGCTCTCGGGACAGCAGCGTGGCTGGTCTGGTGCAAAGGAGTGTCTGGACATTCCGTGTGGCAACACGGGTGGTGTGGCAAAGGTCAATCCGTACTCATTGGTCGGGGCATGCTGGGGTCCAATTCCAAAATGGGTAGTCCGGTTTCTTCTTATTGGTTTCATAACAATGTAGGTTTCTCCAGGGTGGGTTGTTAGTCCTCCGCAGGATAGTCAATGATGGGGCTGCCATCTAACAGCGTGCTGACATGCCGTGGGTCACAGTTTTTCTGGAACCTCCTCAAGAGACCAGCCTGCCAAGGGTGACCCTACCAGGATCAAGCTCCAGACCTATCATTGGAACACACAAGCTCCCTCGCCACGACAAGGCCAGACCCAGGAGAGAGGTATTTGTAGGTACAATACCTACAAATTTGTCGGGACAATACCTATTTGTAGGTACAGTACCTATATCATACTTTTCAGTGAAAGTTAGATACAACCTTTTTTTCTTTGCAGATTTTCATTGCCTGTCATGTTTCAAAGCATACAATATGCAAAAAAGAACAACACCCATAGATAGTTTAGGTGACATTTTGCAATATAGCACACAATTTATGGGGTAAGTCATTGTAAGTATCTGCTAAGTACCAGTTAAAACTGGAAACTAAAGAAGGTAAGTACTGTGAAAAATGGGGGGGAGGGTTAAAAACTAGGTGACAACAGGGTAAAGACAGTGGGAAAAAGGGATAAAAACAGGATAAATAAATGGTAGATACTAGGTAGGCTGTATTATGCCTCAGCTTTCATCTGACATACAGTAATTACCCCATAAGTACTGAAAAAACAGGGTAAACACAAGGAAGACAAGGCAATAACAAGGTAGAAACAGTTTTTTTTCCCTTGTTTTACCGGTACTTATAGGTAATTATGTCTGATTTAAGCCAGAACACGATAGAGCTCATGCCCCAATACTTATAATGAAAGCGCTTTGAGTGGTCTTTGTGACTAGAAAAGCGCTATATAAGTGCAGGTTAGTTAGTTAGTTAGTTATACCTTATACGTACTTACCCAGTATCTACTCTGTTTTGTCATTGCTTTACCCTGGCTTTTTTTGGTCCTTACCTTGCTGTTACCTTATCTTTCACTGTTTTTACCATGTTTTTTTTTCTGATAATCAACCAGTTTTTACACCATTTTGACTTTGTTTTTCCCTGTTTTTACCCGGTTGTTTCCAGGGTTATTCCAGTACTTACCCTATAATTTGAGGCTGCATTATAAAATGATTTGAAATCATATTTTTTTAATGTAAACTCCTCTATAACTTGCCAAAAGCAACAGCACATATTTAGTTTTAGGGTATCCTCAAGAAAAAAAGCAATAATAATGGATAGCTCCAGGTATATACATAAAGGGATTATTTTTATGGGTGTCTTTTGTTAGATTGACACTGTGTATTCATCACAGTCACAGTAATTGTTTGTCACATTTAGGCGATGGCGTTCATCTTAGCATGGCTCTGCTGCTCTGCCCCCATGCCCACACGGCCTGCCAAATTGATTCTGTTCCCAGACTCTTAAGACATAATTACCAGGAGGATATGCCTGGTGCTTCTGTCCGAAAGAAAATAATGGCAGCCACCATGTAGCGAGCTGACATCAAAACACCAGGCGCCCTCTTTGCTGAGTGCAGCTTAAGTTGTGGTTTGTCCTCTGTGACAGCTGCAGTGTAGCAGTAGAGCAGGACATTGTAAATGTTTGTCCATGCTGTGTTTTTTTTTAAATTGGACTGGCATGTTTTAATTTCTATATGCCTCGTTACTGCCACCCAGACACTCAGTTATTGTGTTTTTAATTTTTTTTTTCATTGTTTTTTTTGGGGGGGTGGGTGGGGGTAAAATATCTGCAGTTCAGCCTCATTTCTCATTATTCAACGACAACAGCAGATTTTGAAAAGACGGCTCATTTTCAGTAGGGTGAACTTTGCTTCTGACTTAGACTTAGTGTGCACCTAAAGTTACCATTGTTCCTATCTAGATTTTAAATAGGCAAAATTCAAAAGAGAATCATTCAAAATGTTGCCTTCAGCCAAATGGCATTGATGAAACAAGGTGGGCTGTTTTTGGTGGGCAAAGAACAGCTGTTGTTGTTGTTGGCAAAGAAAAATCTGATGGAAAAGGACATTCAGGACAAACTGCTGTGAAAAGACCGATTTCTTACAAACTCAGGCATTGTTATTGCAGCAAAGAGTGCAAAATTGTTATTATTACAAAATATCGGGACAGATTATTTTAAAGTCATACATGTTTCTGTTCTTGCAAAATTTGAAAATAGTTGTTTGTATTGTAATTGTCACATTGGACCAAACCCTAACTAGCCATTTTGGTAGATGAGATATTTTCTTATACTGAAGCAATAAACTCACTGCAATTAAAAGAAAAAGTAGTAAATTTATGATATAGTCAACAGTAGTTACCATAAATAAGAGGAGTGAAAAGTCAAGTTTAAAGAAAAAAGTCTCAAATTTCTAATAAAACAATATAAATTTACACTAAAAAAGATTAAAATAAGCAAGTTACACATTTTTGAGAAAAAACCCCAGCAAATTTAAAATTAAAATGTTGCTAATTTATCACCAAAAACCCCCACAAACCTACAAGAAAAAGTTGCAAAACTGTAGATAGAAAACTTGTAAATAAAAAAAGCCAAACTGTAAGGAAAAAACTTATCACTGTTATTGTCATAATGTGCTCATTGCATTTTTATGTACATAGTCCAACAAAACTTGGCGCTGCTTTGCTTTCATTTTGATGTCAAATATTTTTTGGTCAAAAACTGCTCAAAAGCTTTTTTTTCATAGTAGAGGTTACCAACCCCATGGCTAGTGAAAGTGCTTACTAACTCTGGAAATCTACAAGCTGCAGTGGCTGTTGAACTCAAATGTAACGTCAAGCCCAGGTTATTATTAGTATAGATTTACTGCATTGTGGCTAAAGGTCTCAGGTTGTGCAAATACTTTACACGTTATAAAATGCATAGGTGATTCACATGGACACTGTTTAGATATAAAAATGCCCACTTCTCAGGCAGCTGCACCCTGACTACACCCTTACTTTTGATTGGTCACGTCAAAAAAAAAAACTTTCCCCAGTCAGGGGCTTGCTAATATCAGTGATCAGGTTGAAAACTGATTGTTTAAGGCAACACATTACAGACAGCTTTAATGCTCAGCTGGAAAAACAGCACAGAGACATATAGGGCTGTATAACAACGATGTGGTCAGTTGTTACTGATGCAGAACCTGTTTATGGGCGTTTCCAAGTTCATTTCCTTATCACAACAGCGTAGAAACAAACTTTCCACCGGCGCATGACGCAAAGAGGCTGGTCTAATGTTTAGAGGTGTGTTTTGGATAATCTAATCCAAAGTGCTCCTGTCCATCCCTTTAATGCAAAGATCGCATTATCTAAAGTGAACTGTAATCATGACGGTTTAAGGTGGGTTTTGCGCTGACCAAAGCCCGTGCGTGTGAGCCAAAATGTATGAGATAGTAATGCTGCTTGGTAATAAGGAAGACATCAGTCACAGTTGATGCCCAGTTAGTTATGTTAGAAAGAACAAACAGGGAAGAATGGGCTGAAAAATCAGATGAATGGTTTAATGTACTGTGCACTTCATGTAGTGAAGAACTTCAGGAAAAGAGGATGATTCCTGTGCAAACTTTCATAAACTTTGATTAACGATGGTGTGAAAGTTGCTCCCGGCTGTGAGAAGATGAACTGCTCCCTCTCCTGTTGCTTTCATCGACTGAGGGCCATCCCCTACCTCCCCTTCCCTCCCGTCTTGATGGGGTCTGCCGAGGTTTGGCTCTCTGTCCCAGTCCCTCCCGGGCAGAAGAAAAGGGAGGATCTGGCGCGGCTTCCCATCCACCGCCGACTCCCGCCACGAAGTGAGCCCGCTCTCGACAGCCTCTGCCGAGGGCTGACGAGGTGGCTGTCAAGGACCTTGTTGGGGCAGATGGCCTCAGCCCGGCTGGAAACCCAGGGCACATGGCAGATGTGGACGTGTCTCCTTTCTCTCTAGGGAGTTACAGTGACAAGTAAAACAATGCACACTTCTTGTTCATTCATTTATTCCCCTAAAAAACAAGCAAATTAATCCCTAATAAGTCTGTGATGAAAATGAAAATGGGACTGGAATAAAAATCTTCAGACTGCCCCCCATCCCTCCACGGCGCTGCACATCGCACTGGAACACAGTGGCCCACATGCGCTTTGTTCATTCATTCATTCCCCTGAAAAAATCCTACATTAATGCCTAATCTATAGACTCCAACGGTAAGTCCGCAATTAAAATGAGAATGTAGATGGAATTAAAAAAAAACTAGTGTGTGATCATCATATAATTAAAATGACGGGCTATTATATCATGACTGTTCCAACTCTTGCCATTACAATAAAAGAAGATCCCAGCGCATGCTGTTTCCTCATGAGCTCCGGCGCTGTGTGATTTTAAAACATGTCACTGAAATATCATTAAACAATGCATTTCTGACGATAGACCTCCTTTTTCCTGATCAAAAGCGGATTGTCATGACATACTCTATAATAGTAATGCACATTAGATTGCGCACCACTACACAAATGAGCCTCCGCCTGCAAGCGCATATCGGGCGCACTGTCTACTGGTAATTAAATGGTGTGACGCAAAGCGTAAAAATCAGACAATGCGCTGACAGAAACTAATAGAAACAGTGGCGTACGGCAGAAAGTCTGGTGGAAAAGTCCGCTGATGATCATCGTAATAGGGCCCATTATGTCCTTGGGGTTGTCAAAACATCTAATTAATCCACAACAAGGGACCTTTAAAATGTGGGGGTAGAACCATGCAGCAGTAACAGGAACACTGTATCTAGGAGCTGCAGTTCTGTTTAGTATGTTTTGTCTCATTTCATATCAGCCAGTGTTGACCGCTGTGGGTTGGTGATCCCTGTCATGCACACTGACATCATCTTCCAATCCAATTGCTCTCCACAGCTCCCGACTGGATGTCTGTTTTTATCACCCTATTCTGTTCAGCATGAACTCTTGACAAAAAAAAAAAAAAATCTGTCTTCTGTTGTGCTGAAATGCCCTTTCCCACCCACTCATCACTACAGGGGCCCAAAGGTGAGAGAGGAGAGAAAGGAGAAGCTGGCCCCCCTGGAGCTGCTGGACCTCCCGGAGCTAAAGGACCCCCTGGAGAAGATGGTCCAAAGGGCAATCCTGTAAGTCTGACAGATACTTTTAAAATCTTTAAAGGAGGCTTCTTAGTGCTCAGCCACACACAGGCTCAAATGTGCTGCTTTAAAGGCAATATCTCCTATATAGCCTTAAGGCAGGCAATTTTATTCCAGAACATATTCAAGAGCTAAAAAGCCTTTTTATTGATGGAGATTATATTTTACATCCGCATGGTAATGGGATGCAGTGAGGCTTGTTCTGGCGGATTTGCTACATCATCATTAAGTCCATCAAATTTCCTTCAGAGGCTGTAACCAGGTACACCACGGCTGCATCACTGTCTAAATTACGAACCGTGTGCCTTATACCTGTACTCGGGGAAATTATGTCCCAGCACCAACGCCTCGTGTTCCCACTTTTTTTTAATGCTGATGCACCTCATTTCTCTCTCCTTTAAGGGTCCTGTTGGATTCCCTGGAGACCCTGGCCCCCCTGGAGAGCCAGGTGTTGCAGTAAGTATAAAATCCTAATGTTGACTGCATGTAGGTGATTGTACATTAGACGTATGTGCTTGATGAATCAGGTTAAATCTATACATTGTCAGATTTTTCGAACTTTCCATCTCTTCTTCAGGGCACTGATGGGGAACCTGGAGAGAAGGGAGAGGATGGAGAGGCTGGTCAGCCGGTGAGTTGGTTACACTTTTCATTCTTTGACTTTGTAAGCATCTAAATTTTAGCATCTTAACATTTGACTATGTGGTCAGATGCATCTTTTTTTGTTGCTTATTTATAATAAAGCATTCATGCACCGATTTACTTCCTGTAAAAGCTGTAATTATATTTAGAGAGTAAATAATTTACAATGCAGCATTTTAATTCATGACAGTTAGCTCATACTCTTGGGGGAAGGGTAAATGGACTTATCTGCTTTGTAGATTTGTTTGGTATAATTAGAAATAAAAGCCAAACAGTAATATGCTAGGTCTGTGGAAAGTGTACTGAGTCCAAACATTGAATATGCATATATGTTAATGAGTCTTTATCTTTGACAGAGAAAACACTGAAAATACTTTATTTACTCATGTTACTCTTTTTTTATTTATTATTTATGAAGTCCAATTCGATGCTAAACTGCTCCAGTAATAAATGTATATCAGAATGTGATGAACATTGTATAGCGACTCATTGCTCTGTGTGATAAAGTACACATGTCCTTATGTCATTGGGGTTTATATAAATACAGTATATAACTTGGCAGTCATCCCCCCAAAAAAGCAACTCTTCTCATTGTGAATATTTTACTGATGCAAATGGAGGAGTTTGCTCTGATTGCTTGCAATTAACTCAGAGATAATTGGATGAAAGTGTCTCAGGCAGCACAGTATGTATCGTTTCAAGCAGTGCAACGCCTCTTCCAACTTTTGGTTTTTGGCTTTATTCGTATGGCCTGGCCTGGGGTTGGATGTTCCCTGAATGTCAATATACCCTCTCTGCTTTTGTTTTTTGGCTGACAGTTTTAATGAAACATGCTGTACCCGCTTGTTAATACAATGTGGTGTGCTGTGCATCAGTCCCAGCTTTTATTGGTTGTTTCTCTTTATTTGTAGGGACCTCCAGGTCCTTCTGGAGAAGCTGGCCCACCTGGACCACCTGGAAAGAGAGTAAGCAATTAAATCTATCTATCTATCTATCTATCTATCTATCTATCTATCTATCTATCTATCTATCTATCTATAGTGCATCCGGAAAGTATTCACAGCGCTTCACTTTTTCCACATTTTGTTATGTTACACCCTTATTCCAAAAGGGATTGAATTCCTTTTTTCCTCAAAATTCTGCACACAATACCCCATAATGACAAGGTGAAAAAAAGTTTTTTTGAGATTTTTGCAAATTTATTAAAAATAAAAAACTAAGAAATCACATGTACATAAGTATTCACAGCCTTTGCTCAGCACTTTCTTGATGCACCTTTTGACATGGTTTGTTGACCCAGTGAGCAGACTCGGAGACCAAAGTAGATACAATTATCTTTATTATAATAATGTGGATGTGAATGTGTGGGTGTGTGTTCTTGCTGCAGCTGGGGGTGAGCAGAACGCCGTTCGACCTGGCAACCCTAGGGACAAACAGAGGCAGGATGGTTAGTGGCTTCACAGCTGAGAATGTGCTGGTTAATCTGCAGCTTACTGTTTGTAGAGATGTAGCGATGCTCAGGTTAGCACGGCGGCTATGACCAGGAGGACAGCGTCCACAGAGCCCGTTGCAGCGTGTAGATGGTGGAGGTGTAGTTCATGAGAGGGTGAGGTTCAATCCGCTGCCACGGAGCTCCCCCTGTGCACAGGGGACTGATATAGTGAGGGAAGGCTGAGGCTTACTTGTGTGGTGGAGAGTTTCCTTCCAAGCGCAGGCAGGTTGTAGGTGGACAGCAGGGAAGCAGTCAGGCTGAGGCTACGGTCTCTGGAATCAAAGAGGGCGTGTGTGTGGTCTTCATGGAGTAAGACAGACGACTCCGCACAGATTCCAGGGCAGCGTGGATTATATAGCCCCAGCCGTGATGAGAAACAGGTGTGTGCGCAGCTGGAGAGGATAATCACATCCAAGTAGGCCATCACATCTTTGGCAAGAATTACAGCCTCAAGTCTTTTTGAATATGATGCCACAAGCTTGGCACACCTATCTTTGGGCAGTTTCACCCATTCCTCTTTGCAGCACCTCTCAAGCTCCATCAGGTTGGAAGGGAAGCGTTGGTGCACAGCCATTTTCAGATTTCTCCAGAGATGTTCAATTGGATTCAAGTCTGGGCTCTGGCTGGGCCACTGAAGGACGTTCACAGAGTTGTCTTGAAGCCACTCCTTTGATATCTTGGCTGTGTGCTTTGGGTCATTGTCCTGCTGAAAGATGAACCGTCACCCCAGTCTGAAGTCAAGAGCGCTTTGGAGCAGGTTTTCATCCAGGATGTCTCTGTACATTGCTGCATTCATCTTTTCCTCTATCCTGACTAGTCTCCCAGTTCCTGCTGCTGAAAAACATCCCCACAGGATGATGCTGCTACCAACATTGGCCTGGTGATGAGCGATGCCTGGTTTCCACAAAACATAACGCCTGGCATTCACGCCAAAGTGTTCAATCTTTGTCTCATCAGACCAGAGAATTTTGTTTCTCATGGTCTGAGAGTCCTTCAGGTGCCTTTTGGTAAACTCCAGGTGGGCTGCCATGTGCCTTTTACTAAGGAGTGGCTTCCTTCTGGCCACTCTACCATACAGTCCTGATTGGTGGATTGCTGCAGAGATGGTTGACCTTCAAATCTAAGCAAGAAGTCAAAGGAATTGTCTGTAGACCTCTGAGACAGGATTGTCTTGAGGCACAAATCTGGGGAAGGGTACAGAAAAATTTCTGCTGTTTTGAAGGTCCCAATGAGCACAGTGGCCTCCATCATCTGTAAATGGAAGAAGTTCGGAACCACCAGGACTCATCCTAGAGCTGGCCAGCCATCTGAACTGAGTGATCGGGGGAGAAGGTCCTTAGTCAGGGAGGTGACCAAGAACCCAAGGGTCACTCTGTCAGAGCTCCAGCGTTCCTCCCTGGAGAGTGGAGAACCTTCCAGAAGGACAACCATATCTGCAGCAATCCACCAATCGGGCTGCACGGTGGCACAGTGGTTAGCACTGCGGCAGCACAGTTTTACCCTCGGCCGGGGGATCGCGGGGATCATGAGATCGTGGGTTCGATCTCTGCCCCCGGCCAACAGTGATCTGTGTGGAGTTTGCATGTTCTCCCCATGTTGCGTGGGTTTACTCCGGGATTTCTCCGGTTTCCTCCCACATGCTAAAAACATGCAGGTTAGGGATACGGGGCGCTTGCGCATGCAGCGACCGGCAGCTGGTGGCTTGTCACCAGACTGCAAAACAAATCTACCTACGGGTACAAAATAAACAAACAAACAAACAAAAAAAAAGGCCTGTATGTAGAGTGGCCAGACGGAAGCCACTCCTTTGTAAAAGGCACATGGTAGCCCACCTGCAGTTTGCCAAGAGGCACTTGAAGAATTCTCAGACCATGAGAAACAAAATTCTCTGGTCTGATGAGACAAAGATTAAACTATCTGGCATGAATGCCAGGCATCATGTTTGGAGAAAACCAAGCACCGGTCATCACCAGGCCAATACCATCCCTACACTGAAGCATGGTGGTGGCAGCATCATGCTGTGGGGATGTTTTTCAGCGACAGGAACTGGATTGTCAGGGTAGAGGGAAAGATGAATGCAGCAATGTACAGAGACATCCTGGATGGAAACTTGCTCCAGAGCGCTCTTGACCTCAGACTTGGGCAACGGTTCATCTTTCAGCAGAACAATGACCCTAAGCACACAGCCAAGACATCAAAGGAGTGGCTTCAAGACAACTCTGTGAATGTCCTTCAGTGGGCCAGTCAGAGTCCAGACTTGAATCCAATTGAACATCTCTGGAGAGATCTGAAAATGGCTGTGCACTGATGCTTCCCATCCAACCTGATGGAGCTTGAAAGGTGCTGCAAAGAGGATTTGGGTGAAACTGCCCAAAGATAGGTGTGCCAAGCTTGTGGCATCATATTCAAAAAGACTTGAGGCTGTAATTGCTGCCAAAGGTGCATCAACAAAGTATTGTGCAAGGGCTGTGAATACTTACAGTGGTGTGAAAAAGTGTTTGCCCCTTCCCGATTTCTCATTTTTATGTTTGTCACACTTAAATGTTTCAGATCATCAAATAAATTTTAATATTAGACAAAGATAACACAAGTAAATACAAAATGCAGTTTTTAAATGAAGGTGTGTATTATTAAGAGGAAAAAAAATCCAAACCTACATAGCCCTGTGTGAAAAAGTGATTGCCCCCTAAACCTAATAACTGGTTGGGCCACCCTTAGCAGCAACAACTGCAATCAAGGGTTTGCGATAACTTGCAATGAGTCTTTTACAACGCTGTGGAGGAAATTTGGACCACTTATCTTTGCAGAATTGTTGTAATTCATTCGAGCATGAACCGTCTTTTTAAGATCATGCCACACCATCTCAATCAGATTCAGGTCAGGACTTTGACTAGGCCACTCCAAAGTCTTCATTTTGTTTTTCTTAAGCCATTGAGAGGTGGACTTGCTGGTGTGTTTTGGAACATTGTCCTGCTGCAGAACCCAAGTGCGCTTCAGCTTGAGGTCACGAACAGATGACCGGACATTCTTCTTCAGGATCTTTTGGTAGACAGCAGAATTCATGGTTACATTTACCACAGCAAATCTTCCAGGTCCTGAAGCAGCAAAACAGCCCCAGACCATCACACTACCACCACATTTTACTGTTGGTATGATGTTCCTTTTCTGAAATGCTGTGTCACTTTTACGCCAGATGTAATGGGACACCCACCTTTCAAAAAGTTCAGATTTTGTCTCATCAGTCCACAGTCTCAAAAGTCTTGAGGATCATCAAGGTGTTTTCTGGCAAAACTGAGATGAGCCTTTATGTTCTTTTTGCGCCGCAGTGGTTTTCATCTTGGAACTCTGCTATGCAGGCCATTTTTGCCGAGTGTCTTTCTTATGGTGGAGTCATGAACACTGACCTTAACTGAGGCAAGTGAGGCCTGCAGTTCTTTGGATGCTGTTGTGGGGTCTTTTGTGACCTCTTGGATGAGTCGTTGCTTCACTCTTGGTGTAATTTTGGTTGGCCGACCACTCCTGGGAAGGTTCACCACTGTTCCATGTTTTCACCATTTGTGGATAATGGCTCTCACTGTGGTTCGCTGGAGTCCCAAGGCTTTAGAAATGGCTTTATAACCTTTTCCAGACTGATAGGTCTGAATTACTTTGTTTCGCATTTGTTCCTGAATTTCTTTTGATTTCAGCATGATGTCTAGCTTTTGAGGATCTTTTGGTCTACTTCACTTTGTCAGGCAGGTCCTATTTAAGTGATTTCTTGATTGAGAACAGGTGTGGCAGTAATCAGGCCTAGGTGTGGCTCGAGAAATTGAACTCAGCTTTCCAAAGATGTGATAAACCAGTTAATTTATGTTTGAACGGGAAAGGGGAGGGCAATCATTTTTTCACACAGGGCCATGTAGGTTTGGATTTTTTTTTTACCCTTAATAATAAACATCTTCATTTAAACACTGCGTTTTGTGTTTACTTGTGTAATCTTTGTCTAATATTTAAATTTGTTCGATGATCTGAAACATTTAAGTGTGACAAGCATACAAAAAAAGAGAAATCAGGAGGGGGCAAACACTTTTTCACACCACTGTATGTACATTTGATTTCTTAGTTTTTTATTTTTAATCAATTTGCAAAAATCTCTAAAAAACTTTTTTTTCACGTTGTCATTATGGGGTATTGTGTGTAGAATTTTAAGGAATAAAATGAATTTAATCCATTTTGGAATAAGGCTGTAACATAACAAAATGTGGAAAAAGTGAAGCACTGTGAATACTTTCTGGATACACTATAAGTGGACACTGTACTAATTAAAGGCTGAGTTATTTTGACCAAAGCATGTCACCACGTTTCATCAAGACCTCTGGGAAGAGTCAGAACATGTTGAAAAGGGCATTGTATGTCCTATTTAAAATAACATCAATTCTTTGTTCCGTATTACAAAATCCTGAGTTAGGGTTGGACGATATGGCTGAAAAATAAAATCATTGATATTTTTTTAATGGCCAGTTTCAATATTTTTGCTCGAAGACAAGGAATTGTTTCAAATATTGCAGTTTTGTTTTTGTTTTTTTTACAATAGTGTAATTTACTGAGATGCACTAGTATTTTGCAGCTCCTCGCTTTCTCCATAACAGAGATTGCCAAAGCCCGACTTGTCTGATCAGCCATTTGTTGGCATTTCATAATCATAGGTTGTTCTGGTAAAAATTTTCATCTGACCAAAGCTTTTGTTTGAGATGAAACGTTGCATTGAAATGAGTGAGTTGCGTCTTGGCCTTGCTCTGATGGTTAACGGAGTGTATATCAGTTGACGTTGCACACCGGCTCTTTAGCCAATGGGCCAGCATTGCTCCTCACTTCACAACTCCTTCTCAACAACTCAGTTTTGGCAGTAAAGCCAGACAGATTCATTTTCATTAAAAGCCGAGTGGAGAAAACAAAGTGGGAGATTTGAAGGGTCAAAGCGTTACTCTGTCTGTGGAGAAAAGCCGTTTCAAAGCCTACTGAGAAATGAACGTCAGGATGTGAAAATCATGAATCAATTCTTTTTTTCTTAGGAAGAAATTGAAAAGGCTTACAAAAAATTGCTGGGAAAAAAGTGGGTTCCAAACTCATTTACGTCCAAGCAGCAGAGAAAGAGAAAACGAAGGATAGATAGCAAGTCTGACACATTATTGATCCGTGGGCGCTAGACTGACAGACGGAGCAAAACAAAAGCATAACATGGACGTGGAATTGCTGCTAAGAGGTTATGAGAAAAGAAGTAGCTTTAGCAGTATCCAACAAACTAAATTAAATCAAATGAAAGCTTTAATCCTTGAATGAGTTGATTTTAATGTTATCTGATTATCATTTCATGTATCCCTTACTGTACCCAAACAGCCCTCAGGCATTTTTTTTCTTTTGTTGTCCCAGGCCAGTTTATTAAAATTGGATTTTACTCATTTATTGTAGCCGGAGATGCAGTTGGTGTTAATGAGGTACATTTAGTCAAGTTCATGAAATAACATTTATTATAAAATTGTACTTTACTGAGTAGTTTTATTGCAGGATTCTTTCTACTCTTACTTAAGTACGTTTTAGAATTTTTACTCAGGTACATTTGGTCAAACTCTCTGAGTTACTTTTCTTTTGATGTGATTTCCCTGATTTAAATTGAATTAGTGTTCAGTTTTTATCTTGTCAGACACCAAGTGTGTGCTTCAGCTCTGAACTAGCTAAACACAAACCTTGGGCTATCACCACAGCAGATTTTCACTTCAGATTTTCTTTGCCAGAAATATCTCAATGATCAGAGCATGATGTCTAGCTTTTGAGGATCTATTGGTCTTCTTCACTTTGTCAGGCAGGTCCTATTTAAGTGATTTCTTGATTGAGAACAGGTGTGGCAGTAGCCAGGCCTGCGTGTGACTAGAGAAATTGACCTCAGCTTTCCAAAGATGTGACAAACCACAGTTAATTTATGTTTTAATGGGGGGGGGGGCAATCACTTTTTCACACAGGGCCATGTAGGTTTGGATTTTTTTTTTACCCTTAATAATAAACACCTTCATTTTAAAAACTGCATTTTGTATTTACTTGTGTTATCTTTGTCTAATATTTAAATTTGTTTGATGATCACAGTGGCGGCAGCACAGTGGGACAGTGGTTAGCACTGTGTCAGCACAGCAAGAAGGTCACGGGATCGATTCCACCCCTGACCATCGTGGGTTCAATCCCACCCCCTGACCATTGGTGACCCTTCTGTGTGGAGTTTGCATGTTCTTTCTGTGTCTGTGTGGGTTTACTCCGGTTTACTCCCACAGGCCAAAGACATGCAGGTTAGGTTAATTGGCATCAACTGGGGATTCTAAATTGTCCTTAGGTATGAATGTGAGAGTGAATGGTTGTCTGTCTGTCTGGGATGGACTGGCGATCTGTCCAGGGTGTACCCTGCCTCTTGCCCAAAGATGCTGGGATAGGCTCCAGCCCCCCCCCACGACCCAAAAATGATTAAGCGGAAGAAGATGGATGGATAGATGGATGATGATCTGAAACATTTAAGTGTGACAAACATACAGAAAAAAATGAGAAATCAGGAAGGGGGCAAACACTTTTTCACACCGCTGTATATATATGAAAGTATAGCTTTTTTCAATTGAGTTGTCATTAATTGCTCTTTGCAGTATTCACACTTTTTGAGATGCACCAGCGTATTGTGGTGTCTTTTCCACCTCTGATTACGACAAAGCCAGATAATGCATACCTTCTAATACCTAAATGAGTAACCAAAATGATGAATCTGGGTTTAAGTTAAACCATTTTGTTAAACCTTAAACATTTATGTTAGCCTGCAGACAACTTGCAGTAATGTACCTCATAAAGTGGAGGAATCTCAAAGCTGATAAACCACTGAGTAAATTGTGCACATCAAAGATGGATCATTAGCATATTTCCAATACAACGTGAAGCTCGGCGTCCACATGAAGATGAGACACTATTCTCCAGAATGAGAAAGAAAAGTCACAATCTCAGGTGACTCGCTGCATTTCAACGAGAGGCACCCAGGTTCAATCCAATGAAAAAAAAAAAAAAAAAACATGTCATGCATTTTTAAACCAGGGCTGATTGCTTTTCCAATGGCCCAGATGAAATTTACATTCCGAGTATTTAGCACGGTATCAGCATATGCTACACCTTAATGGCCCTGGGATTATGGTAAGGAAAAGGTCTATTTTTTCCACATGCACGTCTTTATTCGCTTAGGGAAAAAATAAATAAAAACAGCCCTCGATCATCATCTCTAGTCTCTAACAGACTTCTGTTCTGAATATAAAATCCCACCAAGTTTCTGCATTTAATCTGAATATAGAAATGTGCAACTATCCTTTAATTTTCTGTTGCGCCCTATGATTCTTGATAAGCCAATTGAGTGTAGTGACAAAATTACTTCATTTGATTTGCTAATGTCTTAATACTGCAAATGTATTCATCATTGCCTCTTGAAAAAAGGGCCGATGGAATAACGCATTAACCTTCTAATTTGGCTACAGGTCACCACTTTGTTGTTTACTCTTTTAACTCAGTGACTGCTTATGAATTACATAATTAGGATCGATAATAATCTGCATGCAAGACCCAAGGCCCCGGCAACCTTGACACACACACACACCTTGACACTGACTCGTGGTGATGTGTATGGTGCCCACAGTTGAAATGGTTCTTTGTGCTGATGAAGAGCCTGCCTCTTCATCACCAGTAAGAGGTACACATCAGGAGGAGATGAAAGCTCCAAGACAGGAGGGGAGCTCACATTATAGCTCTCAGTCAATAGCACTCAGGTTGCAGACGGCCAGAGCAGAGTGGAATTTGGATGGAGAGTGGTTTTGAAGAGGGAGTCTGGAGGTGAGGTTGAAAGAAATCATTGGGGCCTTGGAGATCCTGACCAGAAAGATAAGATGACAAACGGGCTGCTGCCATGACTGGAGGAGCCTCTGTATGTTTTTCTTTGTCAGAGTTCTTTTGATTTTATGTTTTTATGTGCAGACAAAGGTAACGGCAGTCAAGCAGATATTGATGTGACTGAGGTAGGGAACATGTGAAGACAGAGCATCATCCCTGTTCGTATATGGTACAGAAGCTTATTATAAAATCTAATTCAGATAAACCAAAAAATTGCAGTTGGAGATGATCGTGATGATTCATTTTAAGGTTGGAGTTACTTTATCGTTGGAGAAAATTGGCTTTGATCAACAAGTTGCTACACCTGACAGTCAGAAACATGATGCAGATAAATACAGAGACCATGAACAAGATCATTTAGAGTTGCTGAAAAGCTAAATCCCAGTAGTCATCATCACTTGAAACACTAGAAAGTGCTAAAAGAGCACATACCTCCTTGTGTTAGGTCCAGATTTTAGGTCCAGCATGTTCTACACGCTCACCTCCCTTGTAGACCTGATTTTTGTTCAAGTTCTACGCATCGTTCTCCAAAAAGTTGATGAGGATGTCAATAAGCATTCTACCTCACAATGTGAAAGAAAGTGTGGGGGGATCCTGGCTCCACACTTTAAGTTGGATGGCCTCAAAAGTCAAATGGCTTGATCCATTGTCCAAGCTCCAACCTTAAACCAAATATCAGTGAAATGATGCCATTAGTTGTTGAAAGACAGCACCAAGGTCACAATTAACTAGAAGGCACTCAGAGAACGCATACCTGTGCCAAGGCACTATCTTGCAACATTAAAGAAAGTAAAAAAGTGATCAAAAATCCACATCCTGACCCAGATCACCTCCCAAATTTAATGGGTTCATCCATATCCCAAGGGTCAGCTCTGATAAAAAATTTCATCAAAGTTCATGTAGTTTTTGCATAATTCTGCTAAGAAAAAAAAACAGGCAACAAACAAACCAACATGAAGACAACCTTTCAAAGCAGAAGGTTACAGGTATGAGACCAGCTGCAATCTCTTTTAGGGACCCCAATGGAAATAAGTGTGCACACTTTCTTTTGTCATGCATTGTTTTTAAATGTATGTTGTATCTTTTATACAATGTTATTTTAAACGATGAATAAATCAATCAATCAATTTGTGACCAGCTGGGAGGATCAGCTGGTTGAATAAAGGAAAACAGTCATGATAAAGAAGACAATACAAACCTATTTAGTGGGTAGCCAAGGTCACCTGTCAGTTGAAAGAGGATCATATTAGACTCGGCAAGTGTATATTTTATGTCCAAAATGCAAATCTTATCCTTTATAGTTATATACAACTTACATGGATTACACACACTATTATTGTAAATGAATGAAGTGCGCCGGGAAAAGGGTGAGACTGCCTTTCAAACTTTACGCATGTGTTTATTGACATAACTACTGTACACACAGAGGCAATTGGGAGCTTGGTAGAATGCTGTCAAACTGTAGTTTAATCAGCAAAAAAGGAAGTCACTTAGTTGACCCACGTAGTTGTAATGAAGCCTTGAAGGCAGGGTGATATTTGTGGGGCTCACAGGCGCGTTGTGCATGAGGTGGGTTATTATTGGGACAGTTACATGAATTTACTCACCAAGAAGCCACCCATCCACAGAGTGCCAGCTTGTAGTTTGTTCCCAACAATGCTGTTCATTAGAATCATTAAGAAAACCGGCTCTCGCTGCAAATTGCGCTTCGATGTTGGCCTGCTCAACTGCATTGTATGGGAATATGATGTACCTCGGTGACAGCCGGATAATGCCATCTCACACAGCTGGCATAGCTCTGCTCAGGGTCGACTGGGAAATTCCCGATGGATCTGCCAGCTCCCTCTGGAATGGCCATTTCCAGAAACCCCAGAGTTGTCAGCACCTGCACCGGGACGGGCAGCGCACGGCTCCTTGCCGTGTCATGCTCCAAGAGTGGCCGTAGCTCTGTTCAGCTCAGTTCCACAGGGACTGCCCGTGGTAAACCTAAACCGGTCCCCCAGTCCCCCAGTTATCATCCTGAGCCAGAAAATCTTTTGTCTCTAAAATACCCTTTCTCTTCTCACTGCGTGATTTCCAATATCGTGTAATTCTCTGTTGTTAGAGGCATTTTCTGCACTTCTTTGCGCTTGCTTTTATATCCACTCATCTAATTGCACATGGTTGGATGTTTGTTCATCGTGTGTCTCTGGTGTATACAATAATTTTCACCTCAGTATCAGTCTCCCAACATCATCTCTAAGTGTTGCCAATGGACCAGTAACAGTAGAAGCGTACATAACCCAGCCATGAAGTTGGCGTGGGGCTGCGCATATTTCCACGATCATTTCATTCTTGATACATCTGAAATTTTCTGTGGAAAAGGACATACGCCATGTTTTTGTGCATAAGTACCCTTTGTACATTAGGCCCTTGTCCAAAAAAGGGGTAGTTGGGATGTTTGTGGGTGTTCAGCGCAGTTTTAATCAAAGTAAGAACTCAGGCGTTTGCTTTGACCGTTGGTTAACAAACCAGCAGGTGATGCTCTATTGTGTCACACGCACGCACGCACACACACACATGTCATAATGTTCCCGCTAACCCTGCATATGCTAACTCTGAACAATGGATACACACTATTGTACCCCGTTTAAAAACTAAAACATAGTCAAAGAGAAGCTCTCACTTGTTCATACAGCTTCTGTGTGTGTGTGTGTATCTGAACACTAAAACGGCCCACTGTCTTCTTCCTCAGGGACCTCCGGGGGCCCCCGGTGCAGAGGGCAGGCAAGGAGAGAAGGGCGCCAAGGTAAGAAAATCAATTTCTCCTTTGCACAGTAGAGCCATCTCAGCAAGTCCTCCCCGCTGCCCTCAGTGAATTGGGGGGGGGGGGGGGGTGCGCAGGAGTCATTTAATTTCCATCTCTGATTAGATGGAAATTTATGGACGCACATGAGTAAAACTAAGATTCACTTGTTTCTTGCATTGTTCGCCAGCTTAATTTCCAGGCTGACAAAAGAAGTCAAGGCTATTTACGTCTGGCCCTCAGGTGTTCAGAACTATCGTCTTCTTTTCTTTAAGGCAGATCACAGCTCACTGAAATTTCTCCCGTGCTTTACACTCATCTGTTTCATCACTCTCTAAATGTAAATAGATCTTTTGTTTTTTTTGTAACAGAAAGAATCGGCTATTATTAGCTGGTGCATGCAGTAGAAAAAAACACTTTTGCGCACTCTTTCTATACATGAAATACATGTTCACTCACTGTCTTAAATGACAGTCACTGTTGATAAATCACATTATACGCTGCTGCTGGGAGTGCAGTTCTGCTTTAATTATCTGCATCTTAAAAGTCTTAAGCATCTGATAAAAAAAACAAAAAAACATTGGAGCTGTGGTAGTCTGTTTGTAATGAATTTGCCAGAGTAGTTTTGACAGCGTTGCAGTAAGCTTTTAATCTGTAAGTACCTCGCAGCTCAGATTTGACGTCTCAGTTCCACACTCTTTGCCGTGTTTGCATATCGATTCAGATTCCAGCAGGTCAGCATTCAGCTGTGGAACACGATGATCCTGATGTTCTGATGAAATTAAATGGAAACAGGATTTAGCACCACGCGCCGCTGTCCGTGCGCTGAGCTGGCTTCGAAGGACTGGAGACACCTCATCACTTTTTTTTCTGTATCAACTAAATTTAAACTCCCTGTACAGTTTCTGCATAATTCATAACTTTATGTTTAGCTGGAGACTAAAAAAGTCTGAAATGCTGAGAGGTTTGAAAGAAAAACTCCAATATTGAAGTTTCTTTGTGTGTAGGTGGAAAAAAAAAACCTGCCACACATAAAATAAATGTGATTATTTTATTATGCGTCAGTTTTTATTTGTTCAGTAAAAATCATACATTTAATTATTATATTTTTAGTCTGAATAGCTTTTTCATGACTACATTATTATATACAGTAGGCATATATATTGGGTTATACTCTGCAGAACATGCCATGCATTAATACCTGTCTACTCATTTTCAGGGTGAGGCAGGCTCAGAGGGTCCGTCAGGTAAAACGGGACCAGTTGGCCCTCAGGGACCTGCAGGAAAGCCAGGTCCAGAGGGTTTACGTGGAATCCCCGGTCCAGTTGTAAGTCAGCAAAAGGACAAATCCCCATTTATACACGATGCACACAGTTCTACTGTCAAACACACACACACACACATGCAGAGGTGGGTAGTAACATTTACTCCAGTACATGTACTCAAGTAACTTTTTTACAAAGTTGTACTTTAGGGCCCCTTTACACAGATGGAGATTGCTGGGTGACCATTGAGAGATCAAAAAATGCCCAGTCTCCGAAAGCCTCGAAAAAACAGTTTCTGTGTAAATGTTTGGGAGATGTTTCTGCAACTTTCATAGCAATCTGTAGAGGTCTTTGAAAGATCCTTGAGAGATCACTGAAGACCGGGAGAGATTATTAAGAGACTTGAGAGATCGCCAAGGGACCACTGAGAGTTTCTTGGGTGACTAAAGTGGTATATGCGGTCATCTTCCTCCTTCACCGTTCTCTGTTCCACCTGGAGAAGCCCGGGAATGCGGTGAGGATCATGTTCTTTGACTTACCCAGTGCTTTCAACATCATCCAACCGATGATCCTGAAGGACAAGCTGCTGTGCGCAGGGGTGGACCAGCACCTGTCATCATGGATCCTGGACTACCTCACAAACCGGCCACAGTTTGTGAGAACCCGGGACTGTGTGTCCGACACGATCATCGGTAGCACGGGGGCCCCCCAGGGAACGGTTTTGGCTCCCTTCCTGTTCACCCTTTATACTGCGGACTTCTCACACAACACAACACACTGCCATCTACAGAAGTTCTCTGATGACTCTGCGATCGTTGGCCTCATCTCCAACGGAGATGAAGCTGAGTACAGAGGGCTTATCCAGGACTTCGTGGACTGGTGCCATCGGAACTGCCTCCAGATCAACGCGAGGAAAACTAAGGAGCTGGTGGTGGACTGCCGCAGGCAAGGACAACCCCTCACAGCACCAGTAAATATACAGGGAACAGACATTGAGATGGTGACATGCTATAAGTACCTGGGTGTTCATCTGAACAATAAACTAGACTGGTCACACAATACTGACGCACTCTACAAGAAGGGACAGCGCAGGCTGTTTCTACTGATGAAACTCAGGTCTTTTGGTGTACAAGGGGCACTGCTGAAGACATTCTACGACACGGTGGTGGCATCAGCCATCACTTTTGGAGTGGTCTGCTGGGGCAGTGGCATTACAGCAGCCGATAAGAAGAGACTGAACAAACTGATCAAGAAAGCTAGCTCTGTCCTGGGGCAGCGCCTTGACCCAGTGGAGGAGATGGGAGAGAGAAGGATGGTGGCTAAACTGTCATCTCTGCTGGAGTCCGAGTTCCACCCTATGCAGGACACACTTAATGCACTAAGGAGCTCATTTAGCAGCAGACTACATCATCCTAGGTGCACAACCGAGAGGTTTCACAGGTCCTTCCTACCTACGGCTGTCAGACTGTACAACCTAAGCAGGGCTGCTCGCAGAGATAGCAAAAAGACGTGACAACCTAATAGTATTGAATGCAAAAGACGCAATAGACTTACACAATGGTCCCCTCCGGTATACAACTAGGAAAATACCGGTAGCTACGGAGGATGACAGTATGTATGGGTACATAATCATACTATGTAGGATATCTAAGTAGACGGTTATGCTGTTTCATTCCATCTAGCTACAATGCTCCGCACTGTGTGTGTGTTTATATATTTATATATTTATTCCATCTAGCTACAATACTCCGCACTGTGTGTTTATATATTTATATATTTATTCCATCTAGCTTCAAGGCTCCGCACTGTGTGTCTATATATTTATGTTTATATGTACATATGTATACTTGCTGCTCTTGTTTTTTCTTGCCTACTGATTGTTGCTCTGAGTGTTGCTATCCCTGTGCTGTTGCAATCCTGGAATTTCCCCATTGTGGGACTAATAAAGGCTTATCTTATCTTATCTTTTATACAGCTACCAAAGCATAAAGACCACAGCAAAATTATCACTTTACCTGGTTTTACTATCTATACATATGTGTTTGAGTAAAATCAACAATTCTGTTTTATTCTTTAACCTACTTGAAAACAACTGACCCAAATTCCAAGTCAAAATATCATCATTTAGAGCATTTATATACAGAAAAATGACAACTGGCAAAAAAAAAAAAATGTTGCTTTTAGATGTGCTTTTTAATCAAATAATGCAAAGAAAACAAGTTCATGTTCATTCTTAAACACAACAATACTTAAATCTTAGCTCAGGAACAACTCAGAAATCTGTATAATAGCTGATTTTTATTCACAGATTTTACAGATCTCGCCATGCTTAGATGATCTCCTAATTAGTGCCTCCTTTAGTAGACTGAGGTGTGCTTGTGTTGGAATTCAACAGATACTCAAACTGACTGACTGCCACGCGTGTAGAGATGCTAATTTAGGAAAGATTTTGCAGTGCTCTTAGTTTTTTTTTTTTCAGAACTGCATATATTTGAGAGGATTTTAGTGCTTTTCTACCCCGCTGACACAGGGATGTAGGTAATTGAGAGATTGTTGAAAGATGAAAAAAACGGCCAGATGTCTCAAAGATCTTTCAGTGATCTATCAGCGATCACCAAGATCTCTCAGTGGTCTTCCGTTGATCTCCATGGTCACCATAGTCTCCTCAAAGTTTTGACTCAGTCTAAAACAATCTCTCAGCAATCAGAGATCAAAGAGATCTGTTAAGGAGCTCTCGAGGAATACTGATGTTTGAACACAGTAGTTAGCTACTGGCTGATAGTTGATTCAGCCCCAGATGTTTTCTGAATTTGAAGTCCGATAAATATAAGCCATTACCACTGGAAAATCTTATTCGTCAATAGGTTGATATCAGTCTAAAAGGTGGGTATCAGTCAGTGCAGATATATTTTTGAGCCCCTGTTTATTAATGTTTACTATTTCTTCACACACGAGACAGAAGTTGCTAATTTATGTGAAAAGAGTCAGAAGTGTATCATAAAAATTCTGCAAATTTGTAAGAAAAAATCCATACATTCACAAAAAAGGACACTCAAACTCATGAGCATAAAGTTTCAAATGAAAAAAGTCACAAATTTATTAGGAAAAATACAAATGAGAAAAAAGTTGCACATTTTCATCAAAAGTTGATCTTTTTTAAAAAAAAAAAATCACATTTACAGAAAAAGTAGTAAATTTACAAGAAAAAAGGCACATATTTATGAAAAAATGCTAACTTGCGTCAACTTGAGTAATTAATATTATCAGGTAATGCATACATGCTCAGTTTACAGCTTTACGGCACACACACACGCATAAAAAACTACTGCTAAAGCATGATGATGGACTTCATGGGATAATCAATACTCCCATTTGGCTTATACTTTAGTTTGGCTTGTTTATTCCAACACACTTTTCTTCCCTGTTTGGACTATTAATCATCGTGCCAGGCACAGAAAATCAATAGCAGAGCAGAGAAAATACAGCGGCCTATAATGCTCACTACAACTGAACGGCTTTTCACAGGGTGAACAAGGACTGCCCGGCTCCCCGGGACAAGATGGCCCCCCAGGTCCAATGGTTAGTATGCGCCGTGTCTCCTGCTCTCTCCCACTGTCGGCATTTATCTGTCTAACTAGAGGAGGAGGTGTGTGCGTGCATGCGTGTGTGTGTGTGTGTGTGTGTTGGGAGGAGCATGCTGTGACTGTTGGCAGGAACTTTTTTCCTTTCTTAACAAGCTTTAAGTTTAGGTGATACTATTAAGGATTTGTCTGCTTTCCAGAACAGTTTTCCCAGTTTTATTCCCGTATTGCCTTAAACCAGATGATGTTTCTCCACCTTCTTCTGTTACCGTACTTCCACTTTTGATGTTTCTTTTCCTCGTTTTTGCTGCCCTTCCTTTATTTCCTTTTCAATTTCACTTTTTTCCCGTCTTGTTTTCTTCACTCTGCCCTTGCCTTTCTCTGTGAAATTGATTTTCAACTTTTGCCATTATTGTTCAGGGTCCTCCCGGTCTTCCTGGCCTGAAAGGTGACCCTGGGTCTAAAGGAGAAAAGGTGAGTATACCCCCCCCCCCCCCGCCGCCTTTTACGTTTTACTGGTTTCAAACTGGTTTCATTTTCAGGGTCATATTAAGCTAGAACAGGGTCCTGCAACCTGAGCCACAAGCTGGCCCATAACCAGTGGATGGATCCCTGTGGCTTTTACATAAAACCGAAAAAGATCATCTGAATATATGTGAAAAAGTCTGGAATTTATCAGAAAATGGTCTCATTTTATCAGCAAAAGTCTTTCAAGCATAAGAGAAAAATCTGCAAATCTTACAAAGAAAAACTCAAAAATATTTTTAAGTACATTTAGAAGAAAAAAAGCTGAAAATTATTAGGAAAAATAATGTAAAAAGTCTTAAATTTACAAGAAAAAGTTTTTTATAATTTTAAGGGGAAAAAATTTGCAAATTTAAAAGAAAAACCTCAACAATCAATTAAAAAAAATTTCAGAAATAAAATACCAACATTTATGAGGTAAAGTGTCTTACATTAACAAGAAAAATCTATTAAAATGCACAAGAAAAAGGTGCAAATGTGAAAGAAAAACCTCACAAATTTATTTAGAAAAGTTGCAAAAATAGAAGAAAGCATCTTAAATTTGGAGAGAAAATGTTTTAAATTGACGAGGAAAAAAGTGTTACATTTTTACAAATAAATATTAAAATGTTAAAGAAAGGGTTGCAAACTTAAGAGAAGATGACAGCGCGGTGGCGCAGTGGTTAGCACTGCGGCAGCACAGCAGTTCACCCTTGGCCGGGGGATCCTGGGTTCGATCCCAGCCCCAACCAACAGTGATCTGTGTGGAGTTTGCATGTTCTCCCCGTGTCTGCGTGGGTTTACTCCGGGTACTCCGGTTTCCTCCCACAGGCCAAAGACAGGCAAGTTAGGTTAATTAGCATCAAACTGGGGATTCTAAATTGTCCTTGGGTATGACTGTGAGAGTGAATGGTTGTCTGTCTCTCTGTGTTGGCCCTGAGATGGACTGGTGATCTGTCCAGGGTGTACCCTGCCTCTCACCCAAAGACGCTGGGATAGGCTCCAGCCCCCCCGCGACCTGAAAAGGATTAAGCGGAAGAAGAAGGATGGATGGATGGATGGATGGCATATTTATTAGGAAAATCTGCAGTTTTAGAATGAAAAAAGTCTTTACAATTTAAGAAAAATGCTGCAAATTTAGGAAGGGGAAAAAACTCACAATTCTCTGAAACAAAATTTGCAAGTTTAGAGGGAAGGCGTCTTAATTTTATCCCCCGCCAAACGAAGCCCAAAGGAGTCAGAGAGCCCTGTAGGGGGATTATGTTATGGGCCAGTGCGTCAGTCTGTCCGTCTGCCCCACGTTTATGAAATCAGCTCCTCCTACAGTTTTGTTCCAATTGTTTTGAAACTTGGTACCATGGTTTGATATGCTCTGATGATGCGCATATTGCAATTTCACTCTCATCAGATGACCTTGAGATCAAAGGTCAGAGGTCAGATGTTATAGATACAGTAGTTGTATCTAATAGACATCTTGGACAGTTTACACCCTAACTAAACTATGGGTTTGGGGTCAAAGTCAACATTGCAGTTGCACTATGGTAAATGCTACATTTACTATTACTATAAAACCAGTAAAGCTAGGGCCACCAAACCTGGTACACAGGTTCACAACCTTAAATTTAAAAGGAAAGTCTCAAATTAAGAAGAAAAAAATCAGCATAGGTTCAAGTAAAGTATGATAAATTTATGAGGGGAAAACAAGCAGAAAGTGGAAAATAAGTGCAAATCATGAGAAAAAAAAATCACAATTTTGCACAGAGGATTAAAGAAAGAAAAATGGACTGAAAATATGATAAATGTACGAGGTACATATTTAAATATTAATATCGACACGTCCCATTTCACCTCTGTCTTAACGGCTAAATATGTGCAGATTTTTTTCTGTAGCTTGTCGATGCTGGAAAAACAAGAGCATTATTACCCAGTGAGGCTTTATGCTGACAGGCAACAACCAACATTAACTTTAGACTTTGTAAGAGAGAACGTCTAACGTGATTGAATGCGGCGTCTGAGTGTGAAGCCTCCCTCTAATCCATCTAATCATGCTCCTTTCTTTTCTTCACTGCCACATATTCATATTTTCTTGTGAAATATAACTGTGACAGATATTCAGGCAGCACACATTACTCTGTCTAAATTGCCTCCTACACACTGACAGGATTGGAGAGGGGCAGTTGGGGGTGGGGGGGGTGGGGGTGGGGTGGAGTTAAAATAATATTGTGTTGGTTATATATGTTTTTAATGCCGTGACGTGATTGGCTCCTGGTTAGTGCTCGCCTAGTTCAAAGTCTCTGCTCTCTGTGTTGTGAATTGGCCCCGGTGGCTTTTGCATTTGCACGGGAGTTCGTTTGTTGGCGTTCGAGGAGAGAGACATTTCATCTGTAATCCCTGAGGATTTGTACTGTAATAAAACTTCACCGTTCACAGCCTCCTGTGTGCAGTTCAGCTTTTGCAGGGGGGGGAAATAAGGTTACCCTTGTGCAAATAAAAAAATAAAAATATAATGTTGCAGCTTAAAGTTTTGCGCTCACAAAGGGATGTTGTACTTATCTCTGACAGGTTTTTTTTTTGTGTGTGTGCGTTTGTGTTCACGTTTGTTTTCCTCCCACAGGGTCACCCGGGTTTGATTGGTCTGATCGGACCCCCCGGTGAGCAGGGAGAGAAGGGAGACCGAGGTTTGCCCGGGCCCCAGGGTGCTCCTGGTAGCAAGGGCGACAGAGTAAGTGATTGATGACTATTCCCGCATTAGTCCACAGGCCACCTGCCCTTCACCTTTTGCCATTTTTATCCCACATGCCCTTCCACTGTGGCTACAGTCACTTGCTATGGACTACACTCAAGTGCGCTGCTGCTGCTGCTGCTGCTGTTGCTGTGCTCTGCAATGCACATTTGTTTACTTTCTCTATCTGTAATCCTCCTTTGCTTTGGCTTTGGATGATATATGCTGAATCTATATGTGCACAGGTCTCTGGAGCCTTCTTCAGGCTTTTTTTATTAGTAGTACCAGAGTGATGAAGATTAAGAGCTTGATAAATGTTGGAGAAATCTAAATTACTTATGTGTGTATTTAACGTATCTGTAAATGCATTTACTGCCTGTTTGCATGTATGAATATTCTAGCCCCATTCAGAACAGAGCTTTTGCTGTAAACTCTATCATGTCGTCCTGCTAAATATTCCCCATCAAATAACAATAAAAGGTCATGTTTACAAATAATTTTCTCAAAATAATATATCCACAAAACTATTAGAAAGTGCAGAATGAAAGTCAGTATTTTCTTGAAAAGAATTATAGTCCTGAAGTAATTTTTAGGAGCCTTTTTATAGTTCAAAAACGATCATAATACTTACCTTTGCGCAGCCGGCTGATGAGAGCTACAGCAGAATGGGAGGCGCAGGGGTTGCCAGATACTGTGAACTGTGTCTGATAGCTGTGATTTGTGGGCATTTATCTCAAGCTGGCAACCAGTACAAAATTATAGTGGGGCAAGGTTGATTGCATCATGTACTAACCAGGAGGAAACAGTGGTATCACTTTTAAGTAAAATAACATAACGCTGCATTCCTTTTCTCTTCACAAGTCAGACTTAGATGTGTGCTCCTGTTGTTCGGCGTGTCAACAGTAGCGTAAAGTAGTCTGTGTTTTATAAGACTCCTGTAGTTGGTCGCACACACAGGACGAACCAACTTCTGTCCCTGAACACATCACTACTGTCTTTTTATACACAAATTCCCGTGTACCGCAATGATTTCAGTCACTGTTGGTAGCGGTGGCTAACGAAAAATGGCTAACGACTAGCGACCTACAGCAGGCCAGTTCCACCAAAGAAAAAGTGAAGTTTTTGAAGGCAAAGTTATAATTTAAAAGTTGAAGAGTTAAAATTGCTTTTTACAGGCAAATGGTGAAATAAGTCAGTCAGTTTTGCTCAAACACCGGGAAATGATGTTATTGTTACAGAATGTCACATGACATCATTTCATCCTTTTCAGTCTCAGATAGGAAAGTAACTACTCATTCATAATTTAGAGCTAGTTTTTTTCCCACATTTTCTTGAGAGCAGACAAAGCCACCATGTGTCTCTCTTTTTCCCACTTCATCTTTTATCAGCCTATATTATTGTGGCCAGTTTTTGTATTTCAGCCACCTGTCGTCCTGACTTTATATTTTATACTTTATATTCCCTCCGATCCTCGTCATTAAAATTAAAACACCTTTTTTTGTTGTTTTGGTTCTTCCATTTTAACAAGCAGCAGCAGTGGAAAAGGGAAAAGGCAGCTCTTTATCCATTTTTAACTAAGCATTTCAGGATGGCTGAATATGCTGCTCCCTCCTGCTGTGACCCCTCAGCCTGCCCTGGCTGGAGAGTTGGCTTAATGAAATCGTAATGTCCCCTTTTGTCAGCGCACAAGGGCATCAAAAAGTTTGCTTTCCTTTTATGAGTGCTATTCTGAGTTCAAAGGAGCAGCAGCCCACGAGTTCAGCGTTTGGTCTGTCTTTCCAGCCGAAAGTTTTCTTTAAAAGTCGCTGCTCCTCTGACATCATATTGCAGCTTGTTTGCTTCACTCGGGATCCATGTTTCTCAGTGATGCGTACGTCGTCATAGTTTATTTTGTGTTTATCTGATTTCTGTTTTGACCTCATCCTTTTCCAGGGTATCAGTGGTGCTGCTGGCCCTCTTGGTCCCCCAGGCCCTCCTGGTCTGCCGGTAAAACATTTAACTGATTCAGTCTTTGATTCAGATTCTACCTTCATGATAGAATTACTTTGCCAACATTTGTTCTCTTTTTTTCCAGGGTCCTCAAGGTCCCAAAGGAACCAAGGGTTCATCTGTGAGTAGATGCCGTTTTTTTTAAAGCTTTATCGTCACCATGGAGTGTGCCTATGCCACATTTTGCACAGACAAAATATTTATCTATTTCTCCTCCTTTCAGGGTCCAGCTGGGCCTAAAGGAGACACTGGTGCAATCGGACCTCCTGGTCCTCCTGTAAGTACTTCTCATATCACGATTACAATTTCACTAAAAATACCACTACTACAGCTACTCCGGTCTCTATAAAATGCTCATGGTCAGAGGTGGGTAGAATAGCAAGAAATCATACTCATGTAGTAGTACTCAGGTAATGTTACTTTAGTTATTCAAGTAAAAGTAAGAGTAGTCTCCAAAAATGTACCTGAATAAAGGTAAGAAAGCATCTACCACAAGTTACTTGATTATTAAGTGATGATTTTAGCCTCACCAATCAGTAAGGTTTTCTCTTAAATTTGTAACTCTTTTCTCAGAAATTCACTACTTTTTCTCATAGTTTGGAGACTTTTTTCTTATTTCATGATTTTGCCAAATTGTGGGGTTTTTCTTTTCAAATCTGAGACATTTTTCTTTCATTTTTGTTCTTATTAATTTGCAACGTTTTCTAATAAAGTTACTACTTTTCTCCTATTAATTTGACATTTTTGGAATCAATGTCTTTCTCCTAAATTTTTGTGATAAATTTTATCATAAATTTACACTGTTTGCAAATTAGTAAAAAACAATTCTCATAAATTTATCAATTATAAATTTATGAGGTTTTTCTCTTCGATGTGTCCTAAGCTACAATAGAAATATAAGGATTTCAGATGTTGACATACATATGATCTCTCTTTCTAGTGCCAGTTAAAACTCTAGCTGCACCATTCTGGACCAACTGAAGACTCTTTAGAGATATGTTAGTACAGCCTGATAATAAAGAATTATAATAATCTAACTGAGAACTAATAAAAGCGCTGCATTCTTTCTTAGCATCATTCTTGGACGATGTTCCTGATCTTGGCAATGTTACACAAATGACAAAAAGCAGTCTTGGAAATAAGTTTGAAATGTGAATTAAAGGACAAATCCTGATTAAAAATAACTCCAAGGTTCCTTAGAGAACTGAGGAAAAGAATAATACAGTCTAAACTTTGTGCCTGATTTGGGAGAGTATGTCTAGGGTTTTTTGGGTCAACTAGAATGACTTGAGCCCTTTCTGAATTTAATAGTAAGATATTACAAGTTATCCAAGCTCTGATTTCCTTAAGACAAGCCTCTAGTTTAGTTAATTGATTACTGTCATCTGGCTACATTGATAAATATAATTGTGTTTTGTCTGCATAACAATGGACATTTGTGCATTGTTTTCTATTAATATTACCTAGTTGAAGCGTACTGTACATAAAGTTAAAAAAAAAAAACTGGACCAAACACAGAGCCCTGTGGAACTCCATGACTGAGCTTTGAATTTTAAGAAAACCCATTATTAACATGAATAAACAGGAAGCTATCATATAAATATAATTTAACCCCTTACCATTCCTGCCAATTTCCAGCCAATGTGAAACGTTCTGTGGGTGGAAAACTAGAATTTTAAGAGGCTAAGAAAGAAGATATTTCATTATTCACCATTACACATTGATGTTTGTCACACAGAGAAGATGAAAAATTGCATGGTAGGATTAGAAAAATTCATCTTGACTTTTTTTTGTAACTAAAATGTGGTGATTCACTGCATCAAAAGTTTTTTTTTTAGGTCCTGTAAAACAGTTTCCACAACCTGACCTTGATCTATTGACTTTTTTGTTTTTAATTTGTTCAGTCAAGTAGGAGTTAGCACTCTCAGCTGAATAATTTGGTCAGAAGCCATAGAGAGGATGTAAGTAATTATTAGACTCCATATACTCCAATAACTGTGTAGCAACAGTTTTTTTCTAAAACTGCAGAAAATTGGTAATATACTAACAGACACATACCTGATTTATAGCTCAAGATTTAAATCCCTTACCATTCCAGCCACCGGAGTGGTGCCCTAGTACCGGAGTGGTGGCCTAGCTGGTAGAACATCTGCCTCACATTCGGGAGGTCACGGGTTCAAATCCTGGCTGGGTCATACCAAAGACAATATAAAAAATGGTACTTTCCGCCTTCTAGCTTAGTGCTCAGCATAATAGAATGGGGAAAAGAAAGTTAATGCACAGAGCTACCAGAAGGACCGACCCCCTCCACTGTAGCTTTCACTACTTACAGTAGCTGTGTGGCCCAGGGTCAGTGAAAAGGAGATAGGCGCTGCTCATATGCTACAAGTTGTGGCATGGGATCAACTTAACTTGGGATCAACTTAACCCATTCCAGCCAATGTAAAATGTCCCATGGGCAGGGCACCGGAATGGTAAGAAGTTTTAAATCACAGTAAAGAAATTCATTTAAGTCCAACAAAGTGTTCTAATCTATTAAGTAAAATATTATGATCGATAGTATCAAAAGCTGCACTAATGTCTAAAAGGACTAGTACAGAAACAAATCCATTATCAGATACTATAAAAATATCATTAGTGACCTTCACTAAACCCGTTTCAGTGCTGTGATGAATTCTAAACCCTGATTGAAACTCTTCAAATAATCTTTTTCCCTGCTAGTGGTCAAATAATTGTGTGGCGTCAACTCTTTCTAAGATTTTTGAAATAAAAGCCAGATTAGAAATTGGCGTATGGTTGGCTGAAATTCCTGGATCAAGTGTTGGCTATTTAAGTAGTGATTTAATTACAGCAATTTTAAAAGCCTGTGGTACGTGCCCTGATCTTAATGATGAATTAACTATTTGAAGAATAGAGTTACTAATAAGTGAAAAGACTTCTTTAAATAACCTGGTAGGAATGGGGTCTGAGGTACAATCCCAACTACATGTGCCTGAGTGAATATAACTAGTTACTAGACACCTGTGGTCATGTGTAAAATCTAAGCTCATAAATGAAATATAAAAACTCCGTACAGGGCCCCCCTGGTGAGGTAATCCAGCCCCTACCCATTCAGTCACCAAAGAAGACCAAGCGCTCCACTGACATGCAGTCAGACGGCCTCATCATGGACTACGGCGAGGGCATGGAGGACATTTTCAGTTCGCTCAACAACCTCAAACAGGACATCGAACGCATGAAATACCCGATGGGCACGCAGAACAACCCCGCCAGGACATGCAAAGATCTCCAACTGTGTCACCCAGAGTTCCCTGATGGTAAGAGTGAGCCCAGCAAAAAAGTTAAGATATAATGAATTTTAAGGCACACACACCCACACACAGACAAAGTTAAGGACACACAAAGTTAACACACACAAAGTTAAGGATATTCGGCTTTCAGGTGAAGTTTCAGGATGCACCTAAAATGCACTATAACCTTTACAGGTGAACTTAATTTGACCTTCTCTAACCTTTTGAATGCCCATGTCCAACTGTTCAATATTTCAGTACTTTTTGCTTAACTTGCTGTTCTCTAACAAGGTGCTTAACAGCAAAATTCACAACAGGTGTTTGATCCATGAATCGACCAATAAATTTTCTGGTTCAATTAGAATTGGTATTTAAACAGTCCTCTTCATCATGCTGTTCACATTTTGACATCATGAGACCAAGACGACACCTAACAATTGATCAACAATACCTCGCCATTGCGAGGCTTCAGACAGGATGTTCTCAGAGAGAAGTGGCCACTGAGCTTAGAGTGTCACAGAGTGTCATCAGCAGATTGCAACAAAGATACTGAGAGACTGGAAGAATCACATAAAGGCATAGAAGTGGATGTCCTTTTGCCACATCCCATGCTGATAACTGCTTCACTGGGAACAGTGCCCTGTGGAACCATATGATTATTTTGATTTTGTATACTTTATTGATCCCCAGAGGGGAAATTGAGGGCATCCACCTGGATGGATGAAGCAGCCACGGTACGGCGCTATCCCTTTACCATTCACACACACATTCACACCTAGGGCCACTTTAGAGTCTCCAATTAACCTAACCTGCATGTTTTTGGCCTGTGGGAGGAAACCGGAGAAATCCTGGAGTAAACCCACGCAGACACGGGGAGAACATGCAAACTCCATACAGATCACTGTTGGTCAGGGGCTGGGATTGAACCAGGGATCCCATGGCCAAGGATGAATTGCTGTGCTGCCGCAGTGCTAACCACTGCACCACCGCACCACACCGATGATAAATGCTACTCAACTCCAGGCACATTTAAAGGAGGTGAGAGGCACCCAAATGTCATGTCAGACCATTCAGAACCATTTACATCAGCGTGGTCTGTGTGATAGATGACCTGCAAGTGTACATGACCACACCACCATGCACAGGCATCATCATTTGCATGGGCCAGGGAGCATTTATGCTGGACAAGGGACCAGTGGGCCTCCGTGCTGTTCTCTGATGAAAGTCGATTCACGTTGAGCAGAAATGATGGCCGCCAACAATGTTGGAGATGTCAAGGAGAGCACCATGCATTAGCCACTGGTGTCACCAGACAAGTCTTTGGTGGTGTTACAGTCTGGGCAGGCGTGCCTAGTCAGTACAGAACTGCCCTACACCTTGTGAATGGTACAGTGACAACCCGATACTACCTGAATAACATCATTAATCCAGTCATTGTGCCCCTGCATGAACAACACAGGCCTAATTTCATCTTCATGGATGACAATGCTCCAGCTCATCGAGGTCACATCATTAGGGAATGGCTGCTGCTGGAGGATGGGGTACCTCAAATGGAGTGGCCTGCACTTTCTCCAGACCTGAATCCTATAGAAAACCTATGGGATCAGCTGAGTCGCCGTGTAGAGGCTCGTAACCCTGCACCCCACAACCTCAATGACCTGAGGGCCGCCCTTCAAGAAGAGTGGAATGCCATGCCTCAGCAGACAATAAGTCGACTTGTGAACAGAATCAGAATCAGAATGAGATTTATTGCCATTGTTCATGTAGTACACAAACTAGGAATTTGTCTCGGTGCAATGCTGCAACATTAAACATGGAGTAGCACTAAAGATAAAAATAAAAAACTATGCATGCAATAAAAGGTAGAATATGAATAAGTAATACTAATCTATGCAATTTTTAAATATATTAACAAGCAGCAGATATTGTGGAGTTCCACATAGTGCAGTCGGTAGTGCAAAAAGAAAACAGTGATAATTGTCATGAGTCCGGTTGAGCTGCTGTACGTAGTGCACGAGAGTCTAATAAGTCACTTAGTGTTCAGCAGTCTGATGGCAGAGGGGAAGAAGCTGTTCATGTAGCATGAACAGCTGGAAATATATAAATTTACAACATTTGACTCATAAGTTTATGACTTGTTTTGCAAATTTGGATGTTTGTATTAATGAATTTATCTTTCTACTTGGAAAATGTGAACATTTGTACTTTTATTTTCTTGTAACTCTCCAAAGTTTATTCTTAAAATTGCAGCTTATCCCATAAATTATTTTTTTTCTTTTTGATGATTTTTTTCTTTTATCAAAGCCACAGGGAGCCACAGGTTACTGGAAAAAGACCCCCATGTGGCCCTGGAGGCCCAGATTGCACACCCCTGGTCAAGACACCTGCTGTTTCTGGAAAAAAAAAAAGATCATTGTTGAAAATCAGGTTGAGAAACTTTAATGGAGAAAATACTAAACAGCATATTGGTTTCTTTTTGCAGTAGAATGAAGACATGTGGAAGTTTTGCTTCTGGGCTTGTCAGAATACAAGGTTGTCACTGCAGTAAAGGATCAGCATAGGTTTATCATTATTCATTTTTTCCTTCCTCTGAGAGGAAAATGTACCATGCTTCAGGCGCTGTAACCAAGCTATAAGAAACAAGCGGGCAAATTACTTTCAGCAGAATTCACACAAGCCTGACAAATCAAGCACACTTCCGTTTGAATCACAGCTTTTACAGTTTACCATGGGCACAAGCTGAACGGGATGTTTGAGTGTTTCTTGGTTCTTCCTCAGGCGAGTACTGGGTCGATCCCAACCAAGGCTGCTCAGGGGATTCTTTCAAAGTCTACTGTAACTTTACTGCTGGGGGCGAAACCTGCATCTATCCAGATAAGAAGTCAGACGGAGTGAGTGACTTTGGATTATTCCCTGTTCCCAATCATAATTCATCATTGGACATTAAGCCATCATGTAGAAATGACTCCTAACAGGTGCTGCTGTTGATAAAGGAAGGTCTTGTTATTTGCTTCAGGATTTAACTTGTACACATTTGATGTTCACTTTTGTGCAAACAACCAAACACCACCAAAAGGCAAATGCTGCAGACTGGTATGACTGTGAAATTTGTGAAAAATGATATATCAAAGATCAAAAAACAACAGATTTATCTTCTGCCCCGGGATGATAAACTTTGATACTTCCCTTGAGGCAGTGCCGTTCAACTCAAACTTTTTTCATATTTGCTGCATGATTCAGAATTAAATTCTACAATAAGTAATGCCCATGATGATGTTTTAATATTTATATGTTCTGTTCTGCTTTTATTTCTCACAGGTCAGAATATCTTCATGGCCCAAAGAAGTCCCGGGTTCATGGTTCAGTGAATTTAAGCGTGGTAAAATAGTAAGTCTTTGTTTTTGTTCTTCTTACACTTTTTTCCACCTCCTCAAAGCTTCCACAGAAACAGAAACTCTCAGCCAGTGCATCGGCTCTTTTTTCCCCCAGTGCTTTTGATATTTACCAAGTTCACAGACCTGCACCTGTAACAGACAAAAACACATTCTCAATTTCTGTTTGACTCAAGGTCGCCTTTGTCTGCAGAGTTCCATCACTGCATCTACTCCACTCTGTCAAAACTGTCAGCCTGACTTTTGTGAAAAAGCACAAAGTTAACAGAGACCAAGTGTTATGTCTGTGTGGTCAAAAATGTTTTCCCACTCACCGCAAGTTATTGAAGAGAGACACAGTAGTGTGAACAGTTTATTCTGTTTCCTTTCAGACACTTCAGGATACTACAGTTGAGCCTCTTGTCAGCAGTCATTCCATGTGGGGCAAGTTTAATTTGTCCAATCTTGTGAATCCCCCAAAACTGGCAGTAAACTCCTGAGGCCCCATTATGACAATCAAAAGTGCAATTTGCACAACATCTTGTACCTTCCACCTGTGGTTTTGATAAATTCTGCTGGCAAATTGCCCATATAGCCAAATAACAAATAAATTTTCACTCATAGGATTAGTGTCTTTTAAAAGGGGTGTGTGGCTGGGCAAAAAGTCAGCACATTGCTACTTTATGGCAGCACAGTGGCCTTGCACTTTTCCAAAACCAAAACTACTTCTACAAATTATGGAATCACCACTATTTGAGGATGTCCATTCAATTGTTTAATTTTGTAATAATAATAATAATAACAATAATCACAGGCATGATTTAAAACTATTTTTTTTACTCAAAATGCAAACCTTCTGGTTTTAAGAAACATTTTAAAAAGTATGAAAGAAACTCGTAGCCAACTGCAATTTGTTTTAGATCAGACAGAGGAAAAATATGGAATCACTCAATTCTGAGGAAAATATCATGGAATCATGAAGAAAAAAAAAGATGCTATGCCACTAGTACTTTGTTGCACCACCTCTGGCTTTTATCACAGCTTCATCACCTTGCCCAATGCAGAGTCATCACTGAATGTCACTACAAATTACAGATTATCAGAAAAATGTATAGGCTGTAGCTCCAGCTTGTGTTGCCAACACTTTAAAACTTTGAAAACACAATTTTTATAGCCTTTCAGTAGATTGAAAGAAATTGAGAAATAGTGACTAAAAGTAAATGTATTTACTATCCAGTAAAGGATGATAATCAGGAGCAAAGATAAGGAACAATTGCAATCAAAATTATTCAACCCCTACCAAAAATTAGGTTTATTTGAAAAATGTACAAACTAGCAGCTGTTTGCAATAAACAGATCATACAAGAACTATTTAAATAGCTCAACACAAGTAATGTTACAAGTGGTTTCTCCAAATTCAATACAAAATTCCTCTTTTAATGACTACTGTTTCAAATTTATTCAACCCCTTCATGACAAGCATCTTTAGAGCTTAGTAAAGTACCTTTTTGCTGTTATGACATGCTGCAAACGTGATGCATAGCCAGACACCAACTTCTAGCAGTGTTCTGAGGAATCTTAGCCCACTCCTCATGGACAATGGTTTACTGTAATGGTTTACTAATATTCATGGGTTTGCATGCTGCAACTACCTTTTTTTTAAAATCCCACCAGAGATTTTCAATGGGGTTCAAGTCAGGGGACTGTGATGGCCACTCTAGTATAACAGGACTTCTTCTGAAACCAAACCTTGGTGGACTTTGGGGTATGCTTGGAATCACTGCAGCGATGAAACAAAACTGGAACTTTTCAGGCCTATGGATCAGCGGTATATCTGGAGAAGATGAATAAAGCGTATGTTGAAAAGAGCATCATGCCTAACGTGAAACATGGCGATGGCTCAGTGATGCTCTAGGGCTGTTTCGTTTCCTTTGGTACTGGAAACCTGCAGCATGAGGTGGGTAAGATGTATTCAATCAAATATCAGGAAATCCTGGGAGAAAATGCCATGATTAACATGGTGAACAGACCCAGTGAACAGACTCCGACTCAAGAATAGATACAGTTAAGTTTATTAACAACAATGAGTGTGTGTGAGTATGTGGGTGTGTAGTCTGTAGCAGCTGGGGGAGAGCAGAACACCGTTCAACCTGGCAACCCTAGGGACAAACAGAAGCAGGGACCGTTAGAGGCAATCACAGATGGGAATGTGCAGTTTAGTCCAAGGCTTACTGTTTGTGAAGATGTAGAGTGGCTCAGGTTCAGCTCGGCGGCTACAGCCAGGAAGACAGTGTTCACAGATCCTGTTTGCACCTGAAGGAGGTGGACGTGCGAAGGGTGAGTAGTGCAGCTTAGTCCGCCGCCAGGAAGGGAGGAGGACCGTCGCCACAGAGAGGGAGAGATCCGCTGCCACAGAGCTCCGCCTGTGCACAGGGAACTGAGAGAGGAATTAGAGGAATGAGCGAGGCTTACTTGAGCTGGAGGGAAATTCTTCCAGATGCCGGAGGCAGAAGGCTGGAAACGAGGACGAAGGTTGGCTGAGGCTGGAAACTTAGGAACAACGATGAAAGCGAGAGGAGGTCTCCTGGAGTGTAGACAGACGTCTCCGCACTGATCCCAGGGCAGCGTGGTTAATATAGCCCTGGCCGTAATGAGGAGCAGGTGTGCGCGCAGTTGAAGGGAATAGGCAGCCAGAGCAGACCATTACAATGATGACTGTGAGGAAGCTGAAGCTTGGGTGTCATTGGATCTTCGAAAAGGACAGTGATCTCAAGCATACCTCAAATTGCACCAAGGCTTGGTTTCAGAAGAAGTCCTGAAAGGTACTAGAGTGGCCATCCATTGAAAATCTCTGGTGGGATTTGAAAAAGACGGTTGCAGCACACAAACCCAAGAATATTGGTGAACTGGAGGTCTTTGCCCATGAGGAATGGGCTAAGATTCCTCAGAACGCTGCCAAAAGCTGGTATCTGGGTATGCATCACGTTTGCAGCAGGTCATAACAACAAAAAGGTGCTCTACTAAGCACGAAAGAGGCTTGTCATGAATAGGTTGAACAATTTTGAAACTTCAGTAGTCATTAAAAGTGGAATTTTGTGTTGAATTTGGAGAAACCACTTGGACTATTAGTTGTGTTGCGCTATATACGTAAATTGTTCTTGTTTGAGTTGTTTATTGCAAACATCTGCTAGTTTGTACATTTTGCCAATAAACATAATTTTCACTGGTGGTTAAATAATTTTGATTGCAACTGTAAGCATCAGAATAAAAATAATAAAAAAAATAATAAAAAAACTTTTAACAATTTTCTATACTACTTCCCCATTTTAAGTCATAAAAGGCGTCTACACAGGAGATGACAAGCAATGATGAGGTGACCAGAGAATAAAATTTAGTGACCCATACTGATGACAGCAGAAAAACAACTGTTCACAGAGTTAAAATACTCACAACTCTGGGAAGTGTCACTGAAGCGACTATCAGTGGGAGCAAAGAAAACATTAGGAACTACAGGCACAAGCTGCAGGCTACAAAGCAATATTCATAAAAAAGACCAAAGCTTTGTGCACGTGGATGGGTCAGAATATCAGCAAAACATCACAGACGAGCCGAGTCGGATTCTTCAGACTTTAGCATTCCAGCCATGCTTCACTGTGTCCTTGGACAGTTAAACATCTCTTTGTAAACAACTACGTATTTCTTGTGTTCAAAAATAAGAGACAGTGCAAAAACAAAACATTTGTCCTACTCCATCAAACTGATGTCATGCTGCATGTACTGTATTTCCACAGTGAATATATTTTACAAACCGACTCTGACGGTGTTGAAAGGTTTAAAGTCTCTTCTGGTACTGAACTGAGAGTGCATGTTCAGGCAGGTTACACAGAGCAGTTGTTAAAACCCATGTGTGGGCTGTAGTTTGCAGAAGCTTTCCAAGTAAAGTAAAAGGTGTCATAAAGATAATATTTAATAAAATGTCTTCAACACCATTTAAGCCTTTCTACAGTGAATATACAATGCATCCAGAAAGTATTCACAGCACTTGTTCCACATTTTGTTATGTTGCAGCCTAATTCCAAAAGGGATTAAATTCATTTTTTTCCTCAAAATTCTACACACAACACCCCAAAATGACACTTTGAAAAACATTTCTTTGAAATTTTTGCAAATTTATTAAAAATAAAGAACTAAGAAATCACATGTACATAAGTATTCACAGCCTTTGCTCAGTACTTTATTGATGCACCTTTGGCAGCAATTATAGCCTCAAGTCTTTTTGAATATGATGCCACAAGCTTGGCACACCAATCTTTGGGCAGTTTGGTCCATTCCTCTTTGCAACACCTCTCAAGCACCATCAGGTTGGATGGGAAGCGTCAGTGCACAGCCATTTTCAGATCTCTCCAGAGATGTTCAATTGGATTCAAGTCTGGGCTCAAGCTGGGCCACTCAAGGACATTCACAGAGTTGTCCTGAAGCCACTCCTTTGATATCTTGGCTGTGTGCTTTGGGTCGTTGTTCTGCTGAAAGATGAACCATCGCCCCAGTCTGAGGTCAAGAGCGCTCTGGAACAGGTTTTCATCCAGGATGTCTCTGTACATTGCTGCATTCATCTTTCCCTCTATCCTGACTAGTCTCCCAGTTCCTGCCGCTGAAAAACATCCCTGCAGCATGATGCTGCTACCAACATTGGCGTGGTTATGAATGGTTCCTGGTTTCCTCCAAATATGACAAATGGCATTCATGCCAAAGAGTTCAATCTTTGTCTCATCAAACCAGAGAATTTTGTTTCTCATGATCTGAGAGTCCTTCAGGTGCCTTTTGGCAAACTCCAGGTGGGCTGCCATGTGCCTTTTACTATTTTACTAAGGAGTGGCTTCCGTCTGACCACTCTACCATACAGGCCTGATTGGTGGATTGCTGCAGAGATGGTTGTCCTTCTGGAAGGTTCTCCTCTCTCCACAGAGGAATGCTGGAGCTCTGACAGAGTGACCATCGGGTTCTTGGTCACATCCCTGACTAAGGCCCTTCTCCCCCAATCGCTCAGTTTAGACAGACGGCCAGCTCTAGGAAGAGTCCTGGTGGTTCCAAACTTCTTCCATTTATGGATGATGGAGGCCTCTGTGCTCATTGGGACCTTCAAAGCAGCAGAAATTTTTCTATACCCTTTCCCAGATTTGTGCCTTGAGACAATCCTGTCTTGGAGGTCTACAGACAATTTCTTTGACTTCATGCTTGGTTTGTGTTCTGACATGCACTGTCAACTGTGGGACCTTATATAGACAGGTGTGTGCCTTTCCAAATCATGTCCAATCAACTGAATTTACCACAGGTGGACTCCAATTAAGCTGTAGAAACATCTCAGGAATGATCAGTGGAAACAGGATCCACCAGAGCTCAATTTTGAGCTTCATTGCAAAGGCTGTGAATACTTATGTACATGTGATTTCTTAGTTTTTTATTTTTAATAAATTTGCCAAAGTCTCAAAAAAAACCAAAACTTTTTTCATGTTGTCATTATAGGGTATTGTGTGTAGAATTTTGAGGAAAAAATTAGTTTAATTCCTTTTGGAATAAGGTTTTAACATAACAAAATGTGGAAAAAAAGTGAAGCGCTGTGAATACTTTCCGAATGCACTGTAAAAAGTGTATACATCCCTGTTAAAATTAAAAAAGTTTGACCATGATAAATCATTTCAAAATTTCTCCCACTTTTAATGTGAATGTCTGTGCTGTGGAATTTGCATGTTCTTCTCATGTTTGCGTGGGTCTTTGCCAGGTACTCCGGTTTCCTCCCACAGTCCAAAGACATGCACGTTGGGTTAATTGGCACGAACAGAAAATTTTAAATTGTCCTTGAGCTAGTATCTCACAGCGTGGCAAATGCTAACAAACATTGCAATTTTGGGGTTTTGTCAGGGTTCGTAAAAGGTTGCGAAACAGTTTGCAAATGTTTGCAAAATAGTTGTAAGCATCTGCAACACGTGTTGCTAAAGTTGTTTTTGGTTTGCCAAGTAGTGAACACTAGCAAATGTTTGACAGCCTTTACAAACCCTCAAAATCTGAATGCTGGGGAGGGTTTGCTCACCCTTTTTATAGGGTTGGTCCAAGATTTGCCTGCCAGTCACCTGGCATTTCACATAGAGCTGGCAAAAGGTCCCAGATATTCCCAAATAGTGGCAACAGAGTGGCAAGTAGTAGCTAATCACCACAAACACTGTTGCTAACATTTGCTAAGTTGCTAATGTTTGCCAGCTGCCTTATGCAAACACTTTCGCAAGTTTTGTCGCAAAAGAAATATCCAGACAGAGATCATGAAAAAATGGTACATCAGTGATAATACCAGTCAAACATTCATCCAAGCTTTCTCTTCCTCACCCCCTCCCCCACACACACACTTCACCTTCAGTAAATGAGCTTGAGGAAAATTTCAATGATAAAATTACAAGTATTATCAATGCCACTGCTCTCACCAAGATGAAGGTGGTCATTATTAGAAAGACACCTCCATGGAGAAATGCCAAACTAGTAAGAGCTGAAAAAAGAGAGTGTCAAAAAGCGGAACACAGGTGGTGAAAAACTAAATTACAGGTTCACTATGAAATCTATCATGAGAGATTGAGCATTTATAATTTGGAGCTGAGATATGCAAGGCAAGCATGTTTTTCTGGCATTATTGCTAAAAACAACAATAGTGCACACACCTTGTTCTCTACTGTTGACAGGCTCACAACTCCCCCATGTCAGTAGCTCCTGAACTTCTATCCAACCGCGCCTGCACTGACTTCGCCTTTTTCTTTACTGACAAAATTCAGAAAATTAGTCAGTCAGTGCTCCTATGCCAGGTGCTGGACATGTGCTTCCTCTGCGTCCACGTAGAAAAAATGTAAACACCATGGCAAAACTTTTTCAAATCAATCATAAAAACTTGGATGACATCATACGTACGGTTGCCAACTGTCCTGTTTTAGCCAGGATGTCCCGTTTATTGGGCTAAATACATTTGTCCCAGGATGTGCGTTGTCCCATATATTCAAGGCCACCGTAATGAACAGGCTAGGCTGGGCTGAAGCCCAGGGGTCTACAAAGATCAGGGCCTATCATGAGCCAATGAAAAAGATCGCATTGTTGTTAATTGCTCAAATTCTATGTCCATCACTCGATATTCATGTGTGGCTGCTGATTGGTCTAATTTACAAGTTTCTCATGTGGGTACCATGTAACAATAGCCTACCAGAGGAATTTTCTTTTGACATGTGACTATGCAAGTGCCAGCGGGAGGTAAGAAGTAATTAGCTCGGTCAAAATGTCTGGAAGAAGTTTGAAAGTGGCACTCTTAAAATTATTGAGAGGAAAAGAGCTTAGGGAAAAGGAATTGCTCAAAAAATCCCAAAGTGTAAGGGATTTTTCTAAGCTGGAGAATCGAGTGGAAGAGGCTGCTAATTACTGCACACAGGAGACAGGTAGGCCGTTAAAGCACTCACCTGGAGGAGAAGGGAGAAGAAAGGCTGTGATTGCTTACATCAGACAGCTGTGTGTGGGACAGTGGACTCAAAACTTGGTAAAAAGTAGACTGGATCAAGCATGTATCATAGAGTATGATGATATTCGTGAGCTGGATTTAAAGTGTCTGTGACACGATTTAGGAACTATGGATCAATATTCAGTATGAATTTATCTTCAATCGTCCGTATAGTTGGTTCTTTTGACTTAGAACGCTAAATAAGTGGAAAAATATTTCCAAATGAATTCAAATTTAGCACCGTGTTGCACTAACGCAATCTCCTGAGACTCGCCTCGTTTCCGGATATGACATCATGAAGTGAAGTTCATCTCGGCTGATCCGTGTGCTGTCAATGTATACAAGCTGTTTCGCTTCTATATCAGCGAAGAAATGCCGAAACGTTGCTTGGTAGCTGGGTGTTCTAATTGCTCCAGTGAACGTACAAGCCTGTTCTCATTCCCAAAAGATCCAGCTCTTCTTAAAAAATGGGCGAAGCAAGTACAGAGAACAAGGGACAAATGGCAACCAACACCATCTTCTGTACTCTGTAGCGATCATTTTACTGCAGACTATTTGAGGAGGCGCCTGCTATACAGGAATGTTTAGGCTTGAAAGTTTGTTACAAACCGGTTTTAAAACCGACTGCCATACCTACGGTTTTCAAACAAAAACCCACAGCTCAAGATGATATCAACATATCAAAACAGCGCAGAGAAGCAACAGTGTCAAAACTCGCCTGGAAAAGAGTTTGTGTAATTGATTTTTTTTTTCCACATAAGAACAAGGTCAAATTAAACAATAACTCCTCAGATTATACAATTCAACATAAGTTATCCAAAATGGGTGATGGCTGAAGCCGCAGCTTATATTGCCCACCCATGTTCCATCTAAGAATTCAAAAGGAAAATGAAATGAAAGTATCTGCTCCAGTACAGATAATGGCAACATTTCAGTCTTGGTTCTACTGGACCTCAGTGCTGCATTTGACATGGTCGACCATAACAAATTAGTAGACCAGCTGGAAAACTGGGTGGGGCTTTCTGGTACAGCACTTAGCTGGTTTGAGTTTTATTTAAAAGACAGGGACTATTTCGTGTCTATAGGTAACTACAAATAACAAAAATAACCTGTGGAGTTCCCCAAGGTTCCATTTTAAGACCTTTGCTGTTCAACATCTATATACTCCCACTAGCTCAAATCATAAAAAAACAACAAAATCTATTACCATAATTATGCAGATGATACACAAATCTACATAACCGTCTCACCAGGAGGCTATGGTCTAATTAAAACCCTGATCAAATGCATTCGGTCGAATTAAAGAGTGGATAGTGTGGAGCAAGTGATAGGCGAGGCAACAAGCTGAACGACACAAGGCTTTATTCTTTCTCCATCAACATAACAGCAAACAGCGAAGCAGCGCTACAGTGCTGAGGCTAAAGGCCCGCAGGTCTCTGTGCACTCCCCTTTTATATCTTTATTCCCATGCATGGACACCCGGAGCTTCCGACCGTCATACATTGTTGTTTAACAAAGGAATGTGTGGCACATTAACATAACATATACCGGTGCCGCTTTCACACCTTTCTTCTCTGAGCGGCCACAGCAGCTCTTACTCTCCCCGGGGGGTGCATAACCCTAACAGCCCCGTCTGATACCCCCCGGTGACACCTCCTCATTCGGTCCATTGTCCTCCTGTTTCCCCTTGCCTTTCTGGGTGGAGAAAACCCCCACCGTGCCCCCACACAGCCCCCCCCCCCCCAACACCCAGAACGGGCTCTAACCCCCCCGTCCTTTGGGCTCAAGCCGGCACCCATAGTGGCTGATAAATAGTTATCATTGGAAGGTTTGTTCAATAAAGTCTGAATTATGCTCTAACGGTTGATGACTTGAAAATTATACTGACTGTCATTTGCATTAACTATTTAGGAAAATCAGAGATGAATATCATTTGCATAATAATTTAGGACGCGGTGTAGTACCCGCACACTTTTACTCTGAAGCCACGCTGTTGTAACATGTGCAAAATGTGGCTTGGCATTGTCTTGCTGAAATAAGCAGGGACATCCCTGAAAAAGACGTCACTCGGATGGCAGCATATGTCGCTCCAAAACCTGCTTGTACCATTGAGCATTAATGTTGTCTTCACATATCAGTACCTCTAAGATTTCGCAGGATGTTTTTATGATTGTTGCGGCCCAAAAAGCCTGAATTCGCAGGACCTTTTTTAAAAAGTTGCGATAAAAGTTGCAATGTTTTGAGAGGGTTTTTTTGCACTAAAAATTGTGGGAAGAATTACAAATTTTAAAGCAGATGCTTTTTTCCATAGTTTACTGCAATGATATTCTATATAACACCACAAGAAATGCACAGGATTGTCAAAAATTTCCTATTAAACAGTGATTTGTAAATTAAGCAGAGACTTCTACGATACAAAAAAACTCTTTTGTGCAACAGCAAATACAGATTTTAACACAATATCCATTACAACAGCTAAATTGCATTGAATGCATGTTAAAGAGTATAGATTTGGAAATTATGGCAGCACCTTCATTTGAAAACTCCCTAACTGCAGCGGTCCCCAACCACTCGGTACCGAGCACAGAGAAAAAAGAAATAATTTATTCTGTTGCTCTGTGTTGTCTATCAAAGTCTATGTTTTTCTGAAAAAAAATTATTTCCATGCCTGACTCCTACCTGTCTGTCTATCTGTCTGCGTGTCTTGACACACACCGGGAGTTGTACCGGGAGGAGGGGCTGTCCTTGGGGGTTTGCTGGGGGCACACGTTGGTCCGTGTCCAGATTGGAGATTCACAGCTTTGAAGCTCATTGACAAGATGTAGTAATGATTTTACCTCTAAGGATGAATAAAATGTTCAAACACTGGCTGTAGTGTTTGATATGCTCCTTTGTTTGTGGTTTTACGGCGCCTTTCGTTACGCACACTCCCGCAATGGGGTACTTTCAGGCAGGCTGATTTTTTTTCAACACAAACCCGGCACTTTGTACACGTGGTCAAGATGGAGACGTGAAGAAACATTCATCAGCAGGACAGGGGATACAGAGGAAGGGATGGTGTGGGAAAACTCGCGGGTGAGTGTTGTTTTTTTTAAAATCACACACTGTTTTTTGCTGATGTGTTCCGTTAATGCTCACTGTAAACACGAAAGTGAGCACGGTGCAGCTACCTATCTGAATGGTTTGACTGAGTATTTCAGTGCTATTCAGGGAAAAATCTGATTGGCAAAACTGGCAAAGTTGATGAGGATTGGCCAAAATTGCAGGAAAGTTGCGGTGATTGGACAAAGTTGCAAGGTCGCGCAGAAGACATGGTCAGTCATTGATTTTACGTAAATTTGTGTGATTGCAACATCGCAAAATCCTGGAGGGACCGACATATGTGCAAGTTACCCATACCATGCGCACTAACACACCCCCATATCATCACTGATGCTGGCTTTTGACCTTTGCATTGATAACAATCTGCAAGATTCTGGTTCATTTCTGCCTGGAGGACACAACGATGGACATGACGTCCATGATTTAAAAAAATAGTTTGAAATTGTGGACTCAGCAGACCACAGCACTTTTCCACTTTGCATCAATCCATGATAGTATCTGGTGCATGATACATAATAGCCCCGTTTCCATGACAGGAACCAATTTTACAGGAACTTCCCCTACGCTCCAGGAACCTCCCGCAAAAGAGTAAGTTTTCAGGAACTTGTAGCAGTCAAAATAAGGCCCTGGTCAAGGGTAGGTACTTCAGAGCAGCCCTGAAAACTGCAGGGCTGGGTTTAGGATTGACTTGATGCTGGCTGGATAAAACTCGACATCACAATGTAAATTTAAATTTATTATTACCTCCGCCAAGGAGGTTATGTTTTCATCGGCGTTGGTTTGTCTGTTTGTCTGTCTGTCTGTCTGTCTGTTAGCAAGATACCTCAAAAAGTTATGGACGGATTTTCATGAAATTTTCACAGATTGTCAGAAATGGGGTATCCTACAGATGATTAGATTTTGGTGGTGATCCGGATCACCGTCCACAAGAAAACCGCCATTACGCAAAATGCCATTTTCGTGAATAACTACTAAACCACTAATCCTATCATTGTCAATCCAATTGCTTGTCATATGTTTTCATGGTCAAGGAATCTGAAAACGTACACACAAACACTGTATGGGGGGAACTGTGGCGCTAAACCGCCATTATGGAAAATGCCATTTTCGTCAATAACTACTGAACCACTAATCCTATCATTGTGAATCCAATTGCTAGTCATATGTTTTCATGGTCAAGGAATCTGAAAACGTACACACAAACACTGTATGGGGGGAACTGTGGCGCTAAACTGCCATTACGGAAAATGCCATTTTCGTCAATAACTACTGAACCACTAATCCTATCATTGTGAATCCAATTGCTAGTCATATATTTTCATGGTCAAGGAATCTGAAAACGTACACACAAACACTGTATGGGGGGAACTGTGGCGCTTGGCGGAGGTCTGCGCTCTCCGAGTGCTTTTCTAGTTATTTATTGTATTTCTAAACTTTAAGTGACAAAAACAATCTGATTCCATGTCTTGTTTGTTCCCCAACAGTTTTCCTATGTGGACGTCGATGGGAACTCAATAAACATGGTGCAAATGACCTTCCTCAGACTACTGACAGCCTCTGCCAGGCAAAACTTTACTTACAGCTGCCACCAGTCTGTGGCATGGTATGATGCCTCCAGCGACAGCTACGACAAGGCGCTGCGCTTCTTGGGCGCCAACGATGAGGAGATGTCCTACGACAATAGTCCTTACATCAAGGCCATTGTAGACGGATGTTCGGTAGGTTCTGTTTGTTTTTTATTCATTCTAGCTGGAGATATTAAGCATGATCATTTATCTGTGTTGTTTTGAATGAAAATAGAACTGTCCAGTTTTGAATCATTGTAATCTGTTTCCCATCCATTTGCTGACAAATTATTTCTCCTGAAATGAAATTGCAGTGAAACAAGTGAAAAGCTAAGATGGTAAACATTAGAACACTGATATCTGTGAAAAGCCCAATTCCTCCTTTTAGTGAAGCTTTCCCTGTAGCCCCCGTCATTGAGATGTGAACAGATTGGTTTAATAATCAGCTTGTAGTGTGAGCATGTAGCAAGTGGCAGTTAGAGACATGTTTTTATTTTCTGGGACGGTTGTGTCTAACCAGTCTGTCTGTGTGTCCTTCTCTCTCCTGCTGCAGGTGAAGAAGGGCTACGGAAAAACTGTGATGGAGATTAACACTCCCAAAATTGATCAGGTTCCAATTATCGACGTCATGTTGACTGACTTTGGGGACCCTAACCAGAAGTTTGGGTTTGAAGTTGGACCTGTCTGCTTCCTTGGCTAAATTAATAATAAAAGAAAAATAATGATATTAATAAAAAGGACTTGATGGGGCCAGCGAAGAAAGTCAAGTTGAGACATTCTGGGTACCATCGACCCCAATGTGTTGTTTTTTTGTTTTGTTTTTGTCTTTTTTTTTTTTTTTTTTTTTTTAGCCCACCACCCTTTTCTTTGCCACATGCAAGTTTTGAATAAGAGATGGTGTAGCAAACGTGTTTCCCTGTGTGTACATGTAACCCAGGAAAATACTTGTCGCCCTTGTGGGGCTTGAACCACACGACTTAACCACGTTACGGAGCAAAGGTGAAGGACATCGGAGCGTGTGGCAGAGGAGGGTGATTTGGAGGTGACCGAGGAGAGGATGGGCAGGCGACATCAGGAGGCAGACCTCCTCTCTGGATTTCTCCAGGTGCTGTATAAAAACAACAACAATGGTGCTTGTTTTAAACACAAAAACGCATAAAGAGGTGCTAAGAAAGAAGGTGTATTTTGCTAATTATAAGATACTGTAATTATTACTTTGTACAATACTGTTATTTCTGAATCCACTTTCAAAACTTGCATGTGTATTGGGTTATGTTTCTTTAATTCCAGTGTCGCTTTAAAGATATACAGTGTAAGTTAAAGTCACCATTAAATCAAATAAATTTTTAATTCTGGTAATTTTCTTTTGTTCCACACACGCCGTGTACAAATCATGAAGTAAAGCTGAATATGCAAACAGTTCACTGCCGCTAAATTAGACTACATGCCCTTTGTATATATTGGCAGTCCAAACTGGAAGAACCACATCAGCACGTACAGTAGATAAGGCAACATGTCCCACTATCGTTGTGACTCTGTGCTAGCAGCAAACAAACATTTTCCTTTATTTAATTCCATTTGTTGCTTCTCTAATTTCACTTTCCGACAGGCTTTTATTTTGGTTGTATACCTCAAAACTTTCTTGATGACCTTTTTGATGCAAGGATGCTGTGCCCTGTATATACCTTGGTTATGCAATTAAGTTTATATATTTTGGGTGGGGATTTTTTTTTTAAGAGAGAGTTGCGTTAACTGTTAGAGATCCACTGTTCAAACCCCTCTGTGAATGCAATAAAACCCTATTCAGTGACCCATTTTTGTAACTAAAATGAGGAAATGTTTTAATGTGCTTTTTACAGTTCATCTAAATATTAAAAACTGGATTCTAAACAACAGTAAAGCAAATGTGTCGATGGTTTGTGTTAGAACAGATATGCTGTACCTACTGTATGTCGTGCTTTTGGTCAAGGATGTGTTCTTTGGATCAAGACTGTGGGCTGGTGCAATTCCATTGTTAATGAAACCAATAGAGTACCATCTTACATTTTTTTATCCATAATTTATGACTGGATGCCTATTACTATTGAGAATCACCCTGCAGTCTGGAAGAAGAGTGGAGAGCCACAGAATCAAAGTTGCTTGAGGTCCAGCGTGAAGTTTCCGCAGTCAGTGATGATTTGGAGAGCCATGTTATCTGCTGGTGTTGGTCCACTGTGTTTTATCAAGTCCAAAGTCATCGCAGCCGTCTACCAAGAAATTTTAGAACACGTATTCTTCTCTCTGTTGACAAGCTTTATGGAGATGCTGATTTCATTTTCCAGCAGGACTTGGCACCTGTCCACAATGCCAAAAGTATCAAAACCTGGGTTAATGACATTGGTACTACTGTGCTTGATTGGCCAGCAAACTCTCTTTACCTAAACCCTATGCAAAAGGATTCGTGCAAAAGGAGTCCTCAGCCAATATTTCTATTAAAAATCCATTTTTTTCTTACTGGTCTTATGTAATATTCTAATTTTCTGAGAAACTGAATTTGGGGTTATCATTAGCTGTAAGCCATAATCATCAAAATTAAAAGAAATAAACACTTGAAATATATCATTCTGTGTGTAATGAATCTATATAATATGAGTTTCACCTTTTGAATTGAATTACTGAAATAAAAGAACTTTTTTGGTGATATTCCAATTTATTGAGATGCGCCTGTATGTTGTCTGGGGCAACTTACCCCTGGTAGGGTCTCCCAAGGCAAAATGGTCCTGAACCAGACCAAGAGCAGTCCAGTGGATCCTTATGAAAAAAAGTTAAAACAAGGACCCAGTGTACCCAAAGGAGCCACATAGGTCCACCCTCCAGTAAGCTCACCACCTGCAGCAGAGATTACGTTACAGGGATCATGGTGCTGATAAGCAGGAGAGGGTGGATGGATGGATGGAAAGTGTAGTGCATTAACTGAGGACTGTCAGTGTTTTTGTTTTGTTTTTGCAGTGACAGAAAAATCTGAAGGCTGCCCGTCATTTTGACAGATTACACTGAAAGTGATCTAATTTTTACTTCCAGCTCCCGCCTGTCCACTTTATAGCACATATTGAATAGTGACCGTCTAGTATTGCCTCCCCTTTAATTTTAGTGTCTTAAATCGTCATGACAGTTCACTTTTCTCTGTCTGTGTGCAGCTACACACAACCTTCACTCCACTACAAAAGCAAAAATGGCACAGCCACTGAGCGTGAAGCCCTCTCTTTTAAGCGGCCAAAGAGTTGAGATGTTGTTGATAAGACTGGTGAGAAAAGAGAGGCTGATGCAGTGAAGAATGAGGCACAAACATGCATGGCTGCTGGTGTATCGTGAATACAAACAAACATCTTATTATACTAAAGTTAAAATGACAGGAAAAATAGGACAGAATTTTTGCAACCCTTTCTGTCAAAATAGCAGATTACCAAAAAGTCCAGTGCAACCTCTGGATCCAACATAGAATGATTTCAACTCTGGTAAAAGAAGAAAACCTAAACCTAAATACAACCCAAATGTACACCAGGCAGGTTTTTTTTCCCTATAAAAATGTGCTTCATTGGGAGTAGAAAATGTCCTGCATTAAAAATACTGACAAAAATACAATTAATAAAAAGAGTCCATGTACTTGAGTAAATATAATTAGTTAAAACCACCTATATGACAAATGGGTATAATTAGGATTCTTTACTGTCTTTGAATTACCTGCTTAATGTCATGAATTGCCCTACGGGACAGGAAGGTGAGACTCATGCGCTGAACTGTGAGTTTTTGAAAGAAGCAACAAACAAAGTTCAACACGGTGCTCTGACACAAAATACAAACGAGGAAGAAAGCTTACAGATATTGTGCACGAGAGCAGGGCAGGGCTCTGGTGGAGACGAGGAGTAGCTTGTAGAGTCAAGACAGCGGCAAATGGAAATGAAAATCACTCCCCTTAAATAGGGTCAAAAAACCATTTACATAAGTAGTGACAGGTGTGGGTTCACATGAGCGGGCAAAAGGTAACAATGAACAGTGATTGGAATCAGCTGGAAGTAATGAGATGAGCACACTGGCTGGCAGCTGACAGGGCTATGCCCACACTGGGCACTAATCAGGAAATGCCCTGACAGCTGTCAACCTCAATAATAAGGAGTAGAATAAATTATAAACGAATACAACTGAGAAATAGGTATCATTAACCCCTTAACGCCTGAATTTATTTCCAATTATGAAAAAAAAATTTCACGTGTTTTTGCTTTCAAGTAGATGCTAAATTAAGTTGAGAAAGTTAATTTGACTATAACACATAAAATAGATATAATTTTAGGTATCATGCAAATTAGCGACAATAGGCATCTATGGTAAAAAAAAAAAAAAGGTAAAAAAAGCACCTGTTCCCATCTCAAGTATGAAGAGTCTTTTATTTATGCAACAAAGTTATTTTCAGTATTTTCAACTCTCATGACTGCCAAACCCTAACCCTAACCCTAGCAATCAGGAAATGGATGGTGCTCCGTCTCTGACTGTTCCTACGAGAAACTAATGCTTGCAAAAGGTTCCTAGGTATGTGTTGGAAGTGGTCCAACCGGAAGTGGAGGAATACAGACGGTATTTTGGTTGCATTTGGAGCGGAAGCAGTTTGATGCGAATTCGCGATGACAGGCGTCAAGGGGTTAATACAGAATCTGAATATAGTAGAACTAAGACAGGGGTGGGCAGTGAGGGCCATTCCACTGCAGGTTTTTTGTTCCACCCAGTCTCTTCAGCAGGTGTGTGCTCTGACCAGCTTCAAGGATTGCTAATCATTGAAAACACCTGCTGAAGAGACTGGGTGGAACAGAAAACCTGCAGTAGAATGGCCCTCCATGGCACATGATTGCCCACCCCTGAACTAAGACATAAACAGGAAAATAGAAAACATGCAGGGATAACAAAAACCAAAAGGCACAAAAATACAACAAATATATAGAAATACAGTGAAAAGCCACAAGACTGAGCCTGGCGGAACTTCCAGAGCTCAGCTCATGACACTTAAAGGGGTTTTTAAGCAAAAGGTAATGAGCCACAGAAAAGACCTTGCACCTAGAGATGATTAATGATGTGAACTGGCCCTATACACATGCAGCTTGTTTAATCGGGGCATTTTATGGCCACCCACACTGTATGTTGTGATTGTCCATCTGGTTTATTTTTTTAGTCATGATCAGACCTTTTACAGCGATGCATGCAGGAGGAACATAATCAAATACCAATTAGTCTTCCTTTGCTCTTATTCTTAACATTTCAAGATGAGAAGGGGTGCTTCAGTATTGCAGTGATATGACTATAACAATGTGAGAATTGGAATTGGAATAACAGCATCACAGTTTGGGTAATTGAGCGAACACCTAGTCTGACCTGGCTCTGCCCAAAGGTGACATAATCCTTCTACATCTCTTCCAAAAAATGTAATTTACCCTGAGGGTTTCCATTGTCTTTCTCATTGAGATTCTATTACTGTGCAGGTTGTGGCAGCCAAGTCACTACAATCCTGTAAATCCTCTTCTCTCCTTGAAATTATGAAGGGGAAAAAAGACCCTAATTAGTATTCAGGACTAATGTGCCTCCTTGAAACAAACGTTAGTAACAGCCTGTGTCACTTCAAAGGATTGACCACCACTACAGCTTTTATTTTTCTCCTTCAAAGGTGCAGAAGAAATCCACATAATAACAACCGACATGTCTGTGTGTGGAGCAGCAAAAGAAATGGAGTTCGTATTTTCTTTTATCTTTTTCTTTCTTTCTTTCTTGGAGCGGGGGTCTTTGTAGAGAAGCAACCAAAGAGAATACTCATGTGGAACTGCACACGGAGAAAACAATCAAGAAATACTCCCCACGGGCTCAGAAGAAACTCAGCTCCTCGGCCGGCACTGCTTTTGAGTCCTTCAACAAATACCATGTTTGTCTCAGGAGATTACATGCATCCCTAATAGGTCTTTTTAAATATTCACTTCACACAGTTTATTTAAATGAAGCAATCAAACTTCCTTGAGTTCTCATGGGAGATTGTAGTAATAATCTCCTACATTATCATATAAATGTCACTTTTTGCCACATTCGCTCTGCTACACTGAGCTGTTCGCAGTGAAAGTTTTCAGAGAGTGCCACTGACAAAATGCCATTCTTTATTAACAGGAGATCAATGGACACAACACGCTGCCATCGTAACTGCATAGTGATGTAGAAATACAAGAAAAAAAAATACAAGAGCCCATTAGAAGCAGAGAGAAAGAAGTTAAACAGAAAAACAAGAAAATGCTCAGAGTACAACACTCAGATGTCCAATCTATACGCTGCTTGATCTGAAGCTTCTCCAGAGTCTAATGGGTTCTTCTGTGATCCAAGCTCAGTTGGTTTTTCATGTAATAATGAGAACAAAACCTCCTTTGTTGAAGCAATAAAACCCAACAAAGATGGTCTTTTGTGTGCTGGTAATCTCTGTTTTATGTTGCCCAATGGTAATACAGAATAGGGCCCAAAACTGAACTTACATTTTAAGTAGCATTTTTATAGTCTTTTGGGTTTCATCAACATTCGTAAAAGGTTGTAAAATAGTTTGCCAACAGTTTTTAAGGACACAAACAGTACAGTTGCTAGTTTTCACTAGTTGGTGAACCAACAAGAACCATTGGCAGATGCTTACAACTATTTTGCAAACGTTAGCAACTTTTTTTGTAGAAATACATTCCAAAAAATTTTAACATGAAATAGAAGATGACATATTCGATGGCCACAGGATCTTGTCTCTGCTGTTTACAAACGATGTGGTCGTGTTGGCTTCACTGAGCAATGGCCTATGGGTCTTACTGGGATGGTTTGCTACTCAGTGTGAAGTAGCCAGGATGAGAATCAGCACCTCCAAGTCCATGGTCCTGAGACAGAAAAGGGTGGACTGTCCTCTCCAGGTGAGGGATGAGCTCCTCCACCAAGTGGAGGGGTTCAAGTATCCAAGGGTCTTGTTCATGAGTGAGGGGAGAATGGAGATTGATTGGAGCAGCATCTGCAGTGATGTGGACATTGTACTGGTCTGTGGTGGTGAAGAAAGCTGAGCTCTAAAGCAAAGCTGTCAGTTTGCCATTCAATCTAAGCTCCTACACTGTAAAACCGAATTAGCTCAGAGAACTCAAAAACTTATGTGGAAACCATTTACCTAATAAATTTTAAGTAAATGCAATTATTTTTTTTGAGTAATCTGAAATTCAAAAATTTAAAACAAAATGCTGAAAATGTATTTTTTAAGTACAGTTTACTCAAAAAATAATAATTTCATTTACTTAAAATTTATTAGGTAATTGGTTTCCACATAAGCTTTGAGTCCTGTGAACTATTCAGTTTTACAGTGTACTCTAACCCATGGCCATGAATTTGGATAATGACTGAAAGAATGAGATCACGGATATAAGCAGATGAAATTAGCTTACTCTGTAGGGTGGCTAGAGTCACCCTTCGAGATAGGATGAGGAGTTCATTCATCCAGGAGCAGCTCCAAGATAAGCCACTGCTCCTCCACATCAAAAGGAGCCAGTTGAAGTGGTTTGGGCATCAGATCAGGATGGACGCCTCCCACGTGAGGTGTTTCAGGCATGTCCCAAAGGAAGGAGACCCCAGGACAGACCCACGACACACTGGAGAGACTGTCTCCCAGCTGGCCTGGGAATGCCTTGGTATCTTCTCTGAAGAGCTGGAGGAAGTGACTGGGGAAAGGGAAGTCTGGGCTTCTCTGCTTAGACTGCTGCTTCCACAACCTAGATGTTATGTCTGGAAATAATGGACTGTTGACAGGTCCACGTGTTGAGGTTAACTTTACTGAACATCAGCAGAGCAAGTTAAAGGAGGGAGCAAACAGTGAGGTGAACTGAGAGGTGGTACCAAAGGTGGAGAGCAAGAGACCGGCTATTATACCTGCTGCGTAGTAACATCACACGTACATACAGGCGCAGTGTGGTGCTTTGTGCCATTTCCCATATATCACATTTACCCCCCCACCCCCCCGTTGAAAAAACTGAGAACTACGTCCGTTGTTAGCCTTAGCAAGGGCAGCAAGTAAACAGTAAGGCAAACTAGCATATTGGCTAATACACAGTTGGTTATATGCACACACATGTGGTCACCACCACAGTGGTGGCCTAATTGATAGAGCATCCGCCCCACATCTGGGAGGTTGTGTGTTCAAGCCCTGGCCGGGTCGTACCGAAGACCATATAAAAAAAATGGTACTTCCCGCCTTCTAGCTGGCCACACATATTGGGCACACCTGGGCGAGGCGCAGCAAAGATAATTACCGGGGCTGGGAACAGCTGATAGAACCAGAGGGAGAGCGAGGGGGCGTGGCTGGACCGACAGACTGTCAGCAGCGTGGGAGAAAGTAGGTCACCGAGGCTGACTAACAGCTGCCGGTTAGGCAGTGGCTATGGTAATGGAACAAGTACAGAAATACACAAAATGCACATAAACAGTGAAACCAAAACCCACAGAGAGATCGAGGCCGAGCCGGGGGAGGCCGAGCCAGGGGAAGCCAAGCCGGCTCGGCTCGTGACACGTAATTTCATTCTACTGTACATGATTGGCTCTATGGACTGAATGACAATACAGTTGGCTTCTTCTTAAAGTCAGTGATAAAGGAAATGCACACACATGGTCCGGCCGATAATACTGTTAGTCATTGTCTAATGTAGAACAACACACATACTTAACTGGACCTGTTGTGTCATGACTCCCCGTGCGCCTTTACGCAGCGCATGTAGAGGGAGAATGAAATAACCTATAATAACCGCTGAGGCTGGGCCTCTCCCTCGGGAGACAGACAAGGTCTTTCATGGTTTAATTGAATAGAACAAAAAAACACTTGCCTGTCCTCCCGAAGTTCGTTGTTCACGGCTGCAGCAAGCTGATTGCCGGCTCTCTCCATTAAAGGTGGAGGAGCCGTCTCCCTGGAGACGGAGGTGGATGTTCCCGGGGCGGGCCTGTCAGACCTCGCAGCAGCTGGAGAGATGGTGGCAACTGAAGGAGGAGAAGGCTTCTCCTGGCGCTTCCATGCGGGGCAACGCTGTCCCTTGTTAGCTGGCGAAGAGCGTGCTAGAGCGGGTGGAGAGTCAGGCAAAGCATCACAGAGGATGGAAGTCTGCTGGAAACAGTGCCTCCGTCTCAACGCTGTGGAAAACGTCAAATCGGGGAATGAGTGCTGGAGCGTGCAGACTGTGGCCAGCAGGTCGGCGTACTGTGGGTAGTTCCATAACCCAGGATGCACCTCCAGGATTCCCACTGCTCCGTTCAAACATTCCAACGTTTTCTTCAGTCCCCGGGTGGCGAGGGCTTCATCCACGAAGCTCTGGATAAATTCGGCAGCCCATCCTTCCGCCACCATGGGAATCCTCACTGCTGTTCCTCCTCTGCTTCGGCGAGACCAGCAATCCCGGGGCATAGTGTGCTCCAGAGACTGGTGAGTCCCAAAAAATGACACAAAAAAGGGAAAAGGGATGTGTGGGTGTAACCACTAAATCCTCTTTTCGGGCTGGGTCATTCTGTCATGACTCCCCATGCGCCTTTACACAGCGCACGGAGAGGGAGAATGAAATAACAAATTTATGTGCAGGTTATACCACATCACGTTTATTAAAGCAATGACAAACAGTCCAAAAGGGTGAAGACTTACAAAAACATGAAGGGTACACTTATGGTTGGCGTTCGGGGGCTGGCATTGCCCCGCGAACGCAGGAGGAGAAACGTGTAACCACACTGGCATCCCACAACCGGTATCGCTGTGCAGACGCGAGAGGACCACAACAAACGCGGAGTGGCTAACACGTCGAAATAGTGCTGACAACAGACTAATCACTGACAATGCAATGACCCAGCAATGTGTGACTGGCAAAAGGCTGCTTAAAGGCGTCGGCCGGACGAAATTTCAATATCGCTAAATCATATTTTAAATTTGTGTGTGAGACGAGCTAATTTGAACCGCACATGTTTTGGTGTCAACAAATGTTGCATAAGGTGACAATGCGCTATTGAAGTATGATTTCCTTGAGAGCTGTCTGTCTGCCAAGCGATCAGCGGCTAAAATGGCCACTGACTGTGTGACGTCAGGTCAGGGAGCGACCTGAGTAGGAGGAGGAGCACGCTGAGGAGCACGCGGTGAGTGTTTATGAATTTCCCCTGCCTGGGAAAATCAGAACCGCATGGGTGAATTTCGTTCAGAAAACGCGAAAAAATTGGAATTATGTCGCAACATCACCCAACATGTGCATTAGACATTTTGTTGACAGCGATTTTGAGAATAAGATGCAATTTGAAATGAAATTAGCAAAAACATTGCTGATAAAAAAAATCGGCTGTTCCAACTATATATCCGTTCATTTCAAAGTCCCACTCTCAGACAAGTGTCAGTGACAGTGGCGTGAAAAGCAAGGGTGATCTACCGATGCGATCTGCTGTCAGAAAGAGAAGTAAACAGGGTAATTTTTCTTTTTTAAATATTCACTGCCAATATTTACTAAAATTATTTACAAGCAATGAATTTCATTGCCTTAACTACTTATCAAATATTAGAATTTTAGGGTATTCATACTAATCAAATATGAAATATTCAGTGCTGTATAGGGAGGTGGTTGTGCCTGTTTGCTCAAGTTATATTTCTATATATGTAATCCAAGTTGACACCTCTGGAATGAAATTATGTTGATCTACTGTTTTTGCAGATGTTATCCACTGTCACTCAACCTTCAAATACTGTGGATTTTTTTTTTGAATTTGATTATTCAGCAATTGTCCTCATTGCAGTCATCCATGTGAGGTAACAAGTCACACTAAAGGCTCTCTGTTGGTGATCAAACAACATTGTCCACATTGTGTTGAGGATCTATCCTGGCACAGCCAGCCGATGATCAGGGACATCCCAGCTGGTAACATACAGCTTTCATCCGCCATTCTCTTCACTGGTGCGTCATATGTCAAGGTCCTCAGAGTTCTAAATGCAGCCGGTATCGTTGGAATTTCCACGACCACTTACCAGGAGCTTTCGATTTCTAATTTTTATTAAATTAATTTTATTTCAGAATATGTGGATGATCTGATGAATACTCTTTTCGACAAAACCTTGGTTGATCCAACCCACTTATTGGAGCAGTGGCACTCTGTACAAGCCAGAGTTCCAGCAACATTGAGTGCCAAATTTCAGCGTCCCATCAAAGCTGATGCTGTTGAGCAACATGTATCTAGATTTTCAAAATCAAACATGTAAAAGTAGAATAAATTTCCAATTAGCAATGAAAGTTCAGCTTTCAATTGTTAGGGAAGCAACATATTTTGCTAAGACAAAAAAATATAAGCCTAAGATTTTTAGAGAAATGTGCTTTTAAAAATTGCATACGAATTTTACACCATAAAATGGTAGAAAAATTATTCTAATGTATATGAGATCCGACTTTGATGAATGCTGAAATATTAGAATTATAAAATTGACATGCACATTAATAAACTCAATATATGATTTTAAAAAACTTTATTTAAATAACATTGATCACAAATCTAATCTTGGTAGGCAAAATCCCTTGTAGTGATCAGATGGGAATGTTTCTCTGATGAGGCTCACAGCACAGGCAGGCAACATAACCCTCACTTCTTCACCTTCAATACCTCCTGGCAGCACCGAGATTCAGTTGATGTTGGCATAATGTTGCATTTCTCACAAGTGCACCTGTTAAAAAAAATGGTATAATCAGATGCTTATAATAAACTAATGGCTCGTGGGAGTGCTATATAAATTGGTCTATGAAGTTTGATTAGAAAATATTTAAAACATGTAAAAAATTTTGACCAGAAAGAGAAGTTATAGGAAAACAATAATGAATCACAGTAATCATGATCCATGATGGATCATGTTGATCCATCAATCTCCTAAGAGAATTATGTAGCTTTTGAGACTAGGATTAACATGATGATGATTAACAACATCTCCTAACAAGCTCGTAAAGTACACATCCCTCACATACATTATCCTTTTATTTCCAGTGATAATGTTTCTAAATGTTTCTAATGTTTATAAGTCGCCAAGTAAGGCAGCGAGGGAAAAATTGGCAGTTTTATTTTGATAATTAAGTGTGTGACCATGCATATCGCCTAAAAAAAAAAATTCAAAGCATATTTTACCAATACAAATCGGCGAGCCTCTCGTTCTTGCCTCTCGTTCTTGCCTCTCGTCCTCTCGTTCTGCTCCGGTCGCTGTTTCGTCCGCGTCTTCCACCGCACCCTCGGGCTCGAACAAATACGGCTGAATAACCCCATCAGCACCACCCAAAACTACTTCATCATCAGATTCGTCAGTTTCAATATCATCACTTATATTGCGGTCGTCATACTCGATAAAATAATCGCTGTCCGAATCACTCTGCTGTCGTTCAGCCATTTCTGCAGGCAGGTGATCATCCATTTCCTGCAGCCATTTCCTGTTTCTCCCTGACCTGACGTCACTAATCTACTACTACTACTACTGCTGCACGCCCCTATCGAGAGATGGCGGTACTGCAGCATCACTAAGTGAAATATGGGCTATTAACAAATAAAGTCATTTATGGAGGCTGGTGACACATTTTAAATCATGGGAATGGCCAGAATGGAATATTTTCATACAATCAGTTTATTGGTTCAATAAAAAAATGTCACCGTCCGAGGACTTTAAGTACACGCATTGCTGGTGATGGTGAGATTGGGAGCACCTGGGCGAGGAGTGGGAAGATGGCAAACGGGAATGGGAACAGCTGGCGGTAATGAGAGAGAAGGCGTGGTTGGACCGGCAGGCTGTCAGCCAGCGCTCACACAAAAGTGATCCATAGAGGGCTGCCTCACAGCTGCTGGCCAGACAGCAGTGGCTAAGGGTAAGGAAACAGCACAGAAACAGATAATATATACATGCATAGCAGCACCTAAACCCAGAGGGAGGTCAGGACCAAGTCGGGGAAACCAAGCCAACTCGGCTCCTGACATATTATAAGAACCACCAGACTTATTTCTGAACATGACAATCAGAAAAGAATTATTTTGAACTATTACAACCCTGATAACCAAGTATATTACCAGTTTAACCCGCATGGTTGTGTGGGTTATTCTGCCACTTTGAATGGACCATGCACTGACTGAACATGAAAATGAAGAACTTTAGAGTCAATGACCATTCAACGTTCAGTGGGGCATCTGCCAAGCCCAGGGTGGACACGGCACTGGCGGATCTGGGGGCCACCTCGGTGGCGTTGCGACTGGCTCAACAGCAAATTCCCAATCCAGATCCCACACTGGCTGGGTCGGCTCAGTTGCTGTAACCTGGTCTGGGGCAGGTGGTGCTGTTACTTTTCTCAGACGGCTGGTATGCCATTGGGACCCATCTGCCATCTGAAACATGGCTGGGTCAAGTTGTGTGGCGATTTGCATCAGTGATAGTGGCGATGCTGATGACTGGAACATCTGCAGCTGATGTGGGCGGTTGAAATGGTGAATCTGAACCCAGTCGAGCACTGTGAGCGAAGTTGATTTCTGTTTTGGGGTGTGCTGTTGCTCTCTTGTCATGTGGCTGGTGAAAGGTGTTGTTGTTGGGGCACCGTTTGATGACTGGATGAACCCCACGATCTTCCAGGTCTTGCATTATCACAGACTGAAACTCTTGCAGTGAGGCGGCCACTCTGGGAGGCTCATGTCGTGCGAGGATCAGTCCCAAGTTTTCAGTGCTCCGGTCAATGTGCGGTGTGAAAAATTGAGTGGCTACACCCATTTCTGGCCGAAACAGGCTCGGGCCATCAGCTGTCAAACTGTCCCATGTAATCTGTGATGGAAAAGCCAAGCTCATGGAAAAGATCACATCCTAAAATGTTGTCACCAAGGCCTGCCATTTGAAATGTAAATTCTGGGAGGACTCTTGAGCCGTAGCGAACCAGTAGAGTGATAGTTCCTACCATGCTGATTTTGACATGTCCACACCCAAACAGTTCCACTGCATTTGGCTCAGTTGGGTGTTGGGGAAAAATATATTCACCGTGGCCTCATCCAGCAGGGACCTCATGGCAGCAGTGTCCATCAGTAGTGGGAGACTGATGCCATCCAGTTCCACTGTGCAGCACTTGTACGGTGTGCTAATGGTGGTTGGACTGGGCCAACTGAGCAAATTAGATGGCGGGCTTGTCTGGCTGAGCGGCACAATTTGGCGAAGTGGTTCAGCTTACTGCAGCGTTGGCACTTGTGTCCTTTGACGGGGCAGGCGGGTGTGTGTGTGTGTCCAGTGTAAAGGAGAGCCACAATTACCACATGACCGGCATGCTTTGTTGTCCTGCTGTCCCGCGATGTTAACTTCAGGGTCCCCCAGGGGGGATGTGGGGTCATTGGGCTCAGCAGCCAGGGTAACAGCTTGCGCTAGAGGAGCAAAAGGTGGAGAGTGCGGGCTGGAGGTTCCCAGCTGGGTGTTTAGCCGAGCCGTGTCCTCTAGTTGGGATGCTAACTTCACCGCCCTTGAGAGAGACAAGTCGTCTTGTGCCATTAGCAGCTTCTCCTGTAGCTTGAGGTTGGTGGTGTGCTCTGCTAACTGGTCCCGCACCATCTCGTCTTCCAGTTGTGCAAACCTACACGTGCCTGCTAGACAGCAGCGATCGGCGACATACTGTTGGACTGACTCACCTACATGCTTTTGGCGTAGGCAAAATCTAATCCTCCTAACTAGCACACTCTCTGCAGTATGGGTAGCACGGTGGTGCAGTGGTTAGCACTGTTGCCTTACAGCTAGAAGGTTCCTGGTTCGAATCCCCAGGCTGGCAGGGGTTGGAACCTTTCTGTGTGGAGTTTGCATGTTCTCCCTGTGCTGCGTGGGTTTACTCCAGGGGCTCCGGTTTCCTCCCACAATCCAAAGACATGCATGTTAGGTTAATTGGCTGTTCTAAATTGTCCCTAGATATCTGTTTCCTATAGGCCCTTAGAATAGAGGGCTAGTACTTGTGAAAGCGCTTTGAGTGGTCTTTGTGACTAGAAAAGCGCTATATAAGTGCAGGTTAGTTAGTAGTTAGTTAGTTAGTGGTGAAATGTCTAGTTAACACAGCAACACATTGTAGCTATCTGCAGGTCCGAGCATCTTCAAGACACACTGTCCCATGCTGCCTAAGCAGTGGATTAACATAGCACATAGTCTTAGCTTGCTAATCTTCGCTAGGTCCATGGCAGACACAAACGTCTCAAACGACTCATGCAAACGTGACCAAGGAATAAGCGGCTCACCGGGCAAAGCGAGGAAGGGTGGCAGGGGTGTCAGCAGCGTTTCCATCTCAGTGTTTTCCAAATTTCTCCTCATTGCCAGTTGTTATGTTGTGGGAATCCACTCAGTATGTTTCCACTCAGACAGAAGGACAAGGGGAGTAGTCATGGGGGGTTTGTGTATTGATGCTGGGGTTGGTGTGTTGATGCAAACAGTGACAAAGAGAATGGGAATTGCAAAGGCTTTTATGTTAATGCAGCACCACAGGTCGTGGAGCGAGGTGTATGCTATAAAAGGAGAGGTGCCTGCGACCTGTGAGTTTTTTTATGCTTGTGATTCTGGTGAATGTGAGAGAGAGAGATTAATAAAGCCTGCTCCTCTCTGGGCCACTCGGCCTGATTATTTCTCTCTCCACAATGTCTGGAAATAATGGTCTGCATACAGGTCCATGTGTTGAGGTTAACTTTATTGAACATTAGCAGAACAAGCTAAAGGAGGGAGCACACAGCAAGGTGAACTGGGAGGCAGTACCAAAGATGGAGAGCAAGAGACTGGCTAGCCCTGAGTAGCCGACTATTATACCTGCGGCGTAGTGATGTCAAACGTACATACGTACAGGCACAGCGTGGTGCGTCATGCCGTTTCCCATATATCACACTAAACCCCTGGATAGGCAGTAGATGATGAATGGAAAAAAAAAAATTGCAACAAGAAAAACTGTTTGGAACCTTAAAAACTGTTAGCAAACTGTTTGGCAACCTTTTACGAACTCTGACAAAACCTGAAAATTTGTCAGCATTCACTGTTACGTGAGATACAGGCTTTAGACTGTGGAAGAGACAGGAGTTTACCCATGCTAGCACATGGCAAACATACTGACTCTAAAAAGGCCCCTCCTAAACCAGGTGAGTCAGACTGTGTGGCAGCAGTGCTAACTCCAGGGGTTGGAACTATTAAACAGTGTTGTCAGATGTACAATAATTATCGTATTTGTATGATAGTTTTGCCCTCTGTACGATGTACAATCAATAAGTCCAAAAATCCGATAATGTATGATAATTTGACCCCTTCATTAGGAGGCTAAGTTAATATATTAGCAAACACAATCAGAATACAGATCCTGCCCATACATACTATGCTTGTTTTTAACGCATCGTCTCATGTGCGTGGGCTATGGGGAAAAGAAGGCAGAAGACTTGCATCGTGGTAGCAGAGAGGCACCCTCGGATGGAGGTTAATGATGGGATCCACAGTTCACTGAAATGTACTGAGTTAAGCGAAAAAGATCCGTTAGAAATAGTGGTACACCAAATCACTCAGTGCTCTACTGGAGCTGCACCTGCCTACCACTCACTGAACTGAGAGTCGGATGAACCAAGTGGGCGGGGCTCATTTGCTGAAACATGTTTGTGAATTTCAGTGGCATTATGCAAGGTGATTTTGTTACCTGCATAAAAAACAGTAGTGTAGTATGGTTCATGTTTGTTGTGGCAGCACTACGCCTACAGTATGCTTACCACCGTTCGCTCAATACCACACTGTTGTGCTGAACTAATCAAGTCCTCTCGCTGCAACTCCAGAAATTATTTTGGCTGAGAATCAACAAAAGGTAAATAACTAGCTGTAAGGACATCTCTCCCAGGGAACATTCAGTCTTCAGTCACCCCAACACAGATGAGAAGGGGCTGTCCAAGTGGCTGCACCATTCCAATGGATCAGTGGATATGAAAAGATTACCCTGCACCCAAAGGATCACACAGCCTCTTCACAGTCACAGTAGATTTAAGTGTGGCTGAGATAGTCCTCTAAAGAAAGCTGCAACTCTCAATCAAGCTCTCCTTAGATGCTATTGAACTGTAGTATCAGGGAGCTCTTTTTTTTCCTTAGAGTCTCAGCACAGGGTTGATTTAACTAATAAAAATCTGTCTGCCAATATTGCATGAGAACAAGGAGAGTTGGGTGCAGATGTACTTTTGTAGCCTCTCATACCTTTGAAAGCACAACCCCTTTTTCTGTATTTTACATTAATAAAGCAAAAGTAAGTGATGTGCTTCAAAACAGTGACTTCCACAAAAGGAGGTTGGAAGTATGTTGGTGATGGAGGGTGACTGTAAAATCCTTTCACACAGACAACCAGGGTCCAAGTTGAGCCACAAACCCCTTCACTTTCAATTTACTTCCAGGGAAATGAAAGGCTAAGCCTCTCACATATTAAACCAATCTCCTTCCACCATCTCATTTCATGTAGCTAATTTCATAACCACTAGATGTCTCTTTTCTCAAAGTCACAACTATTGAGTGAAAATCCTGCTGTTTAAAAGGTTTATATCTTTGTTTGTTTTGAGGACAGTCTCTAATTCAATTTATAGTGTTAAGAGAATGAACAAGTCAAAAAAGCTGAATTTCTATCCACCTTATTCCTAGACCCCATGATGTCTTGCGTGAATTATGGTAGCAACTTCCGGTACGAGTTTAGAACATATGGTTGTCACTGAAACGGGACATTTTTCCTTGTTAAAAAACAATGACTTTGGCATCAGAAATGCGGGAACACGGCCTCTTCCGCCTCAAAACAGTAATATAATCATACCACTTCCTACGACTATCGAGGGATGGAAAGATGACCTTAAAAAAGTGGCTTCATACACAGTAGCTCCGTTAGTTAGCGCCACTGCTAAGATGCTAACGATGTAAACAAATGGCCCTTGCTGGTAAAATGAGTCACTTTGAGGACATTTTCAAAACGGATGTTATGTTATTTCCATATTCTGTCTTGAAAGACCTTCAAAATGATATTTAATTTGTAGGTAGTGTGCAAAAACTGACCCAGAAAAAGATGATTTGTTTATATTTTAGCTAGGTTGAAAACTCACGTTCGATCGGTCGGGAGTTATGCCTTCTGCAAAAACAGGTATTTTTAGAAAGTACAATTTCTAAGCTTTACAATGATACCAGACACTCATGGGGAGTTTCCTGGGACTTTGCTGCTACCAAACAAAGAAAGAGTCATGATTTATGACTTTTCGTTGCCTGCACTCATAATGACGCGGTGGACATTCCAAACAGCACGTCTCCACTGCAATAAAGTCGGCTGCATTTTGTTAAAATATGTTGGACATAATCAAATTTACCTTAGAGAAGACGTACACCAGTCACAACACCGTGCTTGAATGTCGTCTGTCAACATGTGGTAAGAAGCCTCCATTTATCCAGTCTGGCACAACCACGAACACCAGCAAGTGCCAGAACTATGCCAAAACATTCAAAAAATACAAAAACTAGAAGAGCTGAAATTAGCTGCCACTTGAGTGGAAAACACGTATGTGGACTATACATTAAAATGAATTTGAAAAACTTTTAAAAATGCCATTTTAAATGCCCCTGCTACTCCACTCTAATTCATTCTACTTCTTCTGCTTAATCCTTTTCGGGTCACGGGGGTGCTGGAGCCCATCCCAGCATCTTTGGGGGAGAAGCAGGGTACACCCTGGACAGATCGCCAGTCCATCGCAGGGCCAACACAGAGAGACAGACAACCATTCACTCTCACAGTCATACCTAAGGACAATTTAGAATCCCCAGTTTGATGCCAATTAACCTAACTTGCATGTTTTTGGCATGTGGGAGGAAACCGGAGAAAACCCATGCAGACACGGGGAGAACATGCAAACTCCACACAGATCACTGTTGGTCAGGGGTTGGGATTGAACCCAGGATCCCCCGGCCAAGGGTGAGTTGCTGTGCTGCCGCAGTGCTAACCACTGCGCCACCGCGCCGCCCACTCCACTCTAATTGACTGATTTAACACTACTGCAGCCGAAACCGGAAGTTCCGTCCATAATCGTTCCTACGGTGGCACCCCCAGGAATAAGGTGGATAAAGTTTTGTTTTTTAAATCCTGTCTCTGCCCCTTAACTCTGATCTCCTCAAATCTAATGTGGCCCAAGCACCATAATTTCAACAAATGTAAATGAAATCAGGTCAATCCTGCTAAAAGACAACAGACAAATGGCACCTAAAAAATGACCTTTTCAGCACTGGATTCTTTGGTAACACTATATAATACAGCCTTCCTGTGATGTACTGTGAAATGACTGTGTACTTGCAGTGTAAGTACTGACAGGAAGTCCAGTGCAAATTCAGAGTAACTCGTGTTTTACCATAAAAGTACCGTGTTGCCATTTAAGCACCATAATCTTATCATGTAAGTGGCCCAAGGTTACCATATGAGAACCCTGCTGTTTCCATGCATCATACATTAAACTGTTCAAGTAATCTTATGCCAGAATTACACTAAAATCTCCCAGTATTCCCTAGCTTCCGGGCTGAATTCTTCATTCACTTTGCACATTTGTAATTTTCCCAAATTACAAATTCATTTTGGGGTAATTACAAAATCAGAGCACTGTTAGCAATTGGGTAATTTTGGAGTAATCATGAAAATTAAAACCAAGTAACTAGAAGAAGAAGAAGCCAACTTTATTGTCATTCAATTCATACAGCCAATCATGTACAGTAGAACAATATTAAATTTCTCTTATCTACAATGTTAACCACATCTAGAATCTGAGGGGCCGTTGCCATGCAAGGGGCGCCACAAACAACTTTTTCCTTCCCCCATTCTATTATGCTGAGCCCTAAGCTAGAAGGCGGGAAGTACCATTTTTATATGGTCTTTGGTATGACCCAGCCTGGCCCAAAATTAACTACTGATTAATTTTGGAATTTTGAAAAGCTGAGTCACAGAGTCTTCTTCTGGTGTGAAGTGGATAGCAAAGCTTGACCCATTTTCTCTTTTTAGCTGTCCGGCATATTCACTGAATGTTATTTGGAGCAGAACATGTCAGCAGCATACAGACATGACCCTGGTTGCCCTCTTTTCAGAGGTACACTGACGTCTGCATCTTACTGCTCAGCTCAACAAATAAAGACAGAGAACGTTGTGACGTCACATTGCGATGTGCTGTAACCTTAGCAACAGTAAGGCATAACACAGTGAGTAAGGGTGTCAATGAAAAATACTCAACAGGGATAAATATAAAATTAGAACACAAGAACACAACTTATACACAAGAGTATTAGAACTATCAACTTGTCTAAAGCATGGGAACTACATAGGCTACCTACATGGCAGGTATATGGTACATAAACTGTAACAGCAGGGTACTTTTATGACAAAAACAGGAGTTAATAGCATGCTATTAAACTTACACTGTACCTAGACCGTTTTACATCAGTCCATACACCAAAAGCACACAGTAATGTCACAGTTCTTCATAGAGTGTCCTATTGTCATGAGCCGAGGCCTGGAGAATTCTTCCAGACTCGGCCTCATGGCTTTTTTCTGTTTATTTATTCATCTGTTGCACTTAATACCTTTTGGGTTCATGTATTTGTTTTTTTCTTGTCATTTTTCTGTTTGTTAGGACCGTATTTGTACCTTCTACACCTTCTCACAATTATACCTTGGCATGATGTGTTATCCTGTTTTCCTCAGTATTGTTCTCTTTTCTGTTGACAGCTGTCACGGGCTAAGCTTCAGGTGGGCGTGCCCTGTCAGCTGCCAGGTTGTGATCTGCCTCCCTCTCACTCAGCTGATCCTGATTTGGTGTTATCACGTTCTCCCTCCTGTTGGGGCTCCCACACCTGCTAACTATTGTGTGATGGGGTTTTGTACCATATTTAAAAGCTCTGTTTCTCATTTTACTTTGTCGCCGCTTCTGATTGTCTCTCCTCATCTCTGCCAGAACCCTGCTTCATTCTGGCGAGTAATTCCTGTAAGTTACCTCCTTCTCATTTGCCTCCTTTGTTTTTTGAGCACTTTGTGGCACTTTGTGTTAATTTGTGACTTTGATAAATCGCACTAACAACAATCCAGCGCCTGGGTCATTCTCTCTGGCCCTAAGGGGGCCAGAACATGACAGAAAGCGGCGACCAGTTAAGACCCAGCTGTTGTCGTTAGTGTGTTTTGCTTTTTTCTGTTTTTCCCTTCTTGTATTTTTTCACTCACCTGTTTGCTGAAGCTATTATGGACGTAGCAAGTGAATGGGGATATCCGATGCGCCTGGGGTGGGATTGCTGCCGAGCCCTGATGGAGATAGACGGGCTAATCTCTACGGCACGCACATATTCCACCCCGGAGGACGCACTGCGGTACCTGGGGCTCGCGGAAACAGTGGCTCGCCAATGCCCTCAGCTAATGAAGCACGCTGAAGGAAGAGAAAGGATTTCCCTGGTGGCTGCGCTGCAACGTGAGAGCAGCGGGTTGGAGAGGAAATTACCTGAGAAGTCTGGGCTTGCGCCGAAGGGGAGGCACTCCCGGGGTTCCGTAACTTCAACCTTTCACCAGTCTCCGGCGCCCGTTCCTGCTTCCCCAGCTCCAGCAGATGCGTTGCCTACTTCACAGCGGCGCTGTCGTCCCGGTTTGCGTCGCCGGAGAAACACCTTTTCCTCTCAGCCAGCTGTATTTCCTACGCCGAGCCAGACTAATCCTGCAGCAGCCCCATCATCCTGCTCTTCTCCACTGGGCGTTCCGCCAGCATCCTCCTCCTCAGCTGCTGCAATTGCCGTCTCATCGGCGTGTCCTCCTGCTGTCAAGAGATCCTCTAGGTTTTCCCGGGCTACGCCCACACCCGTGTCTAAAGTGGTGGCTCTTCCACAATCAACTGAGGACCCAGGCTCACCATAGACACGGAGAGGGATGACTGCGTTCTGGCTGCAGCAGAATACATCACACACCAGGATGACAGGCAAGTGTCATTTATTTCTTCTTTAATTCATGATGATGTGCCTTGCCTGATTCCTGGTAGGGAGGCTCAGGAAAGGCAGTCCCCTGAGCTCTCTCCACCTGCTGCAGCAAACTATTCTTCACCTGTCCTCTCCGTGTCCTCTCCATCTGTCCCTGAGTGTCCGCTGGCCCCAAATTGGAACTGCCAGACGATGGAGGAGCCTGTGGCCCTGAAGGAACCGACTCCAGGGCCAGCATGGAGCCAACCTCCAGCCGCCACACTGGAAGAGTCATGTCGCCTGGGGAGACTAGGACTACTTTAACCATCATGCCTGCTGTGGAGGCCATCGCAGCAGAGTCTGCAGCCGAACTGGTCCTCGTGAGGGCTGAGCCTGAAGCATCATCATCATCGCCTGGATTGACAGAGTCCTGGATGGCGGTGGAGCTCGAGCTCAGGCAAGTGCTCTCTTTTGTCTTCCTTTTATCTGTGCAGTCGCCCACTGCACCTGAGCTCACCTCGTCAGGCTCCGCTGCTGCCGGTGATCCTGACCCCCTTCCTCCTTCTGTTTCCTCGGAGCTTATTCCCAGAGTCACCAGAGATGTTCCAGCAATGCCTGAGGTCTCCATGGGTCCAGGTTCACCATCCGAGGCCGCCGTGGGTCCAGTCTCCCCGTTGCCGGAGGCCATTATCTGGGTTCCTCCACCTCAGTCCAGGTCTCCGTGGGTGCTGCGTCCCACTCGGGACCATTGTGGGTGCTGCGCCCCAGCTTGAAGCCTGCGTGGGTGCTGCGTTCCTGTTTAGGGCCACCCTGGGTGCTACCTTCCAGCCCGGGGCCTACCGTAGGTGTAGCATTGGCCCAGTCCGGGTCCACCAGGGGTGCAGCATTGGCCCAGCCAGGGCTCACTGAGGGTGCAGCTCCGCTCCTGCCTGGAGCCACCGAAGGTGCAGCTCCGCTCCTGCCTGGAGCCACCGAGGGTGCAGCTCTGCTCCTGCCTGGAGCCACCGAGAGTGCAGCTCCGCTCTTGCCTGGAGCCACCGAGGGTGCAGCTCTGCTCCTGCCCGGAGCCACTGCGAGTGCAGCTCTGTTCCTGCCCGGAGCCACCGTGGGTGCTGCTGAGCTCCAGCCCGGAGCCACCGCAGGTGCTACGGTCCCCCTGCCCCAGACCACCAAGGGCATCGTCATCTCTCCTCCTCCTCAGCTAGATGCCGTCAGGGTCTTCGATCTTCCTCCGCTCAATGTCACCGTGGGCCCTCCTATAGGAGGGCGGCCTCCTGGATCATCTCTGTGGTCCAGATGGCTAAAGAACTTGGGCCGGCCGCCAGATAGACTGAGCCGCTGGGTTGGGTGACCAATATTCTCGGGCAGGCTACCCGACTCCTTCCACCTGGCCGTCCGGCTGGCCTGGGACTTTGGCCAGTCGCCCGAACTGTTTGGGGCCCAAGACTTTGATGTAGCATGGGTGCGGGTCTGGAGCGGGCCCTATGATTTCGTTCCCTCCTGCCAGTTCCCCCCACCTCCCACCCTGACTGGTGTAATGCTTCTTTTTTTTGGGGGGGGGAGGAGGGGCTTCTTTGATGTTACCATGGGGTGTCTGGGATCCACCCACTGGGAGGGGCGCTCTGTCATGAGCCGAGGCCTGGAGAATTCTTCCAGACTCGGCCTCATGGCTTTTTCTGTTTATTGAGATGAGATGAGATGAGATTCAACTTTATTGTCATTACACATGTATGAATACAAGGTAACGAAACGTGACTTGGCATTTGGGCACGCTCTGCAGAGCGCATCCAAGGCCGGGGCAGCCGCTAGGCGCCAGTCATTATTTATTCATCTGTTGCACTTAATGCCTTTTGGGTTCATGTATTTGTTTTTTGCTTGTCATTTTTCTGTTTGTGTTAGGACCGTGTTTGTACCTTCTACACCTTCTCATAATTATACCTTGGCATGATGTGTTATCCTGTTTTCCTCAGTATTGTTCTCTTTTCTGTTGACAGCAATCACGGGCTAAGCTTCAGGTGGGCGTGCCCTGTCAGCTGCCAGGTTGTGATCTACCTCCCTCTCACTCAGCTGATCCTGATTTGGTGTTATCGCATTCTCCCCCCTGTTGGGGCTCCCACACCTGCTAACTATTGTGTGATGGGGTTTTGTACCATATTTAAGAGCTCTGTTTCTCATTTTACTTTGTCGCCGCTTCTGATTGTCTCTCCTCGTCTCCGCCAGAACCCTGCTTCGTTCTGGCGAGTAATTCCTGAAAGTTATCTCCTTCTCGTTTGCCTCCTTTGTTTTTTGAGCACTTAGTGTTAATTTGTTACTTTAATAAATCGCACTAATGACAATCCAGCACCTGAGTCTTTCTCTCTGCCCCTAAGGGGGCCAGAACATGACAGCTATAAAATGTTACCAATGTTGTTATAAAAGTTTTGGGCCTTCCTGTTGAGAATAAGATAAGAAAAGATAAGCCTTTATTTGTCCCACAATGGGGAAATTCCAGGATTGCAACAGCACAGGGATAGCAACACTCAGAGCAATAATTTAGACGATAAGAAAATAAGAGCAGTGAATATGCAAATGTACACATAAATATATAAATATGAAATGGTCAGTCAGAGAGCAACTCATACCGGCTCGGACGTCGCCCGGGTTGATGGGGCCAGGAGTTCCTGGCGGCAGAGGGCAGAGCTGCGTGGAGGAGTCTGATCGGACCTAAATGAAACAGTCATTGTCGTCCCCGACAGACTGCTATGATGATGATGATGATGATGATGATGATATATACACAGTGCGGAGCATTGTAGCTAGATGGAATAAACAGCATGACCGTCTATTTAGTTACCCCACACAGTATGAATATGTACCCATACATATTATCACCCTCCGTAGCAATTGATATTGTCCTAGTTGTACACTGGAGGGGACCATTTTGTATAAGTCTGTTGCGTCTTTTGCATTCAATACTATTAGGTCGTAACGTTTTTTTGGCTATCTCTGTGAGCAGCCCTGCTTAGGTTATAAAGTCTGACAGCTGTAGGTAGGAAGGACCTGCGGAACCTCTCGGTTGCGCACCTACGATGATGTAGCCTACTACTAAATGAGCTCCTCAGTGCGTCCTGCATAGGGTGGGACTCGGACTCCAGCAGAGATGACAGCTTAGCCACCATGCTTCTCTCTCCTATCTCCTCCACTGGGTCAAGGCGCTGTCCCAGGACAGAGCTAGCTTTCTTGATCAGTTTGTGTAGTCTCTTCCTATCGGCTGCTGTGATGCCACTGCCCCAGCAGACCACTGGTGGTGGTGGCTGATGCCACAACCGAATCGTAGAAGGTCTTCAAGAGCACCCCTTGTACACCAAAAGACCTGAGCCTCCTCAGTAGGAACAGCCTGCGCTGTCCCTTCTTGTAGAGTGTGTCGGTATTGTGTGACCAGTCTAGTTTATTGTTCAAATGAACACCCAAGAACTTGTAGGATGTCACCATCTCAATGTCTGTTCCCTGGATGTTTACTGGTACTGTGAGGGGTTGTCCTTGCCTGCGGCAGTCCACCACCAGCTCCTTAGTTTTTCTCGCGTTGATCTGGAGGCAGTTCTGATGGCACCAGTCCACGAAATCCTGGATAAGTCCTCTGTACTCACCTTCATCTCCGTTGGAGATGAGGCCTACGATCGCAGAGTCATCAGAGAACTTCTGTAGATGGCAGTGTGTTGTGTTGTGTGAGAAGTCCGCAGTATAAAGGGTGAACAGGAAGGGAGCCAAAACTGTTCCCTGGGAGGCCCCCGTACTTCCGATGATCATGTTGGACACACAATCCTGGGTTCTCACAAACTGTGGCCAGTTTGTGAGGTAGTCCAAGGTCCACGATGACAGGTGCTGGTCCACCCCTGCGCACAGCAGCTTGTCCCTCAGGATCACCGGTTGGATGGTGTTGAAAGCACTGGAGAAGTCAAAGAACATGATCCTCACCGTGTTCCCAGGCTTCTCCAGGTGGAACAGGGAACGGTGAAGGAGGAAGATCACTGCATCCTCCACCCCGATGCCATGCTGGTAGGCGAACTGGAGTGGATCCTTCGCTGGTCCCACCAGGGGGCAGAGGTGAGCAAGGAGCAGTCTCTCCAGGGTCTTCATCAGGTGAGACGTCAGGGCCACTGGTCTGTAGCTGTTCAGGTCTCTGGGGTGGGAAGTCTTTGGTAAGGGTACCACACAAGATGTTTTCCACAACTGTGGTACCCTCCCCAGCTTCAGGCTCAGGTTGAAGATGTGCTCCACAATCCCACACAGCTGGTCTGCGCAGGACTTGAGGAGCTTCGCACTGATACAGTCCGGACCCGAGGCCTTCATCGCCTTGATCTTCCTCAGCTACGCCCTCACCTGGGTCTTAGTGAGGGTCAGGTTGTGGGGCTGTGCTGGGAGTGGGGGGGTGTTGATGGAGGGGGGTGGACAGCAGGTCTCGATCACGGTAGAGGCAGCAGTGGTTGTTGTGCAGGTGGAGGGGAGGGCGGTTGGTCAAACCTATTAAAAACAGGTTCAGATTGTTAACCCACTCCCTGCTCCCCGTGGCCTGAGAGGAGGTATTCTGGAGCCCAGAGATGGTTTTGAAGTTTCTCCAAACCCTGCCGATGTCGCCCTGTTGCAGCTTGTCCTCCATCTTCTTCCTGAAGCTGTCCTTGCCTTCTCTGATCTTCCTCCTTAGCTCCCTCTGTACGGACTTCAGCAACTCCCTGTTCCCTGACCTGAAGATCCTCTTCTTCTCTCTCAGTAGTGATTTTATGTCAGGGTTGATCCAGGGTTTGTTGTTCGTGCAACACCGTATGATCTTGGTGGGTACGGTGTTGTCCACACTGAAGTTGATGTAGTCCGTGATGGTGTGAATGAGGCCGTCGATGTCCTCACCATGTGGATCGCTGAGCTGCTCCCAAGCAGTGATTTCAAAACAGTCCTTTAGAGCATCCATTGCCTCCTCAGACCATACCTTCACCATGCATGTAACCGGAGGTTGTCTGTGTACTAGGATTTTGTACACCGGCAGGAGATGAACCAAGTTGTGATAGGATCTCCCGAGTGGGGGGAGTGGCGATGAGGTGTATGCCTCCTTAGTGTTTGCATAGAATAAGTCCAGTGTTTTATTGTCTCTGGTGTAGCATGTGACATACTGGGTGAACATCGGCAGAATGGGGGACAGTGCGATATGGTTAAAATCACCGGAGCTGAGGAGGAGAGCATCTGGGTGTTCTGTCAGAAGCCTGCCAGTGACTGAGTGGATGGTGTCACGCGCTGCCCCAGCATTCACCGTCGGATTTGCATAAATAAAAATGCAGATCAGGTGTGAGTATTCCCTCGGGAGATACACAGGCTGCATGCTAACAGCTAGCAACTCCATGTCTTTGCTGCAGTGTTGCTCTTTAACCGTGATATGTCCCGGTCTGCACCAGCTGTTATTGACATACATTATCACTCCTCCAACCCTTGCCTTCCCACTGTCTGGTGTCTGGTCTGCCCGTATTGCATGGAAACCCTCCAGTTCGATGTTAGCATCTGTTGCTAGTTCTGTTAGCCACGTCTCAGTAAACAACATCATGCTAATCTCTCTGAAGATGCTCTTGTAGCGGGACATGGCCGCTAGCTCGTCTGTCTTATTGAGTAGCGATCGAATGGTTCCCATAATAACGGATGGGAGAACGGGTCTGTACCTTATATTCCTTGCCCGCCGTCTTACTCCAGCTCGACATCCACGCCGTTTCCATCTTATTTCTCCCGGTATGTCAAGTTTTTGTGTTTGCACTGTGGGCTGGTTAAGTGCTAACAGCTGGTCCCTGTTGTACTGTCTCCTGCTATAAACAGTGGCTCCGTCCGCTGGCTCAGGAGACATTTGGGGCGATCTGTGTGTCAATTGTCATCTTACTGAGCTGGTTTTGATGCTGTTCATGATGCAAGAAAACTAGTGATTTTCTGCATATATTTTGTCTTTTAATAACTGTCTAATAAAGCTAGAAGCAGTACCGTCACTTGCATGGTTGCAAAATCACTTTTCCACTGCATCCTACTAACCAGTGATTGCCTAAAACAATTTTTTAAAATAATGTTATTACCATTTCAATATTCTAATGTCACCTTTGAAGCAATTTTGCCATTGTGCAATTAGTGAAAACGAGAAGCTGAAAAGACTCTAAATGTCAGCGGCAAATACACACAGGCTGGAATGGCTTAATGTTGGGGGTTGATGGCTTACTGAGTCACATCATGTTTTGTATTACTTAATTATCATAATTTTGTTTTCAAGTGTAACAAGAATAATGGTCTTCGTGTTGTTTTACAAATAAATGCAATTTAGTTAAAAGGCTTTTAATTGAATACATTTAAAAGACTGGGAGCTGTCAGAGTCAAAATAGCAAGCTCTGACTGGCTGATGGCAAATGCAGCTTCTGGGGTTCAAATGGGGTGAGCCAGCTGAGTGGAGGCTCTTCAGCTTTAATGCAAAGTAAATCTTCTAGTGGCAATCAGGACCGATGTTATTAACTGGAAATGTTGCTGATCTGAGCTTGAAAAATACTGGGGAAAAAATGCAGAAACTGAAAGACAAATGAAGTAAATGTCTTACTCAGAGATTGGGAGTGTTAACAAGGGAAAATAATAGTATATTACTCTGAAGCTAACCCACACCTGAATGAAATGATGAATTACCTCTCACATATGGTGACATAATATGTCTCCTCCTTACATATTTCAAATATTCCTTAAAAATAGATTCCTCTTCACATTTAATGCCACATACAGCTGAGGGCTTCACTGCATGACAGATGGGATACCGGCAGATGTACGCTCCTTTCTTTTTTTTTTTCTACTATTCCTGTACGACTCAGCGACCAAGAGCAGTACATTAAACATGCAGCGAGAGTGCTTGGTCAGCACAAATAGGAATTGAGTGGCGATCATTTTAAAGCAGGAGCCTGCCTCTCTACTCCAAACAGCCATGAGGAAAAGGACTTAGGAAATCTACAATAGACCCATGGTCTGGAAGCTCAAGGGAAATATCTGTTTCTTACTCTAACCCATCACCAGCAAATCCAAACCTAGGCGAGCCAGTGTACAGCTTTATTATGCTTCTAGCTATTTTTGTGATTCAGTTAATTAGCAGCCCCATTCCCTAATGTTCTTGTATTCTCTGGAGAAGATGAAGTGGCTGATCAGTTGCTGCAAGACAGCAGAGGGCTCATATTACTTACAACTGGCACTGGCATGTGCGTAAGTCACATATCTACTGTGGGACTTCACAGAATTTATGGCTTTCAAGGAGTGCCCAAGGCCTTCAGTGTGGAGGCAGTGGACAGCTTGTAGTTATTTATGATTTTTTTTCCTCAATATAAAACTTTAAAAAGATTCTGAGCAAGTTAAAACCTTCAGCTAAAGAAAAAGATATAACTGTCAGCCTTGCCATCTCATATTGGAGGCAGCAGCAAAGCCGTAAACAAAAGTCTCTTAACTGAAAAGATATTTGGGACTTTAACCAGATTTACACAGATATGCATTTACAACCATGCAGGTTCTTCTGTGGTGAAGCAGGAATGTGCCAACGTAACAGAAATTAGCATTAATTGCAATGCCCAAGGGAGTCAGGGCACGGCTAGCTATCAGGCTAGTCACAGTCAGCCAAGCAGAGCCACCATATTGACCAGGTAGAGAAACACAAACAAGCCGCTGTGCCACATAGGCATGTACTGCATTCTTCATTCTAATTCATTAATTACCTGCAGATTATGGTACCGCCATTTGCCATGAAAATGTTAGCCATATCCTATCTGGTGTTTATATATATCTATGGTAGTAATGATGTCACAGCCAATAGCATCACAGGGTTGATGTCATGTGTCTCTGCCAACCAGCTGGGGCAAGAGTGAGTGCAACACCTAGAAACTTGTCTCTACCACCTTTAATAAAAGGAGATATACTGTAAATGAGAGATATTGTCACTTGCATGTTTTATATCTAGTACACTATAAAATCTCATATTTAATCTTACTTTGAAAAAGTGATTGTCATGAAAAAGTATAAGCTGTATGTTGTAAACAAGTATTTGTTTGCAAAATATACGAGGGAGGGCTGAAAAGTTCATGGGGGAGCTGAAAAGTTCATAGGCTGGCCATGATGCAGTGGTCAAATTTGTCCAAATGTGGTTTATTTTTCAACTTATTTTTCAACATTTCAATATCAGTGTTGCAGTGCTTGGATCCCTGTGGTATAGAAGCTCTCTTCTCAATCATCAAAGCCTTCTTAGTCAGCCTATGAACTTTTCAGCCCCCCACCGCTACAATTCCTATTCCACTTATTTTTTTCAAGGTAGTCGGTATTGCATGCTCTTTCAAAGTGAGGTAAATTCAGAATTCATTAATTTTTATTAGGAATTTGTCATAGCAGGAAAATACAGCATAGCAACATGTGTCCGAATAAAGAGGAGTCAAGGTGACGTTTTATGGGTTTTATTATAACAAGAACTATGAACACAGGAGTCCCTACCACGAGTGCAGGAGCCACAGTGAAGAGACAATATGTTTTCCGCACTTGGCTTATATACTCCAGGTGACGCCACCCCCCAGAGGCGGGACTCACCCCTCCCTAGCCTAGGGCACCGCCATAATAATATAATAAGATAAGATAAGATAAGCCTTTATTAGTCCCACAACGGGGAAATTCCAGGATTGCAACAGCACAGGGATAGCAACACTCAGAGCAACAATCAGAAGGCAAGAAAAAAAAAAAACCAAGCAAGCAAGAGCAGCTAATATACATATGTACATATTACTATAAATATATATATATATATATATATACACACAGACACACAGTGCAGAGCATTGTAGCTAGATGAAATAAATATATATAATATATGATTCTACACCCCCCCCCCCCCCCCCTTTGAAAAATTGAAGCACACAAATTCACCCAACCATATAATTTACACCCAATTCACACTCTAATACAATGGGGTAAAGGCCTACACACACACACACACACACACACACACACACACACACACACACACACACACACACACACACACCACTGGCCCAATGGAGCTCTTTGCTATGTAACGAACAGTCACTGAAAAGAAAGGGGCCACACACCAAAATAAATTAATTCCGATGAAAACAGTCATATATATACAAATAAGTAATTACAGACAAAACAATGGCGGTACCCAACCCCATAAACTCCCAGGATATACACAATTAAACACAGGGAGTCCTGACAAAATTATACAAGTAATACAATACAGGGCAATTAACACACCTCCACACTCTCTTCCCATCAGTTATCACACCCAGGTGTTACTGCACCTCACACGCACAACATTCAGCCACCAGGCATTAACACATACAACGGTGGTCACGTGCATATAAACAAATAGGCAAATAGGCAATATTACAAAATTCCCATTACCACATTGACAAAGCTGTGTCTCTTTTTTTTTTTCAAAACTACTGAACATACCTTGAACACCATAACATTAACATTAGCAGACACATTTTAAATGCACTAAATTAGACCCACCGTAAGCCCCCACTCAAACCTAACCCGGGTCTCCCGAAGGCCCCCCTCTGGAGTGTCCGTCCCGGGTCCCACTCCCAGAGCATCTCCGCTTGCTTATGATAGGAGACGGGCTGCTTTGACGTTCCCTTCTGCTCAAACGCCGCAGCTCGTTGGGATGCCGTCTCGACCCATCAGTCTAACTCAGTTATATCTCTATATAGATATATCTCTAATCTCCAGGACCCGGAGGCGTGCAGGCCGGATCATAGCCGATCCTTCACACCCTGGTCACGTACTGTTTGCCCCCCTCCCCTCAGGTAGAAGACTTCGGTCCATTCAGACTAAAACCTCACGTCACATGAACAGCTTCTTCCCCTCTGCCATCAGACTGCTGAACACTAAGTGACTTATTGACTCTTGTGCACCATGTACAGCAGCTCAACCAGACTCATGTCAATCATCACTGTTTTCTTTTTGCATTACCGACTGCACTATGTGGTACTCCACAATATCTGCTGCTCGCTAATATATTTAAAAACTGCTTTGACTAGTATTACTCATTCTTATTCTACACTTTATTGCATGTATAGTTTTTTATTTCTTTTATTTTATCATGTTTAATGTTGCAGCATTGCACCGAGACAAATTCCTAGTTTGTGTACTACATGAACAATGACAATAAATCTGATTCTGATTCTGATACTCATCGCCGTTGAACTGGACCAGCCGTAAATTATCCTGTCCAACTTTCAGTTCTCTCAAACTGCGCACCCAACCAAGCCGAGCCTCGACCCGAGGGTGGACATCATCACCCTCGCCCAGGGGAGCGCTCACTGGCTTCCTCCGCCGTCTGCGTTGCAGTCTGGCACCCTTGTTGTCTTTTCCGGCACGGCTAGGATGCGTGCCATCAGATGTTACCCTGGTTGCTAATTGTTGTTGCGTCGGAGCGACGCCAGCAACTGTTGGCTCAACAGTGGTATCCAGCCGGCCACCGGAGCCCTGCTGCTCACGCTCTCTGGACCTTTCCGCCACCGCGGGGGCCAAACCACGCCATTCAGTTCCACCGTTCTTGGGACCACAAATGCTGGCACAGGGCCCTCACCTAGTCAGCGTACTATGGTGCTGGCGGCATCCCTCTTCACCTGGAATGGGCCACCCAAAGTCCCACACTTTGTTGCCACTTCCCACATAAAACGGCCGGTCCCACAGGCCACCACCTGACCACTCCTCCACTTCTCTGCAGGTGATGGAGAACCCAAGACCATAAAATAAGTCACAGCCCATCAGATTATTCCCCTCCTGAGACACCATGAACTCAGCTGTGCACATAGAGGCCTCATTGTACCTCACCGACAGTCACACCGAGCCCATGACGTCAAGGGGGTTACTGCCATAACCATAACAAGCTATGCTAGTCTTACTCACTGTGTAGTGGGGAAAACACCGTCTTACTGTTTCCAAGTTCAGAATGGAGACCACTGACCCCATGTCCACCAACAGCAGTATCAGTATCCCATCCAGCAAACTATTGCAAATAATACAACTGTCCGTGTTGGGCGAGACAGTATGGACCACCATAGGCACTTTCCTTTTTACAGTGTCCTTTGGAGGTCTCCATTCCTCCTTGTCAAAATTGCGGCAAACTCTGGCGAAGTGATGGTGCAAACCACACTGTCCACAATGCTTGCCCCCTCACTGTGCACTCCCTGGCTTGATAGCAGTGCCTGCTGGATCCGCAGCCATAGCATCTCGGTGTCCCCGGGGCAGACCGTATTTTAATGATGGCCGCGCACTCGTCGTCGCTTCCATCATCCCAATCCAAGGCCAGGGCCTTCCACCATGCGTCGTTCTTCGGCAGGGCTTCGTCACCACTGAGATGTTTTGTCAGACACTGTGCTGCTTCGTGCTGTTGCGCTAGCTCCAAGGCCGCTAGCATTGATAGCTCACCAGCATGAGTTAGCAGGCGAACTCTTGCCGAGGAGTAGGCCACATGTTCGGCCAACTGGTCGCGGACCATCTCCTCCTCCAAAGCCCCAAACCTGCACTCACCCGCCAGCTGTCGAAGGTCTGCCACGAACTGCTGGACCAACTCTCTGGGTCGCTGGCGCTGCCGTTTGAACTGAATGCGCTGCGTAATGATGTTCTCAGGGGCGCGAAAGTAGCCAGTCATGAGCCTTGCGACGTCGTCAAAACTGTCACCTCCTCCAAGCATGCTCAGGATCCTCTGGCCATCCATACCCAGGTTATGGACCAGAATAGCCCTCACTCTTAATTTATCCAGGTTGCCGAGGTCTATCGCCAACAGAGAGTTCTGGAAGGCTGCATACCACCTGGCCCAAGGGATCAGCGGCTCACCCGGAGCCTTCAAAAAAGGACGAAGCATGATAGCAGCTCTCTCCATCTCCGTATATCCTTGTCGCCAAATGTTGTGTCCGAATAAAGAGTAGTCGAGGTGATGTTTTATGGGTTTTATTATAACAAGAACTATGAACACAGGAGTCCCTACCGCGAGTGCAGGAGCCACAGCAAAGAGACAATATGTTTCCTGCACTTGGCTTATATACTCCAGGTGACGCCACCCCCCCCCCAGAGGCGGGGCGTCACCCCTCCCTAGCCTAGGGCACCGCTATAATAATGTAATATATATAATACACAATTCTACACAACACCTTGTTGAAACCATGGATCCTGAATTGAGACAAACATGCAATAAAAACCATGATTGTTATCGCTGAATTAAAAGTAATGTAGCTCCTTTTACAACAACACAGACACGGCAGTTCCTTGAAACGGTCGTTTATTGCTTCTTAGGGTGGTTTCACACCTACAGGCTTTAGTTCGTTTCAATCGAACTCAAGTTCGTTTTCTCCATTTGTGCAGTTCATTTTGTCTGGTGAAAACACAGTAATCACACTCAGGTGCGCACCAAACCAACCCAACCGAGACCACCTGAAAGAGGGAGTCTCAATTCAAATCAAATGGTGAACTCTGGTGCGGTGCTGCAGGTGAGAAAGTGACTAAAACAGGACCAGCGGCAAACGGGAAAACATTTTATGCCACTGTACATACCTGATGATGGATCTCTGAAAATATCTGTGGCTGAGCATGTCATGGTTCTGGAGGATTAATGAACGTTAACATGTTATTTTCCATCCATAGCCACGCTTCATTTTCAAACTGTACGATTTGCTGAAAGTGGTATATGCACATAATGTAATAAATGATAACCAGTGTGATGAAAACCCCCGTAGATTACATTACGATTTGTATTTTCTCCCCAGAAATGCATAAATACACAGTCGTTATTCTACTTTCTGTATTTACCTTTCCTGTTCTCGCGGTGAAAAAATCTGACCAATAAGAACAGAGAACATTGTGACGTAAGTCTCGTGGGATTTAATGTGATGCAGTTTGGTCCGCTTGAATTTTTGCCTGTGTGAAAGGGAACTTATCAACTGATTCGGACCAAAGTAAACAAATTTAGGTGTGAAAACACCCTTAATGCAGCTTTGCCTTGTCTATGGTTGTTTATGCCATAACTTCACCAAGCCATCATGCCATGAAGCCGACACGCTATATAAAGAAAGTTTTGTTTACTTACTTATTATTTGCTTATTTTGGGGGATGATCAAATTTGTTACTTTTTCAATTGGAACAAAATGACAAATTTGCTTTGCGCACTGTTATTCTTGTGTCATACTGCTTTGGTCCCTCATGAAGAACAAGTAAATTACAACAGATACTCTGTGATATTTCGTAAACTTTCCTGAGCTGGTTCATCTTTTATCAGAGTCAAATCATCATCACTTTGCCTCTGTTCCCACTTTTTGGCTGTAGCTTCATATCTGAAAGATGGATGAGAAGCGTATTGATCTACTGTAACTTTGGCAAGAAAGTGAATGTCTGTATATCTCCAAAACTTTGAGGTATTCCTTAGAGATGAAAGACATAGGCATACTTATTATTAAACAGTAATGGCTCGCTGATTGTTAATCAGTGGTGTCATTTCTTCCTGCAGTACCTCATCAGGTTGTAATATTAATATCTCCAGTGCTGCAGTGTTAATCATGTTATAGATAGCGACTGCCAAGAGACGAGCGCATTGGAGGTTTCTGAATCCACTGTATCAGCCGGAGTAGACAGAATGGTATCAGTCACTTTCAGAACATCCTTGGAGAAAAGCCTCCGACTGCTATTAATGATTCTTTGGGCAAAATAAATGTGGTAGTCGTGAACCCTTAGCTGGTGTATTTAGTCTTGTATGTGTTTGCCTTTTGGAATCCTCTAGTACTCTTCAAGGTCACAATTAAAAGGGTGGGTGCCAAAAAAAAGCAGAGGGTGTGATCAGAGGGACGCGTCGAGTGATTGTGAATAAGCCCTAAGGCGTATGCCAAGGCTCCCCTCGTTAGAAAACCTGAGAGACTGTCAACAGCAGATCCGCTGGGAGATGTAACAAAGCTCACTCCGTGCAACGCTTCAAAGACACACTCTCATTTGAATAAGTTTAGATGAGCCCCTCGCCTGCACCCTCTCATCCTGCACAGGATGGTACCGCAGGCCGGCGCGTGGCCATGAATCCTGAGCAGGACACCGGGCTCTCTGACCTCCCCACCAATAAATTTTTGTGCATCTCCGGGGAAGTAGTGAGCCGGCACGCTCTTAAATAGCAGGTAAGGGACAAGCGTGAAGATTGTGTTTACCAGCCAAGGACAAGGGAGGCAAATCTCCCAGGGTGGTGGAAGACGGGGCAGGCGGAATTGATCTTGGCAGCACCTGTTAAAACATTTAACAGGCAGACCTTTCACAAGTAATTTCTGCACTTGAAAGGGCAATAGGAGATTTTAGGGAAATAAAAGTACAGTAGGGGTGAAAAGACAGTGAAAGGATTGATCTCCACATTCATACTCAGTCGATAAAGATTTGATAGGAATGAACTGAGGCAAAAATAAATTAAAAAAATAAATCCAATCATAATATTTGGTTGGCACTTGGAAAGGGTGCATGTATTATAAGCACAGAGTGAAGGATGTTTTCGACTGCTTGTTTCTGAGTAGGCACAGCTCAGACTGAATTATTAATTCTCTGAAAGTGCTGCAGTTAGCTGGTTGGTCTGTTACTCTGTGTGCATGTGCGTGTGTGCGTGCATGGACGCATGTGTGTGTTTTACATTTTAATCATTGTTTTCCAGCTTCAGGTACCCATTAATTCCCTGCTGCTGTATACTGTACTCATCAAATTGTTGTGTGCCTATTTAGAGCCAAACCACCTGTAAGCACACCCTGCTCTGTTGAGGTGGATATTGGCTTCTTTTTTCCCCCTGAATATTTGCTTCCCATTTCCCATTTTTCAGATGTGTGTCTGTTTTAACTGCTGCATCACACATGTAATCAACACAGAGTGAGAATGAAACAAGCCACTGAAAAGATTTCAAAGCAAAAATAAAGATCAAACAGGAGTAAAAGTTGTTCCTTCCCTTCCTGTGTGGCTCTCCATTTGTCTTAAGATAAGATAAGATAAGATAAGCCTTTATTAGTCCCACAACGGGGAAATTCCAGGATTGCAACAGCACAGGGATAGCAACACTCAGAGCAACAATCAGAAGGCAAGAAAAAAACAAGCAAGCAAGAGCAGCTAATATACATATGTACGTATTACTATAAAATATATATATATACACACACACACACAGTGCAGAGCATTGTAGCTGGATGGAATAAATATATGAATATATGAACACACAGTGCAGAGCATTGTAGCTAGATGGAATAAATATGTAAATATATAAACACCCACAGTACGGAGCATTGCAGCTAGGTGGAATAAATATGCAAGTATATAAACACACACAGTGCGGAGCAATGTAGCTAGATGGAATAATATGTAGATATACGTATAAATATATAAACACACCCAGTGCTGAGCATTGTAGCTAGATGGAATAAATATGTAAATATATAAACACACACAGTGCAGAGCATTGTTGCTACACAACATTAGCTTGTTGCTGACATTAGCTTATTGGTTAGCAAAGTGTTCCAGTCTATGAATCAACTGAAGTCTGCAGTCTGATGGCCAGCGGTGGCGAACGTCTGTGGGTGCAAAAAGCAGAAAAGCATTTTATGGGAAGTGACTCTACTGCTCGTATGAGCCACGCCATTAGAAGACATTTTCTGGATCAGTTTATGGTTTTAATAGCTGGTTTTGCGTTGGACTGAATACTGCATGACAATCATGTAATGTAGAGCCCAAAAGGGTTAAGTTCACTTTAATGGGGGGCATAACATAAACTCCCTCCCACTTTCTTAAGGCGCATTCATACCAAATGCGAACAGACGAATTTTTCGTGCGGCACGATTACATTGTAACTCCATGAAAACACGCCAACAGACATGAATAGTGAGATGCAGACTAACTAACTAACTAACTAACCTGCACTTATATAGCGCTTTTCTAGGCGAAGTTGTCTTTAAAACTAATACAGCTGTGTTCAACCTGCTGTGGAAATTCCCAAAATAACGTCATGCTTATGCTTACATTATCCAACCAGGGGCTCACCTGAAAATTATGTCTCAAGCCTCCAACACTTCACAGATGATCCCTCATTGCTAGCTAGCTCGCTAGCTAGCTTGTTTGGATGTCCGTGGCTGGAAACCACCATATATAACTCCAAAAAACCCAATAATCACTTACTGGTCCTCCTGTCTCCGGAAAGTGAGTTTCATTTTCTAACTAGTTTACTCTGCAACGGTGATAATTTTACTATGTCCGCTAGCTAGATAGCTGCTAGCATAGCTAGCTAGTGGATGCGAATGCGCGACAACTAAAATTCGCGTGTACTCAGGTCTTCCCATTGATTTTCTATGGATTCGCACCGCCCGTGGTGTGAACACAGCTTTAGTCACCTGGCGTGTTTGGTTATAAAACTGTGTCTTCCCTGCCTTACTTCCTGTTTTATTTCAAAGTTACGTTATGAATGCCAAGTGTCATTTTCCTTACTTTTTGAGTCTATGTCTAATGACTGGTTAAAGTCTGCTTTGTCAAGGGGTCATTGATTACACTTTTCCCACATTTTAACAGTTCACAAATGTCTAATGAAATGTTTGTGACATATTTTGGTCAAATTTTCTTGAATTATTTAAATATTGCAGCATAGTTTGCGCATCATCTTTTGTAGTCTTTCTGCAAATGCCTGGCTCCAGTGCATGTCTTTTAATCTCTCGGAGCACATTCAACTCCGCCCACCCTCTCCGCCCACCCTTATGTCACTACTGCAACATTGGCTGGCTAGTTCAGTCAAGCCAACTAATGTAAATTTGTCTCAAAGAATTAAGAAAGAAAATGCATCACTGGTGGACAGGGATGTGTGGTTTCAGTGGCTGATAGAATATGACCAGCCTCTGGTGTACAATAAGCACAGAAACATTTGTGAATGCACCAAGAGTAGTGGCTAAACTACTAGCTTTACCTAGTCACCTTGGTAGTGCTAATGGTGCTAGCGATGCAGCATCACAATGAAAATATACCAAAATAAGCAAGAATGATGAAAGATATATTATCGACCATTGATTAGTGAACGAAATGGAAACAATGATGTCTATTAGGGTGAATGAAATCTAAAGAAAATATCAATATAAATGTGACCTTCCAAGTACCACTATTAGCACTTAAGTTAATGCCTTTGACGCCCCACCCAACTACATGATAGGCAGCTATAGGCTGGCCAATAATAGAGCAGCAGGCAGGTATCGCAGACATTTACCTCATAGTAACAATTCTCATTTCTTGATGTACAGGAAAAGAGTTTAAATGGCTTCTTGGAGAGGAAAAACTATATAAAGGCTGTGTGTTTTTAAAGAGAAATGACTGTTTTGATACATTTTTGATAATCACATGACCAACAGACGCATTTCAGAAGGTAACCACCTATAAAAACACATATTTTCACTCAATGATCCCTTCAATGCATTGTCATTTTGAGTGCTTTTGTCATGATCCTGAGCGGGGGGGGGGGGGGGGGGGGCATTTGTAGCCTCAGTTCAGATTTTGTCTTTTTCTGTTTGTTTGTTTCTTATGGTCTGTTGTATTTGGTTCCTGTGTAGTTATGAGTTGTCAGAATTCTTAGTCTTGTCCTTGTCATTTTATGTTTATAGTATTATTTACATCTTGGGGTTGTGTTGTCTTATTCTTGTACTATTATTTGGTTTCCGGTTTGTGCTTTTATTTTGACAGTGCTGTGCAGCTTCTGGCTGTCAAACTTTCACGGGCTGCACAGCTGTAACTGATTATGTTATTTTCCTCACTCATGTACCCACACCTGTCAGGCATTAATGATTGTTCCATTTTCTTATTTAAGGGCACGACAATGTTCCCCCATTGTCATGTCCTACTGTTTACCGCCTCAGAAGTTGCAGTTCCACTCAGAGTGATTTTTGGGTTTTGCCGTAGAGGAGAACGGGTGCGCTCCGACCAGGTTGGTATATCCTTTACTCCTGTTTTTCTCAGCCGTGAGCCCCGCTACCTTTCGGGTGTGACTCCGGCTGAATTTATCTCTTTCCCCCAGCGTGTTTGAGTGCCTCAGCTGGTGTTTATCCCACGGCTGTCCTTCTTCCTCCTGGTCGTGAGCCCAGCTCTCCTCCGGCACCTTCATTCCCTCATTATTTGTAAATGTAGTGTTTTTGTTGTTTTTGTCTTTTTGTTAATAAATGAGTAAAAATGACAGCATGCATTTGGTGTCCTTCATAACCCTTTAAAAGGACAGTTTATGACAGAAGGACACAACCTTGTAGGAACACCAGCCGCTGTGGGTTTCTAGATTTTTTTTTTCTTTTCCATAATGATTTTTCCCCTCATCTGTTTTTACGCGAGCACTCATTATGCCATCAGCTTGCGGGGGCTCCGCCAACTGGGGAAAGTCGGTAGTCGGGGGCCCCAATGTAGATGAGCTGTGGGTGGCGGACTTCACCCAAGACTTTGTGGATGCAGCACTCATCTCCTGCTCACTAAAGGAGGTTTGCAGGAACGTGGATGGGGCAGCAATAATTGGAGGCACATCCGGGGTTATGGAGCTACCCCAGGTACGCAAGCCTGCTGTACACAGTCTCCATCCTCCAAAAGGACCCTCGCAGCCTGGTAGGAGTACTTCCATCATCTGCGCCGAGGGCTGAGCTGACGAGGAAGTGGCCCTGAGCTCCGGCGTCCCGCCTCTCTCGCCAGAAGCCCGGGTCTCCACCTCCTTCCCAGACGACTTCAGCAGTCTCCAGAGAAGCTTCGTCTGGTCCTATTGCAGCAGCAGAAACCATCATGCCCCGGGAAATAAGGCAAGTGGATTTTCATTCCTCTGTCCATTTAAATGAAATACATTGCCTTTTTCACGGTGTTGAGGCTCAGTGACAGCAGCCAAATTTAGCTGAGTCCTGATCATCTGCTGCTGCTCTCTCACCCTCACCTCCATCTCCCGTGTTTCCCTCTGTCATTTCAGAGTATCTGCCGGTCCGGGACGGAGCCGCCGGATGACATAGGAGTCTGTAGCCCTGGAAATTCCTGCTCCAGCCCTGCAGCCACGTTCAGGATGGGAGGAAAGCTCCACCGATGCTCTGAATCCTGAGCCGACAGTTGAGTGTCCCCTGGATTCAGCGGCACGGGAGCCAGTGCCATCAGTGAGGCAACCTCCAGCGTCAGCCACCACACCGGAAGATCCACCAGTGCTGGTTGCCACACCTGGAGGTCCATTGGCTGCACCCACCATCATGCTTGCTGCCGGGGTTGCCGCAGCAGAGTTGCCGGAGTCCTGAACGGCGGTGGTGCTCGAGTCCAGGCAAGTACTCTGTTCTGTTTTAACACCTGCAGATTCAGAGAATTCTTGTCTGGCTCATGGTGAAGAGAATCAGTTGCAAATGTCCTCTGCTCCTAAGCTCTCCTCAATGGGCTCCACTGCTGCCGGTGATTCTTCTCCAGTGTTTTTCTCTTCTCCTTCTCCAGAGGTCATCGGGAGAGGATGCCTGGACAGTGGAGGCCGAGACGACTCAGCTGGAGTCGCTGGAGTCCTAGATGGTGGTGGAGCTTGAGCTAAAGCAAGTCCTCTTTTTTGTTTTCACATTATCGGTTTTAGAGAGGGCTTGTTTAACTCTTGGTGGGGAGAGCCAGTTGCAGCTGCCAAATGCTTCTGAGCTTTCCTTGCCGGGCTCCACTGCTGCCGGTGACTCTGACCCAGTGTTTGTTTCTGTCTCTGTTGCTTTGCCTGACCCATCACCTAAGGTCACTGGGGGTCCACCACCTGCACCTGAGGTCATCACGGGTCCTCCATCTTCGCCTGAGGATGCTGTGGGTCCTCAATCTTTCTCCGAGGTTGCTGCGGGTCTTCCACCTTCGTCGGAGGTCGCCATGGGCCCTTCCTCTCTGTTAGAGGTCTCCGTGGGTTCTTCTACTCTGCCTTTGTCTGGCCCGTTTTTCAATGTCTTATTAAAGCGCTCAACACCTCCGTTCACCTGCGGGTGATAGTATGCCCTCTTAGCGTGTTCCACTCCTCTGTCGTTCATGAACTCCTCAAAAGCTGCGGAGACGAACTGTGGCCCGTTGTCCATGGTGATCGTGCTCGGGGTCCCCCACCTAGCAAACAGGGATGCTAGGAACCCCGTGGCCACTTCCGTTGTGACCGAGTTGTTCGGGAGTACCTCTGGCTACTTTGAGAACACATCATATGCCACTAGGAGAAACCGGCTATTCGAAGGCGCCGCATGTAGCTCACCTCAGCTATCCAGCTCGATATGCCATCTGGGTCCATCTGGGTGTGGTACCAGTCGCAGAGGTGGGGGAGGTGGTCTGCCACTCTTTCCGCTCTCCAGGCATGACACGCAATGTTTCACCATGGTCTCAATGTCTTTATCGACACCCGGCCACCAGACAGAGTCCCTACTGTGCTGCTTCACTTTAACCACCCCCAGATGTCCCTCATACAGCATTGACAGAATACGTGCCCTCGGTGACAGTGGGATCAGGGCACAGTGTCCCCTGGCCACGCACACCTTGTTCCAGCAGCTCAATTTGTCTTTGACCCGGTGATGGGGCGCCAACTCGCCCTGTACCCCTGTTGGCCAACCCTCTCTGGTCACCAACCATAGCTTCGCTAGTAGTGGATCACGTTACGACTCCTCCTTGAGCTGCTGAGGAGACACTATCTTTTGCAGTGTTCCGTGTAGCACATGGATCAGCTTTGCCTCAGCTGGGTCATTGTTGCTGTCGCCTGGTACAGAGGAGTCCACGGTGGCACGAGACAAGAGGTCCACCACAATATTGTCTTTACCTGGGGTGAACTTGGTTGTGAAATTATACGCTCTCAGTCTCTCGGACCATTTGTGGCTCCTCAGTGGTCTGTGTCCTGACCCCGACATCTCCAGCAATGTTGTGAGTTCCCGGTGGTCTGTCTTCAGGGTGAAGTGTCGGTTGTAGAGGTAGATGGGCCACCTCTTGCACACCCAGGCTAGTGCCTCCCTCTCACCCACGGCATATTTTTGCTTCGCCGCTGAGAGAGACCTAGCCGCGAACGCCACTGGACACTCCATGCCATCCTGCACTTGGGACATGATTGCTCCCAGCGCTGAACCGGATGCGTCACAGGTCATGATGGTCGACTGATTGGGGTCGAAATGAGCCAACGCCGGTGGGGAGGTGAGCTGCTGCTTTAACTTCGTGACCGCCACCGAGCAGTCTGGAGTCCACTCCCAAGGTGCATCCTGCTTCAACAGGGCCCGGAGGGGTTCAGTCGTTTCCGAATAGCGAGGGATGAACTGTCCACAGAAGTTGACCATGCCCAGAAATGATGAAATCTGAACGGGCGTGGAGGGATCCAAGATGCGTAAAACCTTCTCTACGTTTGAGAGCAGTGGTTGGAGACCTCTTCCAGTCAGCCGGAATCCCACAAACTCTATGGTGTCCGCTGCAAAGATACATTTTTCACCATTCAGGGTGACCCTATGCTCTTGAAGTGTGCTCAGGACTTTCTCCAGCCTCTCGCTGTGTTCCTCTTGCAACGCCCTGTGTACCACAATGTCATCCAAGTAAGCTACCACGGCCCTGAGACCGGCTAGCATAGTTGACATTACCTTTTGGAAGCAGCTTGGTGCGGAGCTCAGGCCAAATGGCATCCTAGTGTAACAAAACACCCCCATGTGGGTCACAAACACCATCAGGTTCCTACTGTCCGTGTGTAGCAGCACCTGCAGGTAGCCCTGGCAGAGGTCCAGTTTCGTGAACACCAGAGACCCACTGAATGTTGCCGTGAGCTCCTCCATGGTCGGGAGGGGGTGTTTGTCCGGAATGACGCCTTTGTTCACCATCCGGAGGTCTATGCAAGGTCTGATGCCCCCCCCCCCCCTTTTTTCTTGGCCACCACTAGGTTGGAAATCCACGGTGAGGCATCCACCTTTTCTATGATGCCGGCGTAGCTCCGCTGAGACCTCATTCTGTAGCGCGAGGGGAAGCCTTTGCTGTGGTTGAATCTTCGGCAACATGTTCTCGTTGATAAGAGGGTGATGGTGAAAAGCTCCGATTCATCCCAGGCCCTTAGACAATGCTGGCCAGCGGAGGTGCCAATCGGGGCACACCGTTAATACGGTTGAGCTCTCTGGGTCCCTTATGGAGAACCCTAGCTCCCCCAGCAGGTCGATTCCCAAAAGGTCCGCCCCTTGGTGCGCCACCTGGAAGGTGAATCCAGACACTATCTTCGATCCAGATGTTACTGAGAATTACACTGTGCCCACCATCTCAATCTCCGCATGTCCATACCCGAACATCTTCACTGCTCCGCCCCCCCGCTAATAGTCTTCGTGGGGAACAGCCTCCTTAGAGTGGCCAAGCACAAGATGGCTCTCCCAGCCCCTGAGTCCACCATGAGGGGTTCGTTGACCACGTCAAGTTGGAGCACGTACCACTTCAGTGGTCCTTTCCCCATGCGTGCCACACACACCCGTCTGGTGTCTCTTGGCACCGCTGTTGCCAGGCTAGGAGGTAGCACATGAGCCCTGTGTCGCACGCTCACCCGCCTTTTCTTCCTCTTAGCTCACCTTCGGGGACCAGTTAACATGCTAACCCCCGCGCTCGGTGGGAAACTGTCCATGGTCAGCACCCCGCTAACTGGTGCTATTAGTCTCCGCAGGGTTGTGGACTCCCTTTGTTTAATCAAATCTAGCACACCTCCAAGCGATAAAGTTTCCCGGGTTAGCCTTAGCATGTTTCTTAGCCACGTATCGTTGATGCTGTGAGATAACATATCCCTCACGAGCTCCTCTTTAATGGGCCCAAAGGCACACTTTCTTGCCAGGCCACATAAGCTCCATGACAAACCCCTACGTGGACTCACCCGCTCGCTGCTGATGGTCGAAAAATTCGTACCTCCTTCCAGTGATAGTGGAATGGTCACCGAAAGTACTGTCCATCAGTGCTAACCCGTCTTCCAGCGAATCGCTGCCACACTGCCCAAAGAAGATATGCTGCCCTTTGGTGCCAAGATAGTGTACTAGCAGGCTCCTCCGTCTCTCCTTGCTGTTATCACCAAGTCCGGCCGCCATCACATACACCTCGAACATGTTCTTCCAGCGAGCCCACGGTATCGCCGGCCGGCGTGACCTGACACTGCAGGAGCGGAAGTGGCTCCCTGACGCACGCGCCCATTTTTCCTCATCGCCAAATGTGATGTTTGAATAATGGAGAGTGGAGAGCTTGTTCTGCTGTTCAGCTCAATATATACTCTCAGCCGTAGCCCACCTAACGTCACTCATCCCCAACCCCGGCTGAGCTACAGCAAACCACAAAGTACAATTCTCATATGTAACACATGGGTTCCAGCTGCCGCCTCCGGGGGGGAGGGGAGTGCATTGTGCCCTGCGGTCTGGTGGCTCAGGGATGTTAGGAGACCACCTGATGGACTGCGCCATTGGGTCGGGTGGCTCATGAACTCTGGGAGACCACCCGACGGGCTATGCCATCTGCGCAGGTGGCTCAAGAACTCAGGGAGGCCACCAAATGTGTTCTACCACACGTTCCAGTGGTCCTGGAACTCTGGCAGGCCGTCTGAACTGCCTTAGCTATGCTCCGGGGGTCCCTGAGTTCTGGGCTATCATAGTTGCTTGGGTTGTTGGTCATGAGTGTTTTTTTTGTTTTTTGTTTTTGTTCTTGCTTTGTTTCGGTCCCTCCTTGCCTGGGTTCCCCCTCCTCCCATCCCATCCTCCATCCCATCTAGGTTGTTTTTTTTGTTTGTTGGGGGGGTCTTCTTTGTGGGGGTCTTCTTTTCCTTTTTTGATATTGCCCTGGGATGTCTGGGCTCCACCTGTTGAGGGGGGGGGCACTACCATGATCCTGAGCACGGGGGGGGGGGGGGTGCCATGCTCGGCCTCATTTCAGGTTTAGTCTTTTTCTCTTTGTTTGTTTCTTATGGTCTGTTGTATTTGGTTCCTGTGTAATTATGAGTTGTCGGTATTCTTAGTCTCGTCCTTGTCCTGTCTTGTTATTGTCATTTTCTATTTTTGGTATTATTTACATCTTGGGGTTGTGTTGTCTTATTCTAATCCTATTATTTGGTTTCCAGTTTGTGCTTTTATTTTGACAGCGCTGTGCAGCTTCCGGCTGTCAAACTGTTTCACGGGCTGCACAGCTGTCACTGATTATGTTATTTTCCTCACTCATGTACCCACACTCACACTTCCATTTTCTTATTTAAGGGCACGACAATATGGGAACGTTGTCATGTCCTGCCGTTTACTGCCTCAGAAGTTGCAGTTCCACTCAGAGTGATTTTTGGGTTTTGCCGTAGAGGAGAACGGGTGCGCTCCGACCAGGTTGGTTTATCCTTTACTCCTGTTTTTCTCAGCTGTGAGCCTCGCTACCTTTCGGGTGTGACTCCGGTTGAGTTTATCTCTTTCCCCCCAGCGTGTTTGAGGGCCTCAGCTGGTGTTTTTCCCCCGGATGTCATTCTTCCTCCTGGTTGTGAGCCCCGCTCTCCTCTGGCGCCTTCATTCCCTCATTATTTGTAAGTGTAGTATTTTTGTAGTGTTTGTCTTTTTGTTAATAAATGTGCAAAACTCACACCGTGCATTTGGTGTCCTTCATAGCCCTTAAAAAGGGCAATTTATGACAGCTTTTTGATCCTTATTTGCTTCCCAGCTACCTCTCCTCCTAAGGAAGGAAGGATGGGAAGAAGGAAGGAAAGAAGGAAAGTCCTATACAAGTCTTCTCCGGAGCTGTACTACAACTCTTTTAATTTCTACATTTACATGGACACACTGTTCGGATCAAGATCCATATTCTGGTTAGAACAGTTTTCTGAATAAGGCGTTTCAGCCCAGGCCTACAAAAATACGTAGAAGTGTTACTTTTACCCACCATTACCCTAACCATTTTTGTAACAAGAGCCTTACCTTGAACACTGGGAGTTGAACATGTTTGAAATGGTGCCGTAGCAGTCTCACCAAAACTGACAAAAGCACAGATGGGACATTGAAGGCAGATTGGAGGGAGAAACCATGACAGTGACATGGTGTTCCGTATTAGACCAAAGGCCAAGCTGCCTGGTTGGTTGGGCATAACGTTTATGGGGATATTCCTGTTTATATGTTAATAAACCAAGAATGTACACCAGTGGTAGTAGCGGTCAGACGTCTAACGTCATATCAGATAAGCATTCTCTTCCAGCAAAATTTCCCATTTCGTCCAAGAAGTGAACTGTTGCTTTAGCATTTTTTTAACCTATTCTATAGTCATGTGAAAAAAATTGGACATCCCTTTAAATATTCAGTTCTTTATTAAGAAATATTCATGTATCTACTGTATGTCTAACCTTGTTTTTGTTTTTATTTGCATTTTTAAAATTTATTTTAGCCATTTTAAGTTGGAATGAATGTGGGGGTGTCCTAAAAAGATGAGGGTGGTGTCCTAATTTATTCTTCACTATTTCTTTAGAATTACATTTTACATAAAATTTGAAAAAAAAAGTCTCAAATTCATTTTTTTATTGTTTAGTTGTTTTACTTGAATCTCCCAGTATTTTTAACATTAAATATCCATATGTCCAAATATGTTAAAAAACACACAGGCTTATACAGGGTGTCCTAGTTTTTTCAGATGGCTGTACATAGCAACTTAGCATCAGCACTTACTCTCAAAATTGACATGCTCAACCGTGGCACATGTGAACACAAGAAAATGGTAAGTAGAGCAAGGAGACTTGTTAGGCATACAAAGTGATGGAAAAACTGTTTTTTAATGTGTGCAAGATTTTAATTCTCTACATGTCTTAATCTGGCTATATTTCTGCTCATATTACCTTATTACTGTTAAGACAATCAAAGACTCCTGCTTATATGGCCATTATCTTTACCAGAATATGAGCTTATTTGTGTTAAAATTGGAATATTGCTGTGCATGTGAACACAGTCACGCCATGGACTTTGCATGCCACAAGTGTGGACATGGTGAGGGACTGGATGCTGAAATCTTGGATCCAGAATGCCATTGTCAACCTAAAATTCTTGCTGCAAGTATCAGACACAAGGAAGATATATTTGGGTGAGCTAGGGAAGCAGACAGGTTAACATAATGAAGCTGTTTACTTTCCCTGAATACCTTTGTGTGTCTAAGTTGTCCTCTGAGCATTTGTTTTCTGCTTTTGCTTCCCTTTCTCCCTCTGTTTTCTTGATTAGACTTTTGCCTGAGTTTCTGCTAGATTCATCAGCCAACCTTTGTTATCTGCTGCTGGAAGTTCTCTTAGGATCCTTTGTTTGTTTTACCTGCCCATCAGCATGAGCTTTGCATAGGAGTCCTTTTCTTGAATTCATCATAACAAACATTTTTGTCAAAGACATTTGCTTTTTGTAGCTTTCACACGTTATTTCACTGCCCCTCAGTTTCATCTTGTTGCATTCATGGAGTTAAATACACTGGGGAGAAAAATGATTTTGCTATTTTTTTTTCTTTTTTGTTTATTCCCCATTAATGTCAAAAAAAGGTGTCCAGTATTCTTAGTGTATAAGTAAATATAGTTGCAATCAAAATTATTCACCCCCCACTGCATTTTAGGTTTAATGGCAATATTAAAAATTTTCTGGTTGGCAATAAACAAATTACACAGTTTAAATTGTTAAATAAAACTGCTATTACAAGGATTTTATCCAAATTCAACACTAAATCCTACTTTCAATGACTACTAAAATCGCAAAATTATTCAACCCCCTGAACAGAATTCCTCATAAGAGCACACATTTACAAATCAGGTGTGATCTCAAGCACATCTGATGTAACCAATCAAGGGCTTCATTAGGTGCATCAGGTGTGCTTGAGATAGAAGACCTCAAATACCTGGACTGTTGATGGTGACTTTTGATTGTATGTTAAAAATATGGCTAAGTCAAGAGAATTGTCCAAAAAGTTCAAAGTAGAGATTATTACTGTGTACAAACAAGGAAAATGATACAAAAAGATAGCAAAGGCACTGAATGTTCCTAGAGATACAGTTGGAAGTGTAGCTTGCAAATTTAAAGGAACAGTGGTTAAACTTCCTGGATGTGACAGAAGGAGGAATCAATGGCTACCATCAGAGTCCTGAAGAGGAAGGTGATCAAAAACCCTCAACTAACTGCAAAAGACCTGCAGCAAGACTCAGTGACAGCAAGCACTGAGCTTTCAATTTCCACATCAAGGTGCATACTAAATGCTGAAGGGCACCATAGCCGCACTCCAAAATGTACACCACTACTGACCCAAAAGCACAAGAAAAGTTGGCTCCAATTTGCTCAAAACTATATAAATAAGCCAAAGAGTTTTTGGGATTCTCTTCTATGGAGTGATGAAACAAAACTGGAACTTTTCACGCCTGTGGGCCAGTGGTATGTCTGGAGGAGGAACAATGAAGCATACATTGAAAAGAACACACTACCTATAGTGAACCTTGCCGGTGGCTCAGTGATGCTCTGGGGATGCTTTGCTTCCTCTGACACTGAAAACCTGCAGTGTGTGAAGGGCAAGATGGATTCACTCGAGTTTCAGGAAATCCTGGGAGAAAATGTCAGGACGTCTGTGATGAAGCTGAAGCTTGGGCATCACTGGACTTTTCAACGGGACAATGATCCCAAGCATACCTCAAAGTCCACCAAGACTTGGTTTCAAACGAAGTACTGGAAGATACTGGAGTGGCCATCACAGTTGCCTGACTTGAACCCCATTGAAAATCTCTGTGGGCTGCACCATGAAAACCCAAGAATATTAGCAAACTGGAGGCCGTTGCCCATGAGGAGTGGGCTAAGGTTCCTCAGGAACTCTGCCAGAAGCTGGTGTCTGGCTAAGCGTCATGTTTTGCAGAAGGTCATAACTGCAAAAAGTTGCTCTACTAAGTATTAAAGATAGTTGTCATGAAGGGGTTGAATAATTTTGAGACTGTAATAGTTATTAAAAGAGGTATTTTGTGTTGAATTTGGAGAAACTACTTGTAATATTGTGTTGAGCTACAGTTGATATAAAAAGTCTACACACCCCTGTTCAAATGTCAGGTTTTTGTGGTGTAAAAAAATGAGACCAAGATAAATAATTTCAAAACTTTTTCCACCATCTATGTGAAATGAAACGTTTGAAATCAAATCAGGATAACTTAGACCAAGATAAATCATTTCAAAACTTTTTCCACCGTTAATATGACCTATAACCTGTACAACCCAATTGAAAAACAAACTGAAATCTTTTACATCACAAAAAGCTGGCATTTGAACAGGTGTGTAGACTTTTTATATCCACTGTACAGTGGGGAAAATAAGTATTGAACGCGTCAACATTTTTCTCATTAAAGATATTTCTGATGGAGCCATTGGCCTGAGATTTTCACCAGATATCAGTAACACCTCAAGTAATCCACACATACAAAGAAATCAAGGCAACTGTGTTCACAAAACAAGTTATATTTAATAAAATGGAATGACACGGAATAAATATTGAACATGCTTGGTGAAATTCAATTAACAGCTTCCAGACGCCTCCTGTAAGGAGAAACTAGGTGCAGGCATTGCTCAGGAATGATTTCAAGCCATTCTTCTACACAAACTGTCAAACTTGAAGGTTCCGTGGGTGTCTTCAGTTAGAATAATTTTGAGCTTAAATTATTCAAAGTCAAAAATCAGGCAGAAAGTTGGATTTGTGTACATTAATTACAAAATTATAAGGAGTCACCCCAATGGCCACCTTGGGGGAAAGGTTACAAAGCATGACATTCAGACACACCTAGAATCTCTAAAGGATCCATTCTTCTAAGTCTGATATATATATATATATAGGTAGGAGAAAGGAGAGGGAGGATGAGGATAAGGGAAGGGACAGAACGAGACAGTCCTGATAATCAAAGCTTATCCGGACAGACGTCACACACACTCTGGAGACAAGAATGTAAATCTAACAGAACGTTCATAAAACACTAATCTATGTAAGATGAGGAGTTCCTGTGCATTCCTGTGACCCGAAACAGGACATGTCAGAGAGATTATAAAAGTGGCTTAGATCATTCCTTACGCATGTAATGACCCTGTATTGATCTCCACTCTAAACTCTCTGAAATTGCTCACAGAAACAAGCCAAGAATATATGAACTTATCCTATATGGAATGCACATATAAACATTAAACATAGCATATGAAAGGTATGATGCTTCTCAAATATAATAATACATTACTAATATCAATAATAATGTAGATAATATGGAATTTCTCTATCATCTTCTATGAACTCTGATCTTCAGTTCATTCCATAGATTTTCAATTGGATTCAGGTCAGGTGACTGACTGGGCCATTCTAGCAGCCTTATTTTCCTTCTTTGGAGCCAGTTGAGAGTTTTCTTGGCTGTGTGTTTGGGATCATTGTCTTGCTGAAATGTCCACCCTCATTTCATCTTCAGCATCTTGGCAGATGGCACCAGATTTTAATCAATGATGTCTCTGTCCATTTGTCCATTCATCTTTCCTTCAATTGTATGAAGTCTGCCTGTACCATGTGCTGAAAAATACCACCACACCATAATGGGATGTGCAGTGCCATTTCTCGTTCAAACATACTGTGTGTTGTGGCATCCAAAAAGTTCAATTTTGGTCTTATCTGGCCAGACTATATTCTCCCAGTATTTTACTGGCCTGCCCAAATGTTGTGCAGCAAACTTTAAACGAGCTTCAATATGCGTTTTGTTCAGCAATGGAGTCTTGCGAGTGAGTAGGCATAAAGCCCATGTGTGTTGAGTGTATTACTTATTGTTTTCTTTGAAACAGCAGTACCTGCTAATTCCAGGTCTTTCTAGTGCTCTCCACAAGTGGCCTTTGGCTCTTGAATAACTCTTCTAATAATTTGTTTGACTCCACTGTCAGAATTCTTGCGAAGAGCTCCTGGTTGTGGCCAGTTTATGGTAAAATGATGTTCTTTCCACTTTGGGATGATGGTTCCAACAGTGCTCACTGGAACATTCAGCAGTTTAGAAATGCACGTGGAACCAATGCCATCATTATGTTTTACAACAATAAGGTTGCAAAGGTCTTTGCTTCTACCCATCATGAGTTGTTTGTGGTGTGACAATCTGATATTCAGACCATTTTAAAGGCTATCAGTCAGGACTTAACCAGCTGAAATGAATAAGCACTGATGGGATGGCTTCCTAAATTCTGATGGATTTTGGCTGGTTTATGGCTTTCTATGCCTTTTTTCCCTTCTTTCTTCATGTGTTCAATACTTAATCCCTGTGTCATTCAACTTGATTAAATATAACTTGTTTTGTGAACACATTTGCCTTGATTTCTTTGTATGTATGGATTACTTGGGCTGGTACTGATATCTGGTGAAAATCTCAGTGTTGTGTGGGGATTTATTGTGAAGTGCGGTGTGATGATGCCGCCTTCCTCTTATGTAATCACGCCGCCCAATATTAGGGGGCAGCTGCCATGAGGACTTCTCTCTTGGGCTGGATGACTCTGCTAGGTGCAGTCTGTGTATGGTGTTTCCAAATCTCTATTAAACACACGTTCAGTGATACATCTCTGTCAGCCTCATTCTTCACCAGGTTTATGAACATAGCATTTGGTGACTGAGGGTTAACGTATGGAGGCGTGCGTCACACCACTCCGTACCTTCGTTGAACCCCTGGGTGAGCCACCGGTGCCATGGCCTCGTTGGCTCGAGGCCTTTCAAGTGTAGGGCAGCACGGTGGTGCAGTGGTTAGCACTGTTGCCTTACAGCTAGAAGGTTCCTGGTTCAAATCCCCAGGTTGGCAGGGGTTGGAACCTTTCTGTGTGGAGTTTGCATGTTCTCCCTGTGCTGCGTGGGTTTACTCCGGGGGCTCCGGTTTCCTCCCACAATCCAAAGACATGCATGTTAGGTTAATTGGCTGTTCTAAATTGTCCCTAGATATCTGTTTCCTATAGGCCCTTAGAATAGAGGGTTAGTATTAGTGAAAGCGCTTTGAGTGGTCTTTGTGACTAGAAAAGTGCTATATAAGTGCAGGTTAGTTAGTTAGTTAGTAGTGTACACCATGGCACTGGACCTCGGTATGCTCGATAAGGTGAGGGCACGTGCGCTCGTTGTCCACAACCTGGGTATTGAACGCCAGAGGATCCTACGGACACTCGGCACATCAGACTCATATGAGGATGTCGTGGAGCTACTAGCTAATCATTTCACCACCCCAGACAGCATGACTGTTTGGAGAATTCGCTTTTGCCAGAGACGCCAATGTGTCGGTGAACCTATCCACCAGTGTGTCACTGATTTGAGGCTGCTAGCTAGTGAGTGCCATTTTAAGCCACTGGAAGATGAGATGGTGCATGACCAATTGGTTGAGCACACATGCAATGCTGGACTGCATGCTAGGCTATTGACGGTGCCTAATGTCTTGACGCTAGCTAGAGCTGTCAAACTAGCTCTCCAGTTGGAGGCTGCTGATAAGCTATCTTCGGAGCTAAACTGGCACCAGTTACAGAAACTGCCAGAGCCACCCGCCTCAGCTAATGTTGCGGACCCTGATGGTGAGGATAGCTTGGATGATGATTATGAGACCAATGCTGCCAGCCGAAGTTCTGCCCCAGGAAACCCCGTTTGCAGGGGTTGTGGGTCTGCGACACACTGCCATAAAGCGAGAGCGTGCCCAGCAAGAGGGAAGCAATGCAGCAGATGTGGATGCTTGAATCACTATGCTAGGGTATGCCGTTTGTCTGACCGGGTGAGCCCGCATAAGAAATCACACCGCCCGCCCCCGACAACCATCCACTCGGTGAGTCCGAATACCAACGGGTATTCATATTGTACGGTGAAGTTAGACGGCGTGGAGGTGCCACTGTTACTCGACACGGTGGCAGTGCGGTCTGTCATAAATTGCCCTGGCAGGGGCAGATTGAGGACACCAAACGCACACTGTGAGTTTGCACATTTAATGAAGACAAAACACAAAGTACACAAAAACACTCATCATCATCATCATAGCAGTCTGTCGTGGGCGACAATGACTGTTTCATTTAGGTCTGATCAAAAATGAAACACAAAAACAAAACACTACACTTACACAAAAGGCAGGATAAACCGGGGAAACAGCATGGGGCTAACGTCTGAGGAAAAAACAGGAGAACAGCCTCACCGGACCCAGGTTGAGGCATACAGAAATGCCGGGAGGGAAAAAAAGAAGCGAGCCGGATGGAGCTCATCCATTAGAAAGGAGGAATGACAGGGGATTCCTATCATAACACACAGTACATTGAGGAATGAAAATGATGCTGTACTGAGAAGCAGCACAGCCATCTTTCAATAGAGCACAAGTGATTACAGGTGTGGGTACATGAGTGAGGAATAATCAGATAAACTGATGACAGCTGAGATGGCCCCTGAACTTGAGCTCAAGGCGGAAGTGAACACCACATGCTGTCACAGCAAAATGCACAGAAGAAATGACAAACAGTAACAGACTAAAAATATGGAATGACTACAAAATCAGAAACAGACCAGAGAATATAAAAAGGATGATAACCATCAAAGTGAGGACAAGATAAATATAAAACTCAAGAGATGCAGAAGCTGGAATACAAATACCAATATTACAAAAGATGGACTGGAGATGAAAGTGAAGGCAGGCTCATGTCAATCAACACAGGGAGATGAAACTTAAAATGCAAGGTGATCCATAAATACATAGACAAGACTAAAATAACAAAGCTAAGATTACAATAACGGGACAACTCAAAACACAAACAGAGGAAAAGGGCAACCTCCAAACATACAGGCAAAACCCAGAACTAAAATGTAAAATAAAGTCCAGATGAGGAAAGTACAGCAAATAATCTAAACAGACTGGAAGCATGAGCACGGTGCTCCCCCCCCCCCCCAATGCTCAGCTTCATGACAGCGGTCGATGCTGAATTGGGCCAGGGTGAAGACGTTTTTCCCCCACCATAGGGTTAGGAGTAACCCAGCGCCGTTGTATGGCTACAGTGGTAGCAGACTGTGCACTGTCGGGACTGTGGAGCTGACTGTTTGTTACAAGTCTGAGGCAATGTATGACTTCACGTTCCAAGTGGCAGCGCAAGGCGATAACATCATGGGCTGTGACCTATTCTACAGACTGTGTTTTGCCATCAAGGACAGCACTGGGAATGAATGGTCTGGTTGTGGTCTCTGGGGCTTGTGGGCTCCGGTGATCGAAGAGGACGTGGTTTGAGACAAAGGGCTAGCGGACACCCTAGCTTTCAAGTTGGCAAGTTCATGCTCAGTGTCAGTACGGGAACATTTCAGTGGCTGTGCTCGGCAGGAGGTAGTTGGGGGAGCCAAGCGTGACGACAGGACACCCGTGCTGATGAGCGACACCCTGCTAGATGCCTTTAGTATTCAGCCGCAGTTGGGTGAGGGGTCTGCTGCTATGACGGTGACCACTGTAACTGTCATAAACCCCCCTGTGTGCCCTTCATTGCGCATGGTGGAGAGAAGGAAGAATGAGGACTTAAATGCTGGGTTTCACCAAACACACATTTATTGACATGAAACAGTACAAAACATAAAGACTTACAAAAAGGTTGAGATGTACACAAAATGGCTGACGCCAAAGTGACCAGTGGGCAGACCACTGTGTACTGTGGCCACAGGAAAATAATACTATACAATATAGGTGTGCTTGGACGAACAGGGAAGACAGCGGGTAGCTCGACAAACTTGCAGGGAACGTAAACTGGGCACAGCCTAATTGTAACAATTGTGCTGCCGAGAAGGAACGCTTCTGGTTCAGCGCAGCGGCAACCACAAAGAGTCACAATTTACTCACAAGTTGGAGCAGTCCCACAAAGTCCAGTTCTCCTAGCGAGCGCAAATAACAGTCCTTCCAGAAGTGGCGATCACTCCGTGGTGACCAGGGGTGATTCACTCAATGACCCAACGGCGTTTGTCTAGCGATGAGCTGCATAAATCCAAATGCTGCTGGTCACACTAATTGGGAACACCTGAGGCACGGGAAAGATAATTACCTGGGCTGGGACAGCTGGTGGAATATGGAGAGCAAGGGGGTGTGGTAGGACCGACAGACTGTCAGCAGCGTGTGAAAAAGATCAGAGACTGACAAACAGCTGCCGGTTGGGCAGTGGCTAAGACGAAATGAATACACAAAATGCACATAGACAGTAAGGCCACAACCCACAGAGAGATCAGGGCCGAGCTGGGGAAAACCAAGCCAGCTCGGCTCATGACAGTAACATTCTTAGAAGAGGGCGGGGCATGACCGACGAGCATGGAGTTACCACATGCTCAGCAGCAGCACGTCAGGCCGAGTAAGGTCCCACTTCGGGTTATGGACTGGGTTCAGGTTTGTGGTGACGAATGACCACGGCGAAGTTGGGCCAGAGGACAGCTGACAAAACGTTGGGCATGCCCGAGGATAGTGACAAAGTTGGAAGTGGTGTGCTTCCGGTTGTCTGACGGCTCGATGAGGCATGCTAACCAGCTGCGGTGTGTCCAGGAGGATGCTCCAGGTGTCGAGGCTGGATGGGAGTCGATGAAGGTGGTTCATCGCCCTGGGGGCCCTGGGGGCCTGTTGCCTCCAGGGCAAGGGATGGGCGAGGGGGGACCCTGGGCAGCCTGCTGTGGGGTTGCCCAGGGCCCCCCCCTGCCTATTCCACCATTCTCCTAAGTGACTGTGCTGACAGACTCAATGTGTTTATAGTGTTTGGTTTACTGTTTAGTTTATGAGCACAGCAGTTTTTTTAGTTGTTCAGTAAAGACTTTTAGCGATATCAGTGGCAGAATAACCCACTGTGCCATGTGGGCTATGTGGTAGTTCACCCACCGGTCCTATTTTATTTTTTTTGTGTGAGTGTGTTAGGCCGTAGCTTTGCTTTAGTTTAGTGTGTTGGGGTTCTAAATTAGGATGGGTTCGATTTGAGTGAGTGGTTTTGGACCTTGTAAGGGGGGGGGCATGTTGTGTGGAGATTTATTGTGAAGTGCGGTGTGATGACGCTGCCTTCCTGTTGCGTCATCACAAAGTTCATTTAGTTGAATAAAAAAAGAACGGTCAAACACTTAAGTGCACAAACCCCCCAAGAAAAGATTGATAACATTAACAATCATTACACATCCACTATTGTGGTTTTGTTTTAAATCACCTCTTTTTATAACTACACATTCCATTACACACACATCAGCCCAGGCAGGGTATACCGACAATTTTCTTAATCAATTTTATGTTTCAGAGTTGACAATGACATGTTTTAAGGTGCCTTCACACCAAACACGAACGAGCAAATTTTTCGCACAGCGCAATTACATTATCAGTCAATGTAAACACACGAAGAGACAGGAATTCACCATTTGAGTGAGTTGCAGACAGTTGAAGTTGCCTTTATAACTTCTGCAGCTATGTTCAACCTGCTGTTGAAATCCCCAAAATAACATCTGTTTAGGTATATATTATCCAACGGGAGGGCTCATCTGACAAATTTGTCCCTATCTCCAAAACTTCACAAGATGGTAGGCGTTTACGTTGCTAGCCTGCTAGCCTTGTTAGCACATCCGTGGCAGGAGTCCGTAGGTAAATAACAATGACATCCCGATTCAGCTGAAGAGCAGTCCTTTCGCCAGGTGAGTGACAGTCTCATTTTCAAACTAGTTTACTCTCCAGTGTTGATATTTTTACTCCAATGACCGCAGAATCTCAAAGCTAGCGCTATCCCTTGGACACGAATGCGCAATTTGTGCTTACCTCTTTCCACTGACTTTGTATGCATTTGCACCGCCTATTTGCGTTTGGTGTGGGCTTGGTATCTTGCCACTAGCACCGTTAGCCACAGTCATAGCCCACACTTCAAAACAAATGCTTTGCATTGTGGGTTGACAGTTGCTAGGCTACGCAGAGTGTTGCATTTATGGTCTGTAGTAATTAATGGATTTCTGCAATTCTGTGAAACGTGTTGGCCTTTGCCTCTCTGGCCTGGGCCACTTGGACTTTGGTTCCAGGCTGCATGTGGTCCACGGGTCGCTAATTGAATAGGCCTGCAATAGGGTGAGAAGATGGCAGATGATCTGCTATGGCAACCCCTAAAGGACGCAACCAGACTCGCCTTCATCCTTCGCTCAGCCAGAACCAGAGCCACGGGAAAGGGAGCCCGAGCATGCAGAGACCCCGAAGCACAGCAAAAGCAACTGGGCACAAACACAGTGCATGGCGTGGCACAGCAGAACTCTTCAGACGGAAGAGAGGAGGAACCGGACTGCTTCCATACCCTCGCTCAACAAGCTACTGAGGTTACGACTGAGCTGACGGGTGAAGAGTCCGCTTCAACGAGTGACACCGGAGAGGCACCGGACACCTTCCGTACCCACAACAAGCCTCAACAGATGACGGAGACAACGGGTGAAGGGTTTGCAATGAACACAGTGACTACGGAACCGCCGCAGCACGACAGAGGTTCCAAGTCAAAAGAACGCGCAAAGCCACCGAGAGCACAACAACAACGCATAAAACCAAGTAAGGTGCCACTCCAAATCATGGACTGGTTTCGGGTTAGCACTAACGAGAGACTGGGATGGCGATTGACCAGGCCACAGCCAGCGAAACAACGGACGCCACTGAGGATCATGGCGAAGCTGGGAACAGTGTGCTTTCGGCTGACAGACGGTTTGGTTCGGCACGCAAACCAACTGCGGTGTGTCCGGGTGGCTGCTCCAGACGCCGAGGCTTTGCAGGAGTCAGCTATCACGGTGTGGGACCCGGGCCCTGACATCATGAAGATTGGCCCCGGCCTCGGCGAGCTGACGGCACCAGGGATGTGGCCGCCACGGGCCTGCTACAAAACTCTAGGGATGCTTCCACCACAGGCCCGTTACAAAACCCCAGGGATGCGTCTGCCACGGGCCCGCTACGAAGCTCCAGGATGTGGCCGCCACGGGCCCGCTACAAAGCCCCACAGGCAGAACTGTTCTCTCCGTGGAGGACTGTCTGGAAAAAAGAGAAATACTGTTCAGGTAGGAGCGTGGCTGACTCGGTGGCAGAATAACCCATCTAGCTGCGTTGGGTCCCGCGGTGGTCTACCCGCGGACCCTAGCTGTTAGGTTATGGTTGTGTTCTAAAAAACCCCCAAAAACTAACGAGTGTTCTTTAATAAAACAAATGTGTGTGTTCTTTGGAAAATATGTGCGTAGAATAATAATAACCAAACAGAGTGTTCTTTACAATTAACATGCATGTATATAAGAAGTTCTTTGAAATATAATAATAAGTCATTATAGCTATAATATACCTGAGCAGTAACGTTAATTGATAATACCTGAATAGAACTGTTTGATATGTTTGATATACACAAGTGTTTAAGTAATGTGTGTGTGTTTGAATAGTAGTAATAAGGATTTGATTAGTGGGAATTTGGTTACTCAATTGGGGAGGACACATCTGCTAAAAGTAATTATAGATTTTCCCATTTTTGCAGGGGAGGGGGATGTGGTGTATTGATATTGGGTATTTTGGGAGTTCACGCACTATATACATACCGGGCAGCCTGCCATCTCAGGTGAGTTTTATGGTAGATACACAGTGGTATGAGAGGTGGTTGGCAGCTGACCCCATTGCACACGTGCCTGTGTCCTTATTCTTTTCTTTTAATAAAGTTCAGTAAACGGCAGCATCCTCGTCGGTCGTCATTGCCAGGTTTATGGACATAACACTTACTTTGCATAATAATTTGATTTACTTCATACAATGAACATTCTGCATTATTTGAGTGTTGCTTTCCTCTTTTTTTAATCATAAAAAGTCAGTGTTGCAAAACAAGGGAAAGCCATAAATATAAAATAAACAAAACTCATGCATTGATTCCTCTTGGGATGGCCCTCACTTTTCACAGGTAAGAATGTTCAATACAAGGTCACACATATCCACCTGCCTCTGATGGATTTGATATTTAGCCCACATCTCCTCCACCGCTTTATTCACATCACGACCATTTGCAGTGCTATCTCACGAACTAGTCCACCTGAAAGATTGACATTTTCATCTGGAAATAAATGATGTTCCACAGTAGTGCTGTCCAATTTTTTTTTCAAAGTCTGCTTCTTTTATTTTTCAAAGGTGCTGAAGATGTATAACCTTTCGGGGTAAAATTGCTGTTTCTGCCATTACTGAAATGGTTCTGGCTTGCTGAATGGAAAATGGAACGAAATCTGGAATAACATCAAATTTACAAATCACCGACTCTCATTAAAATCAATTTGAAACACACATCTGCAGAAAAATGTGTTGACAGGAAGATGAATGTTGTTTGCACATTAATCTGATCTGCAGTCTCTCGTTTGAGCCAAAAATTTGCTGAGTGGCCTTATCCTCTGAGTTGAAAATGCCCTTCATTGCGACAGCATATCTTCAGTAAATAATTACTCCCTAAGAACTGCCTGTTGTTTTCCCTTTTCTCTTATTGCATTGTGAAGGTTTATCATTCTTTCAAAGAAATAATTCTGATTAGAAGTTTGTTTTCACAAGTGCAGTAGCCACAAACCATATAAAATGGCCAGCAGTCATCAGATCTGTTTTCCTCATTCAGCCCTCACATAACCGGCACAGTTTTAGTTTGTGTGGTGACAAAGAAAAAAATATTAAACTTCAATCTATATGACATTAATGTCCTTGAAAATGGAAACGTTTTCCTGCCTTCCACAGCTTGGAGATTGTCTTTAGATTTTATGTCCAACCAAAGTTCAAAAGAGAAGACATCAACCTTCTCCACACTTTGTGAATTTCATTTAACAGCCTCATGACCTCAGCAGATGTTGATTAAAGGTGGTTGTAAAGAGAGGCAGAGCCTTCTACCTCAACCATAACATATTTATCAACAATAAATTCCTGTAATAGAAGAGCACAGGCAGGACTATAGAATATTTCTGCATTTAAATTAGAAAAAAAAACCAAGGGGTTTATTTTCCATTAGCATGGAAATCTTAATCACAGATCTGTAGTGAACAGAAAGTTTCATTTATATAGAGATCATTGAGCCTTTGACCATGATACATCTGGTTTGAATTTTTAATGACACATTTATGGTGTTTTATATCTCTGTAATCACCGGCATACAGGCTATCTAGCCAGTTAGCCCGGCTTAGCTAGTGTTTGTGGCCCCCTTGACATAACTCACACACTCCATCTAATATCCAGCTAGGTAATCAACAAACACTTGATCATATACTAGGTTGAAAAGGATTTTTAAATATTGTATTTTTGTTTTATTTACATTTTACTCAACATCCCAACTTCATCAGAACTGGGGTTGTAACTTAATTTGTTATAAAATATTATAATCTGGCCAGAACATTTCCTTTGACTCATTCAAGCTTGTTTCTTGTTTCAAAGAAGGGTGTCACTAGCCTCCTCGTGCGCTTTTACACTGCACATGGAGGAGGGGAAGGAAGAATGGATTTACGCGCTGGGTTACACCACAACACATTTGTTGAACAAAAGATGAACAAAAACCAACTGTACCAAAATAACCAAACAGCACAGGGCACTCAAGGAGTCCTCCAGAACACTCTACAGTCACCGGGTGAGAACACTGGGAAAATACGCACCGTCTATACTCACAACAACTGGAGCAGTCCGAGTTAGTCCCAAATGGCCTGACAAAATTACATCCCCATGACAGTACATCCAAAGGACGAAACAACGGTCCAGCAATGCTTGACTGGCAAAGGCCGCTTAAGTACAAGCATTGCTGGGCAACAGATTGGGCGCACCTGGGCGAGGCACGGGAAAGACAATTACTGGAGTGGAATCAGCTAGCTGTCAAGAGAGAGGGGGCATGGTTGGACCAGCAAGTGTTAGAGAACGCCCACACGAATGTAAGTCAAGGAGGCTGCCTAATAACTGCCGGCCGGAGTGGCGGCTACAGGCACGGAAAAGAAAAGCACAAAAACATAGAAACTACAAGAACTCAAAAGATAACAAAATACACAAATACACCGAACCTGAGCCACAGAGAACGATCAGAACCGAGCCTAAAGGACAACACCGGCTCGGTTCACGACAAAGGGTGTTTAATCTGGGGGAAAGCGGAATTAGAAGACATAGAGATGACATTGATTGACACAATAAACATTGTAGCTGTTACAATGTTACAAACAATATTTGGTAAACATAAGGAGATCAAACTCTAAGAAGATCAGAAGTTATTAAAACTCACCCATCCCTCCATTTTCTACCACTCATAAACAGTTTGGATATGGAGGCAACATATGGCTGAGATTTTCAAACTTCCCACTCCTCAACCAACATCTCTAGCTCTTATGGTGGTCTTAAAAATTAACTATGGTTGTTGTTCACTTTACATTAATGATTCTATTTCATTTTCCCTAAAATATACATGACTGCCTACTTAAAATGTATTTTTCTAATAAAGTTAATGTAATTATGTCTCATGGTAACTGTATCACAAATCTTTTAAAGGGATTATTGGCTGAAAAATAGTTTATGTAGGTTTTAATCTCCTAAATGGCGTCTAGTGGTCACATGATTATGAACACTTTCTTTCTTTAAAAACAACAACAATAACAACAACAACAACAACAACAACAAAACAGCCTTTATATTGTTTTTCACTCCAAATAGAAAAGCTGACTTCTCTGGATTTGCCAGGGGACATCACTTAATGGATGTCCCATCATTTTAATGGAATTTGTATATTCAGTACTTAGAATTTCAAAAGCAGTTGTGGATATTGGATTCATATGGATCCTGGCACACACTGGAGTAGATGGAAATGAGCTAGTGGATAAATGTGCAAAATGTGCAACTAGGAAGAGACAAGTGAGTTTGAATATGAAATATAGCAAGGCAGAGATCAAGAGCATCATCAAATCACAATTAAAATGAAGTAGCAGGAAGGGTGGGATAAAAGAAATAAAGGACAGAATTTATGCAGAATGCAAAAGAAAGTAGGAGAGTCAAGTGAAATTCACAGGTGTAGAAAGGAGGAGGACATGATATCCATGGTAAGGTTAGGTCACACTGGTCTGAACAATACTTGAGTCATAATGAGAAAGCATCCAACTGGTAAATGTGATTATTGTGACAATGAAGAAACAGTTGAATAAAACTCATCTAATATTACAGATATCTTGCAGATAAGCTCAGGAGATGTTGTATATAAAGCAATATTTAGGTTGATAAGGAGGACATGTCTCTGAGGGTGAGTCCAGAGACATGTCAGAGATAGGATGAGGAGCTCAGTCATCCGGGAGAGGCTCAGAGTAGAACCGCTGCTCCTCCACATTGAAAGGAGTCAGTTGAGGTGGTATGGGCATCTGATTAGGATGCCTCCTGGACGCCTCCCACTTGAGGTGTTTCAGGCATGTCCCACTGGGAAGAGACCCCGGGGCAGACCCAGGACTCGGTGGAGAGACTATGTCTCCCAGCTGGTCTGGGAACGCCTTGGTATCCCCTCTGAAGAGCTGGAGCAGGTGGCTGGGGAGAGGGAAGTCTGGGCTTCTCTGCTTGAACTGCTGCCTCCGCGACCCGGACCTCCGGAAAAGCGGTAGAAGATGGATGGATTAATAAACTTGTGTTCAGTTCAGCACTCAGTCTTGTCCTTGGCTCCTATTCCCAACATAACACCATGGTTCATTATGCTCCGCATGCGCAAACAACGACGGAAGAGGAAGCAGAAACGAGGCTGCAGGGCTGGCCTTTGTGCCCAGCTGCACAAACTTCGCTCCAAACCACCGTTACCTTCAATTTTTCTCACCAACCCCAGATCCCTCGCCAACAAAATGGATGAGTTGCCCACAGAGATCGCCTGTAATTGCTACGTCCGGGACTGTTGTATTCTGATTGTGACCGAATCTTGGCTGAACGAACACTTTCCGGCTGCCACTATGGAATTACTTGGCCGAACTGCACACCGTCTTGACTGCAACGCTGAAGCTGGTAAGGGAAGGGGGGGAAGACTCTGTGCTTATGTGCTTCAGACTTGGTGTAAAAACATCAGAATAATTCATAGCCACTGTTCACCAGAGTTAGAGGCCATGTCCTTCCTGTGCTGGCCTTTTTATCTCCCCTGCGAGCTAACGGCAGTGATTTTAACAGCCATTTACATTCCTCCTGATGCTAACATTAGCTTAGCATTCAATCACCTCCAGCACCTTGTCAGCAGGCAGCAAAGAGATCACCCCGACACAGTCCACATTATTGCAGGGGATTTTAACAAAGCATGCTTAAAGACTGTACTCCCCAAATTCTACCAACATGTTAAGTGTCCCACAAGAGGGGAAAGAACACTGGATCATGTTTATAACAACATTAAGGACGCTGACAGAGCCACCCCCCTCCCCCACCTTGGACAATCAGACCATCTCTCTGTTTCTAATTCCTGCCTACACCCCCCTTAGGAAGAGTTCCCCCCAAACAAGCAAAAACTACTACAAGACTGCTTTACCTGCACTGATCAGAGCATCTTTGAACAGCAGAACCTGAACTCCTACACTGAATCTGTCCTTTTCTACATCCAAATGCTGTGTAAAAAAATGTAGAAAACCAAGCACATCTGGGTCTTTCCATACTGCAAACCCTGGATGACCAGTGAAGTCCAGGCTCTGATCAGAGCCCGCATGTGATGACGGAGTGTCGCCACTGTTATGGTCCTTTGTGATTGAATATTATATTATATGTGTAAAAGGATTTATAATTTGCAAATGTTAACATGGATTGTATTAGATAAAATGCACATATAATTTGAGATTTGTTTTGAGTGAATTGAATTCCACTTGTGAGATAAATGTTAATTATGTTAATTGGGTGAGGCAATTGAATAATCCTAAGACCACGTACCTTTGCCAACATGCTTCCTGGTGGTGTCCGGGCAAAAGATTTCCCAGGGGTTTGAGTGCCCTTTAAAGGATGCCGGGGGAGGAAGTATATGATGGTTGAGTAGAGGGGGCTTTAATATGTAAATAAGGCTTTAAATTATTTATTGTACTATTCATGGTGTTATTTATGGTGTTTATTTATTCTGTAAATATGGTGGGAAATTATTTATTTATTTATGACTCTTTTAGATACTATTGGGTATATGTGGGAATATGGAATATGTATTGTCTTACCTGGGATTTTGGTATGTTCCAATTAGTCTAATTATCTCACTAAGTATATTAACAGGTGTTGTTCATTTGTTTTGGGTTGGGTGTCGGATGTTCATGTAAATTGTTGCCTGTGAATTATTTGGAATAAATGGAAAATTGCTTGTTGCAAACTTTTGGAAGTCTCGCTCTTCTCTGGTGTGCTTTGACCGCTCGGCAATCGTGACACCGCAACTCAGCCTTCAGACAGAGGGACAGCTCTCTGTACAGCACTGCCAGAGATAATCTGAGGAGAGGCATAAAATATGCTAAAATTGCCTATAGGAGGAAGGTGGAGGGCTTCCTCACAGACAACAACCCTCAACAGATTTGAAGAGGCATCCAGGCCCTCACCAACTACAGGGGCAAAGGGCCCCCTAGCATCATACAGCAGTCTCACTCTGGCAGAGGAGCTTAACATAACAGCAACATAACAGAGCTTCTTTGCCCGGTTTGAGGACACCTCCCCCCAAAACCCATCCCCTCTCCTCCCCTCTCTCCTCCTCCTCCCCCCTCTCTCCCCCTCCCCTCACCCCTCTCTCTACAGGTGCACGAGGTGAGGAGGCAACTGAGAGCAGTGAACCCCCACAGAGCTGCTGGTCCAGACGGCATCCCAGAAGCGGTGGTCAAAGCATGTACAGACCAGCTGGCAGGGATCCTCGCCAAGTTGTTCACCCTCTCCCTGACGCACGCCACCATCCTCTCCTTCCTCAAGGCTTCCACCATCATCCCAATACCCAAAAAGGCCACAACTGACAGCCTGAATGACTACAGACCCATAGCACTCACGTCTGTAATCATGAAATGTTTTGAGCAACTGGTTTCCAGCACATCAGGGACTGCCATCCTGCCTCCTTCAACCCCCATCAGTTCGTCTACAGAGAGAACCGGTCTACGGAAAATGGCATCACCACAACTCTCCACAGAGTGCTGAGCCACCTGGAGAACCCAAGAAGCTGTGTGAGGATCTTCGTGGACTACAGCTTAGCTTTTAACACCATCATCCCGGACATCCTGATCAACAAACTGCACCTCCTCCAGATCCCCCCACCCCACCTGCTCCTGGATAATAAACTTTCTCACCAATCACCCACAAACTGTCAGACTTGGCAACCACCACACCTCCACGTTGTCCCTCAGCATCGGCTCCCCCCATGACTGTGTGCCAAGCCCACTACTGTACTCCCTGTACACCTTTAACTGCATTCCAACCCACCCAACCACTGTCATCATGAAATATGTGGACGACACCACCTTGATTGGGCTGGTCACCGACGATGATGAGAAGGCATACAGGGTGGAGGTAGAGAATCTGCTGCTGTGGTGCCAAGCAAACAATCTGGAACTGAATGTCCAAAAAAACCAAAGAACTCATTCTGGACTTCAGGAAGAACAGACAGGACCCCCCACCCCCACCCCCACCCCCATAAATGGTGACTGCGTGGAAAACGTCCCCGCCTTCAGGTTCCTGGGAGCCCACATCTCCTCTGACCTCTCCTGGACTGTCACTACCAAGGCCCTGGTGAAGAAAGCTAATCAGTGACTGTGCTTCCTCCGTGTCCTAAGGAAGCACAACCTGGACCAGAAGCTGCTGCTGGCCTTCTATCACTGCTCAGTGGAGAGCGTGCTCACCTACTGTCTGGGTGTGTGGTACGCCAGCTCCACGGCTGAGAACAGGAAGGCTGTGCAGAGGGTCATCAACACCACCCAAAAAATTATCAGTAGCCCTCTGCTCTCCCTGGAAGACATCTCCAGACCCTCCTGTCTCAGAAGGATCAAGGCCATCACAGGAGACCCCTCACATCCCACCCACCACCTGTTTGACCTGCTTCCCTCTGGACGACGGTTCAAATTGATCAGGTCCCAGACCTGCAGACTGACAAACAGTTTCTTCCCCTGGGCCATTCAAACTGCAAACAGTCAGAGCCCCCCCCCCCCCCACCCAATTCTGAATACCCACATGCGCAGAACTGAGGACCTTTTAATTATCACAATAACTCACCTGTCGTTGCACTCCTCACTTTCATGTATATTGTCCCATTCGTGAAATCACTACTGTACATATTTTCCATAATCCTTGGGCCATTTTACTATTATGTGTTCTGTACTCTACACTCTTATGTACATAGTTCCACCTGCGTAGCCAGTACCGTACCTGTGCATATACCTATTATAAATTTTGTTGTGCTGTACAACTGTACAATGACAATAAAGCCTCTTGTCTTCTCTTCTCTTCTCTTCTCTTGTTTCCGCTTCCTGTGGGTGCGAGTGAGAGCGTGAGTGAGGAGGTGCTGGGTGTGTGAGTGGCGCGAGTTTTGGATTATACTTTTTCACAACATTTGGACTTTTCCTCCATCTTTAGCCCAGAGGAAAGGGCTGCTCTGGACTGTGAACTGACTTTGGATGAGTTAACTGTAGCAGTTAATCAAATGGCTCTGGGACATGCACCTGGAATTGACGGTCTTTCTTCTGACTTTTTTAAGCATTTTTGGGATATTATTGGATCAGACTTTTATGACGTTCTAATTGACTGTTACAGAACTGGATCTTTACCTGTCTCCTGTCGGCGTGCAGTACTATCTCTACTGCCTAAGAAAGGGGACTTGGCCTTGCTTAAAAACTGGAGGCCCGTTGCTCTTCTTTGCACAGACTACAAGGTGCTTTCTAAAGCCCTATCAAATAGACTGAAAAATGTTTTGGATATAATCATAGATAGAGATCAAACATATTGCATTCCTGACTGAACCATTATGGACAGCATTTTTCTCATACGTGATGTTCTTCATCTTAGTAAATGTTATGATTTAAAGTTTGGTATTATGTCTTTGGACCAAGAAAAAGCTTTTGATAGGGTTGACCATTCTTATTTGTTTTCCACACTGAAAGGTTTTGGTTTTGGCAGTATGCTTTTGACATGGGTTAATCTGTTATATACTGGAGCTGAGTGTTTGGTAAAGATGGGGGCAGGGCTGAGTCGGCCAATCCCTGTACATCGGGGAATAAGGCAGGGTTGTCCGATCTCGGGTCAACTGTATAGCTTGGTTATTGAGCCTTTGCTGTGCAGGTTGCGCACTCAGCTAAGTGGTTTGACCCTGCCGGGGCCCTCCAGTAGTTGTCGTCCACTCGTCTTGTCTGCTTATGCAGATGACGTCAACATTTTCATCACATGCCATAGGGATGTACAGTGTTTGGTGGACACTTTATCTATTTATGAAAAAGCATCTTCTGCACGGGTAAAGTGGGGCAAAAGTGAGGGTTTATTGGTGGGGCAGTGGACACATCAAGACATTCCTCATCTACCTGGAGGTCTTCTGTGGGGGAAAGCCGGTCTTAAAGTGTTTGGGGTGTTTTTGGCTTCTGAGGACTTTGAAAGCAAGAACTGGGAGGGAATTAAGGAGAAGGTGTGTGCTCGTCTTTCTAAGTGGAATTGGTTGCTACCACAGCTGTCATATAGGGGAAGAGTTCTGGTCGCCAATAATCTGGTAGCTTCGGCTCTTTGGCATAGACTTATTGCTTTGACACCGCCCAGGAGCCTGGTGGAGGAGGTTCAGAAGGCCATCGTGGATTTCGTTTGGTCTGGTCAACATTGGGTGTGTGCGGCTGTTCTCTACCTGCCTGTTGCCGAGGGAGGACAGGGCCTGGTTGACATACAGTCCAAGATCACCTGTTTTAGGCTTCAGACTGTGCAACGGCTCCTTTATGGATGTGGCCCCTGCTGGATGGACACTGCAAAACTGCTCCTGAGGAGAGTTGGCCGCTTGGGCTATGATAAGCAGCTTTTTCTCGTGAAATCCAGGGAGGTAGACTTTAGATAGATAGATGTACTTTATTGATCCCAAACTGGGAAATTACAGTATAACAGCAGCATGACAGTTGACAGCCAAACAACAGAAACACACACATGACAGACAAAGGGATTACCCATGGAAAGTAAAAACTAACACGACTATAGAACCTACAGTGGGGCAAAAAAGTATTTAGTCACCCACCAATTGTGCAAGTTCTCCCACTTAAAAGATGAGAGAGGTCTCCAATTTTCATCATAGGTATACCTCAACTATGAGAGACAAAATGAGAAAAAAAATCCAGAAAATCACATTGAAGGATTTTTAATGAATTTTTTGTTAAATTCCTCAGTAAAATAAGTACTTGGTCACCTACAAACAAGCAAGATTTCTGGCTCTCACAGACCTGTAACTTCTTCTTTAAGAGGCTCCTCTGTCCTTTACTCGTTACCTGTATTAATGGCACCTGTTTGAACTCGTTATCAGTATAAAAGACACCTGTCCACAACCTCAAATAGTCAGACTCCAAACTCCACTATGGCCAAGACCAAAGAGCTGTCAAAGGACACCAGAAACAAAATTGTAGACCTGCACCAGGCTGGGAAGACTGAATCTGCAATAGGTAAGCAGCTTGGTGTGAAGAAATCAACTGTGGGAGCAATTATTAGAAAATGGAAGACATACAAGACCACTGATAATCTAACTCGATCTGGGGCTCCACGCAAGATCTCACCCCGTGGGGTCAAAATTATCACGAGAACAGTGAGCAAAAATCCCAGAACCACACGGGGGGACCTAGTGAATGACCTGCAGAGAGCTGGAACCAAAGTAACAAAGGCTACATCAGAAACACACTACGCCACCAGGGACTCAAATCCTGCAGTGCCAGACGTGTCCCCCTGCTTAAGCCAGTACATGTCCAGGCCCGTCTGAAGTTTGCTAGAGAGCATTTGGATGATCCAGAAGAGGATTGGGAGAATGTCATATGGGCAGATGAAACCAAAATAGAACTTTTTGGTAAAAACTCAACTTGTCGTGTTTGGAGGAGAAAGAACACCATACCTACTGTGAAGCATGGGGGTGGAAACATCATACTTTGGGGCTGTTTTTCTGCAAAGGGACCAGGACGACTGATCCGTGTAAAGGAAAGAATGAATGGGGCCATGTATCGTGAGATTTTGAGTGAAAACCTCCTTCCACCAGCAAGGGCATTGAAGATGAAACGTGGCTGGGTCTTTCAGCATGACAATGATCCCAAACACACCGCCCGGGAAACAAAGGAGTGGCTTCGTAAGAAGCATTTCAAGGTCCTGGAGTGGCCTAGCCAGTCTCCAGATCTCAACCCCACAGAAAATCTTTGGAGGGAGTTGAAAGTCTGTGTTGCCCAGCGACAGCCTCAAAACATCACTGCTCTAGAGGAGATCTGCATGAAGGAATGGGCCAAAATACCAGCAACAGTGTGTGAAAACCTTGTGAAAACTTACAGAAAACGTTTGACCTCTGTCATTGCCAATAAAGGGTATATAACAAAGTATTGTGATGAACTTTTGTTATTGACCAAATACTTATTTTACCGAGGAATTTACTAATTAATGCATTAAAAATCCTTCAATGTGATTTTCTGGATTTTTTTTTTCTTATTTTGTCTCTCATAGTTGAGGTATACCTATGATGAAAATTGGAGACCTCTCTCATCTTTTAAGTGGGAGAACTCGCACAATTGGTGGCTGACTAAATACTTTTTTACCCCACTGTATATACATCATAGCTTAATATATGATGACCCGTTTAAACACATGAATCATCCCATTGCACAAAGAAGGACTATCAGGAGCAGAGTGAAAAGTGATGTACCAGTTAGTCTGTAAGATGCAGTGTGGCAGCATAGCTATGACCAGAATACAACATCATAGTGAGTTATTGTACAGTGAAATTGCATGTGGCAGGAAAGATTTCCTGTACCTGGCCGTTCGACAACAAAGCTGTAGTAGTCTACTGGAGAAAGTGCTTCGCTGTCTATCTAATGTGTGGTGGAGGGGGTGATCAGGATTGTCCATGATGGATTGCAGTTTATTTAATGTTCTCCTCTCCACCACTGTCTCAAAGGTCTCCGGTCTGAGACCAATTACAGAGCCAGCCCTCTTGATAATCTTGTCAAGTCTGTTGGTATCTCTGGCCCTGATACTGCTACCCCAACAGACCGCAGCAAAGAAGATGGCGCTGGCGACAACAGTCTGGTAGAAAAGCTCCGGCATCCTGCTGCACACGTTGAAGGATCTCAGCTTTCTCAGGAAGTAGAGTCTGCTCATCCCCTTCTTGTGCTCAGCATCGGTGTTGGATCTCCAGTCCAACCCGCTGCTGATCCTGACACCCAGATATTTGTAGTCCTCAACCACTCCCACATCCTCCCCCCTAATCTGCAGTGGCTGAAAAGGAGCCTTCCTCTTCCTGAAGTCAATCACCATCTCCCTGGTCTTGCTGACATTCAACCTCAGGTGATTCTGCTCTGTCCACTCCACAAATCTGTCTACCAGTGACCTGTACTCCCCCCCCCCTTCTTATACACCCCACAACAGCTGAGTCATCAGAGAATTTTTGCAGGTGGCATGACTCAGTGTTGTACTGAAAGTCAGTGGTGTATAAGGTAAAAAGAAAAGGAGAGAGCACAGTCCCCTGTGGCACTCCCGTATCATTAGCCACCACTCCAGACAAGACACTGCCCAGCCTGACAAACTGTGGTCTGCCTGTCAGGTAGTCGGTAATCCAGGAGATCACAGATCTGTCAACCCCCTTCACTCGCAGCTTCTCACCCAGCAGCAGTGGCTGGATGGTTTTAAAGGCACTGGAGAAATCAAAAAAGGTGATTCTCACAGTATCTCCTCCACCATCCAGGTGCAGATGGGCTTGTTGCAGCAGGTAGATGACAGCATCTTCAACTCCTAAATGGGGCTGATATGCAAACTGCAGAGGGTCCAGCCACGTCTTCACCTGCGGCCTCAGGTGGGCTAAGACCAGTCTCTCCAGGAACTTCATCACATGAGATGTGAGGGCAACTGGTCGGTAGTCATTCAAATCCGATGGAGATGACTTCTTGGGGACAGGAACCAGGCAGGATGTCTTCCACAACACCGGTACTCTCTCCAGACTCAGGCTCAGGTTGTACAGGTGTTTCAGTACCGGAGCTAGTTGGTTGGCACAGGTCCTCAGGGTCCTTGCGGAGATGCCGTCAGGGCCCAAAGCCTTCCGCTGACGGAGTCTCTCCAGCTGTTCCTCCACCTGATCTGTAGTCACCGTGAAGTGAGGGAGGGTCCTGGTGCCCCTTGGGGAGGAGGAGGGGGGAGATGGAGAGAGGTTCTGCACGGGAGTGTGATTGGGGAGGGGTGTGTGGGGGTCTGGTTGTGTTGCTCGGGTGACAGACTGTGAGCTGAACCTATTAAAAAACAGATTCAGTTCCTCAGCTCTCTCCTGGCTCCCAGATGGCTGCCTGACTTTCCCCTTGTACCCAGTTATGTGTTTCATTCCCTCCCACACATCTTTAGTGTTATTTTGCCTGAGCTTCTCTTCCAACTTCCTCCTATAATTGTCCTTGCACCTCCTTAGCATCTCTCTCAGCTCATGCTGCACTCCCCTCAGCTTCTCCTTGTCACCAGCCCTAAAAGCTCTCTTCTTTTTGTTCAGAAGTGCTTTCAGGTCACTGGTGACCCATGGTCTGTTGTTGGAGAAGCAGTGTACAGTCTGAGCTGGCAACATGACCATGCAGTGATCTGATTTACCAATGGGGGATAGAGCTGTTGCACTATATGCATCACTGACAGTGGCATACAGTAGATCCACTTCACTTCCGCTCTTCAAGGAGAGTAGACGCTTCTCTCTTTTCTCTCTGCTCTAGCTCCCCACTTCCCTAACTAACTGGATCCCAGCTTGCTGTTGTCTGTCTGCGTCTACTGCTGATTATCGAAAAGAAATTATGGAATTGATAAGCTGGGCTTTGAACGCAATTGACACTATTTTTTCAACAAGGAATAGTGCTCCGGGGGAAGCTGTTTGCCCCGCAGGGACGGCTCCAGCGGGCTATTTACGGGTGACAAGTGTTTGGAGGATCTTGTGCCTGAGTAATCTCTCTATCGAAGATATTGAAGATTTGTATATCTTCGTAATAATGGTGACTGGGATCGTTCTGATTGGAACTGGGATTGTCCTGGTGTACCGCAAATTGCTGAAGATGGATACAACCTATCAAAATGCTGGCCACGCGAGGTGCATCCATCAAATTGGAAAAATGGAGGAGACTTTGATAGCGACAAATGGAGAACTGTCTCGGAAGGTGGATTACATCTACGCTTAAGTCTATCCACGACGGACTCAAAGCCCTCACAATGAAGGATTAAACACTGAATCTGCAGAAGAAAATAAAGTTCTTTCTCTGTGTTCAGTCTATTTGGCTCAATTTCCCTTACAAAAATCCTCCTGATAATCCCCAGTCTTTGTTTTTCAAAACACTGAGCACACGGCCTCTGGACAGTAGCTGCTTGGGACAATTGCCAAGGACAATTGCTGCAGCCAGACAAAACATCTTCTGCCAAAGTGTCCTTGTGCTCATATTGATACAACATTGCTTCAACACTACATCCACACTGACCCAGAAACTGACAACAAGATAACATTCACTGCTCTCCTTGTGTCCTGTGGACTCTGGTCTTGAATGTGCATCGTGGGCTTTTTTTGTCTTTGTAATCATAATATTGATTACTTATGGTCAATATTCTGAATTCAATGATTTTTTTGCTCCTTCCTATTGTATGATTTCTTATCTGTACCATCCTATTGGCAGGCGCGTCCCCGATGCAGCCGTGTCACTGGAAATGTTCATTTTCTGTGTCAAGTCAAATTCTCTCGTATGTTATCAGTGATCTGTTAATGTACTTGGCAATAAATCTTTTTCTGTTTCTGATTCTGATTTCTGATTCTGATCCAGTGTTTTGTTCTCTCTGGTGGGACAGTCAACAAACTGGTGAAAGTTTGGTAGTGTTTTTCCCACTGAGACATGGTTAAAATCACCTGTGATGGCCACGAATGCATCCGGGTGCTTCTCCAGTAAAAAAAAGTCCAGTAGACTTTACTGGACTTTCTGCTTTTTATACATCTGTCTTGCATGCATGGCAAGTCTTCACTATAGCTCGTATTCCTGAGGAGACACCAGAAATGTGGCTGTTCGAGGAACCACTATTTTTCAATCAATTCATAAACACTCAAATGCTGCAGTCTGTTAGTCTGCGAACTTGTCTAAGAGAGGCAGGCTGTACCAAGCTTGGTCATCTGATGAAGATGTCAACCACGTCCATAGAAACGCTGAGGTGGAGTGCCAACATTACATCTGTCAGACTGATGCATAGGGTGGTGAAGGAAGTGTGTGCTGCCCTGCCACGACCACTGAGAGCCTTTGCAGAAAACCGTACTCTTTCTGATCAATGGGATGAGGACACTGTGTCCAACTTTCCTGCCCTTTCCATAAGTCCAACAGTGGGAGAGTAGCAGGTGGGAGAAGACCACCTGCTGTCATTCAGAACTCCTCATCTGGGCAAGTTCCAGTTTGCAGAGAAGAAGACGGTGTTATCACATCTGTGTGAAGGTTCTAAATCTGCGCTCTCTGACGGGGGTGAAAGAGTCGAGGTGGGCGGGGTTTTTGGGGCCAGTATTCTCCCCGAAAGGCAGCTGCCGGTCCGTGTACAAGCTCCCTATTGAGAAACGGACAGCAGATCTCCAGTGGAGGACTGTGCATGGGGCAATAGCTACAAATAAAAACAGAGCGCACCTGGATCCTAATGTGGGGGAGGAATGTTTGTTTTGTTCCCAGGTTGAGACCCTGGAGCATTTGTTTGTTAAATGTTTTCGTTTATCTGGGCTTTTTGAACTTTTGAAAGTGTGCTTTCATAATTTTGGTGAATGTTTTTCTTTTGGTTTGTTTATTTATGGTCCGAAGTATAAAGTGTCAAAGATGTCTGTGCACACTTTGATAAACTTCCTATCTGGTGCTGCTAAACTTGCCATCTGGCTGACAAGGAAAAATCGGACTATTAACACTGGCAATGTGGATCCTGTGTTTGTTTTTAAGGCCTTGTTAAAAGTTAGACTCCGGGTGGAGTATTCTTTTTATAAAATGGTGGGCAATTTGGAGGTATTCCGTAATAGATGGACTGTAGAGAATATTCTGTGTACTGTGGGAGAGGGGGATGAGTTATGTTTGAACTTTTGAAATGTGAGACATTTGGTGGAATGATGGTATCATGGTGATTTTATATTTTTGAATTGTACAATAAAGGGACTTTTTAAACCTCAACCTCTCTTCTCTTCTCTTCTAAAAACTATGTTTCAATGAAAGCACCAAGGTGCTGATGCCTTGGTGCCAGAGCCTTGGCGGAGGTATGCATTCTCAGATCTTAATCAAAATGTTATGGGTTCCTTTCTAGCCCAAGGACCAACTGTGGTAAAATTTTCATCCAAATCCATCTAGTAGTTTTGGAGTATTCTTGCTAACACACTATCAGAAGATAAGAGCCTTGGTGGAGGTATGTGTTCTGGGATCATCATCAAAATGTTATGGGTTCCTCTCTAGCCCAAGGACCACTTCTGGTAAAAAGAATTCATCCAAATCTATCCAGTAGTTTTGGAGTACATGCATGCACAGTGAAAATAATCTGCAGTTCACATGCCCGTACTGTCGGCAACAGCCAAGAGCCACCAAACTGATTTGAACAGCAGCAATCCAAACAAACGAAGAGCACAGTGGCAAATGTTTTAAATGGCAGAAGCGATAGAGGTATGTAAATACAATGACAATCAAGATGAACAAGAGCTTTTGCTGTTTAGAGGCAGAGGAAGAAAACAGAGGAGCAAAAAGACGGAACTTTTTTCACCCAATATTGGTGGATTGCTCAGTACTTCCCTGTGGCGGGAGTTTTCAGGTGCATGCGCAGTTCACTGCGACCATTTGCGGGTGAGGAATGTTGAGACTTGGAGTTTTTAGCAAGTTTTTAATGAGTTTTACCTCATCCTCCCTCTGCAAAATTAAACAGCAAAACCAGTGTGAAAACAATCGATGTGATGAATAAATTCTGTAGTTGCTGAAATGTGGTTTTTTTTTTCAGTAACCGCTATTTTATAACAGTTCAGCTCCACGTGCTGTAAAAAAAAAGTTCTGTGTTGTGCTGTTAAAAGTTGCACTGCTGCCTCTAGTGGCCCAACATAGTTATTACAATACCTTTTCCTTGAGAACTCATTGACTTTAAAGGTGAGTTAAATTTGTATTTATTTCAAAAACAAAGCCTTATCTCTGAATTCTGGCAAATTAAAAATTGAGAAAATATGGCCATACAATGATACGAGTCTTTAGTTCCACTTAATTTTGACCGGACGAGCTGAAACAGAGAGGCGGACAGACAGACAGATACACACATCCACACACAGACGCATTAACTGATTACCGTATGCCTCTCCATTTCACCAAGGCATAACTACAAGTATGTCTGAGTTACAAAGACAATTAGATCATGCTCAGGCATCCCCTGTTTCAAGCGATGCACAGCGGATCAAAGGATTTGACGCTGTGAAAAGTAGGAGAGTGTAGCCAGCCAAGATCAGAAGAGCCACCCTGAACATCGGTACACTAACTGCCAAAAGTTGAGAGATAGCCAATATGATGAAGACATGAAACAGCAACATTCGATGCCTTCAGGAGACAAGATTGACTGAGGGAAAATCTGGAGGGAGGACACAAAACATTGGTGATGGCTACAAAGTGTATTACAGTGGTGGGTCAAGACATCAGAATGGAGTTGGGATCTGTTTGAAGGAGACATGGCAGGATAAAGTGACATGGGTATGCAGGAAATCAGACCGGATTATAAGCATGAAATTGGTGACGCCCCAGCGGACCTACAACATCATGTCTGCTTATGCATCCCAACAAGGCTGTAAGGAAGAGGAAATTCAATTCAAAACACTTTATTCATCCCTGAGGGGCAATTAAAAGGCACAAAGAGCACAGATAATGACAAGACATAAAAACACATCACAACAAACAACACTATAAATAAATATACTGTCTGTAGACATCAATTAGCTAAGTGCTTAAGGTGAGATAAAGTGCCACGTGCTATTCAGTCATAGGGAAACTGTCTGTGGGAGAAGGGGCAGGGAGAGATTACAATGCTGGAGCAGAGAAGGATCAGAGTTTAAAAGCTGGACTCCTTTAGGGACGAAGGTGGCTCTCCTCTTCTGTGTCCTACATCCTGGACAACGCAGTCTACAGCCTGGTGGAAGCCAATCAAACACAGGATATAAAATGTATGAGGGGTCTTGGAGGATCCTGTAAGCAATATTAAATATCTGTTGTTCACAGAGGGCAGTCAGAGCTCTAACAGGATGTCCAATGATTTTAGAACAGATCTTAATTATTGTGTTTAAACGGGTCTGATCCTGTGGGCTGATGGAGTAAAACCAGCAAGTGAATGAAAAGGTAAGCACACTCTCGATGAAGAAGTGATAAAAGATGGTTAAAGTGTTTTTACTAACTCCAAAAGAACTCAGCTTCCTGAGTAGATACTGACGCTGGTGGCACTTCCTCAGGATCTCCTCGGTATTGGAGGAAAACCTCAGGAAGCCATCAAAGATTGTACCCAAGTACTTATACTCCTCCGCCATCTCCACCAGCTTCCCCTGAATGATGGCAGTAACATCCTTTGCCAACTGTCTCTGCCCACTTGGAAAGGTCACAGTTAGCTCTTTTGTCTTGTTTACATTCAGTTCATGACAAGAACTTTCACACCAGGAGACAAAACTCTGCAAGGCAGAGCTGTGATGTAATGTAGAGGCAGACAGCAGAGAGAGCAAGACTGTGTCATCAGCAAACTTCACCATATGACAGTTAGGCTGGGTGGACCTATAGTCATCAGTGTAAATGATGTAAAGCAAGGGTGATAAGACACAGCCTTGTGGGGAGCCAGTGGACGTGTGGTAGGTCATCTTAGTAAGAGCTGCTGACAAACACCCTCTGCGACTGATTAGCGAGAAAGTCAGTAATCCACAATATGAGCTGATGATCCAGGTGGAAGGTGGCTATTAGTTCCTCAGCAAGGATGTGCGGCTGCATGGTGTTAAACGCAAAAGAAAAGTCTGCAAACAGGAGTCTGGCAATGTCATCACCCGCGGCTCACGGGCTTCCACCTCAGCTGCGCGCACACCTGCTCCTCGTTAGGCTCAGCTATTTATTCTATCCTGCCCTGAGCTGCGGCCTGGAGCCGTCTGTCTCCCTGCGTAATCAACTCAGCAACTTCCTTCTCATCAGGCCTGTTGACTACTCATCTGACACATAAGCTGTCATTATTGCCTACCTTTTCCCGTTAAGTCTTCCCCTGTGCACAGGTGGATTCCTTGGCGGCGGACTCACTCTCCTCATCACGCTGCTCCTCCACTTCGCTGCATCACCCCGGACGCACAGCAGGACGCTGTCTCCCAGGCTTGGGACTTGCCACGCCAGCCACCACGCCACTACAAGTAAGCACAGTACATCTTCACTCTCCCGTGTGGTTGCCCAGCTAATCCCTGCTCTCCTCTCTTGTAGGGTTGCCTGGCCGTATGGCGTACTGCTCTGTCCTGACTGCATCCTCCACCCACATCACACTCATATCCTACATACACGCATCCACACACAAACATTGCTGCAAAATAAAGCTTTCAAATCTGTCTGAGCCTGCGTGCGTGTTTCCTGGGCCGAATAATATGTCAGGCAATGGTATTTGGGGACTCAAGGTGTTTGTGAATGGTGTCAAAAATAAATATTTTTGCATCATCCACTCCCCTGCCAGCCCTGTATGTGAACTGTAATGGGTCCATCAGTGGATCAACAATCCTAGTAATGTGGCTTTTAACAGTCCTCTCTAAGGCCTTCATCGCCAGTGAGGTGAGAGCTACAGGCCTCAGATCATTCAGAAGCTTTGTAGGGCCTTTCTTTGGTATGGGGATGATCATTTAATGTTTCCACTTCTGGGGCAGTTTTGGGACCAGTTGGGTGCAGTGACAGATGAAATCCCAGAGTCAGATGAGCTCATTGTTGTCAGTGACCTTAATGGCCATGTTGGAACAATGAAAGGCAGCTTCAAGAGATGGCACGGAGGAAAGACGCGTGGCAACATCAATGAAGAAGGAGAAAGGATATTGGACTTTGTCAGAGTGTGTGATCTGGCCTTGGTGAACACATTCTTTACTAAGAGTGACACCCAAACCTACACATTCAAGAACAGCGCTAACCAGACAGTTATTGATTACATCACTATCAGAAGAGAGAGTTTGGGTAAAGTAAAGGATTGTAAAGTAATACAAAGAGAGTCTGTGGCATCACAACACCAGTTACTAGTCATGGATGTGACAACAGCAAAAAGAAAGAAAAGGAGGAGAGACAAAGAAAAGAGGATAAGTTGGTGGAAATTAAGATCACCTGAGGGGGAAGAATTGGTACTCAGAATCAGAATCAGAATCAGAATCAGGTTTATTGCCATTGTTCATGTAGTACACAGACTAGGAATTTGTCTCGGTGCAATGCTGCAACATTAAACATGATAAGATAAAAGAAATAAACTATACATGCAATAAGTGTAGAATAAGAGTAAGTGATACTGGTCAGCAGTTAAAATATATTAGCGAGCAGCAGATACTGTGGAGAACTATATAGTGCAGTCGGTAATGCAGGAAGAAAACAGTGATGATTGACATGAGTCTGGTTGAGCTGCTGTACATAGTGCACGAGAGTCAATAAGTCACTTAGTGTTCAGCAGTCTGATGGCAGAGGGGAAGAAGCTGTTCATGTGATGGGAGGTTTTAGTCTGGATGGACCGAAGTCTTCTACCAGAGGGGAGGGGGGCAAACAGTACGTGACCAGGGTGTGAGGGATCGGCTATGATCCAGCCAGCATGCCTCCGGGTCCTGGAGATGCACAGATCCTGGAGAGATGGGAGCTTGCAGCCGATCACCTTCTCAGCAGTGCGCACGACGCGCTGCAGCCTTAGTCTGTCCCTGGCAGTGGCTCCTGCGTACCACACGGTTATGGAGGTGGTGAGGATGGACTCGATGATGGCTGTGTAGAACTGCACTAACATCTCAACTCAGACTGAGATACTAGAAGAGCTAGAGAGGGAAAAACGCTACGGTGGCAGGAGACACACCCAAGAATGATGAAAGAGACAAAAGAGACACTGGGAGAATCAAAACCCGGAAAATATCTAGAGAAGGAATCCTGGTGGTGGAACAAGGAAGTACAGTCTACAGTGAAGAACAAGAAACAAGCATTCAAGAAATGGAAAAGAACAAGGACAGATGAGGCAAGAGAAAGATGTAAAAAAAACTAAACAAGATCAGCAAACAGGAGGTCGCCAAAGCTAAAGCTGTAGCTTATGAGGATCTGTACAAAGATCTGAAAGAGAATGGCCCAAAGATGATTCATTGTCTGGCAAAGACAAGACACCAGAGATCTAAGGATATTCACAGACTAACATAACATTTGTCAAAGGTGCTGATGGAAAGATCCTGAGTGACAATAGAGACATCCAGGAGAGATGGTAAGAATATTTTGACATGCTATTGAATAAGGTTTTGAGGAAAACAAGAGAGAAATCAACGGGACCTGATGAATTACCAATAGATCTAATGAAGCAGCTGGGAGAAACTGGAGTGAAATGGATGGTAGAATGCCTGAGAGGAACTGTCAAATGGTATACCTCAGGAATGGAGAAACAGCATAATAACACCAATGTACAAACAAAAAGGGGACCCCTTGGACTGTGGGAACTACCGTGGCATAAAACTGCCACTGTTTTAAGCTGCTCAAGAAGGTCATAGAAGGAAGATTGAGAGAGATTGTCAAGATCAAGGAAAATCAATATGGATTCCAGAAGGGAAGCTCTTCCACAGAGCTGATGTTGTGCCTCAGAATCATGCAGGAAAAGTTCAGAGAGTATAACAAAGATCTACATATGGTGTTCGTGGACCTCGAGAAAACCCATGATACCATTCCACGTGATCCAATATAGTATTACTTGAGGAAGAGGCTAGTCCCTGAGGGCTACACAAATCTGATAAAAGATATTTATGAAAGCTGTACCACCCAGATCAGGACAAATTTGGGCAGGACTGAGGAAATAAAAATCGATGTTGGTTTGCATCAAGGATCGGCTCCTAGCCCCCTTCTTTTCATAATAATCATGGATGTGATAACAGAAGATATCAGTGAAGGCACACCATGGGCAATGCTATTTGCTGATGACCTGGTTTTATGCGATGAAGCCTGAGAAGAACTGAAAAGAAGGCTAAAGACATGGGGAGGGAAATTAGAAGGGGTGGGCCGAAAACTCAGCAGGTCTAAAACAGCTTACTTACCACCTACTGGGGGAATGGAGAACATCAAGCTAAAGAGTTCCAACAGAGAGGAAGAAGAGATACTACCTAAATGCACTCAGTTCAAGTATCTTGGAACAACTCTCCAGCAAGAAAGAGGATGCAGTAAAGAGATTGAACTGGGACTATCCAAGGCTTGGAACAAGTGGTGGGAGTTGGCTGGAGAAGTTGTGCGATAAAAGGATGCCAACAAAACTCAAAATTCTGATATACAAAACTGGCATTAGACCAACACTCTTATATGCAAATGAGACATGGCCAGTCATGGGACATCTTGCCAATAAGATGAGCACCTGTGAAATGCTGCTAAGATATTGCCTTGGTATCAGCTTGGAAGAACACAGACAAAACAAAGACATCTTGAAAGAGGCAGACCTCATACCCATAAAAGACTGGATGAGGAAAAGAAAGATGGAATGGTACAGGCACATGTGCCACCGAGAGGCAGAGATAGGACATCAGGAAAGTGTTTGAGATGGAAGTGGAAGGACATTCAAAATGAGGATGACCGAAACAGCGTTGGAGGGATACCATCAAGATGGATCTCAAATTGCTGGGCTTTGACAAAAGTGATATGCAGAGCAGGATGAAATGGCGTGGTCTGGTTGACGATGGAATCAGACAGAAACCCGCTACCCGCAAGGACAGAAGCGGAGAAATGTGAGCAAGGTGCGCAAAGCTATGTTGGTTTAAATGAATCAGCTCCCTCTGGTTATTTAAACTGTCAAAATCCCAGAAGTTCTGGTCGTGGAGGAGGAGTAGCAACAATTTACCATTCCAAATTACTAGTTAATGTAAAGCAAAAAACATGTTATAATTCCTTTGAGGGCCTGGTCCTCAGTATTGGGCACTTTAGCAATTTTAGGTTAAACCCAATTTTATTTGCCATAGTTTATCGTCCCCCATCAACCTACTCAGAATTTTTATCCGAATTTGCTGATTTCTTAGCTGATTTAGTGCTGAAATCTGATAGAATAATTATAGTAGGGGACTTTAATATACATGTGGATGTAGATAGTGACTGCCTTAATGTGGCATTTAATTCAATATTAGACTCGATTGGGTTTTCTCAGAAAGTAGGAAATTCTACTCATTACCTCCACCATACATTGGACCTTGTTCTGACATATGGCATAGAAATAGAAAATCTTGTAGTGTCTCCTCATAACCCTGTACTGTCAGACCATTGTCTGTTAACCTTTGATTTTACCATTTCTGACTATTTGGCTCCTAAAGAAAAATATTATTACAGTAGATGCCTCTCAGATGATGCTGTTTCCAAATTTATGCAGATTGTTTCCTCTATGCCATGTGTCAACACAATGGAAATAAGCTATAGACAGCTTGCTCCTTCTGTAATTGATAACATGGTGGATAGTGTTTCAGCTTCTCTGCATCAGGCTCTAGACTTGGTGGCCCCCTTAAAAAAGAAAAAGTCTAATCAGAGATTTCTAACTCCTTGGTTCAACACAGAAACTCGTAGCTTAAAACAGAAGACTCGTCAATTAGAAAGAAAATGGCGCTCTACTAATTTAGATGAAATCTATTTAGCTTGGAGAAATCATCTTTTAATTTATAAAAAATCTCTTAGAAAAGCTAGAACAAGTTATTACTCTGCATTAATAGAAGAGAACAAGAATAATCCCAGGTTTCTTTTCAGTACTGTAGCCAGGTTGACAAAGAGTCAGGACTCTGTCAATCCTAGCATTCCCTTAGAGCTTACTAGTCAGGACTTTATGAACTTTTTCAATAATAAAATTTCATCCATCAGAGATAAAATCAATCAGATTCTTCCCACAGTTAACTTAAATACTGTAACTACTACAACTCCTTCTTTTGATGTCTGTCTTGATGAGTTTACTCCAATCGACCTTTGTGAGTTAGACAAAATAGTTTCCTCATCCAAACCTTCAACTTGTCTTTTAGACCCTATTCCTACTAGGTTATTTAAAGAAGTCTTCCCACTTATTGGTAGCTTTATTCTTCATATAATCAATTCTTCATTAACTTTAGGCCATGTACCGCAGGCTTTTAAAACAGCTGTAAAAAACCCTTACTCAAAAAGCCAACGCTAGATCCAGGAGCTTTAGCTAACTATAGACCAATCTCTAATCTCCCTTTCATTTCAAAAATCTTAGAAAGAGTTGTTGCTACGCAATTATTCGACCACCTGCAGGGAAATGGTTTACTTGAAGAGTTTCAATCTGGGTTTAGAATCCATCATAGTACTGAAACAGCCTTAGCGAAGGTCACTAACGACCTCCTCATTGCATCTGATAATGGACTAGTTTCTGTACTTGTCCTTTTAGACCTTAGTGCAGATTTTGATACTATCGATCATAATATTCTACTTGATAGATTAGAACACTATGTTGGACTTAATGGAACTTCGTTGCAGTGGTTTAGATCTTATTTATCTGATAGGTTCCAGTTTGTTCATGTAAATAATGAGTTTTCTTTCAACTCAAAGCTTAGTCATGGAGTTCCACAGGGATCTGTGCTAGGCCCTACTCTTTTTAGTTTATATATGCTTCCATTAGGCAACATTATTAGAAAGCACTGTATACATTTTCATTGTTATGCAGATGACACACAATTATACCTGTCAATGAAGCCAGATGATAGTAATCAATTAGCCAAGTTAGAAGCCTGTCTTAAGGAAATCAAAGCTTGGATGACTTGTAATTTCCTGCTATTGAATTCAGATAAGACTGAAGTCATTCTTGTTGGTCCAAAAAACCTTAGAAATTCCTTTCCAAATCAAACTTTCAGTTTGGATGCAGTTACTCTTTCTCTTAATAGCTCTGTGAGGAACCTTGGAGTTATTTTTGATCAGGATTTGTCCTTCAATTCACATATTAAATTTGTTTCTAAGACTGCCTTCTATCATTTGCGTAATATTGCCAAGATTAGGAGCATCTTGTCTCAGAGTGATGCTGAGAAACTGATCCACGCTTTTGTTAGCTCGAGATTAGATTATTGTAATTCTTTATTATCAGGTTGTCCTAAAACATCTTTAAAAAGTCTTCAGCTGATCCAAAATGCTGCAGCAAGAGTTTTAACAGGTACTAGAAAGAGAGATCATATCTCTCCGGTTTTGGCCTCCCTTCATTGGCTTCCCATAGAGTTTAGAATTAAGTTTAAAATCCTTCTTCTTACTTACAAAGCTCTAAACAATCAGGCTCCTTTTTATTTAAAAGATCTGATACTACCGTATTATCCTAACAGAGCACTACGCTCCCAAAATGCAGGACTACTTGTAATACCTAGAATCTCCAAAAGTACAATGGGAGGCAGAGCCTTCAGTTATCAAGCTCCTCTCCTGTGGAATCAGCTGCCAATCTGGATTCGGGAGTCAGACTCGATCTCTGTTTTTAAGATTAGGGTTAAAACCTACCTTTTTGATATAGCCTACAATTAGGGAGGGATCATGTGTTTCTGAACCCTCCCTTAGTTATGCTGCTAATAGGTTTAGTCAGCCGGGGGACCTCCAGTAATGCACTGGGCCTCACTCCTTTCCTCACTCTCTATGAAATATTTTTTTTTGCTGGTCATTAACATTTGTTTGTTCTCTCCCATAGATTGAGTCCCCATCGTGCTGTTTGCTCTCTACATGTCTGTTCTTTTCATCTTCTCTGTCCCCTCACCCCCCAGCCAGTCGCAGCAGATGACTGCCCCTCCCTGAGCCTGGTTCTGCTGGAGGTTTCTTCCTGTTAAAAGGGAGTTTTTCCTCTCCACCGTCGCCAAGTGCTTGCTCACAGGGGATCACCTGATTGCTGGGGTCTTTCTGCAACTGTGGGGGTTCCCCCCTACAGTTGATAGTGCTATGAGATGACTGTTGTTGTGAAATGGCGCTATATAAATAAAGTTGAATTGAATTGAATTGAATTGAAAGCTATTCTGATTCACACTCCATTCCAGAAGGTGACAGTAATGAACCTGCAAGCTGCTTGCCAGCCGTGGCAAATTTATGAGAAAAAAATCAAGAAAAAGTTGCAGGCTTACATGCTTAAGTTCCAAATTCATAAAAATGTCACATTTGTGGAAAAGCATTAATGCTGATTTCCTTCCACTAAGAGAAAAGAGAGACTGAACAGAATATTTGGATGTTATCTCTGGTTTGCTTCTGAAAACTGAAAGATCCAAAACTGGTTCCCTTAGTGCCTCACTACATGAGTGGTTGGTTTTTGTTTTTTTTTCAGAAATGTGACTTTCTTTATAAATTTGGAACTTTTTCAATGAAGTCTGCAGTTTCTTTTCATGCAATTTTTAAATTATAAATCTTCAGCATTTCTTGCACATTTGAGACAGTTTCTCTTGCAAGTTGACACTTGATAACTGTTTTATTTTCCTCCAGTAATTTAATTTATTGTTTTCCTAAATTTGCATATTTTCTTGAAAAGCTAAAATTTTTGACATAAATTTGCAATTATTATCTCAAAAATTTAATCTTTTTATACAGTTACAAAATTATTCAAATTTGTGATTTCATTTAACTGTTAATTTGTAAGATTTTTCTTCTAAATTTGCAGGGATTTTTTGTAAATTTTGTAAAGGTCCTTTTTTTTTGAAAAATGCAATGTGTGATCTGTATATCCAAGATACAATCTGAATTGTGAATTTTGTGAGGTGCTATAACCATAGCCATCATCTTGTTACAATTTTCTTTTTAACCTCCTTCTCCACAGCCCTGCTCACACTGGGGAGACTTGATCATAATTCCGCACAGATGAAAGGTGTACAATTCAGAGATTATGACAATTTTTCTTTTTTTCATCCAAACTTCTTTTTAAAGAAGAAAGAGCAAACCGTTCATATCTTCTCTGCTGAATGAAAATTTGCTGTGTTTTAACTCAAAACAACTGTTGGTTTACTTTCATTTTGAATCATTCTATTAAAAGAATGACAGTGAATGAGATTAAAAAAACTTTTCAAACAACTGTCATAATTAGATAATGATGAATGTAGTTTTTGCATGCACCTACTGGTCCTCTGGGCTGTGGTGACAGCTCTTTTTCTGGTATAGGGCAGACTGGTCCCGCTGTGGTCCAGTAGTTAAATTAAAAAGAGGATGATCCCCACCCACTCACTGTTTCTTTCCTATGTGCAGTGAAAAATTCTGTCAGCTGTGTCTTCAAATAGTTTGTATTTATCTATCCTCATTTAATGGAAAATGACTGAGCATGTGTTTTTCATTAATCGGGATGCATGCGTGAATGGAGACAAGATATGATGATGTGATATGATGATAGACATGATAAATTAATATGTGGACAGAATACTTTGTTACAGAAGAAAGGTTTGTAGTTTAAAATCTTCAGAGTGACAGTATCCCATAACACGCCCTCTGTGTGCCACATCCACACCGGAATACACACATAACACTGTTCATTCATTCATTCCCCTAAAAAATGTATACAATAATGCCTAATCTATAGGCTTTACTCCAAGTCCGTGATTATTATTAAAATGATGGGTGATTAGATTATAACTGCTACAACTCTCAATTAAAATGACGTATTAAGTTTTGACAGCTCATGTGCACGATGCCAAACACAAGAAGGAACCACACAGAAGGGCACATTTGACAATTTATTAATAGCAAGATCCAAAGCGCACAGCTACAGAAACAGTCACTCGCCAGAGGAAAGGACCTGTGGAGTGAAGACGAGAGCCATGAGCTGAGGAGTGGAGTAAGGGGAAATGGGCGAGCCAAATTGCCACTTACTTGGGAAATCCAGAGAGGACCAGCAGGACCCAGCGGGAATAGATGAACCAGTAGGGTCAGGAGGGGAAGTTGAGCTGATGGTGCCTGACTGGGTGGGTGAGATTGCTGAAGGACAGTGTAGTGGGGCAGGATAGTGCGAGCAGTCCCTGTGACATGCCTACACGGTGGCAGCAACCTGAGGAAGAGAAGAGAATAAAGGTTAACGACGTGTTAACACTTAAACTTGCTAATTTGCTTGCCTGAACACGGCAGTATACCCAGACGAGCCAGCGTTGACTCCGCAGAGGAGGCCTCCTTAAGTACACTGGCTGATGAGCGGGCGCAGGTCTGTCTTCTGCCTCAGGTGCAGTGATGAGTTTAAGAAGGTGAGACCGGAGGGGAGGGGTGCGCTCCCGCTGCCCATGACAGAAAATCCAACTGCATGCTGTATTTCCTCGTGTGCTCCTGTCAGTAGGAGCTGCACAATTTCAAAACAGGCTGCTAAAATAACATTAACAATGTGACTTCTGACGACAGACCTCCTTTTTCCTGATTAAAAGCGCATTCTTATAAAATGCACCAAAATACCAATGTCCATGAGATTGCGTGCTGCCAAACCTCTTTAAATGAGCCCATACTTTCCAGCACAAAGCTGGCACACTGTCTCCTGGTAATGAGATGGAGTGATGCAATGTGTAAAAACAGACAACGCACTGACAGAAACTAACAAAAGCGCTGGCTCAAGGTGTGAGGCAGGGTGCAAAAGTCTGCTGTTAACCATCAAAATAGAGTCCTAAATGTTTTCCCTCTATTGGTACCAAAAGGGTTACATATATTCTTGTTTCTACTGTTTGGTGTAAAAAAAGTGTGATTTTTCTGAACCAAGTTGTTATGATCTCCCTCCCTTTCTGCACTTTTACACAGCACACGGAGAGGGGTAGAAAGAAGGGCTTACAGTATGTGCAGGGTTACACCACAACACATTTATTTAAGTCACGACAAACAGTTCCAAAAAGGTGAAGACGTCCAAAAATACAAAGAAACTTACAATTGGCGTTCCTAGGCCGGCATCGCCCAGCGAATGCATGAGGAGAAACGAACTAACCACAATGGCGTCCCAGAGCTGACATCACTCAGAGGACGCAGGAGAACCACGGCTAACGTGGAAGTGGCTAACCCGTAGTGGCACATGGTAGCACACAGACGAACATGATGATTCATAATGATCCAGCAATGTGTAACTGGCAAAGAGCTGATAAAGTACACACATTGCTGGCAGGGAGAGATTAGGCACACCTGGGCGAGGAGCGAGAAAGGTAATTAATGGGAGTGGGAATCAGTTGGCAGTATTGAGAAAGGGGGTGTGGTCGGACCGGCAGACAGTCAGACAGCGTCCACACCAGAGTGAGCCAAAGACACCTGCCTCACAGCTGCAGAAAGCAGTGGCTAAGGGTAAGGAAAAACACAAGACAGCATAATACACAGATACACAGAACCAGAGGGAGGCCAGGACCGAACCGGGGGGACCAAGCTGGCTCAGCTCCTGACAGAGCCCCCCTTTCAAGGGGTGGAAGCCCAGACACCCGAGGTAACATCCCGAGAACCCCCCCCCCCCTTCCCCAGAAGGAACAACAGCAACCACAGACCCAGGATGGGAGGTGGGGGAACAGGTCTGGAGGGAACAAAGACAAACCCGCCCGGGACTCACAACAGGAAAAACACTAAGCCCCCCAAGTCCACAGGCGTTGGGGCTCAGGAGGCCGCCCAGAGTCCCAGGCCCAGCAGAAGGTCAGGTGGACGGAGTCCGACGGCCTGCCAGACAACATGGGCCACCTGACCTGGAGAGTTAGTCCCTCCGGTGGCCTGCCAGAAAACAAGGGCCATCTGGCCTAGAGACTCAGTCTCTCCAGTTGTCGGCCAGCACTGTTAAGCCACCGGGGCCGGTGGGGTGAAGCAGGAGGAGGCCTGCCTGCCGGGAGGCTCACTGGTGGGTGACCGGACCGTAGAAAGGGAACCCCCACGACGTCAGACAGGGGAGAAAAGGGGGCCACGGCGTCCTCAGGCTGACCCATAGCACTCTCGATGGTCCCGGCTTGGGACACAGCTGCACCCATGGTGGACCCCGACCGGGCCAATGCTGCACCCATGGTGGACCCCGACCGGGCCAACGCTGCACCCTTGGTGGACCCCAACAGGGCCAATACTGCACCCGCGGTGGCTCCCAGCTGGAGCTCTGCAATACCTGCAGTGGGTCCCAACTGGAGCTCTGCAGCACCTGCGGTGGACTCCAGCTGGAGCTCTGCAACACCCGTGGTGGGCCCCGACAGGGGTCAATGCTGCACCCATGGTGAGGGGGCCAACATGCAGGAGCACCAAGCTGAGGAGGTGGTTGATAGGGGGAGCCCTGATAACCTTGGCAGGAGATGCTGGAGCAGCGGCGTCCTCCGCTGGTTGGACCGGACCCACGACGACCTCTGATGATGGTGCATCCTCTCCGGTGACCCTAGATGAAGGCTCAGAGACAGCAGGAGAAGAAAGGTGGTTAGGGTCACTGGCAGCGGCGGAGCCTGGTGAAGTGAGTTGAGATGCAGCCAAGGGCTGCACCTGACTCCCATCACTAAGAGCCAGGCAAGATCTCTCCAATACTGACATGAGAAATATAAGAGAGAGAACTTGCCTGAGCTGAAGCTCCACCGCCATCCAGGACTCCGTCAATGCTGGTGATGAACTCCCGGGCCCGGCCTCGAGGAGGTCCAACTCCGGCTCTCACTCCGCTGCAGCAGCCTGCACAGCAGACAAGATGGCAGTTGCAGTCCCATTGTCCTCCTGCAGCGGCTCCAATGCCAGGGACTCCTCCGTCATGGCTGCAGGGGTACCCCTCCATGCGGACCCATGGGCAGGATCTTCCAGGGCTCTAAGCTCCTCCAACATCCGGCGGCTTGGTTTCGGGGCCGGCGGACACTCAGGGATAACAGGAGGAGACACAGATGAAATAGGGGATGAGTTTATATCTGTAGCCAGAGGAGAGGACCTAACAGACTGCTGAGACTGGGCCTCTCCCTCGGGAGACAGACAAGGTTTTTTATGGCTTAACTGAGTAGAACAAAAAAACACTTACCTGTCATCCTGGCGTTTGATGTTCATGGCTGTTGCAGGCGGATTGTCGTCCCTCTCCATGTCCACAGTGATCTTGGCCCCTTTATTGGATAGAGGAGGAGCCGTCTCCCTGGCAATGGAGGTGGGCATTCCCGGAGTGGGCCTGGCAGACTTCCCGGCAGCTGGAGGAAAGATGGCTCCCGAGGAAGTGGAGGGCCTCTCTTGACGCTTCCACGCAGGACGACCTTGACTCCCTGGTGCTGGCTTGACCGGAGCAGGGACGGGCGATGAGGGCTGGCGAGATGCTGGAGTGACGGCGCCCTGGGAGCGCCCTCCCCTCGGCGTGCGCCCGGTCTTCTTGGAGGACTTTCTCTCCCTCTCGCCGTACTCACGCCGCAGCGCTGCCACCAGGGAAATCCCCTCAACCCCCTCAGCATGCTCGGAGAGTTGAGGGCAATGTCAAACTGCTGCCTCCGCCAGGCCCACATACCACAGCATGTCCTCCGGGGTGGAATACATGCTTGCCGAAGAAATGAGACCGTGTATCTCCATCAAGGTTTGGCAGTATTCCCATCCCAGACTCATCGGATAACTCCGACCCGTCAAAAGCCATCTCCAAAATCAGGTGAGTCACAAAAACACAGTTCAAAAAAGGGGAAAAATTCAATTCAATTCAATTCAATTCAATTCAGCTTTATTTATAAAGCGCCACATCACAACAGAAGTCATCTCATAGTGCTACAAAATGCAGAGAAAACCCCACAATTTCAGAAAGACCCTGCAATCAGACGATCCCCTGTGAGCAAGCACTTTGCGACGGTGGAGAGGAAAAACTCCCATTTAACAGGAAGAAACCTCTAGCAGAACCAGGCTCAGGGAGGGGCAGTCATCTGCTGCGACTGGCTGGGGGTGAGGGGATAGAGAGGATAAAGAGGACAGACATAAAGTGATAGACATAAAAAGTGATGTGTGGGTGTAGCCTGCTAAATCCTTTAATGGCTGTATCATTCTGTTATGATCTCCCCGTGCGCTTTTACGCAGTGCACGGAGAGGGGTAGAAAGAAGGACTTACGTGCAGGGTTACACCACAACACATTTATTTAAGTAACGACAAACAGTTCCAAAAAGGTGAAGACGCCCAAAAATACAAAGAAACTTACAATTGGCATTCCTAGGCCGGCATCGCCCAGTGAATGCATAAGGAGAAAAGAATTAATCACGACGGCGTCCCAGAGCTGACATCGCTTAGAGAACGCAGGAGAACCACAGCTAGCATGGAAGTGGCTAACCTGTAGTGGCACACAGTAGCACACAGACGAACATGACGATTTACAATGATCCAGCAATGCGTGACTGGCAAAGAGCTGATAAATTACACACATTGCTGGCAGGGAGAGATTAGGCACACCTGGGCGAGAAACGAGAAAGGTAATTAACGAGAGTGGGAATCAGCTGGCAGTAATGAGAGAGGGGGCATGGTTGGACCGGCAGACAGTCAGACAGCGTCCACGCCAGAGTGAGCCAAAGAGGGCTGCCTCACAGCTGCCAGCCAGAAAGTAGTGGCTAAGGGTAAGGAAAAACACAAGACAGCATAATACACAGATACACAGAACCAGAGGGAGACCAGGACCGAGCCGGGGAGAACCAAGCCGGCTTGGCTCCTGACACAAGTAGCATCAAAATGTAAAGTGCATTACTGATATGTTCATTAGTAACGAAGATGACAAAAATGCACTGGGTCTGCTAAATTCATTTGTGTGGAACCTGCTGACAAATTAGAATTTAGTAAAACTAATTAGGTTACATTACTGTATGTTAGGTGGACAATGGTACAATATATAGGCTGAAGGTAAATTTGTTAAGTACAAATAACATAACCAAATTAAGCTGGTTGAGCTTACATAGCTCTTGTATAATTAAAGTGATTTTAACTAGTTATAAACATATAATAAATGTGTTAGTTTAATACAACCTTGTTATGTTCTTGTAAATTAATATTTTTATATTCTCCTACCATAATTCATTTAGCTGGAACCCATTAACAAGAGAAAAAAAACAAAAAAACAAAGTCAACATTTAATTTCTTTAAGCGTGGGATACTGAGGCACACTCAGTCCAACCTGTCCTGAATCTGCCTACAGGTTTCTCATGGTTTGACATGTACAAAAAACATCAAGATATGTCCAGAAGGCATCAATATCAGATGCCTGAGCTACCTCAACTAGCTCCTTTTGATGTAGACAAATATTGGCTTAGATTTGAGGCTCCCACGGGCTTTTTTCACTAGCAGTAGTCTCCTACAGCAGCTTCGATTTATAAGATCATTATGATCAGGAATCAAGTGAATGCGCCCGCTGTCAACACTGCCCAGAGAGAGACCTGGTAGAGGGGCTCATTGAGAAGCACCTGGAGGGCAAGCCTAAGGCCATGGGGCCTGTATGACACACACTGCAGTCAGCAGTTGTCCGGCTCCTATAGATAAGTTGACAGAGGAAGGTTCAGACTTTGGTGGCCAGATTTCTGGTTTTAGTACAGGGGTGTCCAATCATGTGCCATGGAGGGCCAAGACCCTGCAGGCTTTACCTCCAACCAGTGTTTTCAGCAATATGTTTCACTGAATTTCTTCCCACTGATTGCTGATAAGTGAAAATACCTGCTGAAGAGACTGGGTAGAAGAGAAAACCTGCAGGGTCTTGGCCCTCCATGGCACATGATTGGACATTTCTGTTTTAGTGTTATCAATCTTTTCCTTCAAAAAGGGGTGTTAATTCTGATCAGTTGATAATACTGCCAATTGAACAGTGACTATGATAGAAAACGCAGAAATATATTCTTTTGTTGATTGTCTGATTTTGCATTATACTATTCCTATTCTATTCATATTTTCCCGCAGTGTTTTTCAAAATTGCTTAGTTTCAGATACACTACCGTTCAAAAGTTTGGGGTCACTTAGAAATTTCCTTATTTTTGAAAGAAAAGCACTTTTTTTCAATGAAGATAACTTTAAACTAATCAGAAATACACTCTATACATTGCTAATGTGGTAAATGACTATTCTAACTGCAAATGTCTGGTTTTTGGTGCAATATCTACATAGGTGTATAGAGGCCCATTTCCAGCAACTATCACTCCAGTGTTCTAATGGTACAATGTGTTTGCTCATTGCGTCAGAAGGCTAATGGATGATTAGAAAATCCTTATGCAATCATGTTAGGTCTGCAATGCTGTAATTGCTGCAAATGGAGGATTCTTTGATGAAAGCAAAGTTTGAAGGAAAAAATTATTATTTTAAATACAAATCATTATTTCTAACCTTGTCAATGTCTTGACTATATTTTCTATTCATTTTACAACTCATGGTGGTAAATAAAAGTGTGACTTTTCATGGAAAACACAAAATTGTCTGAGGTGACCCCAAACTTTTGAACGGTAGTGTACCAAGAGTAGACCTATATGGTGCAACCTTTTTTAAGAGTGATTTTCCATTCTCAGGTATTTAGGACATTAATTGTTATCATTAACAGCAGGAGAAAATAGTTAACTTCATACAAGTTTGGACTTCAGGTATTACTGACAAAGCTATATAGACATCTAGTATTGGGAGTAACGTGTTAAAAAGTAATGCCTTAGTGTAACACCACTGCTTTTGAATCAGATTGACAGTGACTGACAGACAAGAAGTAGCATGTTTCTTTTCATGGAAATTTTGCTGTTTTCTTTCTTGAGGTTAAGGTCAATCATAGCCATTTCATCCATTGGGCAATATACACAAATGCTATGGTCCCCCAGATAATGAGCTTCAACCATCATCTTAACTGTTGTAAATGTCATGCGGTGACCCTTGCGGGCCACCATAAGACGCCAAAAGTCTCCAGTGAGTTTTGCATTTGATGTTTTATTTTAACAAAGGCAAGACGAGAACACAAAGCTGTGAGCCGCTGTGAGCAAAAACACACACTACAGAATACAAGGGATCATAGGGCTAACCCAGCCACTACGACCTTAACTATGAACATGAACAAGGATATAACACAAACCTGACACGAATGAGGACCAGGAATGTTTGATGATACTCCAGCATCAACCAGCTGTCAGCGCCCGCTAATAAAGCCGGCAGCTAACGAGCTGTGATGCAGAACAGCTGATCGGCTCTGACAGCAGGAAGCCCCACCGAGCGCTGTCACAATAAGAGCCCAGGGAGCCAGAATGTAATCCACTGCTGTCAAAGCCGGCAGAGATGATGCATAGCCCGAGCGCGGACGAGATCGGTGCTCGGGTCATAACAGTAAATACCAGATTAAATAACTCTTAATGCAGTTAGCTTTCATCCCAATGTTATGTCCAAAGCATACCATCCATCCATCTTCTACCGCTTTTCCGGAGATCCGGATCACGGAGGCAACAGTTCAAGCAGAGAAGCCCAGACTTCCCTCTCCCCAGCAACCTGCTCCCGCTCCAGCTCTTCATAGAGGATATCAAGGCGTTCCGCCACATTAACCTCTTGCACTCCGGGATACCGCGGGCAGTCACATCTCTACGTCCTAGGGCGCACTGAAAAAAAAAAGCTGCAGACACAGCCGCGAACAGAAAGCCAAAGGAGTGCTTTGATTGGTTTAGATTTGATTGACCTCTCATTCGACTAATAAGAGCCTTGAATTGGGTTTCTGAAACCTTGAAGAACCAATGATTGAAAACCTAGCAAGAAGGACCCGCCTACCAACGGCTGCGAATACAGCCGAGCCAATTGAAGCAGAGAACTTCGACAATTGAAAGCGTACGTCCTGTGCGTAAAATCTGTTTTGTGCAAGCCGCTGGGTGACACATAAGCGTTCGCCAGTCTTTTTTTCTTACTACTGTTCTTATTTGTTTTGAAAAATCGTTCACCAAAACCGCAATCATGGAAGCGCAAAACCGCAATAATGGAATTATGGTTTGACCGGATCGCGTGACCAGAACCACGAGTCCGTTACAAGCGGACCAGCGTCATGTTCGTCTGACAACGAGGAAGAGAAGTTCGCCAGCGACACTGCTGTTGTGGACAGGTAAGTGTTATAAGCTAAATTATTCTTTATCCCTGAAAATTGTAATCAAAATGACTTTTGACCGATCGGTAAATTACAACTGTGCGTCATCGCTACATGACGGACCGCGGCGACCCGTGCGCCGCGTCCGGACCGTGAACGCCCCCCCCCCCCCCCACTACTCTTCTGTAGTGGATTGCAGATATTATTGCAGATATTTTAGTACAACTGTGCGTAGTAGACCGCGGCGCACCGTCCCCGCGGTCCGTCATGTAGCGATGGGCGATGTCCGTCCTCTGTAGTGGGAGGGTGGTGGGAGTTGTTATCTTCTACATTACAGATATTTTAGTATAATTTTTAGTGCACTGTAGGTTATTTTTTCTTGTAAAAAAAAGCCACACATTTTTTACGTGGCATCCTTCTTTGTGTGTGGGGGCTTGTTTGTTCATTCATTTATTCATGAATGAATAGACAACCCCCCCCCCCCCCACACACACACACAGAGCCCTGAGTGTCACCTTTCATTAGAGCCCAACATCAAGCTTCTATATTGAATCATTCAAAAGTTACAGACATTTTTCCAAACTGTGCCATTTGGCACAATTTGGCACAGTTCAAAAACGCCTGGGAACAACCTGTGAAAAAAGCTGTGTAATATATTCATTTTTTGTGGTATTGTTACAAAATTTTGACCTCAGCTGGATAACACTTGGTTCTACATGTCTGTTGCATTTTCCAGCCCGGATCTGACAGCTGTGTGTTATTTGCAAGCATTTGTATCCAAAAAAACACCCAGGCGAAATTTATTTTCTTCAAGTTCAGTATATTTAGATGACTGTTACTCAGTGGCAGGAGCACTTAGAGAGATTATGACTGCTTTGCCAAAAACTTCAAAGAGTTTTCTTTTAAATGAGACCAACCCCATGAAGATGCTGCAAAGGGTTGAAGAACAGCTTTTGATTTACTTTGGGTACGTTATTTTTAGGCGTTTTTAGGGAAATTGACCAGAGTGCAAGGGGTTAATTACAAAGTGGCTTAAGGACAACAAAGTCTGTGTTTTTTAGTGGTCATCACAAAGCTATGACCTCAGTTCCATAGAAAATTTGTGGGCAGAGCTGTAAAGATGTGTGCAAGAATGGCGGCCTCCAAACCTGACTCAGTTACATCAGTTCTGCCAAGAGGAATGGGCCAAAATTCCAGCAAACTATTGTGAGAAGCTTGGGGAAGGATATCCAGAATGTTTGGGTCAATTCAGTGTAAAGGCAAGGCTACCAAATACTAAGGAAATCTATGTAAACTTCTGACTTTGAAGAAAGTAATAAAAAATTCTCAAAAAAATTATTTATCAAATATAAAAATTATTTAGCAAATGGAAATAATTTTGATAATCCTAACTGACCTAAAACAGGAAAAGTTTAGTCTGTTAGGTTAATTGGCATCAAACTGGGGATTCTAAATTGTCCTTAGGTATGACTGTGAGAGTGAATGGTTGTCTGTCTCTCTGTGTTGGCCCTGCGATGGACTGGCGATCTGTCCAGGGTGTACCCTGCCTCTCGCCCAAAGATGCTGGGATAGGCTCCAGCCCCGCCGTGACCCAAAAAGGATTAAGCAGAAGAAGATGAATGAATGAATGAATGTCAGATGGTGAAGACCAGGCCCTGGACCAAAGCCAGAAGCCAGAGCGGAGCATTCCAAGGCCACTATGGAAGTATCAGAGAGGATTGAATGCACGGAATACACTTCAGGTGCTGCTGCATCCCGCTGCGCCCATCCCCCACAGAGAAACAAGCCCAGGCCTACCATAGAAGGTGAGTTTAATTGCACACTTTGTTTCCATTCATTATAACGCCCTCAGTGGGCCATGATTTTTCTTTTTTTTTGTGTGTGTCAGTGGATTGTGAGACAAGAAAGCTTGGGGACCGCTGTCATAGAGGAAAGATAAACATGGAAATTTTCATGTCCCACACACTAACACATGCTCAACAACACCAAATACAGTCTGTGTGCAAGATAATTTAGATATGTATTTAAAAGTAACACTGAAGTTACGTTCACAAGTAGCTAATTACTTTAATCATGTCATGGGTGGCCCTTGCGGTCCATTAATGAGACGCTATAGGCAGACGATGCGTTTGCGTATTTATTAACAAAAGACAAAGATGACAAAGTAAACAGCCACGTGGAGCAAAAACACGAATAAGAACTACAGCTAAGGCACAGTAGTAATATACTCAGTCTAAGGAATAAACTTACAGGAACACGGAGAATCACAGGATGACTGGAGCCGGGGTTAGGGACTCCAGCCGAACGTTGTACGGAGGCAACGTTATGCGAGGTCGCAGCCAGGAGTAACCTCAGCTGCTCCCTTAAATAAGGCGCAATCAATAATGAGAAAGTAATCAGTGGAATGTGAATCAGCTGTCACGGAGCAGCTCGGCTCTGACAGCCGGACGTCCCGCCGTGACGCTGTCACACTAAAAGCCCTGGACGGCCATAAGGAAAACAACACTGAAGAACGGGGAAAATACTGGATGATCCGAGTGCGGACAATATCAGCGCGCGGAGAAGTAACTAGTAACTAATTAATTACTAATTTTCAGCAACTATACCAACACTGGTTATAACCTATAGAAAACATTACAAATGTGTTTCTTTATGTATTGGTATCAGATTGGTACTCAGTACTGGCTAATACACAAGTCCAGCTACTGAAAGAGAAAATGTCAGAACACTGGCGCATTTTTTGCAGTTGGACTGGAATCTGATTTGATACAGTCCTGGACAAATATATCAACTCTTTTGAAATTTTAATAAACCCAGGGCTTGTGATATGGTGTGGTCTAGCATGAGCAAACTGACATTTCCCCAAGCCTTTTCAGTCATGCAGGCAGTAGTGAGATTACTTGTCCGCTCACATCAGTGGTGCATAGTGGACTATTTTACGCCAAAACACAGGAAAAAAAATGATTGCCACTGAGAGATTTAGTAAGTGAATAAGGGGGAAGAGAAGACTGATGGCAGGAATATTGCTGCAAGGATTTGGGCCATTTTAAATCATATCGAACTTCTCTTGGACAATCAGTGTAAAAATCAGTGGAATAATTCACCCGTGTCATCAGATGTAGTCTGGAATGTTCTCCTGTGATAAGATTTAAAGCAGAATTTCAGCATAAACCGTGATAGTGTTTTAACTAGATTTTAGAGTTCCTCTTAGCGTTTGTTATGAAGTGAAAACCAAAACTTCTTCATAGCTACAAATAGACAACCCATCTAGAAAGAAATAAGTCACATCTGTGTTTTACCATCCGTGTAATATTAAAAGCACCATTAAACGGTGAGGCTGCATTGTGTTGGCTGGGTATTGTTTCTGCTGGTTTTACTAACACCCCTCTGACTCACTGCAATCACAGCAGTCTTCGACCTGTAATTGTTTTCATTGTGATAGCTTTCCCATGATGTTGGAATGCCAAACTGGGAGGCAAAATAAGGCTCTTTTTTAATTTTGCTCGGCCAAATTATCTGGTAGTTGTTAAAGTGGATGCACAGAGGACTTTCATATGTTTTATTGTTTTTCCACAACTGCTACAAAACAAAGGCTATAGCACTGGAAAGAGACAGATTTTCCCCTACCCTGTCATATAAACTAAACCCAAGTAGGACTAGTTCACAGCAGTGAGTTTGCCAAATGAACAGAGGGATAAATAGTGCTTAATGGCAAGGTTTTTGTGCTAATAGGTAGTCTATAAAACCAATTCATATTTTCATCCATAATTTTGACAAAAAATGTAAATACAACCAATAAAATTCACCTTCATTTTGGCTGTGGCAGTGATCATTTCATCAGAGGTAAGTACATGTACAAACACAGGGGTCTAGGCTACGAATGTTGACCAGGGGAAAGTGATGGTTGGTCTCAGTCTTATATTTGGTGTTTTATTATGCAGGGAAATTCACTGTCTCTTGACTTCCCTTGCAGTTTCAACATACAGGTTCACCTTAAAAAAAAAAAAAAAAAGCAAGACTGGCCCTGGATAGTTTTCATAGAGGGACATCAACAAAATGGAGGAGAAGATTAGACAAGTTATTCTAAATAATTTTCATTTGACAGCGGTCATCATGGGTGTCTCGAACCTGTCTCGTACCCTTCTCACCTTAGTTTTTAAATCTTTGACAAGGCAAAATAGCAGTAAGCCTGTGTCGATCACAGCCCAGTGACACACAGGCTTTACAAGAACATTAAGTTCTACTCACCAGCTGTCTGTCAGCTGGTAAGAAGAACTTGTGCATTCTTACAGCATAATTCTACTTTGAAATTAAATCTGGCAAGAAATCAAATCTGAGTAATTTTTTCCCCCATTTAGTGAATGTATTTTTCTCATATGATGCTATACATCTTTTCTTTATTATTATCCTCTGTTGATACCCAGTGGGACATAAGGCTACAATGGTGCTTCTCCATCTCTCCCGGTCATCTACCATCTCATGAACCTGTGGCCATGAATAATCCACCTCTTCCAGCTCTGCTGTAACAGTCCTTCGCCATGTTGCTCTTGGGTGTCCAGGCCTGCACTTTCCTTGAGGTTTCCAGTGGAGAGCTATTTGTGGGATGCGATCATGGTTCATTTGGAGTACATAGCCTAACCACTTAAGTCTTCTTTTTTTGATCTCTGGGACGATGCTGTTGCATTTGGTCTTTTTGTTCACTGCCTCATTAGTGATCTTGTTTGGCCAAAAGATGCGACAGATCCTTCTCAGGCAGTTGTTATGAAATGCAACAACTGTCTGAATGTCTCTCTTAACAATCTTAACACATTATTTATTACTCTGATATTATCTCTAAAAGACAGGCTATGTTTGTAATTGTGTCGTGCCAGTTCATTGTGATTCCAAGTGAATATTGTCACTAATTTGGGTATTTTGTTACAATTTTTCTATCTTCAACTGGTTCCAAGCTGTCACATCCCAGTGAGATACAGACTTAAGAGACAGGGTTGTTTTTCTGTGGAGTGTATTGGTAGCATTGGTAGCCACTCTTGATAGACAAATTCAGCCACAAAAGTACTGAAAGAGTGACATTTTCATAATATGTTCCTTTTAAAGGAAATAAGATTTTATTTGAATTCGTGAACACATTGCTAGCCTACCAAAAAAAAGCTACTGCCTTGCCACTACCAGAAATCAAAATACAATGACACTGAACATTGCTGAAAAATTGGTGAACCTAGCTAGCTAAAACCTGGCACACTGTTGCATGAGACTGTACTACTGTATATCAGCTGAAATATGCTTGTTCAATGGATTGATGATAGGTGACTTTAAAAGCTACACATTTCTGAGGCATTCACTTTGAAACTGCATTTTTAGGCCTTTGTCTTTGTAGCTTCCATTAAAAGCCACCGCTCATGTTAATGAAAAGCAATTATAGAATATCGACGTGTCTATTTATAAATACAAGGAATCTCTCTCTGTGTGTTCGTGTGTGTGCATGTTCCTCACTTTTCTCTCAAACCGTTCGTCAGACAGACCTCAGATTTTAGTGCTTAATAAGTGCTTTGCTGAGGTTACGAAGGTGTGCATCCCCGAGTATGGAACTGTTCAGTCAAAATATGTAATTTTTATCAATAAAAGTTTAGCCACTGCTCTGTCTCCTTATGCCCTGAATCCAGGAAGTGCGGACGTGGTTTTGGGTTGACTCTGTGCTGATTGGATAATATGAGGCATCATGACCAATCAGTCACTACAGCACTCACTGAAAAAAGCAAGGAAGTGAAAAGCAACAAATTTGACTAGGAAAAAGATACTATGAAGATTTAATTCTTAAAAAAAATTAGACCATAAAGCTGCTGTGATTGCGTAGGTCTAAAGGATAATCCGGCATATGTGGAAAACACGAGGACCGCCAGTGGGGACCTGGGGTCTGACAAAGAACACCGGTGTATCCAACATAGGACGTGCCAGGAGAAGCAGCAGACTGAGCGGTGTTCTGTCGATTTGTGCTGCCCTATCGAAAAATACTACCGGTAGTGCCAATCGACAGCAGAGTCCATTGATTTAAGCTATTTTGTCAAAAACTGCTACCGTTGCTTATTATTATGATTTGTGTATATTCTGCAGATCATTTAAATGTTTAATGTGTTTAATCAGTCCATAATATTCAGTTTAGTTATTTAATTTCCTTAATTTCTTTGCTCTGTCTGCTTGTCGAATTTATCATAAACTTTAAAAATTCCCATTTCTGTATGTGAAACATTATTTTCACTAACTACAAACAATATCATTTATTTATTGTATAATTTCCAACACCCACTTATGATAAAAGTACTTTTCTGTTGATTCGTTTCAAAAACGCACAAATGTTTACAAGTCAGAAGAATTCAAAGACATTGTATTCTTCATATATATATATACACTATATATATACTATATATATACTATATATATACTATATATATATATATATATATATATATATATACTATATATATACACTACCGTTCAAAAGTTTGGGGTCACTTAGAAATTTCCTTATTTTTTGAAAGAAAGGCACTTTTTCAATGAAGATAACTTTAAACTAATCAGAAATACAATCTATACATTGCTAATGTGGTAAATGACTATTCTAGCTGCAAATGTCTGGTTTTTGGTGCAATATCTACATAGGTGTATAGAGGCCCATTTCCAGCAACTATCACTCCAGTGTTCTAATGGTACAATGTGTTTGCTCATTGCGTCAGAAGGCTAATGGATGATTAGAAAACCCTTGTGCAATCATGTTAGGTCTGCAATGCTGTAATTGCTGCAAATGGAGGATTCTTTGACGAAAGCAAAGTTTGAAGGAAAAAATTATTATTTCAAATACAAATCTTTATTTCTAACCTTGTCAATGTCTTGACTATATTTTCTATTCATTTTACAACTCATGGTGGTAAATAAGTGTGACTTTTAATGGAAAACACAAAATAATTATCTGGGTGACCCCAAACTTTTGAACGGTAGTGTATATATATATGTGTGTGTGTGTGTGTGTGTGTGTGTGTGTGTGTGTGTGTGTGTGTGTGTGTGTGTGCAGGTCAGAAGACAGACACAAACAAAGAGTTCAGGTTCAGGTTCAGGTTCAGGTTACTTTATTTGTACCCGTAGGTAGATTTGTTTTGCAGTTGGTGACATCCATATTTACAAGCCACTAATTACATTCAACATAGACACAAACACAGGCACACATCTTACAAAATAGGTAAATATAAAATATGTACAATATAATTTTTTATAGCTTGTTCAACTCTTTGACAGCAGCAGGGACAAAGCTGTTTTTGTAGCGCTGGGTTCTACTTTTTGGGACAGCAAACCTCCGTCTGGAGGGAAGAAGCTGAAAGTTGCAGTGCAAAGGGTGGGAGTCATCATTTAAAATCGAGTCGGCCATCCTCTGTACTTGTCTGGTGTACAGGGATGTCAGGCTCAGCTGTGACTCACCAAGCAAACGACTGGACCATCTGACTACCTGATCTAAGGATTTCCTCTGTTTCAGTTTTATCTGACCAAACCATGACATTAAAGAAAAGGATAAAACAGATTCAATAAAAGCCCGATAGAACATAGTCATTATGGTTCGGTCAATTTGGAAGCGTGCAAGTTTCCTCAAACAATGCAAATTTTGCTGACCCTTTTTGCACACCCTTTCACAGTTCACCTCAAAGTTCAATCCACTATCAATAATTGTCCCAAGATATTTGTACGATTGTACACATTCGGTGGTCTGGCCTTTTAGTATGGTGACTTTGTGCCTGGGAGTTTTCCTCCTAAAGTCAATAATCATATCTTTCGTTTTTGTTGTATTCAGCTGCAGGTAGGAATCCTCACACCAGTGAACAAAGTCATCAACTACTGGGCCGTGGCCACTCTCACCATCCTGGAGGAGACTGACAATGACTGAGTCATCAGCATACTTTATAATGTGTCTGTTGTCATGTCTGCTCCGACACATGTTTGTGTACAGGATGAAGAGTAGTGGTGACAACACACACCCCTGAGGAGAGCCAGTAGAAGAGCACTTTAGGTCAGACAATGTGCCATTGACCCTTACTCTCTGCGTCCTGTTGGTTAAGAAATCCAGAATCCAACCCACCAGATTATTGCTTAAATCAAATTGTTGCAGGAGCCTTTCAACTAAAATATGAGGTTGGATTGTATTAAAGGCAGAAGAAAAGTCCACAAATAAAAGCCTGGCGTGTGTCCCATTAAAATCCAGATGTTTAAAAAGCATGTCAAACAGAGTGACAGTGGCATCCTCCACTCCTCTGTGAGGCCTATAGGCAAACTGCAGAGGATCCAATGCATGTTCAGTCTGCCTTAGGACCTCACGTCTGACCAGTTTTTCAAAAATTTTCATTAAAATTGAAGTCAAAGCAACTGGTCTAAAGTCGTTTACCGTTTTAGGACAGCTGGATTTTGGAACGGGAACAACCACAGCATCTTTCCAGATCTTAGGCACATGTTGTGTCTGTAAGGACTTATTGAAAATATAATGAAATATAGGACTCAGTTCATGTGCACAGGACTTTACCAGGCGTCCACATATATTATCAGGGCCCTGACTTTTGTTCACTTTTACAGCGCGGAACTCCCTTTTAACATCCTGCATCTCAATATTAAAGTGCTGATTGTCTTTGAGTTTCTGTTTCAAATCTTGGATTTCTGTGCTAAAATCAAAGGAGTCAAAACGACCATAAAAACAATTAAGAGCATTAGCCAGCTCTGTGTCTGAACTAAAACCATCTAAAAACACACGATTACTGCGCTCTGTGCTCTGAAGGCCTGCGATAGTTTTCATACTGGCCCAGGCCGAACCAAGTTTATTTGCTGCCATCTTGCTTTCCAACTCTGATTTATAATTCAGTTTTGCTCTTAAAATTTCGGCCTTCAGCTCCTTGGTGGCAACCTGTAGCGCAGAAACAGACCCCTGTTTAAAGGCAAGAGCTTTCCTCTGTAAGCAGGATTTAACTGATTTAGTAACCCATGGTTTGTTGTTGGGGTATATTTTGACACGTTTACGTGGAACAAACTTATTTTGACAGTAAGCCATGTATGAGCATGTGAGCTCAGCCAGAGAGTCCAAATCATCCCCGCAGGCCATTATAAACATCTTCCAGTCTGTACAGTCAAAGCATTCCTGGAGGCTGTGCTCTGAATCTTCTGTCCACACATCAATGTCTCTCATCTCCACCTTGCCTCTTCTGAGAGCAGTTTTATATGTGGGCAGCAAATGAACACAGTTGTGATCTGAGGATCCTAAAGGAGGAAGGGGGAGTGATTTATAGGCCCTCTCTATGGATCCATAGCACAGGTCCAATGTCTTTTTTCGCCTGGTTGGGCAGGAGACATACTGATGAAAGTTTTTAAGTGTCTTCTTTAACGAAACATGGTTAAAATCCCCAAGAATGAAGTTTGGCGCCTCTGGAGAAATTGACTGCAGCCGCTGCACCACATCAAAGATGGTGCTGGAGGCGGAGTCAGCGTCTGCCCTCGGGTGAATGTACACAACTGTGAAGAAAAGTTGGGGAAACTCTCGAGGCAAATAAAAGGGGCGTAGTGACACAGACAGCAGCTCCACATGGGGTGTACAGATGCGCTCTCTGACCGTGACAGATGTGCAGTACTGCTTATTAATGTATAAACATACTCCGCCCCCCTGACGCTTCCCCGTTACCTCTTCCTGCCGATCCGAGCGCAGCGGAGCTCCAAAGCCGTCAATCCACAGGTCTGCATCCCGATCATGCGCAGTAAGCCAAGATTCAGTGAAAGCCATGACGCAGCAGTTCTTAAAATCCTTCTGGTAACGTACACTGCCTTGAATTTCCTCCACCTTGTTTCTCACAGACTGTGCATTCCCAAAAATGATCGAAGGAAGAGGAATGTTACCAAACTGACGTCTCTTAAGGTGCAATTTCACACCTCCACGTCTTCCACGCTTCCTCCTGCCGCTTCTTTTTTCACCGCTGTGTCCGTCTCTCAAGATAAAGTCCGGCAGCTGAAATTTGGGCGCAATCAGAGACTCTGCACCAGCTGCGTTAAAGCGCAGCAACACGTCCCTGGAATATTGTATTCTGCCCGCTATTCTGCTCGCCATGGAGCCGAACGCGTTTACCTCAGAGACAAAGAGCCACAGCACAGAAAGCAGCAGTGCGAGATATGAGAGGAAATCCATGTTGCAGATACCAGGGAACTGTTCGCCATATATTCCACAAACGCTCCAGGGCAGAAACGACACAGAGGATTTTCTAAAAACGTAAAAAAGTACAAAAAACACACACACGCACACACGCACTATATCACCAAGCTGCTGGTCGCTGCGTGCGCATGCAGGAAAGAGTACTTTCTCCAGCATTAGGCTACAGACCGTTCATAAGCTTGAGGCTCCTTTGTTTTAAAAATTCACATAAATGTTTACGGTAACATGAAATGGCAGAGCTTATGTACACGACTCTGATAGTTGTAGAGACAAAGGGCAACTTTACAACATGATTTTACTTACTGTACAGGAATTCCATAACTGAACAGTGATATAAACTAAAATAATTATCATGGTGACTGAACAACTCCCATTCCCCAAAGTGCAAGATACACTATTATGAATATAAGTCATAAAAGATCACACAGATAAGTGATCTGACAAACAAATAACGGATCTGAAACAGTCGCTAATACTGGGTGTCCCATTGATTTTCAATAATTAGGTATTTTGTAGTTAATATTCACACAATCAAATAAATCTTTGTGGCATTCATGTGGTGTTTGGGACGTGGGGATGTGCACGTATGTGATGTCACCACGTGGCGACTAGCTGTGGCGCAGACGGTGCCACCCAACCGTATATAGTCCTGTGAAACCTTATTAAAGAGTGAGTTCAGTTCAGGTCTTTTGTCAGCACCTCATTTCAGATATAACAATGGCAACAAGGGTAAAAGAGACTCTCACAACCTTTGGAACTGTTCCTCACTCTACCAAGTGAGCCACCGATTCCCTGGTCCCACTTGCATGAGTCATTCCAGACTTTTATCGATGCTGTTGGCTTAACTGATGCTAGCGATGAAAGGCTAAGGGATGTGCTAATACACAGTCTTGGTAGTGAGGGGCAGTGTGTGTTCAATTCTCTTGGCCCTGCGGGCACACATGAGGACTGTGTTGCGCTGATGAACAGACTTTTCACTGACGCACGTAGTATCATGGTGCGGAGGCTCGCTTTTAGCCAGCGCCACCAGCATGAGGACAAGATGATCCACCAGTATGTCACCGAGCTCCGTGTCCTGACTAGCATGTGCACCTTAGGTGATGGAGAGGAAGAGAGGATACTTGATAAGCTAGCGTAGCACACTAAGAGCGAGTGGCTGTGGGAGCAGCTGATACCAGTGAAGAAAGACCTGAAATGAGACGAGACTGTGAGGATGGCGCACCAAATGGAAATGGCCATCCAGCTATCATTACAGCGAACGCCATCTAAACGACAAGCCCCTCGTCTGGCCCCACGAGCACAGGCTGTCAACACCGTCATTCGGCGCTCTGACCCCACAACTCCCCGCTACAACCAAAAGAAGAAGGATAGGAAACAGGACAACATAGGTGGGTGCCTAACCCTGTGGTAACTGTGGTTCATCTAAACACCAGACTCAATCACCCACCAGCACAGTCAGTGGACAGAAATGCTACTGTTGTAAGAAGCTCAACCACTTTTCTAGATCAACCACTTTTCTAGAGTTTGCTGCTCAACCTTCACATATTCAATGGCCCACCCACTGTGCCCAACCGACATTCATTCAGTTGTCACCAAAAACTGGCCATTCAAGTGGTGCACAGTGGAGCTGTACGGTGTCGGTGTGCCGCTGCTGCTGAACACAGCAGCCTTGTGGTCTCTTCTGAGTGAGTCTATGGTCAGGAAACTGTTCCCTCGGAAGACCATCATAGCTAATGTGGAGGACTTATTCGGCTATGGGCACATCAGGATCGGCATGGTAGGGATGATTACCTTTTCTGTAAGATACGGCTCTAAAACCATTCCATCGTTCACCTTCCAAGTGACGTGCTGGGGAGCTGATCTGCTTGGCATCAATCTGATCAGCGAGCTGTTTTTCTCCATTACCAACCCAATGGGCTCTAGCGTTCTGACAGTCTTCTCATCCTGGTAGCACTGTTGGCCGGTGCTCTTCATGGGACTGGGCTGCTTCAACTCTTTCAACCACCGACTGCTCATTGATCTGACAGTGTCACAGAAAATTTAACCTCTCTGCCGACTGCCCCTTGCACTGCTGGACGACATCACGGTGGAACTGCAGAAGCTTTTAGACGCTGGTATCATTGAGCAGGTCAACGCTTCTCCCTGGATCGCCAACTTGGTGGTGGCAAAGAAGAAGTCGGGTGGCCTACGATCATGCATTGACCTCAGAATGGTCAACAAGGCTGTGATTCCCAACAAATATCCCCTGCCCACGATGGAGGAACTGACGGCAGTGTTCCATGGCTCAAATGTTTTTTCCAAACTGGACCTTTGCCAAGGCTATCTGCAGGCCCCCTTCACCCAGACATCTGCAACCTAACGGCGTTCATCACCCACATGGGAGAGTTCTGGTACACCCACATGCTTTTTTGGCCTCAGTTCCACCCCGAGCTGTTTTCAGAAAATCATGGCTACATTGTTTGTCAGCCTCCCGGGGTGGTAGTGTACCTGGATGAAATCATGGTACACGTCACGACATCGGCTTCCACGACGCCCGCTTCACTAAGGTAAGTGAGGTGGGCGGCACTGGCTCAGGAGGTAGAGCGGGTCATCCAATAACCAGAGCAGTGGCAGTTTGAATCCTGCTCTCCCCAGCCATCCTGCCGTTGTGTCCCTGGGCAAGACACTTTACCTATCTTACCTCCAGTGTCCATGACACTGGGTATGAATATGTATAAATGTTCGGTAGTGGTCAGAAAGGCTGTTGGCATGGATTGGCAGCCACGATTCTGTCAGTCTGCCCCAGGACAGCTGTGACTACAGTAGTAGCTTACAGTAGTAGCTTACGGCTATCATTGTCTGTCTGTGGAGTGAATGAATAATGCATCTTCGAAGTGTTCACCATCAAGTTTGTAGGGTTCTGCCTTTCTGCTGAGGGCCTGAGCCCCCTTCATTCAAACATTGAGGTGGTACTGCACCTACCCGAACCATCGTGCCATGCCCAGCTGTCATCGTTTCTCGACATGGCGAATTTCTACGGGTGCTTCATTCCCCACTACTCAGAGACAATAGAGCCATTATGCGGCCTCCTGAAGCAGGATGCATCCTGGGAGTGGACCTCGGCATGCTCCACCACCATCTGCCAACTGAAAACGCAGCTTACTTCCCCACCGATGCTTGCCCACTTCGACCCACAGAGCCCCACATTTGTGACCTGTGACACGTCCAACACGGCAGTGGGAGCCGTGCTATCCCAGTTCCAAGGGGGGACCGAGTGCCCAGTGGTGTTCACTTTGAAGTCACTTACTTCAGTCGAGCAGAAGTACTCAGTGGGAGAGAGGGAGGGACTAGTGTGAGTCTGGGCATGCGAGCATTGGTACATGTACCTAAGATAAGATAAGATAAGATAAGCCTTTATTAGTCCCACAACGGGGAAATTCCAGGATTGCAACAGCACAGGGATAGCAACACTCAGAGCAACAATCAGAAGGCAAGAAAAAAAAAAAAAAACAAGCAAGCAAGAGCAGCTAATATACATATGTACATATTACTATAAAATATATATATACACACACACACACACAGACACACAGTGCAGAGCATTGTAGCTGGATGGAATAAATATATGAATATATGAACACACAGTGCAGAGCATTGTAGCTAGATGGAATAAATATGTAAATATATAAACACCCACAGTACGGAGCATTGCAGCTAGGTGGAATAAATATGCAAGTATATAAACACACACAGTGCGGAGCAATGTAGCTAGATGGAATAATATGTAGATATATAAAAACACAGTGCGGAGCATTGTAGCTAGATGGAATAAATATATAGATATAAATGTAAACACACCCAGTGCTGAGCATTGTAGCTAGATGGAATAAATATATAGATATATAAATATAAACACACCCAGTGCAGAGCATTGTAGCTAGATGGAATAAATATGTAAATATATAAACACACACAGTGCAGAGCATTGTTGCTAGGTGGGATGAAACAGCATAACCGTCTATTTAGTTATCCTACATGGTATGATTATGTGCCCATACATATTCTCACCCTCCATAGCGACCGGTATGTTCCTAGTTGTATGCCGGAGAGGACCATTGTGTAAGTCTATTGCATCTTTTGCATTCAAAAAAAACTATTAGTTTGTTACGTCTTTTTGCTATCTCTGCGAGCAGCCCTGCTTAGGTTGTACAGTCTGACAGCCGTTGGTAGGAAGGACCTACGAAACCTCTCGGTTGTGCACCTGGGATGATGTAGTCTGCTGCTAAATGAGCTCCTCAGTGCATCCAGTATGTCCTGCATAGGGTGGAACTCGGACTCCAGCAGAGATGACAGTTTAGCCACCGTCCTTCTCTCTCCTATCTCCTCCATCGGATCAAGGCGTTGCCCCAGGACAGAGCTAGCTTTCTTAATCAGTTTGTTCAGTCTCTTCCTATCGGCTGCAGTAATGCCACTGCCCCAGCAGACCACTCCAAAAGTGATGGCTGATGCCACCACCGTGTCATAGAATGACTTCAGCAGCGCCCCTTGTACACCAAAAGACCTGAGTCTCCTCAGCAGGAACAGCCTGCGCTGTCCCTTCTTGTAGAGTGCGTCAGTATTGTGTGACCAGTCTAGTTTATTGTTCAGATGAATACCCAGGTACTTGTAGGATGTCACCATCTCGATGTCTGTTCCCTGTATATTTACTGGTGCTGTGAGGGGCTGCCCATGCCTGCGGCAGTCCACCACCAGCTCCTTAGTTTTCCTCGCGTTGATCTGGAGGCAGTTCCGATGGCACCAGTCCACAAAGTCCTGGATAAGCCCTCTGTACTCAGCTTCATCTCCGCTGGAGATGAGACCAACGATCGCAGAGTCATCAGAGAACTTCTGTAGATGGCAATGTGTTGTGTTGTGTGAGAAGTCCGCAGTATAAAGAGTGAACAGGAAGGGAGCCAGCACCGTTCCCTGGGGGGGCCCCCGTGCTACTGATGATCGTGTCGGAAACACAGTCCCGGGTTCTCACAAACTGAGGCCGGTTCGTGAGGTAGTCCAGGATCCATGATGACAGGTGCTGGTCCACCCCTGCGCGCAGCAGCTTGTCCTTCAGGATCATCGGTTGGATGGTGTTGAAAGCACTGGAGAAGTCAAAGAACATGATCCTCACCATATTCCCGGGCTTCTCCAGGTGGGACAGAGAACGGTGAAGGAGGAAGATCACCGCATCCTCCACCCCAATGCCATGCTGGTAGGCGAACTGGAGTGGATCCATCGCTGGTTCCACCAGGGGGCGGAGATGAGCAAGGAGCAGTCTCTCCAGGGTCTTCATCAAGTGGGACGTCAAGGCCACCGGTCTGAAGCTGTTCAGGTCTTTGGGGTGGGAAGTTTTTGGTACAGGTACCACACAAGATGTTTTCCACAGCTGTGGTACCCTCCCCAGTTTCAGGCTCATGTTGAAGATATACGTCACAATCCCACACAGCTGGTCTGCACAGGACTTGAGGAGCTTTGCGCTGATGCCGTCCGGTCCCGACGCCTTCCTCGCCTTGATCTTCCTCAGCTCCGTCCTCACCTGGGTCTTGGTCAGGGTCAGGATGGGGGGCTGTGTGTTGGGAGTGGGGGGGGTGTCGGTGGAGTGGGGAGTGGGTAGCAGGACTTGATTTCTTAGAGGCAGCAGTGGTTGTTGTGCAGACAGGGGGGAGGGCGGTTGGTCAAATCTATTGAAAAACAGATTCAGGTTGTTCGCCCACTCCCTGCCCCCCGTGGCCTGGGGGGAGGTATTCTGGAGCCCCGAGATGGTTTTGAGGTTTCTCCAGACCCCGCTGATGTCGCTCTGTTGCAGCTTGTCCTCCATCTTCTTCCTGAAGCTGTCCTTGCCTTCTCTGATCTTTCTCCTCAGCTCCCTCTGTACGGACTTCAGCATCTCCCTGTTCCCCGACCTGAAGATCCTCTTCTTCTCTCTCAGAAGTGTTTTTATCTCAGGGTTGATCCAGGGTTTGTTGTTTGAGTGACGCCGTATGGTCTTGGTGGGAACGGATTTGTCCACACAGAAGCTGAGGTAGCCCGTGAAGGTGTGAATGAGGCCATCGATGTCCTCACCATGTGGATCGCAGAGCTGCTTCCAGGCAGTGGCTTCAAAACAGTCCTTTAGAGTGTCCATTGTCTCCTCAGACCATAACTCCACAGTGTGCATGGCCGGAGGTTGTCTGTGCACTAGGGGTTTGTACACCGGTCGGAGATGAACCAAGTTGTGATCCGATCTCCCAAGTGGGGGGAGTTGTGATGAGGTGTACGCCTCCTTAGTGTTTGCGTAGAACAAATCCAGTGTTTTATTGTCTCTAGTGTGGCATGTGACATACTGGGTGAAAGTGGGCAGAATGGGAGACAGTGAAACGTGGTTGAAATCGCCTGAGATGAGGAGAAGAGCATCTGGGTGTTCTGTCTGCAGCCTGCTGGTTACTGAATGGATGACGTCACGCGCTGTGACCTATATGAGGGACGCTTCACGGTCTGGACAGATCTTTTTTTTTTTTTTTTAGATTTTTAGTATACTTTATTGATCCCCAGAGGGGAAATTGAGGGTCATCCACCACCTGGATGGATGAAGCAGCCACGATACGGAGCCCTCATGGCGCTGCTGGAAACATCGGGGTTGGGGCACAATCTTCTGTGCATCTACAGTTGGACGGAAAGGCTACAAGCATATTACGTTACCACCCAGTTCATGCTGGGCAGAGAAAACGTAGTGGCGGATCTGTTGTCCCGGGCCACACCTAACCCCACACTGAGTGTCGACCAGAACCCCTTAGATCCAGAACTTGTCCACATGCAGCATGGCCCACTTCAGACCACCGTGTCCTTGCAAGGACTTCAGGCTGCGTCTGAGCAGGATCCAGTACTAACCCAGCTCTGCGCATTCAGAGCTGGCCATCCAATGTACTGGAAGAACTAGCACCCTTTCAGAAGGTCCGAGATGATCTAAGATAAGCCTTTATTAGTCCTACAATGGGGAAATTCCAGGAATTCATTCCTATCATGCTAGAATGACGTCTGCATGGCAAGAGGGCCCTGCACAGTGATCCTGGAGACGCAAATGGGTCACATTTTGACCATGGCACATGAGGGCCACCTGGGCATTGTCAGAGTCAAACAGCATTGTAGGGGCTCTGTCTGGTGGCCAGGCATCGACAAGGATGTGGAGATCATGGTGAAAGGCTGTATGCCTTGCCTAGCCAGCGGTAAGACTGGTGTGCCACCACCCCCATCCCTGCAGCCTCTGCCATGGGCATCAGCCCCGTGGAAATATGTCCAATTGGACATTTGCAGAGAGCTGCACAGCACCCCCTGCACCAACATTTCTTACTAGTAGTTTATGACCTGCATTCAAAATGGCCCAAGGTGTTGCCCACCGGCTCAGTCACCAACAATGTAGTCACTGATTTCCTCTCCTCCCTGTTTGCTCACGGGGGTGTGCTAGACGGGATCACAACAGACAATGGACCACAGTTCACTTCAGCGGACTTGGCTGCGTTCATGAAAGAAAAAGGCAGCACGCACATAAAGACTGCTTTCTACCACCCTCAGGCAAATGGAGGTGAGGGTTGAAGAGGTTTAATCAGACCCTCAAGAACGGTCTCAGGGCACACCTAGCGTATGGACTCCCATTTCTGGCTGCACTGCAGAGCACCCTGCTACATTACAGAGTGACACCTCACGCCACGATGGGCAGCTCCCCGGCTCTTCTAGTGCTAGGATTTGGGATGTGCCTTCCCCTGGACCGACTACGCCCTCCATCAGACACTACCCCAACAGAAAGGCCCTCACCTAGGGGGACGGTGGTCAACCAGTAGCAATGTATGAAGCAAAGGTTTGACAAGAAACGCTGGGGAAATCGACACGGGGTTGCAGTACTGGATTGGGTCTGGATCCAATGCCCTAACCGCACTCACAAACTGCAATCGTTTTGGACAATGCCGATGCAGATCACAGCTCAGCTGGGGCCAGCCACCTTTTGTCTTGCTGATGGGTCACGGTGGCACGCCAGTCTCCTCAGAAAGGTGACACCGACCTCAGCCACAGATCAGGAGACTGCTGCAGGCACGATGGGATTGGGCTGGGACTTCAGCAACACAAGATCCACAACTCCTAAAGAGCGTCTGCCGAAGCTTGCATTGGAAGCACAGCCCGAGCGCCGTTCGGCCCAGGTTTGACAGAGACCCTGTCATCTAAAAGATTTTGTAACTAAATTTTGAACTTTATACTAATAGCACATGACTGGACTATGTGGCAGAATAATTCACACAGTCATGGGGGCATACCGGCAGTCTACCTGGGTGCCGAAGTAGCGGTCTAAATTCTTTTGGGTTTTTCCGGGGGGGGAGGGGGGGATAAATGTGATGTTTGGGACGTGGGGACGTGCACATATGTGACGTCACCACATGACAGACTAGCTGTGGTGGGGACGATGCCACCCCCCTGTATATAGCTGTGTGAAACCTTATTAAAGAGTGAGTTCAGTTCACGTCTTTTGTCAGCACCCCATTTCAGACATAACAGTTCAGTCCCTTTCATATTTGTTAAAGTCCAACATGCGTGATTACCTACATATAGGCTACAAGTCTTTGTATTCCACTTTCAAACACAGCCTACATTTGGGCCTGTAAAAGCCTAATTGGGATACCTTCAGACAGGAATACTTGCGCTCTACAGGCAATGCACTGGTATCTATCAATGCAAGTGTCTGTGTGTCTGTGTGTTCCTTGCATATCTCTCAAACTGTTCGTTGACATAACGTTCGGCTCAGGAGACGCACACACACAGGCTCAGAGTAGTTCAAACTGTTTATTAACAGCAGGGGTGTATGGGTGTGTGTCAGCGGAATGTAAATGTATTGGTGGTGGCGTCTGCTTCGGGCACAGAGGCAGGAGACCGTTCAGCCGGCAACCCTATGGGAAAGAACAGACACAGGGTGACGGCACACACCAATTCAGGAGGAGAATAGGCGAGGGAGAGAAGCTTACTTGTGTAGACTGATGGCAGGCACTTCAAGGACGGAACCCCGGGAGACAGTCACCTGCAGGACTCGGTGCAGCAGCGAGGAAGGACGAGGGACGGAGTTGTCCGCCGCCGAGGAATCCACCTGTGCACAGGGGAGCAGACTGGGAGAGGTAAGGTAAGGAATCTTCTTACCGCTTAGCGTGATGCTGAAGAGAGAGTTGATGCTTCGCATGGAAGGCGATGAAGTCTAACGGCTTCAGGCCGAAGCTCAGGGCGAGGCGGCTTTTATCCCTCGCCGCTGACGAGTAGCAGGTGTGTGAGCAGGTGGCGCCGCTGATGAATGGCGCGGCGTGACAGTACTCCCCCCTCTAGCAGCGCCTCCTGGCGATGGCTTATCCGGGTGCGCTCGGTGGAAGTCCGCGATGAGAGATGGGTCCAACACAAACGACGGGGGCACCCACTGTCGATGCTCGGGCCCATAGCCCTCCCAGTCCACCAAGTATTGCAACCCACGATCCCGGCGCCGGGAGTCCAGGATGGAGGAGGCGGACCAGGCCGGATGGCCACCAATCATCCGGGGCGCGGGTTGCGCTGCAGGAGGAGGGCAAAGGGGGTCAGTGACTGCCAGCTTCACCTTCGACACGTGGAAAGTGGGATGAATGCGGAGGGAGGGGGGAATAGCCACGCGCACAGCCACCGGGTTGATGATCCGGGTGATGGGATAGGGACCCATGAAGCGCTGTGCCAGCTTTCTCCTCTCGCCTTTTAAAGTGACGTCCTGGGTGGAAATGTAAACAAGTTGCCCAACTCTGTACGCCGGGGCAGGTCTTCTACGCCGGTCCGCCACAGTCCTGTTGCGCTCCGCTGTGCGTAATAGCGCATTGCGCGCGGCAGTCCAGGTGGAGTGGAACTGCCTGAGATGGGCCCTAACTGACGGGACAGTTACCTCACTCTCCTGCTCCGGAAACAGCGGGGGGTCGTAACCCAGGGACGCTTTGAAGGGGGACATCCCTGTAGCAGAAGAGCGAGCGGTGTTGTGGGCATATGCAACCCAGGCAAGATGGTTGCTCCAGGACGTGGGTTTGGATCTGGACACACAGCGGAGCGCAGCCTCCAGCTCCTGGTTGGTCCTCTCACACTGCCCGTTGGATTGGGGGTGATGGCCGGAGGAGAGGCTCACCTTGGCTCCGATGGCGTTGCAGAAAGACCTCCAAACCTCGGATGAAAACTGGGGGCCCCGGTCCGAGACCACGTCCACCGGAATCCCGTGCAGCCTGACCACGTGTTGGACGAGGAGGTCCGCCGTCTCCAGGGCAGTAGGGAGGCCTCGCAGGGGGACGAAGTGCACGGCCTTGGAGAAGCGGTCCACGATGGTCAGGATGGTGTCATAGGAGTTGGAGACAGGGAGTCCGGTGACGAAATCCAACGCGATGTGCGACCAGGGCCTGCCAGGGATGGGCAGGGGCTGGAGCAGACCCGCTGGAGGGGCATTTCCCGACTTGCAGGTGGCAAAGATTGGGCAAGCCCGGGCATAGCGGGCTGCATCCCTCCGCAGGCCTGGCCACCAAAAGGACCGTTGGAGGAGATCTATCATCCAGGAGGTGCCAGGGTGACAGGTGAGCTTGGAGGTGTGGAGCCAGTGGATGACCTCTCCTCGGACCACGGATGGCACGAACAGCCTCCCCTCCGGTCCGCCGCCAGGGTCAGGTTCCATCTCCTGTGCTTTCCGGATCTTGCTCTTGATGTCCCACGAGATGGCTCCCACGACGCACAACCTGGGCAGGATGGAGTGGGGCGCCTCCTCCGACTCCACGGGGGTGAACTGCCTGGAGAGGGCGTCAGGCAGGACGTTCTTAGAGCCAGGCCTGAAGGTGATTGAAAATTGGAACCTGGCGAAGAACAAAGACCAACGCGCCTGGCGGGCGTTCAGGCACTTGGCAGATCGTAGCTATTCTAAGTTCTTGTGGTCCGTAAGGACCACAAACGGCAGGTTCACCCCCTCCAGCCAGTGACGCCATTCCTGCAGGGCGAGTTTGATGGCCAGGAGCTCTCTGTCCCCCACATCGTAATTTCTCTCCGCCGGGGATAAGCGCCGGGAGAAGAAGGCGCAGGGTCGTTTGGCTCCATCGTCCGGTGACCGCTGGGACAGCACTGCTCCCACTCCCGTGTCCGAAGCGTCTACCTCTATGATGCACTGCAGCGTGGGGTTGACCTGGCGAAGGACCCGGGAGGAGGAGAATTCCGCCTTCAGCGCCTCAAAGGCGGCAGCGACCTCTTCGGTCCACCGGAACGGGGCCTTCGGGGACGTGAGGCGGGTCAGTGGTCCAACGATGGTACTGAAGTTGGGGACAAAGCGGCGGTAGAAATTGGCAAAGCCAACAAATTGCTGCACCTGCTTCCGGGATGCAGGTGTAGGCCATTCCACCACCGCCTTTACCTTCTCTGGGTCAGGGAGCACCTTATCGTGGGCGATGATGAACCCCAGGAAGGACGTACTCCTGGCGTAAAATTCACACTTTTCTGCCTTTACGTACAGACGATTATCCAGCAGCCTTTGGAGGACCCGCCTCACGTGGACCTGGTGCTCGTCCCTGGACTTGGAGAAGATGAGAATATCGTCCAGGTAGACGAACAAGAAAAGGCCGATGAAGTCCCGGAGGACGTCATTAATGAGGCGCTGGAAGACTGCAGGAGCGTTGGTCAACCCGAACGGCATCACCAGGTATTCAAAGTGGCCGTTCGGGGTACGGAAGGCCGTTTTCCACTCATCTCCCTCCCGGATCCGGACGAGGTGGTAAGCGCTGCGTAGGTCCAGCTTGGTGAACCAGGTCGCCCCCTGGAGGGAGTGGAAAGCAGTGTCCATGAGAGGCAGGGTGTAACGGTCCTTCTCCGTGATATTGTTGAGGGCCCGGTAGTCGATACAAGGGCGGAGGGACCCATCCTTCTTTCCCACGAAGAAGAACCCTGCCCCCACGGGTGACGATGATGGGCGGATTATCCCAGCACTTAATGACTCCTTCAGGTAGGCGTTCATCGTCTCCTTCTCCGGCGCAGACAGGCTGTAAAGGCGACCAGAAGGTAAGGGAGCCCCCTGGCGGAGGTTGATGGCACAGTCATAGGGCCGATGAGGGGGGAGAGACATAGCTTTCGCTTTGCTGAACACCATACCCAGGTCGTGAAATTCCGGGGGCACCAGAGACAAGTCCGGGGGTGCAGCGTCCGTCGCAGGGGGAGGAGCGGATGGAGAGCAGGCAGCGGACTGAAGGCAGGTGCCCATGCAGAATGTACTCCATGCCGATATCCCAGCTGATTTCCGATCCAGGACCGGGTTGTGAAGGCGAAGCCAGGGATACCCCAGGATGACGGGCAACACAGAGTTGGGAAGGACGTAGAAGGTCATCTCCTCCCGGTGATTTCCCGAGATGATGACCGGAACGGGGATGGTTTGGTGTGATACTCTCCCAAGGGAGGCACGGGAGAGGTTAACAAGGGAGATGGGATTCTTCAGTGCCTGACAGCGAATGCCCAAACGGGTTGCCAGGCTTTGTAAAATAAAGCTGCCTTCTGCACCCGAATCCACCAGTGCGTGGGTGAGATGCCCAGTGGGATTGTGGCAAAAACGGATGGGCAGCTTCAATTGGGTAAGGGGACTTAACCGATTGACATCCGCGAGGCCCCCTACAGTGACTCGCGGACCCCGCCGTTTGGCTTTTGTGGACAAAGCTCCACCGTGTGTTGATTATCTCTGCAATACATGCAGAGATTCAACTCACGGCGGCGTTGTCTCTCTGCCGGGGAGAGCTTTGTCCAGCCCGTCACCATCGGCTCCGACTCCTCGGGGTGCGATGGCGGCGGCGTCGCCAGGGGGCGAGCTTGGGGCAGGCGCAACGAGGCTCCCCGAGGGCGAGAAGAAGACGACTTCCGTCCAGAGGAGCGCTCACGCAGCCTGTTATCCAAGCTGATGGCGAGAGAAGTTAGCTCAGCTAGCGTCCCAGGGATATCCCGACCAGCCAGTTCATCCCTCAGATCATCATTCAGGCTGCGGAGAAACAGGCCACAGAGGGAGCGTTCGTCCCAGCCCAATTCCTCCGCCGCTACCCGGTAGTCGACCGCATAGTCCGCTGCCGACCGGCTTCCCTGCTGGAGAGCGAGAAGCCGATCGACTTGGACCGTCTCGGTTCGGGAATGGTCAAAGACCTCCAGGAAGCGTGCCACGAACTGGTCATAGGTGAGGGTGGCGTAACTGGGCTTCGCCATTATGGCGTAGGTCCAAGTTAACGCGCGCCCCTCCAGGAGATTCCCTATGTAGCCAATTCGGCTGTGATCCGAGGGGAAGTCTCCGGGCACACGGTGGAACATGCACACGGGGGTGCATAATGAACCCCCGCGCTCCGCCGAGCTTTCCGCTAAAGCGGGCGGGGGTTGGAATCGGCGTGAGCCGAGCCGGTGCCACTGGAGCCGGCTGGACGGCTGCTGGAACAGCAGGAGCTGCGCCACCCTGGTGAGCCGGGGGGAACGGCTGTTGGGGGTCCAGGCGGTCCAATCGGTTAGTGATGTTAATGAGTTGGTTTAGAATCACCTGCTGCTGATAAGCAATTTGATCCACCCGAACCTCGAGAGTGGTAAGCCGGTGCGCGAGCCCGCCGTCTGCCGAGCCGCTCTGCTGAAGCCGTACTGACATAACGCTCGGCTCAGGAGACGCACACACACAGGCTCAGAGTAGTTCAAACTGTTTATTAACAGCAGGGGTGTATGGGTGTGTGTCAGCGGAATGTAAATGTATTGGTGGTGGCGTCTGCTTCGGGCACAGAGGCAGGAGACCGTTCAGCCGGCAACCCTATGGGAAAGAACAGACACAGGGTGACGGCACACACCAATACAGGAGGAGAATAGGCGAGGGAGAGAAGCTTACTTGTGTAGACTGATGGCAGGCACTTCAAGGACGGAACCCCGGGAGACAGTCACCTGCAGGACTCGGTGCAGCAGCGAGGAAGGACGAGGGACGGAGTTGTCCGCCGCCGAGTAATCCACCTGTGCACAGGGGAGCAGACTGGGAGAGGTAAGGTAAGGAATCTTCTTACCGCTTAGCGTGATGCTGAAGAGAGAGTTGATGCTTCGCATGGAAGGCGATGAAGTCTAACGGCTTCAGGCCGAAGCTCAGGGCGAGGCGGCTTTTATCCCTCGCCGCTGACGAGTAGCAGGTGTGTGAGCAGGTGGCGCCGCTGATGAATGGCGCGGCGTGACATTCGTCAGACTGACCTAAAATTGGAACATGTTTTGCCATGGTTACAGGGGTGTGTATCCCCATCTATGGAGCTGTTCAGACAAAATATGCAATTAAAATATGCAATTAAATGTTAGGCTCTCTATCGCCATTAGCATTGCTCTGTCTCCTCCAGTGCTTACCTCTGTGTGGATGACATCACACCTGCCTAAAACAACATGCCCAATATTGTAGAAGTAATGACCATCCTATGATAGTCATGTTATCCTGTGACTTTTAAGGGAGCAAATTGCAATTTTCCATGAGATTTTCTGAACTGTGGACAGTGTGTATTTCAAGAGTCAGCTCTAACTACGAATGTTTGCAACAAATGCTTTGGGAGATCTTGGAACACCGCGGGTGGCTTCTTAACCCTGTGCACTCTGGACTTTCTTTGAAACAGTAGGCTTCACTCATTAAATCTTTAATTTAACCGTATACATACTGTACACCCTAAACTCTAAGTTTCATTGCAGTTGTGTCTTGTCTATCATGTTTGCTGACTAACTTTCATTGCGCCATTAGGCCTAGCATCTGAAACATGTCCAGTTAAAATCTGCAAGTTATGCCATAGGCCTACTCCTTAAACTATTTCTGAAGTTCCTGTTCTCATCTGTTACTTTTACTGACTTAAACATTTTATATCTCAAATGTGGTCTGTTAAACATTTGTTAGCATCTAAAACACACTCTGTGTGTATAGCCTTCAGCATATGCAGCAAGACTAATTGGGCTTCCAGTTTTCTACAGGAACACTTGCTTTCTATGGGCAATGCACTAGTAATCTTTTGATGATAGTTGGCAACAATAAGTCAAACAACAGAGCTCACCGGGTGATTAATAAAATGTGCTAAAAATGCTTAGAAACACAGAATAAAGCACTGGCTTACAGTAATAAACACAGAGCTGTCACTTACACAAACGCACTATGACTAAAAACCGACTGATTGCTTACTCGAGTTAACAGTTGCTATTTTGACTTAAAATAGTATGGGAACAAATGTGTTAGTAATCACATTTTCTTTATGCAATTTCATTAACATTCTCAGTATCCCTTTATAGCTCTTCTTAGGATAGCACTTCATATATATTGTTCCATTGTACTGATCTTTACTTCAAGAAAATGCAGAGGGAGGAGCTGCCAATTCCTCCCAGACACACACAGGAATTTATTGAATCCACTTCTGATTGGATTTCAGTTAAATGCACTAATCTTTTGACTAAATTAGCATAATCATAAGTGCCAAACGCAAAGGCAGAATGTATTATGGTCTCCAGTCAGATCTTAAGTTTCTAAAAAAATCAAACGTGAGTAATAAGCAAAGCCATTTTTTTTTGTTACGGGGATAATGAAGTATACTATATTTGGTTCAAACAAAAGAGGAGCCATACTCAAGGGGCCACTCAGCTCCCAGCATTCAAGAGCCAATTATATAAGTAAAAGCTAATTGGCCCACTGTATAACGCAATTAGCTGTGCACACTGGGATCCATGTGTTATTGTGGAAAGTTCTTGAGCTTCTTTAGAAAGGTAACAGCATGTCAAGGAGTTTCATCTCCCACAATGATCATTTTTATTAGTTTTTCTGTCTAAAGGTAAGTTTGCCTCAGTAGAGATTCATCAAAATATCAGACATTTAAACTATAAAACCCATTAAACCCATCAATTGGCCTTTTATCTTAGCACAGGTTGAACGTCTGTCATTCATACTTTCATCTTAAATCAAATTTTGCTGGCCCCACTCTCTGTGTATTTGGTGCAAGCCAATGGAACTCAAGTCATTTATACGTATGTTTTTGTCTTTGCCAAGTACATTAAGTTTCTTGAGAAAAACTCTTTGGTTGCTATGGTGAAAGTACATACTTCATCTTTGGAACTCCCATACTGTAGGTGGTTTTGATTACTTTTGTTGACTGGGTTTCTTTTCAGGTGTGTGGGCATGTATGCAGTAGACAGCGACTGACTGACTTTCCCTGGCTTTCTCTGCACATTTGTTGCACTCTGTGTGCATACGAGCAGTGGGATGTTGCACCTGTAATGGTTGATAATCCAACAACAGTGTAATTTTTGTACTTTTTCTGTAACTTTTAAGTGCTGAGACAGAGACAGGGTCCTTTCTGTCTGGGTTCCTAAATAATAGCCCTTGTGCAATGTGTTGTTATTTAGTGAAGGGAGTTATTTCCTTAACATACTGCACCAGGCAAGTGAATGTCAGTACAAGTGACATTAGGAGACGTGAAGTAAAAATGCCTGTGGAGGTGGGAAGGTGCCTTAATGGATTTAACAAAAGCTTCTACAGCTAATCTCCTCCAAGAAGATTTTGCTTTCTGTACCGTTTATCTGTTGGTAGGATTACACAAAAACTATTGCTACAATTTCAGTGATATTTAGTGGAATGGTGAAGATAGGTATGGAAGAACTGACTGGATTTTGTAGAAAATCTGAATCATGAGGTGGATTGACGAAACTTTTCCCCTTATATTGCAAGATAGTCCATTTTGGAATTCTCATTAATGTGTCAGTGAATTATGCATGCATGGAAAAAAAAATCTGGTTTATACATGAGGTGAGTGTCTATAAATATGTGGTCGAACACTCAGCGATCCTTCACTGCTCTTTCAGTCACGTCTATCTTTTTTTTAAATTATTTTCATCCCTGGTTGGAGATGTGGCTGAAGAATAAGAAGTTGTTGTTTCTGTAACAAAGAAGATTTTTACAGGGTGAGGTTTTCAGCCCCACGCCGAACCCCCAACCTGGAGGACCACGTGTTGCGTTTTGTCTAGCCTCTACCCTGGAACCTGCCCAGTTTGGTTAAACCTGCCCCAACAATAAAGCACTCAAGGGCCAAAGAGACACACAAGCCTCCCCACCATGACAAGGTAACAGCACACATCACTAAGAGATCATTATGAGATCACTGAGCGGTTAAAGCGCGCTCATTGATCTCATCGATCTCCCAAGGATCTCTCAGTGATCAGTCAATGAATGCCAAATTTTTCCACCCCAAAAGCAGAGATGGCTTAAAGATCAGTGAGTGATCACTGAGCATTTGATGAAATACCAATAAGGTTCTTTGAAAGACCACAGCAAAGATCAGAGAGATTGTTAAGAGACTGATGAGATCGTTGAGTGCTTTTTGAGAGTTTGTTGACAGATTGCTTCCATTTGGTGATCACTAAGAAATTTCTTTGGACTGTGTCAAAACCTTGGTGACCATGGAGACCACTGTAGATCATTGAGATATCTTGGCGATTGCTGAGAGATCATTAAAAAATTGTTGAGGGATGTGGCAATTTTTTCATCCCTGAATGAGCTCTCAATGATCTCCACCCCTGTGTGAAGGGTTTATAAATCAAGACATACAGTAGAAATGAGCCATAACAGAGGACTAAAGATTATATTAGATTCTGAAATGCTAAGAATGTGAAAATATTGAGAAAACAGTGCCCTCTACCATCATCACCATTAAAATGTATGTTCCAGGTTTGAATCCTCAGGCTGGTAGGGGTAGGAACCTTTCTGTGTGGAGTTTGCATGTTCTCCCTGTGCTGTGTGGGTTTACTCCGGGGGCTCTGGTTTCCTCTCACAATCCAAAGACATGTTAGGTTAATTGGTTGTTCTAAATTGTCCCTAGATATCTGTCTCCTATAGGCGCTTAGAATAGAGGGTCAGTACTAGTGAAGCGCTTTCAGTGGTCTTTGAGACTAGAAAAAGCGCTATATAAGTACAGGTCCTGATCCCTTATCCCTAAAAGGGAAAAGCAAACACAGAAAAGAAGGAGAAAAGACAGACAGCAGTGGAATCAAACCTGGGCTTGCTGAGTAAAAGTACTGGTCTTTTGGTACTGTCTCGTACACCTCTGCATGAGGAGCTCAGTGGCCTTGAAACAGTGAGTTGTGTTGTGCCAGTGCAGTAGCAAATACTTTTGTAGTGCGGTATATGCTATACATTTTTCAATGGGTGGGAAAGCGTGCTATATATACAGTATATACTACTTTAGTGAAATTGGGTTGGCACACTCCTACTGGCCCCAACCAAATCCCTTCAAATGACTGTAGAGTGTCATGATTCAGAGCAAGTGAGGCTCAAATGCAGAGCTGCCAGAACGAACACTCAGACACAGATGCAAAAATCCACCAGTTTATTGTAAAAATAAAATCTAACACAAATCTAAATAAAGGTGCACACATAAAGAAAAGCACAAAACAAAAACACACATTTAAATTTGGCACAAAAACCAGTGATGCGGGAGTGCATGCAGCCTACGGGGAAAGAGCAGAAAGGATTGGTTAGGGACAGAATCTCCATGAGAGGAGAATGAGATGGGAGAGCACTCTTACTGCTGTGAGCAGGGGGGCCCGGCGGGGAGCTCCTGCGTGGGTCCAGGGAAACGGGGGGAAGACGGCTGACCTGGGTGGACGTCCACTGTCTTCTGGTCAGGCGAGAGTGATCAGCCCCGGAGTATGCACCACTAAGGCGGCAGCAAAGGGAGGAGAGGAAGACACAGGGAGACACAGATCAAACCAAAGGAAAATAACACAGTGTGGCTTAGACTCTTGGGTTGCAAACCTAACGATCCAGTGATGTGCTTTCCTCACGCTGACTCTTAAATATGCTGGTCAATTAGGAAGCAGCAGGTGTGTAATTGTGCAGGTGTAGCTGACACTCCGGAGCCGAGAACACAGGAACAGGAGTGGAGGGGGAGCACGGCCCCACATAGAGACACTAGGAGGAACCAGAGGAACCAGATTTTTTTTCATAGATCATCTGTCTCGTGTACTGCTGTCAAGTCATTGACAGTTTCAGCAAATATGACCAGCGTCAGCTTTAATATGCAAAAAATGAAGCTACGGTAATCACGTTTAGAAGCAGCATCAACTTCTCTGTGTTTGGAGGCATCTGAGATGGATGATCAGACAAGGGAAATTCCCGCTGGAGTCAGATGAATCAGTATTCCAGATCTTTTTTTGGAAGAAATGTACAGCACTTGCTCCAGAGCATCGTGAGTGTTACAGTATAAGCAATAAGTTCAAAGGAATGTGTCTGTCATGGTATAGTGTGGCAAAGGTCATTTATGCTTCTGTGACGACATCTTTACCAGGGACATTCATGCAGTTTTCACCATAATCCAAAGCCATATTCTGCAGACATTAGAAGAGCATGGCTGTGAAAGAAGAAGGTACGGGTACTGGACTGGCCTACCTGCTGTGTGGACCTGTCCACAGTAGAGAATGTGTGGAGAATTTTGAAATGAAAACGGTAACATCAAAGACTCTACACAGCTGCTCACCTTAAGACCTGTTTGAAGGAAGAAAGGGACAAAATCATGCATGAAATGCTTGGTGTCCTCGGAGCCAAAATGGCTTTTATATTACATTACAAAGTGGTAAATGCTTTATTGTCAAAATGTTTTTTGAAATGTGTTGCAGGTCTGACATGTAAGAATAGATGTACTGTATATGTTAACATATTTAAAAAGATCAGACAAAATATGAAATATCCTAGGTTCTCAACTTATCTGATTTGGGGTCGTACAAAAAAGTATGAATTGTTTCCAGTCATATCTAGAACAAAACATTTTATTCCCTAAAAATATGCACCCCCGCAATCTGTTCTAAAGTTCTGCAGGCTGTCCAGTATAACAGAATGTGTGCCGGTTCTGAGAAATGTGCTGTACTTGTGCTCTTACAGTGTGCCTGTAAACACTTGGACATTTGAATACTAAAAGAAATCGATGGACTCTCTGTCAGGATAACAGTGTGAATCCTCCACACATGCTCAAAAATTTTTATATAGTGCCGCAAATTAATTTCTTATTGTGTGCTCTTAAATAATAGCAAGCAAAATGATAAATTGCTAAATGACAGCCTCAGTTGAAGTTCAATCAAAGTGCTAAGCCCTTGGACCCATCAGGTCTCCACACTTACAAAAGACCCCTTCTTCCCCAATATTTTTTTCCTGTACCAACAATCACCACTTGATGTTGCTGAGCAACTAATACCAGAAAAGAAGGACGGAAAAAATGAAAAGGGAATAGCGAAGCCGAGGGAATGACGGTGAAAGGACAGCAAAGCAATAGCATATAAGGTTTTTAGATGAGTGCAGAGAGAGGGCAGGAATGCAATTCTGGAACAAAATGGTAAGGAGACAGAGAAAAGCAGCGAAGGGAAATAGTGCGAGAAGTAAGGGAACAATTTTGATTAAAAAAAAATTGGATATAGGCCCATTATGGTCTGACGTGTAAAACATGACGCACATGCAAACACACTTTTCCTTGGTGATAAGAACACCTAATGTTTTTCAGTCTGTTTTTGTTGTGGAAGAGGAGAAAGGAGGAAGGAATGGGAGCTGATGCTTTTCTAACTAGAGTGAAAGCCTTTGCCAAGCTATACATGCTGTGGATAATATCTTTTGTGGAATGTTCTTTGAATGAAAACAGTTTCTTTTTGCCCTTTGGATCTGATTAAATAATATACTGTATGTCTTTAACCATGTCATGCTGTACATATTTGTTTTGGTGTTATTTCCATATTCCATCACATAGGAGAGCACTTGGAATTGCAAAGCTGAAATTAAACTGTGCTCGCTCCTCATTTGTATAAAGCAGAGAAGCCCTCAATTTTATGCTAATGAAGGAGTGGGTAACTCCACACCATGGCACGCGATTCTAGGCACGACACGACCATAATACATTGTGAGTCATTCTATACAGGCAATGAATTGGAAGTGGAAAACACACACATAGGTGGACACGTGCCATTAGGTTGCTGCCTCAAATGCCCATCTTGAGCTGGTTTCTAATGCCAACCAGATGTTCATAGCTGTGAGAGCCTTATTTTTCATCAGAGAGAAGCCTGCTTGAGTTTCCTCTTTTTCTTAAAACTCCATGTGTTGCAGATATGTTTTTATAAATTTAGCACAGGACAGACATTACTTTTTCGTTTGTTGCAATGATTTTTTTTTTAATACATTTAAATTGAGACCAACAAATCTGTACATTTCTAATGCAAATTTTCAAAAATTTCCTTGTAGAAAAACATCTCAACACATTTTTTTTTAACTCATCACTTTCTTTTTAAATGAGCTACTTCTCTCTTTAAAATCTCTAACATTATAAACTTCAGAGGCTTTTCTCTTAAATTTTTAACATTTATTTGTGCAACTTTTATTGAGATTGGGCCTTATTCCCACAGTCTACGGCACGCTTTTGTGCCACACTTCCCATTTTGTGCTGGTGGATTTCTTAGTTTTTGCCAGTGCATAGTCTGGTAGATAGTGTATGCACTTTACGCTGCAAGGTGGAGACTTATTTAGAAGAAGTGTGGCCCTGGTGCAATCTTGGCTCATTGCTATATTAGTGCATTTCATGTGAATGGGCTTTTGATCTCCAAAAAGCAGGTCTGTTGTCCGGAGCACATTGTTAATGTTATTTCAGTGACACGTTTTATAATTGCGAGCATGCTCCAATTGATGGACACACGAGAAACACAGCATCCACTAAGATTTTCCGTTATGTTACTAGACAGAGTTGTGTCTAATCTAATTTAAGTATTGTTACCTGTCAGCAGTGTTGGGAGTACTGTAATACTACTACTTTTGCAGTAACTTGTTGTGCAATGAAATTACTGTTTAAAAATTCAGTACAGTTACTGAAATTTGAAGATTCATTACTTGTTACTCATTTTATTTATTTATAAATATGTATTTATATTTTTAGTGCAAATGAATATACAAAATAACCCTGTCATAACTGAGGCACAGCTGTCACTCGATGTGACCTGTTGCAATGAGCTTTGAATCCTCATCACTCTGACTAGAGCAACTACTTAGTTTTTGTGGAAATACTCACATTATTTTTCCTTTCTCCTGGTCGAAAAAGTATATCAGTGGGTTGCAAGTTAAGTGCTGGTTGAGACCTACTGCAATCTTCAGAAATTCCTGATTAAACAGCAAGGGCACTAGCCAAAGCTAGTGCTAAGGTGAAGTGGATCTACTCTATTTGAACACCCACAGCTGGATTGCAAACACAGGTATGCATCTGGACAGTTTGTAACCCAGCAAGAATTAAACCAACTGATGGCCAGATATGCCATTAAAAGCTGAAGACACCAGTCACTTTCCTTCAGACAGCTGAGACTGTGATCCACTGAAGTTAAAAAACATTTACCTGCTACCTGGAAAAACATTTTTCAAAAATGGATTTTGATCTCCAAAAGACATTTGAGGGACTGAATCATGTCTCTGCCATAGCAGACATCTGGACTGTAGATAATGAATGTTTTCTTTGGATGACTGCACATTGGATTAATCCATCATAAAGGTAGGATAAACATGGACAGTTTTATGTTCCACACACTGCTACATGTGCAGCAACACCAATATATAAAATTGTCTGTGAAGCTCAGTCTATTTTCAGCCTGTCATTAATAATAATAAGCCTGTAATGTAATTAATTAATTAAATTATCTTATACAAACCTCTCTACTGTGACAACATATTCTGTCCACATACATCATGTCTCCTTCTTGTGCCTGTCTGCACACTTGTCCTGCCAATAGATAATAAACTGTTTACTGGACTGTCGTAATATGGCCCACCACAGGGATTCTGGATATGGACATGCTGTAGAGCCCTGCTATAGACCATAATACTGTTTGATATAAATATATTTTTTGCACCATGATTCTGTTGTGCAACCTCATTTAAGAAGGTTTTGCTGTGTAATATCAGTTTCTTTTTGTGATTCCTGTCACAAGCTGAGCTCTGGAAGTTTCGCCAGGCTCAGTCTCGTGGCTTTTCCCTGTGTTTATATTTATTTGTTGTATTTTTTGTGCCTTTTGGTTTTTGTTAACCTTGCATGTTTTCTATTTTCCAGTTTGTCTTAGTTCTACTATATTCTGATTCTGTATTATTGGTACCTATTTCTCAGTTGTATTCATTTATAATTTATTCTACTCCTTATTGTTTGAGGTTGACAGCTGTCAGGGCATTTCCTTATTAGTGCCTTGTGTGGACGTAGCCCTGTCAGCTGTCAGCCAGCGTGCTCTCATCTCATTATTTCCAGCTGATCCCAATCACTACTCATTGCTACCTTTTGCCCGCTCTTGTGAACCCACACCTGTCACCACTTACATAATGTTTTTTTGACCCTGTTTAAGGGGAGTCATTTTCATTTCCATTTGCTGCTGTCTTGACTCTACAAGCTCCAGCCTTGCTCTGGTGCGTTATATCCGTAAGTTTTCTCCCTCATTTGTATTTTGTGTTTAGAGCACCGTATTGAACCTTTTGTTTGTTGCCTTTTTCAATAAATTACCCAAACTCACAATTCAGCATGTGGGTCTCACCTTCCTGCCCCAAAGGGCATTCATGACCATTCTGGATTAAAGATGAGAAAAATCCTTGATTGGGTCAGGTTTGAGGTAATTTACTGAAAACTCTCTAATGAAAGCTTCATTGATAAGTATCTGAGCTAACTGAAAGATCCTCTGACATTGCTTTGCAGGAAAGTCTGATGCTATTTTGCCAAGAAACGCCCACATGAACATGGAGTTTATAATGAATGGTGCAGTATTTTGTTTGTGAACCACCACAGCGATGCCCTGGATGATACTGCTGAAGTACCTTTTTCAGTAAAAGTGCTCCTCTTTGGAGAGTCTGCTGTGTGAAGGTGAGGTTTGCAGCTTCACCTTGAGCAAGGTAATTCAAAGGACAAAAAAAAAAAAAATTTTCAAAAACAAATTCACCTAACTGCCACGCTAACTGGTCCTATTCAACTTAGTGTTTTAATACCGGAGGTGAAAAGTCACACTATTACGTGCCTGACTAGAGCTGCAGTGAGTTCAGTCCTCAAAGCCTTTGGAAGAATGGAGCGTGGCAACAGGTAGACATTTACTGAGGCTTGTGACACATTCAATTGCTGGACTACTCATTAGATGACTGATTGGAGAAATGTATGCAGATGTGCAGTGTACGTTTATATAAGCACACACAGGCACACACAATGCATTAACCTTTAACCATGACCTCACATCTACTCATACTAGTGCATGCCCGTAGAAAGCAAGTATTCCTGTCTGAAACAGATATTTCAATCAGGCTTTACAGGCCCAAATGTAGGCTGTGTTTGAAAGTGGAATATATGTAGGCAATCACATGTTAGACTTTGACAAATATGAAAAGGGACTGAACTGAGATTCATTTGATTGTGTGAACATTAATCACAGATTAATTGAAAATGAATGGGACATCCAATGTTTATTTCTTTGTCAGATCATTTATTTGTGTGATCCTTTATGACTTACTGTATATTCATAAATATTGTATCTTGCACTTTGGGGAATGGGAGGTGTTCTGTATTCATTATAATTTAGTTTATATGTGTAGTTTATAGTCTATTGTCAATAAACTCATGCAGTACTATAACAGGACACGTTTACAAATATTTGAGACCCGCTGTAGTGCATCCTTTTATATTTTAGCAATATTATAAGTACAAAACACTGAACATTATTATTATATATTTTTTGTATTTGTATGTTGTATAGTTTATTGATCCCCAGAGGGAAATTCAGGGCACCCTCCTGCTCACCCCCCCCCCCCCACACACACACACACAGACACAGACACACAGAGGAGAATGAACCATTTGGCTGCAACTTATGCACTAGTGTTGCCCATTTGTCTGTAAATATTCTTTTTAAAAAAATATTTATTTCATTATTTGAGCATTTTTATGTCTTGTTGTCATTTAGTTAAAGCATGCATATGTGTCTGCATGTAATATGCAGTTGATCTGGTCATTCCATTTCACAGTGAAGCAGCAATTGAGACTGTCATCTACCATTGACTGGGCAGGCTGAATGTGCCTCCCCATGAACGATCGTGGAGCGTCCGGTCAGACAGTGGTTAATGGGAGTCTCAGCTGCTGCTTTACCCGTGTGCCAGTGATGTCCTCTGTGGCACCACGGGTCCCCGCCAGCACCCCTCCCACACACACACACACACACACCTCGTGTTCTCTGCGCCGAATTATCCATTAGACCTACGCAATATATTTTGACTGAGCGACTCCATACTCGGGGATGCACAAGCACGTTTAATATCTTAGGCCAGTCTGACGAATGGTTTGAGAGCTATGTGAGGAACACACAGACAGACAGACAGACAGACACACAAACAGACAGAGATTTCTTGCAGTTATAGATAGATATGTGCAAATACTTCAGCATGAGTAAAAAACCAACAGCTAATGCAGTATAGATCACTGTCCTTGTTTAGTGAATGAATTCAGTCAGCACAGACCAAAAACTCCCAAGAACACCAGAAATGAGGTACAGTAGTGTGAAAAAGTGTTTGCCCCTTCCTGATTTCTCATTTTTTTGTATGTTTGTCACACTTAAATGTTTCAGATCATCAAACAAATTTAAATATTAGACAAAGATAACACAAGTAAACACAAAATCAAAGGCGTTTATTTTTAAGGGGAAAAAAACGCCCGCCCGTCATCCCCAGATGAAGCAAAGAGTCAGTCATCTCATGTGACGTATGTGAATGGACACCGCGTTGCTTTTGAGTACAAGCCGTTTTAATTTTTCTTCTGTGTTCTGCTGCTTCCGAGCAGCGCTGACTGCACCGGTACCGAGTTGCCGAGTCACGACTGCACACACAGGAGACGTCTTAAAGGGGCAGTACATCAAATCTCTGACAAACAGATGCACACAACGGGGAGAAGGAAGTCATGACAAGATTACATCGGTTTTATGTCCCGGCAGTCTGTTTCGGTTTTATTTCAGTTAATCGCTCAGCCCTGATCAGCATAACTGCTATTAAAAAATTGAAGCTAAGATAATTGACTTAAAACATTTAAATTTGATTTTTCCTTTCATTTAATTTTTCCTTTTCTCACCTCACTCACATGATGTTCATTTCAACTCAACCAAAGATAACATAACTAAAGCATTTGTTCTGCTAGATCAGTACAATTGATGTGACCATTATGGCAGCAAAGGGTTTGTACTGGTCCGAGGTTGTGTTTTCTCTGGTCAACATATAACCACTGGGGGGGGGGGGGGGGGACCACAAGAACTTGGAGGTGTTTAATTCAATTCAATTCAACTTTATTTATATAGCGCCACTTCACAACAACAGTCATCTCATAGCACTATCAACTGTAGGGGGGGACCCCCACAGTTGCAGAAAGACCCCAGCATCAGGCGATCCCCTGTGAGCAAGCACTTGGCGATGGTGGAGAGGAAAAACTCCCTTTTAACAGGAAGAAACCTCCAGCAGAACCAGGCTCAGGGAGGGGCAGTCATCTGCTGCGACTGGCTGGGGGGTGAGGGGATAGAGAAGATGAAAAGAACAGACATGTAGAGAGCAAACAGCACGAGAAAGAGAGAAATTAGAAAATTAAAAATTGCCCCCTTCCTGATTTCTCATTTTTTTGTGTTTGTCACACTTAAATGTTTCAGATCATCAAACAAATTTAAATATTAGACTATGGGGAAGCCACTCAGTATGTCAGTATGTTTCCACTCAGACGGAAGGACAAGGGGAATCGTCATGGGGGGTTTGTGTGTTGATGCGAACAGTGACAAAGAGAATGGGAATTGCAAAGGCTTTCATGTTAATGCAGCACCACAGGAGGCTGATCAAGTTGTATGCTATAAAAGGAGAGGTGACTGTGACCTGTGACTCTTTTGATGCTTGTGATTCTGGAGAATGTGTGAGAGAGATGAATAAAGCCTGTTCTACTCTGCACCTATCTGCCTGATTATTTCTCTCTCCACACTGGTGACCCTTGACGCACAATGGAACTCGAGGCGAACACTCCGTAGACGACCCGGACGGGAAGTGCCAGCAACGCGTGCGTCGTTTCGGTCAAACTCCCAGACTTTTGGCTACACGACCCGAAGTCTTGGTTCCTCCACACCGAGGCCCAGTTTGTGCTCCGGGGAATAACGACAAATGACACCAGATACTACTACGTGGTTGCAGCACTGAACGCACGCACAACTCAGCAGGTGGTGAGCCTGCTCCAATGTCCCCCAGCCCATGACAAATACGAGGCTCTCAAAACCGCGCTGACCCGGCGCTATACGCTCTCAGACTGCGAGAGAGTGGAAAAGCTCCTGACGCGCTCCGAGTTGGGAGACGGGTCGGCGGTCGAGTTAATGGAGAAGATGTTGGCATTAATGGGCACAGATGACGGGCATTTCCTCTTTGCCCACCTCTTCCTCCGGAACCTCCCGACAGGGGCCAGGGCAGTCCTTGCCAATTCGCAGCTGCTGGCTGCGCGCAACTACCGGGTGCTAGCGCAAGAGGCAGATTGGATTATCCTCACCACCAGAGCCCTCGCAGTGAATGCAGCGGCGTCGGAACCCAGCGAGACGGCCAACGGGGGCTGCAGTGGAGGCCAAGAAGCACCAGAGAGACACACTCTGCTTCTACCACCGCCGTTTTGGAGAGGATGCATGCTGATGCGTGCCAGCATGCCAATTCAAGCGCTCGGGAAACACCAGGGCCGGCAGTCGGTAGCAGCTGCGACCGCTGGTGAAGCGAACAAACTGCTCTATGTGACAGACTCACGCTTGGGGAGACGGTTCTTCGTGGACTCCAGCTCCCAAAAGAGTCTCATCCTGCCGTCCTACGCAGACCAGCTGGCGGGAACTAGCGGCCCCGAGCTGACGGCCGCAAACAGCTCAGACATTAAGACTTTTGGTGAGAGTAAACTGACTGTATCCTTGCACGGCCGTACATACCAATGGACATTTGTCATAGCGGTATGCAGCTTCCCCATTTTGGGCGCTGATTTTTTGTGTGCACACGGTCTACTAGTCGATGTGGCTAACAGATGCCTGATTAACGCAATGTCTTTTGATTCTCTCCCCTGTACAGCTAGAGGAACCTGGCCCACAACGCTAGCCAATGTCACAGCTCCAGGGGGTAAGTTCCACACACTACTCACCCAGTTCCGAACGCTCACGGTCCCGACTTTTTTTGGCGACTGTCACTAAACACAGGGTGGAGCACTTCATTGCCACCACAGGGCCACCCGTTTTCGCACGACCTCGGTGCCTGGACGCAGCTAAACTGACCATAGTGCCCGAGGAGTTTGCCAACTTGGAAAAGTTGGGCATCATCAGACGCTCAAACAGCCCATGGGCATCCCCATAACATACAGTTCCTAAAGCCGAGGGATCATGGCAACTGTGTGGAGATTTCTGCAGATTGAACAATGCTACTGCGCATGACCGCTACCCGATCCCCCATATTCAGGATTTTTCCGTTCACCTCACCGGGGCACACATTTTTTCCAAGATAAACCTGGTCTGCGGTTACCACCAGATCCCTGTGCGCGCTGAGGACATACCTAAGACGGCAGTAATAACCCCGTTTGGTCTTTTTGAGTTTTTACGCATGCCTTTTGGGTTAAAAGGCGCTGCACAGGCATTCCAACACATGATGGATGTGGTGTTGCGTGATCTGCCATTTGTGTTCGTCTACCTGGATGACTTCCTGGTGGCCAGCACTTCCGAGGACGAACACGTAGCCCACTTTAGGACAGTTTTCCAGAGGTTGGAGGAGCACAGATTAATAATCAACCCGGCAAAGTGCCAGTTCGGGGTGACGGGAATCGATTTTTTGGGCCACTGCATCTCACCGAAGGGCACAATACCCTTACCAGACAAAATGCACGTAGTGGCAGATTTTCCCCGGCCTCAGACGGTCAGGGCGCTGCAGGAGTTTTGGGGGATAGTTAACTTTTACAACCGTTTCCTCCCCTGCACAGCCCAGCTTATGCAGCCGTTGTACGCTGCGCTTAAGAAATGGAAACCGGCGGACAGAGTCGACTGGACTCCTGAGCGAGAGCAGGCGTTTTCCGAGGTTAAAACAGCCCTGGCGAACGCCATACTGCTGGCGCACCCGGACCCGGCTGCTCTGATAGTGCTCACTACCGACGCGTTGGACGTAGCCATAGGGGCCGTCGTGGAGCAGTGCATTGCAGGTTCTTGGCAGCTGCTTGCTTTTTTTTTAGCAGGTCTTTGCACGACAGTGAGCGTAAATACAGTGCATTCGACAGGGAGTTACTGACTCTCCACCTGACCATACACCACTTCCAGTTCTGGCTGGAAGGGCGCACCTTCACTGCGTTCGTGGACCACGAGCCGCTAACGTATGCTATGGCCAAGGTTTCGGAACCATGGTCGGGCCAGCAGCAGAGATAGCTGGCCGAGATCTCGGAGTTTACGACTGACATTCAGCATGTGGCCGGTAAACTCAATGTGGTTGCGGACTGCCTCTCGCACGCATTAGTGGCCCTAGTCTATGTGGGGATAGATTACATGGCCATGGCCCCTGAGCAGATCGGCGATGTGGACGTTTGCGTGCTCCAGTCTGGACCAACAGGGTTAAGGCTGGAGAGCAGAGTACTGCAAGACAGGGCTCCCCCCCAATCTGTGATGTCTCCACGGGTCGCCTGCGCCCAGTGGTCCCACACGCTTGGCGCCGCCGCGTTTTTGAGTTGGTTCACTCCCTGGCGCACCCAGGAGTATGCGCTTCAGTCAAAATGGTGAGAGCAAAGTTCATCTGGCGAAGGTGAACGAGTGGGCTGCAGCCTGCATAGCATGCCAGTGAGCCAAAGTGCACAGGCACACAAAGGCTGTCTTGGAGCCGTTCCATATCCCGGGTAAGAGGTTCGACCAGGTTCACGTGGACCTCGTGGGCCCCCTCCTGCCATCGCAGCACCTCCTGACAGTTTGTAGACCGCACTACGCACTGGCCCGAAGCAGTCCCGCTAGCTTCCACCACGTCCGCAGACATTGCACACGCTTTTTTGACGACATGGGTGGCATGTTTTGGCGCCCCTTCAGATATCACTTCCGATCGGGGCCCACAGTTTGTTTCCGACCTCTGGTCCACCATGGCCCAGAGCCTGGGTGTCACACTTCATCGCACGACCGCGTACAACCCCCAGGCCAATGGGTTATGCGAACGTTTCCATAGGTCGCTTAAAGCAGCGCTCAGGGCTTCGCTTATGGATGCAAGTTGGGTGGACCGGTTGCCGTGGGTTCTATTAGGGTTGTGTTCAGCACCGAAGGAGGATTTGGCAGCCTCCCCAGCAGAGCTGTTTTTTTTCCCAGCCGCTGCGGCTCCCAGGGAAATTTTTGCCGGACAGCCCCGCACCGAACACCGATCTATCCCCGCTTTCACTGCATAGGGCAGTGGCAGGGATGGTACCCGGTCCACCACTGTTTTCCACGCGTTTTTGTGCCAAAGGCCTTGCAGGACGTGGCATTCGTATTTGTCAGGCACAATGCCCACCGGACTCCCTTGCACCCGCCCTACGATGGCCCGTTCAGAGTGCTGGAACCCGGGGAGAAACATTTTGTGTTAGACTTGGGGGGACGCAGGGAAACAGTCTGTATAGACAGGCTTAAGCCCACTTTCGTTTTAGCAGATGAGCAGGTGGTGTTGGCCCGAGCTCCTTGGTGCGGACAACCCCCACTGAGAACTCCCCAGGTAAATGACTCGTCAGATCAGTGACAATGGCATGCTAAAGATATCCCCCCCCCAATGTTCCCCCACAGATGGACGCACCCCCAAGAGCCCCCCACTGGCACGGCAGCTTCTCGGAGCTTCAGACCCCCCGTTACAGCCTCTATGGACGTAGGCTGAAACCCAAAGGACATGAGGGTTAAGGTTCAGTCTGGGTTTCTGGGGGGGGCGGGGGATGTGGGGAAGCCACTCAGTATGTCAGTATGTTTCCACTCAGACAGAAGGACAAGGGAAATCATCATGGGGGGTTTGTGTGTTGATGCGGGGGTTGGTGTGTTGATGCGAACAGTGACAAAGAGAATGGGAATTGCAGAGGCTTTCATGTTAATGCAGCACCACAAAAGGCTGATCGAGTTGTATGCTATAAAAGGAGAGGTGCCTGTGACCTGTCATTCTTTGATACTTGTGATTCTGGAGAATGTGAGAGAGAGAGATGAATAAAGCCTGTTCTTCTCTGGACCTATCAGCCTGATTATTTCTCTCTCCACAAGACAAAGATAACACAAGTCAACATGAAATGCAGTTTTTAAATGAAGGTGTTTATTACTAAAGGTAAAAAAAAATCCAAACCTACATGGCCCTGTGTGAAAAAGTGATTGCCCCTAAACCTAATAACTGGTTGGGCCACCTTTAGCAGCAACAACTGCAATCAAGTGTTTGCAATAACTGGCAATGAGTTTTTCTCAGCACTGTGGAAGAATTTTGGCCCACTCATCTTTGCAGAATTGTTGTAATTCAGCCACATCAGAGGTTTTTCAAGTATGAACCACCTTTTGAAGGTCATGCCACAGCATCTCAATCAGATTCAGGTCAGGACTTTGACTAGGCCACTCCAAAGTCTTCATTTTGTTTTTCTGAAGCCATTCAGAGGTGGACTTGCTGGTGTGTTTTGGATCATTGTCCTGAACAACCTGTCCTGCAGAACCCAAGTGCACTTCAGCTTGAGGTCACGTACAGATGGCTGGACATTCTCCTTCAGGATTTTTTGGTAGACAGCAGAATTCATAGTTCCATTTACCACAGCAAGTCTTCCAGGTCCTGGAGCAGCAGAACAGCCCCAGACCATCACTCTACCACCACCATATTTTACTGTTGATATGATGTTCCTTTTCTGAAATGCTGTGTTACTTTTACCCCTAATGTAATGGGACACACACCTTTCAAAAAGTTCAGCTTTTGTCTCATCAGTCCACAGAGTATTTTCCCAAAAGTCCTGGGAATCATCAAGATGTTTTCTGGCAAAACTGAGACAAGCCTTTATGTTTTTTTTTGCTCAGCAGTGGTTTTCATCTTGGAACTCTGCCATGCAGGCCATTTTTACTGAGTCTCTTTCTTATGGTGGAGTCATGAACACTGACTTTAAAGGCCAAATGTCACGTAATTTTTTTTTTTAAAATGACAACGAATTTAGATAAAATACACATAGCTTAAACCAAATATTCATACCGGAGACCATATCACCCACCTGTATTTACATAATTGCACAAAATACACCAGGTGAAGGCCCCACCTTGCTTGCTGGCTTGTGACAGCCAGTCCAGACCACGCCCATGTTTTTGACATCACCAGTTGTACCCTGGCTGCCCTGCCTATCCACATTCACACTTATCAACATTGAACAATCATGACGGAAAGTGACAGCGATTGTGAACAAATTAGTTTAGTTTTGTCTTTTTTTTTTGTCTTTTTTTTTTTGTCAGTGGTTCAGACAGTGACAGAGGCATAGAACCTTACCGGTTCGAGTCGTCCGAGACGGAATCAGATGCTTTGTCTGATGACAACAGTTCCAACGATGACCAGAGAGCAGAACCAGTGGAAAATGTCATTGAACTGGACATTAATCGCCTCCAGAATTGCGAAGCCGAAGGGGGTCTGTCCAGGGCGCCCCATAAATATTGATTTTTCGGAAGCCATTATTATTACAGTGGAGGAGAGCCGCTGCTGTCAAGAAATTGACCAGATCAATATGAAAATGGAGGCGCATACCTGTCAAGTGAGATGTTTTCGCCGTATTTTGGTGCCAAGTGCGGCTGTGGGGGACGGCGGAGTGGTTTGGGACACTTTTCTGGGAAATGTTTTAAATGTAGTTTGTGTTGTTATTGTCAAATATTTTAAGGAAAATACGGGGAAAATGCAATTTTAGCAAAAACGGGCGTATTGCCATTTCTGTACGCCCAAAAGAAAAATATACTGGAAAAAAAACTGAGTGTGTTGAGGAGCACTCCTGTGTGTGATCACTCACAGCTGGTGCTGTCAGATCGCTCAGCGGGAGCTATTCGCACTACCATGAGAAGTGTGGAGTCACTCATTAGTTTAATTGTCTGGGCGGGCTGATCGCTCAGCTTGAGCTATTCTCACTACAATGAGAAGTCATTAGGACAATGGTTTAACACGTTGAGCTGTGCAGCGGTTGCGGAACAGACAGAGATCGCCTGACAAATACAGAATTCTGCTTTTTTTTTTTTATTTAGCGCCGGACGCTGAGTTGTGTTGTTATTGTCAAATATCCATGAATCCTTAAAATATTTGACAATAACAACACGAGTTGCATTTGGGGAATTTCCCAGAGAGGTGTCCCTTGTTGCTCCGCCGTTCCTTATAGCCGCTTTTTACGGTGTTGAAGTACGGCGAAAACGTCTCACTTGACAGGTATGAAAACATTTCCCAGAGAAGTGTCCCTTATTACCCAGCTGTCCCTAATAGTCCCGTTTTAAGGTATGGGTGAAATATCCAATTTTTTCTTTCTTGTTGCTCACTTCAACCTTCCAGTCTCCATATAAACAATCAATTGAAATACTCCAAGCATCAAACTAGGGTACAATCGATTTCGTCACTTCCGCCTTCTTCCCCAGGCGATTCCAGGGGCCGTGTCAGGCCAAGCGCGGCAGTTTTAAATTAACGAATATTCCGTTGTTACTGAAGCATATGCACCAAGACCCGAACGGATCGGTTCCCTTTTATATCTAGTTTCAAGATATTTAAAGTACCCTGTTACGTGACATTTGGCCTTTAACTGAGGCAAGTGAGGCCTGCAGTTCTTTGGATGTTGTTGTGGGGTCTTTTGTGACTTCTTGGATGAGTCACTGCTGCGCTCTTGGGGTAATTTTGGTCAGTCGACCACTCCTGGGAAGGTTCACCACTGTTCCATGTTTTAGCCATTTGTGGATAATGGCTCTCACTGTGCTTTGCTGGAGTCCCAAAGCTTTAGAAATGCCTTTATAACCTTTTCCAGACTGATAGAGATCATTTACTTTTTTCCTCATTTGTTCCTGAATTTCTTTGCACGCTGTCTAGCTTTTGAGGATCTTTTGGTCTACTTCATTTTGTCAGGCAGGTCCTATTGAAGTGATTTCTTGATTGAGAACAGGTGTGGCAGTAATCAGGCCTGGGTGTGGCTAGAAAAATTGAACTCAGCTTTCCAAAGATGTAATAAATCACAGTTAATTTATGTTTTGGGTTTTTTTGGGGGGGGGGGGGAGGGGGTCACTTTTTCACACATGGTATTGTGGGTTTTTATTTTTTTTACCCTTAATAATAAACACCTTCATTTAAAAACTGCATTTTGTGTTTATTTGTGTTATCTTTGTCTAATATTTAAATTTGTTTGATGATTTGAAGCATTTAAGCGTGAGAAAACGTGCAAAAAATGAGAAATCATGAAGGAGACAAACACTTTTTCACACCACTGTAGATGAGAAGCACAGAGGCAAATTGGACAATTTAAATTTGTGAAACAAATAGTACTGTCCACGAAACTGTGTCTCATTGAGTAAGGAACGACGCATTACACAATAAAATAGAGCTGACAGTATTAGGCATGACAAACAGCAGAGCATGAAGTTCTCAAACATAATCTTCTTAAAGAATGTAGAAATAAGCTCAGTGGTCTCTGAGCAGTAGCAGGTCTGTTTAATTTTAATTACTTTAACTTAACCATCTGAACTAGCTCTGCTCCTGCTCCATTAAGGCTCCATTATACTCCTTGGAATAAGCATTGCATCACTCTTTGATTGTTTTTCATCTCCTCAATCCACTATATAGATAGCATTTAATTCCTTTAATCATCCCTCCAAAAAGCTAGAGGTCACACTTAATTAAGATGCAGACATGGGCATAAGCCTCTTTCCTTTTTGTGTCAGTGTTTCTTCTACAGAAGAATAGAGCAGAGAAAGTCTCTGTGGAGCTCACTGGTAGGCAGTGTTTAAAGTGGTGCACTGAAAAGCTGCTTCGTTCCCTGTTGCTTTAAACTATGACAGCAAATTTCTATCTGTTATGGAGGGAACACTGTGCTGCAGTCAGAAAACAGCGGGTCACCGAAAAACAACAGACTGCTCAAAACAGCAGATAAACTGTATGAAATCAGCACCAAAACAGGAGAATGTGATGATAAAAACAGGAATCTAATCTAGTTTAAAATAATCATAAGATTGAGGAACATATGAATAATCCCCCAAACTGCCGCTTTTAAAGGCTTCCAGATTACTTATTGGTCACATATTGTGCAAAATTGTGTTTTTGTAGGTTTTGATCTTACGTATGTCCATTGGTCAAAATATTCAAACATTCACTTCACAAATAGGCTTTTTCCACCAAGACGGTTCCAGTGCTTAACTGGAGCCAGAGCCTGACTTGGCACCAGTTCTTTGGTTTTTGACCGGCTAAGCACTAGTCCCAGGCTCTCAAAAGATGCTAACCTGGCCCCAACTCCTAGCTGGGCCAGCACTAGAACCAGTTGACGTTGTTAACGTCCACTGCCGGGGGTGTGGTTAACTGACCAGCTTCAAAACATTATGGACCGCCATGTTACATTCCAAACAGCAGAGCAAGCAATGAAACCAAAGAGATTTGGAGCGAAGAGGAGACACATTTCCTGGTTCTATGGACATGAGCAGAAGTACAAGATTAGCTGGAGGGGGCCACTCATCTGATGAACTGTTTTTGGGGATAGACCAGCCAACCGGGACCATCAGTAACTGCCATGGATGAGTCTGTACAACAAACTGCTCAAAACGCTACTGGTAAGTGTATTGTCTTTTAAATGCCAAAAGTTAAAGAATATATATATTGTGGAGGAAAAATAAGTTCAGGCAAGATGCGGCAAGCTGGAAGGTGGCAGTTTTATTTTCCTCCAACATCATGAGACACACTGTAGTGCTGTGCGCTGTGTTGTGCTGTGTGTGCTATTGAGGCATGTTTAGCAAGCTCTTTTGTACATGTTATACAAAGAGAGAGAATGCATGGCACATTTGCATATTGATATACATATCAGTCAATACATATCAATCGTGTGACTAACTGGCACCCAGACTTCCTCTCCTTAATCCGGGGATGTATAACAATAGTCCATTGTCCTGATTGTCTCCTAGGGGCTCTCTGTCCGTATGCAAATTATCCTCTGCTTCCTGCCAGCTAGCTGAGTGTGAAGATTGAATGTCCATGTAGATTGTGGTGGGTCACCACAATATATGCTGCTCAAAAATATAAAGGGAACACTAAACAACACAATGTAACTCCAAGTCAATCACACTTCTGTGAAATCAAACTGTCCACTTAGGAAGCAACACTGATTGACTGAGCACATGTGACAGACGTGACAGAGTCTGGAGACGCCATGGAGAACGTTCTGCTGCCTGCAATATCCTCCAGCATGACCGGTTTGGCAGTGGGTCAGTAATGGTGTGGGGTGGCATTTCTTTGGGAGGCCGCACAGCCCTCCATGTGCTCGCCAGAGGTAGCCTGACTGCCATTAGGTACCGAGATGAGATCCTCAGACTTCTTGTGAGACCATATGCTGGTGTGGTTGGCCCTGGGTTCCTCCTAATGCAAGACAATGCTAGACCTCATGTGGCTGGAGTGTGCCAGCAGCTCCTGCAAGACGAAAGCATTGATGCTATGGACTGGCCCGCCCGTTCCCCAGACCTGAATCCAATTGAGCACATCTGGGACATCATGTCTCACTCCATCCACCAACACCACGTTACACCACAGACTGTCCAGGAGTTGGCAGATGTTTAGTGCAGGTCTGGGAGGATATCCCTCAGGAGACCATCCGCCACCTCATCAGGAGCATGCCCAGGCATTGTAGGGAGGTCATACAGGCACGTATGCAATACATTTGATTTCCACTGATAATTTTTGTGTGATTTTGTTGTCAGCACATTCAACTATGTAAAGAACAAAGTATTTAATAAGAATATTTCATTCTTTCAGATCTAGGATGTGTTATTTTAGTGTTCCCTTTATTTTTTTGAGCAGTATATATATATTGTATTGATATGTAATGGCCAAAGTGCGGGTAGTTTTTTACTCGCTCTTGTGTCTATAGTATTTTCGGGTAGCTATGCTAACAAGCTAACAGTGCTTTTACCACGACCGTACGTTTCTCCTCGCCATAAAGAAATGCACGTTTGAGAAAACTAGAACAAAAATCTTAGTGTCTTACAGAATACTTTGTTAGATGTCCAGAGCAAAATACGCTTTTTGTGGTATCAATACTGTGTACAAATGGGTGCCTTGCAAAGTCAAAGTCAAAGTGCCTTTATTGTCATTCCATTGCTAAAAAACAATACAACAAAATTGAGATACTGCTCCCTAAAACAAACTATCACACTCACAGTTCACTCATGTATTTAACATTCTCATAATTACAACAATAAATAATGCTTAAAATTGCATTGTGTACATGTATATGGGAGGTTTTTCTCCCAAAGACGCTAGTAACATTGTCATTTTTACTATTTTGGTAATATTTCCATAATCTTGGGCCATTTTTAAAAATAAATTCACTCGTGTGTTTAATTGTGTGTTGTGTAACCGTATTTTATCTAATCCTTCTCTTACTTTATTGCGCAGTAGCCTGGTGGAGCACCAACAATGTCATTGTACTGTACAACTGTATGGTGACAATGAAGCCTATTCTATTCCTATTCTTCTGCTCCATAATCAGACATGTAAGCTTTGCTAATATTGATATTGAATAAAATTGTCTTCTATGTCTGCACATTTAATGGAAGGTTTAAGTTGTACACTGCACAAACTAAAACACTTTTTTTTTTTGTATTTACAGATTTATTATACCTGGATGATGAGGGAGAACCAGCCAGACCTGTGGTGTCCAGTTCACCTTCACCAGCACCAAGCTTGTCCTCCTCCTGCTCTTCCTATTCTCATCAGACCAGATTAGGTAATATATGTTCAGATCATGACCCATTCACACAAAGGAGGGAGTGAATTAAACCAATTATACACTTGAATTGAATGCTGTGATGCCATTAACAGTAAATGGATGATGAATAGACATATTCAATCTTGGACTGACGATTCCTGCATTTTTCAGTGTGTAGTTATTTTATATTGCCTCTTATTTTTGTACTTTAAAACAGGGAAATGGAAGCGGGACACAAGCATGGACCTCCTTCTTGACTACCTGGAGAGGTCAGATGAGAGACAGCAGGAGCAGAGCAGGAGGGAGGAGCAGCTGACCTCCGCTTTGCTGCAAAGCATCCAGAAGATGGAGAACAGTATCAATACCCTTGTTGGACTGATGGGACGCGTTGTGTCTGTGCTTGAGGGACTGTAAACAAAGTAACTATCACAGCATTGATATTTTTGGCTGTGTGTACATAATATTTCATATGTAGCAGTCTTAAGTTTTTGCACATTTTGTAAATAAAAGCTTTCTTTCCTTAAATGTTTTTTTCTGCTTCCACATTAAGTAATTGTTATCCTCACACCGAACATATACATGAAATGTAAAGCTACGGTGGGGCAAAAAAGTATTTAGTCAGCCACCAATTGTGCAAGTTCTCCCACTTAAAAGATGAGAGAGGTCTCCAATTTTCATCATAGGTATACCTCAACTATGAGAGACAAAATGAGAAAAAAAAATCCAGAAAATCACATTGAAGGATTTTTAATGAATTAATTGGTAAATTCCTTGGTAAAATAAGTATTTGGTCAATAACAAAAGTTTATCTCAATACTTTGTTATATACCCTTCGCTGGCAATGACAGAGGTCAAACGTTTTCTGTAAGTCTTCACAAGGTTTTCACACACTGTTGCTGGTATTTTGGCCCATTCCTCCATGCAGATCTCCTCTAGAGCAGTGATGTTTTGGGGCTGTCGCTGGGCAACACAAACTTTCAACTCCCTCCAAAGATTTTCTATGGGGTTGAGATCTGAAGACTGGCTAGGTAACTCCAGGACCTTGAAATGCTTCTTACGAAGCCACTCCTTCATTGCCCGGGTGGTGTGTTTGGGATCATTGTCATGCTGAAAGATCCAGCCACGTTTCATCTTCAATGCCCTTGCTGATGGAAGGAGGTTTTCACTCAAAATCTCATGATGCATGGCCCCATTCATTCTTTCCTTTACACGGATCAGTCGTGACCATATGACATTCTCCCAGTCCTCTTCTGGATCATCCAAATGCTCTCTAGCAAACTTCAGACGGGCCTGGACATGTACTGGCTTAAGCAGGGGGACACATCTGGCACTGCAAGATCTGAGTCCCTGGTGGCGTAGTGTGTTACTGATGTAGCCTTTGTTATTTTGGTCCCAGCTCTCTGCAGGTCATTCACTAGGTCCCCCCGTGTGGTTCTGGGATTTTTGCTCACCGTTCTCGGGATCATTTTGACCCCACGGGGTGAGATCTTGCGTGGAGCCCCAGATCGAGGGAGATTATCAGTGGTCTTGTATGTCTTCCATTTTCTAATAATTGCTCCCACAGTTGATTTCTGTCACGTCTGGCCCTCATGAGCCAGCATAAGATGCCACAGACCAGTAAAGTTGCACTGAGGTTTATTTAAAATTCAAGGCAAGGGTAGGACAAGATAACTAGCCGCATGGGCCGAGCAGCAAGATTATCCATTAGCATGATCAATGATGGCTGAGACGAGGAATGCTCGCTCACAGTCAGACAAAGGAAGAAGGCAAGGAATACAAACGATAACTGCAACAATAAACACACTTACATCAAAGGAGAATCGTGGATGAACACTGGGAGAATGTTGATGGGAAAGTTGACGAGACAGCCGCAAGATGCAGTCGCTGGCGCCAGCATTTAAAGCCGGCTGCTAACGACCGCAAATGCAGCACAGCTGCTCAGACTCTGACAGCGGGGAATTCCCGAGCGTTTGACCAATCAGAACCCGGGGAGCCAGAATGACAACACCGCTGTCAAAGCCTGACAGAAATGGTGTGTGGCCCGAGCGTGGATAAAATAGTGCTCGGGTGTGACAGTACCTCACCTCAAGGCGGACTCCCGGACGCCTGTAACATCCACCCCCCCACCCCACCCCAGGGCGGGTGGATGGGGGAGCAGGCAGAGGGGGGGACAGAATCAACCTCAGAAAAGAAAACATGGTAACCTACCACACGAATCACAATAAAGACAAGGCAGTTGCAGAAAAACAAATGGGATAAATTCACGGGGGGGGGGGAACTAAACTGTACAATACAAGAACACATATCACGAAGAAAAAACAGTTTAACAATGTACAAATGTCATGACAAGGCTGGATTACAGGACCGTTACAGAAAAAAAAAAAGCTCAACTCATGAATTAGCAGCAAATCAAAAAAGCCATCAGTTATGAACCAAACACAGATGTGGCTGAACTAGTACTTAACCATTCAAATAAGCTGCTGGCTGAAGTGACCATCACCTTAAAACAGTCAGAGTGCAAAAGTTCAACAAGAAACTTAGCGGCCGAGAATCTCAAAGGCTGCACTTCAAATTCCAATTTTAAGAGTGATTAGAAAAAACAAGGCCAAACTTCTGAATGCAGAAGCTGAACAAGTTCATTCTCCTGGCATTTGAATCAGACCAACTAGACCCTATTTGGCAGAACTGTAGAAACTTCAACAAGTGTTTAGCAACAGCCAACAAGAAAAAATAATCATGGTGGCATTATGTCTGATGAAGAAAAGGTCTGCTCTGAGGATTCTTTGATCAGGAATGCAATAGATAGACAACATTTCACTAAACAGTAATTCAAAAACATGTGAATTGCCATGACAAGGGTACATATATTCATTAAACACAAAATAGGAGTAATAAACACGATGTTCAAAATAACCATAGTAGATCCAAAAATAGAGGAAAAGTGCAAACAAAATCAAATTAACTCAGCAGTCCTCAAGGCCAAAAGGTCAAAGTCACACATCGGAGTTCACCATAGACCTTACCTGTGGAGTATTTCAGTCCAAAAAAACTCCCCAAAATCACAGAAACTACTGGGGGACGAGAGAAGGGGAAAAAAGCACACCAGGATGACAGTCACAATATACAGTTCAGGGGGCCTCCCAGCCCCCAGCATCCAAACCGCTAACAGGGGCAGCGGGATGTGTTCTGGCGGTCTACACGAATCCCGGGCCGAGGATGACCATGCCTCTGGCGGCCGGACCAGGGCGCCAAAAGTACAGTTCTGTTTATCGGGAGGCCGGCCCCGGACGCCTAACGGGAAGAGCAGGCTTCCAGGTGGTCGACCCGCATCAACCTGCCAACAAGATGACTGCAGAGAGAATGGCGATGGTCTTCCAACGGCGGGGAGAAGCCAGGGAGAACTGGGCCAACTATGATTAATCCCCGCGGTTCCAGATGCGGGGAGGGAGAAACATGACGAGGGTTGGGAATTAATTTGGGGTTATTCAGCGGTGGATCTGCAGCACCATCTCCGGATCCCACCCAAACAGACGCTGGCAGGGCCGGACCCAATCCGGTAGGGAGTCCAGACTGGACTGACGCTGCACCCACGGTGGGCCCGGATTGGGCCAGAACCCCTCCGGGGACGAACTCAAAGGCTCAGAAAAAGAAGAAGAAGAAGAACCGGGATCAGGAACACCGGCAGCGCCAGAACCCGGCGAGACAAGCTCGGATGCAGTGGATGGCTGCACCCAGCTTGCCTCCCCAAGAGACAGGCAAAAATGCTCAATAATAGAAAAAACAAAGACAACACTGAGCACTTGCCTGATCTCAAGTTTGGACGCCGTCCAGGACTTCGACAATCCGGGCTCAGACGGGAGGAGGTCGTCTTCTGGCTCCCATTCAGCCGTGTCGTCATCTGCCTCTGGCAAAGAGGCTTCCGCAGCCTGAGGACCCTCCGACGCCATCGTTCACGCTGGCAACTAATACGGCGTGGTGGCGGGGGGCTTCTGGCCCACTGGGTCGGACTGCCCATCCATGGAAACCCGGGGACGCTCCGTCGTCGGCGCAGGCTCCAAACAGTAGTCCGATCCCCTCCTCTGTCCTTGATGTGGCTGCGGGGCTGGGATCTTCTGCTCCAGGACCGGAGGCCCCCTCCTCAACTGATGACGCTCGGCTGACGTCGAAAAACGCTCAGTGGGGGGAGACACAGAGGCAGCGGGTTTAGTAATTACCTCAGCAGGTGGTGGGGGGCTCGGGGGGCTGTGAACCCCAAACCTCACCCCCAGGAGTCAGACAAGACAAATCACTATTAGGGAAAAAGGAGTGAACTTGTACTCGCCTGTCTCCCGGAGGAAGGATGGTGCCTGCTGCAGGGAACATTGCTCCTTCCTCTCCCCGTCGGATGGTGGCAGAAGGCTCCCTGGAAGGACCGGGGGGGGGGGCACTTGAGATGGGCTCGATACGGGGCTCGCCGGAGCAGAAGTCCTCATACAACCAGCAGCTGGAGAAGACGTCGGAAAGGAGGGGGCGACGCGCTGACAGACCTGTGAAGGAAGACGGCCCGGGGAGAGAGGCTGCGGGGGTTCCCTCCTGATAAGACGCTGAAGAGACAGCTGTCTGGTTGAAGGGGTCAGTCCAGCGACCCGGAGCAGGATCCGGACAGGACTCTTGCTGAGAATGACTCTGGCCGCGACGCCGACGTCTTCGACGGGCCACAGGTGGTGTGAACTCCTGGATTGGATTTAGGAAGGGATCAGGATCCCAAAGCGGGCAGCGGGGATTCCGTTTCCTCCGCCTCTGGGCTTCTTCTTCCTCGTACCTCCGGAGTATCTGGCGTTGGGCGGCGATGTCAAGTCTCCTCGCATCGACTTCTGGGTGGTTGTCGTAGCGGGGAGGCAGTTGGTCGAGCACATACTCAGCCCGGTCTAGGTACCAGCGTACATCGGGCTGATAGCCGAGGAGGGGAGGGGCGATGAGGGTATCAGGATTAAGATCGAGGTTGGAGGCGGCGATGAGGATTTCATCCACTTGCTCCAGCACCTCGGTCAGCTGGTCACCGGAACCCCGAGTGCGACCCCTCCGTGATGGCATAATTCCAGTACGCCGTACTCAGACAGGAAAGAGCGGAGTTCTCCTGAATGCAACTTACTGCGGACGGTGTCTCCTTCTGGCGGCTGTCTACTGTCACGTCTGGCCCTCACGAGCCAGCATAAGACGCCACAGACCAGTAAAGTTGCCCTGAGGTTTATTTAAAGTTCAAGGCAAGGGTAGGACAAGATAACTAGCCGCATGGGCTATTTACCAATTTATGGGAATTTACCAATTAATTCATTAAAAATCCTTCAATGTGATTTTCTGGATTTTTTTTTTCTCATTTTGTCTCTCATAGTTGAGGTATACCTATGATGAAAATTGGAGACCTCTCTCATCTTTAAAGTGGGAGAACTTGCGCAATTGGTGGCAGACTAAATACTTTTTTGCCCCACTGTATTTAGGATAAACAATGCAAATCATTATAACATTATAGTGGTGGGAAATGAAAGTACAAGTACTGAATTGCTGCACTTAAGTTCATTTTTTTCAGGTATTGGACAATATATCAGGTATTTGTGGACTTACTCATATTTTTGACAACTTTTTTTTCACATTTTCTAAAGAACAAGCAGCATCAAACTTTAAATCTCTGCACTTTTTCTGTGGAAAAGTTCCAAGTTGCCAGCTTCAAAAATGATAATGAGTTTATATTCTTTTGACAACGTACCACATGACATTCTGTCAGCTCTGGACAAGATCATTTCTGGGGAAAGTACTTTTAATGTGTACACTTTAGAGTCTGTCTCTTGTTACCCCTACATGAATAAAAACATGAATCAGTACTTTAACCAGAATAGACTACATACAAGTACAGAAGGGTATACCTTAAACAACTCTGTAAATGTGCCTATAAAATGCACACATACACCATAAATACTTCAAAAAAGAGTACACTGAGGATCAATTGCCAGCTGAATTTTTTTTTTTATTCATTAATGCTTTTCAGCTACTTTACATATGTTATATTTTGTAAATGATATGGCAGGCATTAAAGAGGTTATTGCTGCCCACTGTTAAAATACTCCATTAAAGTTGCCCTAATGTCATTCTACACTGGCGTGGTCAGGTAGTGGTTGAACTGGAGGCTGACTGTGATCAGGTGTGTCTGGGAGTCCAAAGTTCTCACCATGTTCCTCACAAATATTATCAAGTATGCAGCAGGTGAACACCATTTTCTTGCTCAGCTCCAGTTTGCAGTCATTCCTTGTCACGAGGGACCTCCATCGTCCTTTCAAGCCGCTGAAAGCCATTTCCGCAACTGAACGTGCACGGCTCATCCATTAGTTGTAATTACGTTGTTCAGGGGTAAGTCTGCCTGTGTCCAAAAAGGGTTTCATCAGCCACTTCTGCGTGGGGTTGGCTTGGTGGTGAAATCCTGTGTCGTGCCAAAAAGTGATCACTGTCTACAGGAGCCAGGAATGCCCGCTTGTTAAAGGTGTACTGCCTGGTCTCAGTCCACCTACAATGTGTCTAAATGAGCCTGAAGCTGGGGAGGGTACCACAGTTGTGGAAAACATCTTGTGTGGTATCTGTACCAAAGACTTCCCACCCCAAAGACCTGAACAGCTACAGACCAGTGGCCTTGACGTCTCACATGATGAAGACCCTGGAGAGACTGCTCCTTGCTCACATCCACCCCCTGGTGGAACCAACGATGGATCCACTCCAGTTCGCCTGCCTACCAGCATGGCATTGGGGTGGAGGATGCAGTGATCTTCCTCCTTCACCGTTCTCTGTCCCACCTGGAGAAGCCTGGGAATGTGGTGAGGATCATGTTCTTTGATTTCTCCAGTGCTTTCAACACCATCCAACAATGATCCTGAAGGATAAGCTGCTGTGCGCAGGGGTGGACCAGCACCTGTCATCATGGATCCTGGACTACCTCACTAACCGGCCACAGTTTGTGAGAACCCGGGATTGCATGTTCGACACGATCATTGGTAGCACAGGGGCCCCCCAGGGAATGGTTTTGGCTCCCTTCCTGTTCACCCTTTATACTGCGGACTTCTCACACAACACAACACACTGCCATCTACAGAAGTTCTCTGACGACTCTGCGATCGTCGGCCTCATCTCCAACTGAGATGAAGCTGAGTACAGTGGACTTATCCAGGACTTCGTGGACTGGTGCCATCGGAACTGCCTCCAGATCAACGCGAGGAAAACTAAGGAGCTGCTGGTGGACTGCTGCAGGCAAGGACAACCCCTCACAGCACCAGTAAACATACAGGGAACAGACATTGAGATGGTGACATCCTACAAGTACCTGGGTGTTCATCTGAACAATAAACTAGACTGGTCACACAATACTGACGCACTCTACAAGAAGGGACAGCGCAGGCTGTTCCTACTGAGGAGGCTTAGGTCTTTTGGTGTACCAGGGGCGCTGCTGAAGACATTCTACAACACGGTGGTGGCATCAGCCATCACTTTTGGAGTGGTCTGCTGGGGCAGTGGCATTACAGCAGCCGATAGGAAGAGACTGAACAAACTGATCAAGAAATCTAGATCTGTCTTGGGGCAATGCCTTGACCCAGTGGAGGAGATAGGAGAGAGAAGGATGGTGGCTAAACTGTCATCTCTGCTGGAGTCCGAGTCCCACCCTATGCAGGACATACTGAACGCACTGAGGAGCTCATTTAGTAGTAGACTACATCATCCTAGGTGCGCAACTGAGAGGTTTCGCAGGTCCTTCCTACCTACGGCTGTCAGACTGTATAACCTAAGCAGGGCTGCTCACAGAGATAGGAAAAAAACGTGACGACCTAATAGTATTGAATGCAAAAGACGCAATAGACTTACACAAATGGTCCCCTCCAGTATACAACTAGGACAATATCAGTCACTACGGAGGGTGACAATATGTATGGGTACATATTCATACTATGTAGGATAACTAAGTAGACAGTTATGCTGTTTATTCCATCTAGCTACAATGCTCCGCACTGTGTATATATATTTGTATATTTATGTGTACGTATGTACAGTATATTCACTGCTCTTATTTTTATTTTTCTTATCTTCTTAATTATTGCTCTGAGTGTTGCTATCCCTGTGCTGTTGCAATCCTGGAATTTCCCCATTGTGGGACTAATAAAGGCTTATCTTATCTTATCTTAAATGTTTTGGGTTTTTTCACATCTGAAAAATTATAGTGTTGGCCAAAGTGTTGCAGTTTGAAAAACAACATATAGAATTTATCAGATTACAATTGATTGCAACATTTATGTGCAAAAACATCATTGTTTTGGAGGTACATAGGATATACAGTGGGGCAAAAAAGTATTTAGTCAGCCACCAATTGTGCAAGTTCTCCCAGTCAGCCACCAATTGTGCAAGTTCTCCCACTTAAAAGATGAGAGAGGTCTCCAATTTTCATCATAGGTATACCTCAACTATGACAGACAAAATGAGAAAAAAAAAATCCAGAAAATCACATTGAAGGATTTTTAATGAATTAATTGGTAAATTCCTCAGTAAAATAAGTATTTGGTCACCTACAAACAAGCAAGATTTCTGGCTCTCACAGACCTGTAACTTCTTCTTTAAGAGGCACCTCTGTCCTCCACTCGTTACCTGTATTAATGGCACCTGTTTGAACTCGTTATCAGTATAAAAGACACCTGTCCACAACCTCAAACAGTCAGACTCCAAACTCCACTATGGCCAAGACCAAAGAGCTGTCAAAGGACACTAGAAACAAAATTGTAGACCTGCACCAGGCTGGGAAGACTGAATCTGCAATAGGTAAGCAGCTTGGTGTGAAGAAATCAACTGTGGGAGCAATTATTAGAAAATGAAAGACATACAAGACCACTGATAATCTGGAGCTCCATGCAAGATCTCATCCCGTGGGGTCAAAATTATCACGAGAACAGTGAGCAAAAATCCCAAAACCACATGGGTGGCAGTGAATGACCTGCAGAGAGCTGGGACCAAAGTAACAAAGGCTACATCAGAAACACACTACGCCGCCAGGGACTCAAATCCTGCAGTGCCAGACGTGTCCCCCTGCTTAAGCCAGTACATGTCCAGGCCCGTCTGAAGTTTGCTAGAGAGCATATGGATGATCCAGAAGAGGATTGGGAGAATGACATATGGTCAGATGAAACCAAAATAGAACTTTTTGGTAAAAACTCAACTTGTCGTGTTTGGAGGAGAAAGAACACCATACCTACTGTGAAGCATGGGGGTGGAAACATCATACTTTGGGGCTGTTTTTCTGCAAAGGGACCAGGACGACTGATCCGTGTAAAGGAAAGAATGAATGGAGCCATGTATCGCGAGATTTTGAGTGAAAACCTCCTTCCACCAGCAAGGGCATTGAAGATGAAACGTGGCTGTGTCTTTCAGCATGACAATGATCCCAAACACACTGCCCGGGCAACGAAGGAGTGGCTTTGTAAGAAGCATTTCAAGGTCCTGGAGTGGCCTAGCCAGTCTCCAGATCTCAACCCCATAGAAAATCTTTGGAGAGAGTTGAAAGTCTGTGTTGCTCAGCGACAGCCCCAAAACATCACTGCTCTAGAGGAGATCTGCATGGAGGAATGGGCCAAAATACCAGCAACAGTGTGTGAAAACCTTGTGAAAACTTACAGAAAACGTTTGACCTCTGTCATTGCCAGCAAAGGGTATATAACAAAGTATTGAGATGAACTTTTGTCATTGACCAAATACTTATTTTTCCGAGGAATTTACCAATTAATTCATTAAAAATCCTTCAATGTGATTTTCTGGATTTTTTTTTTCTCATTTTGTCTCTCATAGTTGAGGTATACCTATGATGAAAATTGGAGACCTCTCTCATCTTTTAAGTGGGAGAACTTGCACAATTGGTGGCTGACTAAATATTTTTTTACCCCACTGTATAGTGATACGGTATCTTCATGTATATATCCAGTAAATCTTTGCATTTTTCCATGTAACCTTGTGACTGCATTATTTTAATTGCTTTTAATCCTAGATCAAGTTTGTTTTGGGTTCAAAATGCATCATCATTGATAAATATATCTTATTATTCCTAACTAAGTACTGTTTATATAATACATATTTAACGGCTAATATAACCCCATAACAACAATATGGCACCTGGCAATCATTTTTTTGGCAGCTGATCACTTTTTGGCATGACATAACAGGCGACCTCCATCTCGTAATGCGCTGCAACACCACCTATTACAGAATTGGCATAAATATTACATTTAAAAGTGTAGTCAATGCTAGCTAGCTGAGCTACAGACTTAAGCTAACAATGGCTGATTACTGAAATATTGATAATTACTGGTCTCCTTCAACGTAGCCGCCATTCTCTGTGATTAAAAATAAAACTGTTTTTGGATGGTAATACAGGTTTGGAATAATAAAAGCAGCACTCTCAAAGAGACAACAAACTCCTCCATGTTGACAAGTTAGCGCTGCTTCTTCCTCTCCTCTTTTTACTTCTTCTGTGGTGTTCTGTGGGGTTGCATAAAGACATTTCACTCTATGTAATGACGCAGCCCTGACGTAATCCCCAACTAGCTCCATATTGGTGGAAAACCAACTGGTTCTTATGAGGCACTACAGTTGAACTGGTTAAGCACTTGCACAAGCCCCAGAACCGAAGTAGCACTGGTTCTTATTCTGGTGGAAATGAGGCAAAAGAAAGACACACTGTCTTTCGTTAATGAAGCCCTTGACCTGATGTTTCAGATAGAGCTTTACAGTTTTTGTTTTGTTTTTGTTTTTTTTGAAAAGCTTTTGAACAACAAAGAAATTATTTTTGATCTCTAAGGAATACCAACTTTTGCTCTTTATGACCAGAAACAAGTCACACAAGTCACAGGTGAGTCCATAGCTTTCTACAGAGCTCTTTGGCCTGGTGCACATGACAACATTTTCATATAGACCCAGAAGGAAACATCTGCGTGCACACAACACGTCACAGAAGCAACTATGTGTGCACACGGATCCACCGAAGGTGTGAAAACTGCTGTTGGCGCTAACAGATGACAAACAGAAGTTTTATTGGGACTTTGGATTTTAACTATAAACACCAGATTCCATTTGCAAGAAATATTTATATTCTTTTATAAGCTGAAAGAATGAGGGAGTCATAAATAAATAGGCTAAATAAATAAATAACCCGCATAATTGCAGGCAATAAACAAATCTGACTTAAGCCCCTGTCACACTTTGACGATTTAAGCAGTGTATGCCGACATTTAAAAAATTGCCGATTTCACTGGCATATGTTGAATTAGTTAAGGGTAAGTTTTGTATAAGTTGTTGCTGCTAAGGGTGGCCCAACCAGTTGTTAGGTTTAGGGGGCAATCACTTTTTCACACAGGGCCATGTAGATTTGGATTTTTTTTACCCTTAATAATAAACACCTTCATTTAAAAATTGCATTTTGTGTTTACTTGTGTTATCTTTGTCTAATATTTAAATTTGTTTGATGATCTGAACCATTGAAGTGTGACGAACATACAAAAAAATGAGAAATCAGGAAGAGGGCAAACACTTTTTCACACCACTGTACAAGCTCCACATTTGTATTTCTCTGAGAGAAATAAATGCTCCTTTGTGTGTGGATTGGCTGAAATCTATTGTAAATTTGGGCCGTAGCATACCATTTTTCTTTATTTCTGTGCACACAGACACAAAAAAGCAGCGCCGAGAAAACCTCTCTGTTCTGGAGACTGGTTTCAAACCTCTGCTATTTCACACATCCAAATACCTGGCATCATATGCTTTGACAGCTAAACTGTAGACAGACTTCCACAGTTTGGAGTAAAAACGTTGTTGTGTCCACGGCCCCTTAGTTTTCCAGTACAGCCAATGGAAAACTGAACCCCTTTCTATAATACTGTAATGCGTAACACTTTTGACCTGTCGTAAATTTTTTAAAAGTTGCAAATGCATTTGTGATAAAAAAAAAAACCAACATATTTACAAGAAATGTCAAATTTATTGGGAAAAACTGGATATTTAGAAGGAATACTTTAATTAGTAATATTGAAAGACCTGCTTGAAATAACTGCTTAATGTTAGGAAAAGACTGTAGATTTGCTTTCAACCCTTTACAGCAGTAAGGATGAATGTCCACAGAAAGCCTTTTTCTGCTGGGAGCGTCTATCTTCTGCTCATTTTCTATGCAGTCAAGCATTTAATGTGCTCAACACCATCAGTGCAAAAACACTCTCAGCAGTCAGTGGTTTGTGTGGCTGCATCCAGAGAGGTGAAAGTTGAAAACGGTTCTACTTTTGGAATGGTCATAAGCACAACTCTCTGAACATCCAATCAGAGCTAATTTATTATTAAAAGGATAACATTATCAGTATGTGCTCAAGCACTCTGGGAAAAAAGGTCCATAGAGCTTGCAGCAGAAAAAAAAGTTCTCTGTTGTCTGTGAACATGCGGTTGTGTTGCTATTAAACACAATGGGATTACTTACTCTATGGGCCATACTGCAATGATGTAAAGCAGGCTTTTGAGAAACACTTCTCACCCTGTGCCCGGAGAGTCTTTAGTTTCTGTCAGCACATTTTCTGTTTTTCAGCTTTGCGCCCTCACCACCTAATTAGCAGGTAACTGTGTGTGCTGTTTGTGTTCATAGGAGTGGACTTATCTGAAGTGGGTGAGGCTCGGCGTAAAGTTTGGTGGGTTCATATTATGTTTCATCCTAAATGCACCTTTGATCAACAAAAACCAGGTTTAAAGTCAGTGGCACATTATCAACTGCTATTTCAGCAGTGCCTTTAAAAGGTGTGAGCGCACAAGCATGGCTGTTCCTTCACCAGTGTCCATCTTTTTAACAGACTGATTTATAAAAAAATCTGTCAAACTTGATCTGTCCTTTTCATTTTCATGTGATGAAAGACAGAATGGCTTTTGTTCTCATTTACATTTTCAGTTTTAATTGTAAACTCAGAGGAAAAGTACACACATTAAGCACTCATTTATTGAGTTATCCTCTCCTTAGGTGATCAGAATGTGGGTAATTCTTTTTATTTAATTCAACCATCGGATTGTACTGTGCTGTTGTGGAGTGGAAATGGCATATGACATACACCGGGAAACAACTGTCACTTGGCTGGAGTACAGCCTGTCAACTGAGATTTGCAAACATTGAGCAATTGAGCGCACATTGCCGACTTATCCAACACTATCTCATTTATGGCCATTTCATTTCTCAAGGACTTTACTGGCATTCTTTAAACATGATGCTTCAAATGAAATGAAAGGGGGTGGCACATTATCAGAGCAGGAGCAGGCTCCATTGAATACCTCACAATGGTCAAGAAAAGAAAGTTGAAAAGGTATGACCATACAACGAGATCAAGCAACCTCTCCAATATTATCCTTCAAGGAAGCAGCCAGGGCAGTATAAGAAGGCAGCAGGAAAAGAATATGGCCGACAGCATCGCTGAATGGACTGGAAAGTTATTTGAGGAGTCCTACGCCTTGGCTTATGACCATGTGGGGGCTGTGGTCCTTTTGTTGCTTTATATGGGTTTACGGCCGTGGACAAAATTGTTGGTACCCCTCTGTTAATGAAAGAAAAAACCCACAATAGTCACAGAAATAACGTGAATCTGACAAAAGTGGTAATAAATAAAAATTCTATGAAAATTAACCAAAGAAAATCAGACAGTGCTTTTGAATTGTGGTTCAACAGAATTACTTTAAAAAACAAACTCATGAAACAGGCCTGGACAAAAATGATGGCACCCCTAGAAAAGATTGAAAATAATGTGACCATAGGGACATGTTCAACCAAAATATGTCCTCTAATTAACATCACAGGTGTCTACAAACTTGTAATCAGTCAGTCGGCCTATTTAAAGGGTGACAAATAGTCACTGTGCTGTTTGTTGACATGGTGTGTACCACACTAAACATGGACCAGAGGAAGCAAAGGAGAGAGTTGTCTCAGGAGGTTAGAAATAAAATTATAGACAAGCATGTTAAAGGTAAAGGCTATAAGACCATTTCCAAGCAGCTTGATGTTCCTGTGACTACAGTTGCGCATATTATTCAGAAATTTAAGATCCATGGGACTGTAGCCAACCTCCCTGGACGTGGCCGCAGGAGGAGACGGATAATACAAATGGTAACAAAAGAGCCCAGAACAACCTCTAAACACATTCATGGTGAACTCCAAGGTCAAGGTACATCAGTGTCAGATCGCACCATCCGTCGTTGTTTGAGCCAAAGTGGACTTCATGGGAGATGACCAATGAGGACACCACTGTTGAAAACAAATCATAAAAAAGCCAGACTGGAATTTGCCAAACTGCATGTTGACAAGCCACAAAGCTTCTGGGAGAATGTTCTATGGACAGATGAGACAAAACTGGAACTTTTTGGCAAGGCACATCAGCTCTGTGTTCACAGACGCAAAAATGAAGCATACCAAGAAAAGAACACTGTCCCCACTGCGAAACATGGAGGGGGTTCTGTTATGTTCTGGGGCTGCTTTGCTGCATCTGGCACAGGGTGTCTTGAATCTGTGCAGGGTACAATGAAATCTCAAGACTATCAAGGTATTCTAGAGAGAAATGTGCTGCCCAGTGTCAGACAGCTTGGTCTCAGTTGCAGGTCATAGGTCTTGCAACAGGATAATGACCCAAAACACACAGCTAAAAACACCCAAGAATGGCTAAGAGCGAAACATCGGACTATTCTAAAGTGGCCTTCTATGAGCCCTGATCTAAATCCTATTGAAAATCTGTGGAAGGAGCTGAAACATGCCGTCTGGAGATGGCACCCTTCAAACCTGAGACAACTGGAGCAGTTTGCTCATGAGGAGTGGGCCAAAATACCTGCTGAGAGGTGCAGAAGTCTCACTGACAGTTACAGAAATCATTTGATTGCAGTGATTGCCTCAAAAGGTTGTGCAACAAAATATTAAGTTAAGGGTACCATCATTTTTGTCCAGGCCTGTTTCATGAGTTTGTTTTTTAAAATAATTCTGTTGAACCACAATTCAAAAACATTGTCTGATTTTCATTGGTTAATTTTCATAGAATTTTTATTTATTACCACTTTTGTCAGATTCAAGTTATTTCTGTGACCATTGTGGGTTTTTCTTTCATTAACAGAGGGGTACCAACAATTTTGTCCACGTGTGTATATGTTGATCTGCATGTTAACTTATATAGATTTTGGTTTGATTTGTGAACTTGTTTTATAATTATTATTGCATGTTGTGCAGATTTCTGTGTGTAGTTTTTTTTTTTCCTTTTTGTTCATGGAGCCACAGCCTCCTCCTGATTGAACACATCAGAGTGTGATTGGCTTGGAAGCAGCAGCCGGTCCAGCATTTAGGCAGAGGGGCAAATGTGACAGCACATGGTCAGGAGAGGAGCCTAGACGCACGAGAGGAGGCAGCCACCCTGAGGTGAATACATCGTCGTGGAACTAACCCCAATTCCAGAACCGGCAGTTGCCCAGAACGCCCACCCAGACATCTACACATAGTCTGGACAGCTCTCCTAGCTGTCCAGACATAGTGAGAGCATGGTTCGGGGAGAAGGAGGGTGGAGATGGGGAAGTGGTGGCTGCTGATTCTGGGTTTCCGTCCCTCTGACCTGCATTTGAACTGAACTTAACTAAACTGATTTTAGTTTTTTTAATCTCTTTTTCAAATAATTTTCAACTGGTTTTATTGTATTTGCCATTTTTCCAAGGCTTTGTTCCTCTTTATTACAGTCTACATTTTATTTTGTAATAAATCTTTTAACTCTTATCCTCTCTGCTGATAATTCATTGCTCACCCCTGTACAGAACATAAGAGTCCTAGGTTCACTCCTAGGTGGAGTTGTTGTAATTTTGGGAAATCAATCACCCTGCCACATAATTTTGGGGTTGTTTTCAGGACTACAGGTTTGTGAGCAGTGTTTTATCAGAGAGGGATTTTATTTTTGTTTTATTTTTAAAAATGATGATGCCTATTTATCCTGGTGCCCTGTGGATGCCAAAATTTAAGGGAAACGATAGTGACTTGAAATATGGAAAATGGAAGGAGCAACTGCAAGGCCTTTTAGATACACATGACCTGACAGAACCACAGAAGGTCAGGATTTTGATGGGTTCATTAACTGGGCTGGCCAAAAGACAAATTAGTGTTTTAGATGAGGAGGAATGGGACAGAGCTGCTAAAATTTTGGGGGTTCTTGATCAATTGTAGATAAAGAAAGTATCTGCTTCTGCATTAAGGTCACTGTTTTTTGGCTGTGTACAAAAACCTGAGGAGTCAATAAAGTCTTATGTTTTGCACTTAAAAGAACTGTTTTGTGGGCTGCGGCAGCATGACCCAGAAGATGCCCCCACAGACAGCCACCTTCGGGACCAATTCCTCCTAGGCCTGGAGGAGGGTACTGTTCTCCAATCATTAAAAAGGTCCATCTGTCTGGACCCAGAAGCTATCTTCTCTGTTGTATGAGAAGAGGCCCTACTATTGGAGGAAGACCTGCATGGGCAGAGGTGGCCAGAGGTAACCTGTTCTGCAGTGGGAGGTATTAATGGTGTTAATTTTCATCCACAGGCCAAAATCTGGAAAAAGGAGCTGAAAAGGGAGATCCTAGAGGAGGTCAAAGGTCAACTGAATGACATGACTCAGGGGCTGATTAGAGAGCTGAGGCCAAGGAGCCCCCCACGTACCCCGGAGCAGCAGCCCTATCACAACTCCAGGGCTTAGCCCCGTAGTGGATACAGCGGGTAACCCAATCTGCTGACACTGCCAACAATCTGCTCACATTGCCAAATTTTCTCGGGGGTTTGGAGAGCACAAACAGGCTTTAAAGTAGTCAGCCCTACTGCTGCGGTGCAAGCGGTGGGGTTGGGCTTTTTTAAGGGTCAAAAGGCCACCACAGTTCTTATTGGAGAAAGTCCTCAAGTAAAGGTTTCAACAGGGGGTGTAGCACTCACATGACTGCTAGACACTGGCTCACAAGTAACCCTGATGCAGCAGTTTATTGACTGAGTGCTTCCCTGATTATGATGAGAAAGAAATTCCTTCGTTTGTGAAGCTGAAGGTAGCTAATGGCCTCAAGATCCCCTGTATTGGCTATGCAGTAATGGACATTGAGAATGAAGGGCTCAAGATAGACAGTTGTGGAAATTTTATCATAATGGATGAATGTTCATCTAGCCCTCTAATTGTTGGCATGAATGTGGTTAGGGCATGTTGGGATACTGTTTTTAAAGATCCACAGAAACCACTCTCCTTTTCTTGCAATAACTCAAAGTCTCAGCAGGTGTAGAAAGAAGCTTTCACAGTGTGCCAAAGAACAGCTGTCACCACGGAGGATGGTTTCCGGGGCTACGTCTGACCAGCCAGGAGACAAGGATTCACCGTCCCAGCCTGCAGTTAGATTATTGTCTGGGGTTGGGCTGGCCCTGTGGGAAAGAGCTACTATGCCCTGGTCAATGCCTTGGAGGAACCCAACTCTGTTTCAGTGGCCCAGACTCTGGCTGTAAAGAGGGTAGAGTACCAATATGCATTCGTAATTTGAACAACTTTGCTGTCCCTATAGGCCATTTCCAGGAGATTAGCAAGCTGTATCAGGTGGACAACATCGATGTTCATGGGGCCTGTGACTTCAGCCTAACTCCTGATGCTGATGGCATGGTAGAGGTGGGTCTGGTAGAGATGACTGGACCTCAGATGAGCCAAGGTGGTGCTGTGCAGAGGCTTGGGGAAAGGCCTGATTTGACTGAAGAACAGTAGGGTAAACTTCTAGTGCTGCTAAGTAAATGGGACAAAGTTTTTTTTCAAAGCATGAAGAGGACTGTGGTAGAACAGATGCTGTGACGCACACCATACCAACAGGTGATGCCTGTCCTATAAGGGGAAGGTTCCAGCCTCTGCCCCCCCCCCCCCAATGTATAAAGAAATGAGATCACTGTTGGATGACATGCTGGAAGGAGGAGTTATAAGTGAAAGCTCCAGCCCATGGGCAGCACCCATTGCAACGATAAAGAAGAAAGATAGGAGCTGGAGGTTCTGTGTGGACTATAGAAAGCTAAATGCAGTTACTCACAAAGATGCTTTCCCCCTTCCCCGATTGAAGAGATGTTGACATCCCTCTTGAAAGCTGAATGGTTCTCCACGCTGGATCTGGCCAGTGGGTATTGGCAAGTGGAAGTTGACCCCAATGATCATGAAAAGACTGCATTTACAACACCAGTGGGCCTCTATGAATTTCAGTGTATGCCTTTGGGGCTTTGTAATGCACCAGGCACATTTCAGAGGCTCATGCAACAGTGTCTAAGTGGACAGATCACAGAGTCACTTTTGGTATACCTTGACGACATTATTGTGTACTCACCTGGTTTTACAGCCCAACTGAAGCATCTGGATGAGACCTTTGAACGTCTCTGGAGACATGGCCTGAAGCTGAGACTAGATAAGTGTAAGCTTTTCCAACATGAGGTAAAAATCCTTGGTCATGTTGTTAACAAGAATGGAATTATGCCTAACACTGAAAAAATGTCTGCAGTAACAAAGTGGCCTATACCAGCAACTGTCAAGGAGGTCAGAGCATTTTTGAGCTTAGCAGGCTACTATAGGTGTTTAATTTGTGGCTTTGCAAAAATTGCATGCCCTCTAAATAAACTGCTTGTAGGTGTTTCACACAATAAGAAGTATGGATCCAGGGCTATCAATTAGACAGCACAGTGTCAGTCAGCTTTTGATAGCGTGAAAAAGGCCCTTACACAAGCCCCAATATTGGCTTATGGAGACTACAACCTCCCTTTCATACTGTACATGGACACAAGCAATCATGGGTTGGGTGCAGTGCTGGCACAGAAGCAAGGTGGAAAGGAGCGAGTCATTGCCTATGCTAGCAGGAGTTTGCATCCCACTGAACAGAATGATGCCAATTTTAGCTCCTTTAAGTTAAAGTTACTGGCACTGAAGTCGGCTGTCACAGAGAAATTTAAAGACTACTTGATGGGGACAAAATTCACTGTGTTTACAGACAATAATCCTGTTGCCCATTTGCAAACTGCTAAGCTTGGTGCAGTAAAACAGAGGTGGATGGCACAAGTAACATGTTTTGATTATGAAGTCAAATACCAAGTGGAAAAGGAAAATGTTAATGCTGATGCACTGTCCAGGTTTCCAGCATCTGCCCCTGTAATAATCTGCTGAAATTACTACAGCTACTGTGACTTCCCTGGTGACTGCCGTGACCTCTGGTTACCATGGAGGCCCTACAGCAGGAGAAGACTGGCAGGCCCTCCAGGTATCTGATCCTGATATCCCATTTGTAAGAAGGTATGGTAGGTGGGCAGTATCCCAAATCTTCTAGAAAAAGAAACCATCTCTACTGAGCAAAAATTACTGTTACGGCAGCAGAAGAGACTGTGCATGCAGAATGGTGTCCTTTTTCGGAAGGTGATTAACCCCTGTACATGTGAGCCATGTTTTCAGATTGTGTGCCAAACTTTTAAGCGCCAGGAAGTTTGGAGAAGATGCCATGAAGCTGCCACCCATGCAGGAGCAGAACAGACTCTGGCCAAAATAAGGCGCCGCTTTTTCTGGCTAAAGATGGAGGAGAGGATATGTGGGTTTCAATCTGGGTGTGCTGCCTGTAACCTACAAAGAGACCAGGTTGAACCCCGAGCTCCACTTAAACCCATTGAAGTTTCCTACCCACTAGAAGTTGTAGCACTAGATTTTCTCACACTTAGCAGACCTAATGATGTGTATCAGAACATTCTAGTAATGACAGATATGTTTACTCGCTACTCATGGACCATTCCCACACACGATCAAACTGCTAATACTACTGTGCGTGTCATTTGGTCTCCCATCACTCAGACGTTTGGTTGCCCATCTTGTTTTCACTCTGATCAAGGTCCAAATTTTGAAACAGCTTTGTGAGATGTATGGTGTCCTTAAAAGTCACACTACGCCATATCATCCAGCAGGTAATGGAAGGGTAGAAAGAATGAACCAAACATTGTTGAAGATGCTCCGCATCTTGAGGCAGACAAGCAGAGGAAGTGGCAAGAATATTTGCCAGAGTTGCTTCAGGCATACAATAACGCCATTCATAGTGCCACCAGTTTTACCCCATCTTACTTGGTGTTTGGCCGTCATGCTAGACTACCTGTTGATATCAGTCTGGGAGTGCAGGATCAGCAGCCTAGATATGATGTTGTGGGGTGGGTGAATAAATATAAGATAAGATAAGATAAGATAAGCCTTTATTAGTCCCACAACGGGGAAATTCCAGGATTGCAACAGCACAGGGATAGCAACACTCAGAGCAACAATCAGAAGGCAAGAAAAAAAAAAAAAAAAAAAAAAAAAAAAAAAGCAAGCAAGAGCAGCTAATAAACATATGTACGTATTACTATAAAATATATATATATACACACACACACAGACACACAGTGCAGAGCATTGTAGCTGGATGGAATAAATATATGAATATATGAACACACAGTGCAGAGCATTGTAGCTAGATGGAATAAATATGTAAATATATAAACACCCACAGTACGGAGCATTGCAGCTAGGTGGAATAAATATGCAAGTATATAAACACACACAGTGCGGAGCAATGTAGCTAGATGGAATAATATGTAGATATATAAATATATAAACACCCACAGTACGGAGCATTGTAGCTAGATGGAATAAATATGCAAATATATAAACACACACAGTGCAGAGCATTGTTGCTAGATGGAATGAAACAGCATAACCGTCTACTTAGTTATCCTACATGGTATGATTATGTGCCCATACATATTCTCACCCTCCATAGTGACCGGTATGTTCCTAGTTGTATGCCGGAGAGGACCATTGTGTAAGTCTATTGCATCTTTTGCATTCAAAAAACTATTAGTTTGTTACGTCTTTTTGCTATCTCTGCGAGCAGCCCTGCTTAGGTTGTACAGTCTGACAGCCGTTGGTAGGAAGGACCTACGAAACCTCTCGGTTGTGCACCTGGGATGATGTAGTCTGCTGCTAAATGAGCTCCTCAGTGCATTCAGTATGTCCTGCATAGGGTGGAACTCGGACTCCAGCAGAGATGACAGTTTAGCCACCGTCCTTCTCTCTCCTATCTCCTCCATCGGATCAAGGCGCTGCCCCAGGACAGAGCTAGCTTTCTTAATCAGTTTGTTCAGTCTCTTCCTATCGGCTGCAGTAATGCCACTGCCCCAGCAGACCACTCCAAAAGTGATGGCTGATGCCACCACCGTGTCATAGAACGACTTCAGCAGCGCCCCTTGTACACCAAAAGACCTGAGTCTCCTCAGCAGGAACAGCCTGCGCTGTCCCTTCTTGTAGAGTGCATCAGTATTGTGTGACCAGTCTAGTTTATTGTTCAGATGAATACCCAGGTACTTATAGGATGTCACCATCTCGATGTCTGTTCCCTGTATATTTACTGGTACTGTGAGGGGCTGCCCATGCCTGCGGCAGTCCACCACCAGCTCCTTAGTTTTCCTCGCGTTGATCTGGAGGCAGTTCCGATGGCACCAGTCCACGAAGTCCTGGATAAGCCCTCTGTACTCAGCTTCATCTCCATCTCCAATGGAGATGAAGCCAACGATCGCAGAGTCATCAGAGAACTTCTGTAGATGGCAGTGTGTTGTGTTGTGTGAGAAGTCCGCAGTATAAAGAGTGAACAGGAAGGGAGCCAGCACCGTTCCCTGGGGGGCCCCCGTGCTACTGATGATCGTGTCGGACACACAGTCCCGGGTTCTCACAAACTGAGGCCGGTTCGTGAGGTAGTCCAGGATCCATGATGACAGGTGCTGGTCCACCCCTGCGCGCAGCAGCTTGTCCTTCAGGATCATCGGTTGGATGGTGTTGAAAGCACTGGAGAAGTCAAAGAACATGATCCTCACCATATTCCCGGGCTTCTCCAGGTGGGACAGAGAACGGTGAAGGAGGAAGATCACCGCATCCTCCACCCCAATGCCATGCTGGTAGGCGAACTGGAGTGGATCCATCGCTGGTTCCACCAGGGGGCGGAGGTGAGCAAGGAGCAGTCTCTCCAGGGTCTTCATCAAGTGGGACGTCAAGGCCACCGGTCTGTAGCTGTTCAGGTCTTTGGGGTGGGAAGTTTTTGGTACAGGTACCACACAAGATGTTTTCCACAGCTGTGGTACCCTCCCCAGTTTCAGGCTCATGTTGAAGATATACGTCACAATCCCACACAGCTGGTCTGCACAGGACTTGAGGAGCTTTGCGCTGATGCCGTCCGGTCCCGGCGCCTTCCTCGCCTTGATCTTCCTCAGCACCGTCCTCACCTGGGTCCTGGTCAGGGTCAGGATGGGGGGCTGTGTGTTGGGAGTGGGGGGGTGTTGGTAGAGTGGGGAGTGGGCAGCAGGACTTGATTTCTTTAGAGGCAGCAGTGGTTGTTGTGCAGTCAGGGGGGAGGGCGGTTGGTCAAATCTATTGAAAAACAGATTCAGGTTGTTCGCCCACTCCCTGCCCCCTGTGGCCTGGGGGGAGGTATTCTGGAGCCCCGAGATGGTTTTGAGGTTTCTCCAGACCCCGCTGATGTCGCTCTGTTGCAGCTTGTCCTCCATCTTCTTCCTGAAGCTGTCCTTGCCTTCTCTGATCTTTCTCCTCAGCTCCCTCTGTACGGACTTCAGCATCTCCCTGTTCCCCGACCTGAAGATCCTCTTCTTCTCTCTCAGAAGTGTTTTTATCTCAGGGTTGATCCAGGGTTTGTTGTTTGAGTGACGCCGTATGGTCTTGGTGGGAACGGATTTGTCCACACAGAAGCTGAGGTAGCCCGTGAAGGTGTGAATGAGGCCATCGATGTCCTCACCATGTGGATCGCAGAGCTGCTTCCAGGCGGTGGCTTCAAAACAGCCCTTTAGGGTGTCCATTGTCTCCTCAAACCATAACTCCACAGTGTGCATGGCCGGAGGTTGTCTGTGCACTAGGGGTTTGTACACCGGCCGGAGATGAACCAAGTTGTGATCCGATCTCCCGAGTGGGGGTAGTTGTGATGAGGTGTACGCCTCCTTAGTGTTTGCGTAGAATAAATCCAGTGTTTTATTGTCTCTAGTGTGGCATGTGACATACTGGGTGAACGTGGGTAGAATGGGAGACAGTGAAACATGGTTGAAATCGCCTGAGATGAGGAGAAGAGCATCTGGGTGTTCTGTCTGCAGCCTGCTGGTTACTGAATGGATGACGTCACGTGCTGTCCCAGCGTTCGCCGTCGGATTTGCATAAACAACAATGCAGATCACGTGTGAGTGTTCTCTCGGGAGATATGTAGGCCTCATGCTAACAGCTAGCAACTCAATGTCTTTGCTGCAGTGTCGTTGTTTAACAGTGATATGTCCCGGTCTGCACCAGTTGTTGTTAACATACATGATCACTCCACCGCCCCTAGTTTTGCCACTCTCTGGTGTTCGGTCAGCTCGTATCATGTGAAAACCCTCCAGCTCAATGTTAGCATCTGCTGCTAGTTCAGTTAGCCACGTCTCAGTAAACAAAAGGAGAGAGCACTCCCGGTATGTGCTATCATAACGGGAGATAGCCGCTAGCTCATCTAACTTTCCCAGTATCGACCGTACATTTCCCATGACAACAGATGGAAGGGAGGGTCTGTACCTTATATTTTTTGTCCTCCGCCTTACTCCAGCCCGGCAGCCGCGGCGTTTTCGCCTCAGTTCACTCGGTATGTCGAGTTTTTCCAATGGGACCGGGTGGCGGTTGAATGCTAGCAGCTGTTCTCTGCTGTATCGTATCCTGCTATAGACAGTGGCTCCGTCCACCGGCTCAGGAGACATTTAGGACGATCTGTGTGTCCGTGATATAAGTGGGGTGAAAAAAAAAGACGGATCAAAAGAGAGAGGAAGGGAAAAAGACTCGGAATCGAGCCGCTGTTGCAAAAGGCAGCCTACTCGTGTGGCGCCGAGAGAAAAAAAAAAAAAAAAAAAAAAAAAAAAAAAATATCACAAGAGATTGACTTTTTCTTATGATCTTGCACAAAAGAGTATGACCAACGCAGTAAAGCAGCAGAAGCAACAATATGACGGGAGAGCTCAGGCACAAGGACTCCTCCCTGGCATTTCATCTCCCCACTGCTGCTCCACTGATGAATAGTTTCATGAATATCTCAGGCGAGAGATATTCATGAAACTATGAACATAACCACACAGCTGTGAAGAAACCAGCCGTCAGCCTTGTAAATAAAACCTCCTTAGTTCAAGCTCTGTATGAGAGTCATGAAGAACCACAGTCTGTCAACTCCTTCCCTCTCCTCCTAGAGAATAGATGAGAACCATTATTCTTCTTCCTGGTAATAGTTTTTATTATTGCTGAGTCTGTACATCTTTTTTTTTTTTCAGATGACCCCGCAGTTTAGTATAATTACATGAACACATAAAAATCAGGACAAAACTTATAAGTAGAGCACATATCTTTAAGCAGTATTACACAAGGGCGAGTGCAGTATCGGGAATACAGCACTGCTGCATGTTGGGCCTATAATGGATCACTGCAGTGCTATATTCATAATACCACACAATCTTGAGTGTATAATATTTTGTTATACAAATATTTGACAATAACAATTTAGAAGTTAACAGTAAGCAACAACAGATTATGATTTCAAAGATTCAAAGATTTTATTTGTCAATTCTACAATACGTACAGGACATACAGGAGAATTGAAATGCCGTTTCTCTCTCTTCAGTGGTGTGCGCAATATAAAAAAGGAATAAGGCTGGAAAAACAACAACAGCAGTCTATGTACAGTAATGCTACCCGTAGTGCAAATAACGACAAAAGATAAAACCCAGACATCCCATAGTGCAAATAAAGAACAAGAAGAAGCCATCTATATTGTCATTCAGTCCATATGTAACCCACTTAAAATATATGGGTACTAAAATAATTAATTCCACTTAATGTGTGTATTCACTGTAAATGCACATTCCTATTGAACCTGAATGCACCATGTATTTTTTCCCCCCTGAATGCGCCTCGGTTTTTCACCGGGAAGGAAAAAGGGAGGGACACACGCAAAGCATGTCTGGTCTGTAGAAGTGTTAGCTCCTTGCAAAGTGTGGTAAAACTGAGACAAATACAGTTTAAAAGAGAGAGCTACTAATCCGGAGTCTGCTGCAAGAAGAGTCTCTTGGTAGAGGAATTGTTTTCTTTTTTTTCCGTTTTACTGTGGATGCTCCGTTGAGTTCAACTAGCATGAAGCTACTTAAGCTAACCTCATGGGGTTTGCTAGCTGACGTTAATAAGTTAATCAGTGTTGGTCTATAATTAGTTTAAAAGAAGTTAAAACCAGTCGGTGTATTTTGGAAGTATATTCTTGTGCACTTTGTGTTCAAATATTCATTTGTGTTTAATTCATGCTGAGCATATGCAGTGTGTTGGCAAATTCATGCTGAGTGTATATGTTAAAAACTTATTTATTACCATAGTTATTTCACTGGAAAACATATTTTTCATTCTCTTAAAAAATGGGAATTTGAGTTGATACGGAATAAGATGTGTCCTGACTTGATGCAACAAGAATGAATATTTCAGTCTTGTATGAAAACTGAAAAAAAGCTAATCCAGAAATAATTCCTAAAAATATTTCTAAGTAATTAATCTGAAAAAAAAGGGATTTGATACTGAGGTATTAAGAAATTGATGAGCTCTCAATCAAATGAAAAAAAAAAGGTATCTTGTGATCTATTTTGATTGTTCTGCTATATGTGCAGACTGCTTTTATTTTTGAAGGTCTTGGACCCATGGATGGATGGGTGCCCTTTCCGAGTTTGATGGCGGGCCAGGCCCAGTGAGAACATTGTGAAGGGAACTGCTGAAGCAGTGTGGCCAGCTGTTTCTGGAGTTCACTCAGTCTTCAAGATCCCCAGATAAGGAAAAGAATCCAAAAGACCCATTCACACATTCACACTCATTATCCTACCCGGGTAGTAGCAGTAGAGACCCCTTTTCTTAAAACATGCACCTAAAGGAACTTTGAACTCTTGCACTTTCATTTTGAAATTTTATTTCATTGAAAAGAGCTCTATTTTATTTTTTTTTTAAACTTTGTTACTACATGTGTTAAATTGTAAAGTTGTAATAAAACGTGTCAACTGTTAATAAATCCACTACTCATTATTTCATCTACCCCTCAGAACCTAGATAATAAGTTGCATTTAACTATTGGCCCACTACAAGTGCTACACATATAGCCAGTCATGTACAGTAGAATGAAATTAAGTTTCTCCTATCTACAATGTTGATCATATGCAGTGTTGGGAGTAACGCCACTACTTTTGCAGTAATGTGCTGTGTAATGAAATTACTGTTTAAAAATTCAGAAATACGTCACAGTTACTAAAATTTGATCAGATGCGTTACTCGTGTTACTCGTTTTATTAATATGGATAGATATTTTTAGCACAAATAAATACAAACTGACCCTACGTAGCTAACACAGCCGTCAGGCAACGTGACCTGTTGCAATGAGCCTGTCTCTGCTGCAGCCACAAATAGAGCTTGCTCCTGCTGGAAAAAGATGAAGCTGTAGAGGATGCCTTTCACAAACAAGACTGAGTTTATTTCTCAGGGTTGGTTTATTGAGAGGTCACATCCTCCAACAAGCACAGAATCTCAGAAAAGAGGCAGAACAATCGTTCTTCACAATTCTTATACTCTCCAAAGACACAAAACCCCCAACATCAAATCACACCCCCAACCCACAGTCCTTTAGTAAACATACAGCCCCCGAGGCTCCTTGGCGTCTCCATTGTCTCTCATCCTTCTAGCCTCTGGGGCTCCTGCTGGGACATTCTCTCCAACTTCCCATCTCCTACAAGACCAACTTCACACCTCCCGTAGGTCTCTGCAGGGTCAGGTCCTCTTTGGCCATTAAGACGTGAAGCTTTCAGAATATGCACCATCATGTCTACTAGGTATATGTGGGGGAATATGAATACCATATATGTGCCCTAAATATGCGCCATAAAGCTACTTTTTTTTGTGGAAATAGATTATTTTTCCTTTATCACGGTTAAGGACAAAAGCATATTGGTGGGGTGCAAGCTAAAGTGACCGACTGCAATCTTCAGAAGCACCTAAGAACAGCAACAAGATCCAACAAAGCTAGTGCGATGCTATGCTAACAACACCGTGTGGTGGATCTACATTATCTGAACAGCCACGGCTGGATTTCAAGCACAGGTATGCACCTGGACAGCTTGTAACCCAGCAAGAATTAAACCGATTGATGGCCAGATATGTTGTTACAGAATGAAGATCTGATAACAGTCATTTTCCATCAGACAGCTGAGACTGTGATCCACTGAAGCTGAAACACATTCACTTGCTACCTGGATAAAGATTATTGAAAAATGAATTTGATCTCCAAAAGGAATTTAAGGGACTGGATCATGTCTCTGTCACAGCAGACAATTGGACTGTGGATAATGGACATTTCCTTTTGATCACTGCACATTGAATTAAATCCATAATATAAAGGAAAGATTTACATTGACAGCTTTATGCAGTGTTGCCAACTCACTCTTTTGGAGTAATTCTCACTCTTTTTCCGTCTCTCTTACTCCACAAACCCTATTTCTCACTCCAAAAAGAGGAACTTACTGGCAATTTTGTGTTGATTTTCTTCATATTTTTCCCACAATAAGAGCTCTAAAGGCAGGATAAAGCAGACTGAACATGTTCTAAAAGCTCTGTCTGAAATGGTCTGTTTTCAGCCTGACATTAATAAACCCGTAATGTAATCCATTAATTAAATGATCTTGCTATGTGTGCAAGATGATTTAAGTATGCATTTAAAAGTAACGTGAAAGTTACTTTTCCAATTAATTAGTTACTTTAATCATGCAGTAATTGGTAAGTAATGTCATGAGCGGGGTTTTAGTTTCTTCCTACCCTGCTCCATGACGTGGCTGCTTTTCCCCTATTATTTCTTTTGTGTCTGTTTTCTGTCAGGTTTGTCTGTCAGGCTGCTGAGAGCCTGGGGGTTCGCCTGCTTCCTGACGGTTGACAGCCATGGCCCCTCCTCCTGTCAGGGTCACAGCTGCTTGTCATTTGTGTTTCACTCAGCACATGCACACGCCATTCATTTTCACTCACATGCTCATGCATGCTTTCATTCACACACACCCACGCACTCATTACACACACCGGTATGCACTCAGCTGATTAGTAAGTTGCAGTATTTCAGATCTGTGTTCGCTGATATGCATTGCCCGGTTATTGTTTATTCCACACAGTATGGTTCTCTTCAGTGTTTGAACTCAGCTGCCTGCACAGCTGTTTGTTGGATTGCCTGTACTTTCCACCAGCTTGCTTTCGGCCGTTTTTGTTCCTCTGGGACTGCTCCCTGGGATTGACTTGAACTGCTCCAGCCCCGTAAGTTTTTCTTATGCTTTTCCCATGCTTTACCAGTTCCGTCTGGAAGCGCTCTGGGTTCCTCTGCCTCCCTCCACTGACAGTTCTGCCTGTAACGTCTGGGCCATTGTTCCATGTTCCTCTTCCCGGTGTGCTGTAGACCATCCTGGCAGTCTCCCTTGTAAGCCTATGTCATTTATCTGTTTGAACCTGGACTGTCTTCACATTGTAAATAAAGCACACTCAACTTACCCCAGCGTTTGGGTTTCATCCTTATACCTACATGCGTTGCGCTAAGACACACACATTTGACAAGTAACTCAGTTACTTTTGAAAGAAGTAACTAGTAACTGTAAGTTAATCCCTTCAGCATGTGGGACACCATTGAGGTGGTGCCTATCTCTGTTTCACTGACCCTGGGCCACACAGCTACTAAGAGTAGTGAAAGCTACAGTGGGGGGTCAGTCCTCTGGTAGCTTTGTGCATTAACTTTCCTTTCCCCATTCTGTTATGCTGAGCACCAAGCTAGAAGGTGGAAAGTACCATTTTTATATGGTCTTTGGTATGACCCAGCCAGGCTTTGAACCCACGACCTCCCGGTTGTGGGGAGGGTGCTCTACCAACTAGGCCACCACTGCGGTAAGATAAGCGATAAAACCCAGCAATCCTATATACAGAAAAAGTAGAGCAGTAATACTCGTAGTTGCAATCTCAATGTGGTAGTGTAGGTGCAGACAGTGACAACATTGAACTGAACATGATCAATATTGCAATAATAGGCAGCAGCAGGTATGACATCTGTGCAAATGGTTGCAGTAAGGTGCAGAGAAATACAGCAACAGATGTATTACTGTTGGTGTGCCAGTCTTTCTGTGCCAACAGCTGAGGTAGTTATTGTGTGGGTGTGTGCATTACGGTCCAGGGATGGGGGGGGAGGGGGAGAAGTGGACAAAGTTCCGGGTCCTGATGGCCTGGTGAAAAAAGCTGTCTTGTGGAGCGGGCCCGGAGGCTCCGGTACCTTTTCCCCAAGGGCAGAGGGCTGAAGAGGGAGTGTGAGGGGTGGGAGGTGTCGCCTGCTGTGTTGATGAATTTTTGTATTAGGTGCTGGGGGATGATTGTATTGAATGCTGAACTGAAGTCCAAGAACAGCATTTGCACATAGGAGTTCTTTGAGTCCAGGTGGGTGAGGGCTGGATGGAGAACAGCAGAGATGGTGTCATCTGCACGTCAGTTTGACTGTTATGCAAACTGAGATGGGTTGTGGGAGGGAGGGAGGGAGGGAGGATGAACTTGATGTTCTGCATGACCAGCCGCTCGAAGCAGCTCGTTGTAGCTGGATGGGATGAGTTTCTTTGGGACTGGTATTATGGTAGCAGTTTTGAAACATGTGGGGAGAACAGCTTGACTCAAGGAGATGTTGAAGATGTCAGCCAGGACATTCTTGAGCAATTCCGCACAGTCCTTCAGAATGTGACCTGGTATGTTGTCTGGTCCAGCTGCCTTGAGTGGGTTGATCCTGCAGAGGGTTGTCTTCACGCTAGCCAGATCCAGACTTATGGCCTGCTCATCTGGAAGAGGAGTGGTCTTTTGTGTTGATGTGCTGTTTTGTGTTTCAAAGCAGCCAAAGAAGTCATTTACTGTAAGTTGTTAAGCAGTATGATGTCACTTGCGCAGGTCTGAGGTGGAGGTTTGTAGTTGGTGAGGGTCTGTATGCCACGTCAGAGGGAATGTGCATCTCTGGTGTTACTGAAGTGTCTGAATATTTTCTTGCTGTACTGTCATTTTGCCTCCTTGATGCCATGGGACAGGTTAGTCCTAGCTTTTGTTAGTTCTGCAGTGTCGCCGGTGCTGAAGGCTGTGTCCCGAGCCCTCAGGAGCCTGTGGACCTCTGCTGTCATCCATGGCTTTTGGTTAGCATGAACAGTGATGGTTTTACAATGAGTGACAACATCAGTGCATTTACATAGCTACTATATGTATGCTACAACAACCTCAGTGTACTCTGTGTTTGTGTGTCCATTGTGAGTGGCTGCATGCTTGAAAGTGTCCCAGTCTGTAGTGCTGAAGCAGTCTTTCAGAGCATCCAAGGCCCCCTCTGGCCACACACGTACTTGCTTTTTTGTTGATCTGATTGTTTTCACTCTGGGTCTGTATGCAGGCCATAGCAAGATGGTAATGTGATCAGAAAGACCCAGGTGGGAAAGGGGAAGGCTCTGTATGCTCTCTTGTGAGTTGTGCACACCAGGTCCTGCAAATTGTCTCTTCTTGTTGAAAAATCTACATGTTGGTGTAGTTTTGGAAGGAGGGCCTTTAAATCTGCGTCTACCTACGGGTACAAATAAGTAACAAAAAAAAAAAAAAAAAAAAATGGTTGAAGTCTCCTGCTGTGATGAGGAATCCATCTGGATGTGCTGTTTGTGTCTCACTTATAGCCTGATAGAGTTCCTTTAGTGCTTTTGTCCTCTCGCCGAAGGCGGTGGGTGGGATGTACACGGCGGCTAGCAGGACAGATCTAAATTCTGTTGGTATGTAAAAGGGATGGCACTTGATGATCATAAACTCCACCAATGGAGAACAGTGTTCATGCACAACAGTCGCATTTGGCCACCAGGCGTCACTGATATAAACACACACACCTCCCCTGCAGGTCTTCCCTCCTTCCATGAACACCCTATCAGCACAATAGCATGTTAGCCCTGCTAACTGAATGGCAGAGTCCAGGATATTGTCATTTAACCACATTTCCATAAAGATAAAAACACAGCAGTTCTGTGCGTCATGTTGCGTAGTTCTCAGGAGCTGTATATGGCCTATTTTGTTGTCTGTTTGTCTGTTTAATGTCATATTGTTCCAACAAGGCTAGTAAGGCAACACAAAAACAAATAATTCCCAACTATTGCAACTGAATGTTGCTAACACAATGAGCACAATGTAGAAAATAGCTTTATTGTTATTTTAGACATAGAGTATGTTCAAAGAAATCTGCTGTAGTTCATCAGTTATTGTGTTTATGTGCATACATTTCCAGAGTCCACTGCTACAATTGCTTTGGTCAAGCTGCTTGATAGTTAGCCACGTGGCTAGCTAGTGCTCAATAGCTGCATTCGGAATTCATGGATGAAGCCACCATTCAATTATTATCATCACACAGCTAACCCAAGGAGCTGAAAAGAATGATAAATCCAAATTCAGCTCATTCATGTGGTTGGTAAAGAATCTGACATTTGCAACAAAGAGGCAGGTGAGTGGTAGTCTGTGTGGAGCCTCTTAAGCCTAGCCACTGGTATCCCAGCTTTTGTTTCATGTTCACTTCACCATCTTCTTTTTCACATCTTCAGAAAAAGTATATTCAGAAGCATGCATGAGGCTGTGATCCGTTGATGGCAAGTGTACAGAAACTCAATTAATACGACCAAAAACAACGCTTGGGGCTAAATCTTAACATAAACAGAGGGAAAAGAAAACCAGCTGACTTATCCTGTTTGTGATGTCTGTCTCCTGTCAAACAGCCCCCCACTATGGAAAAGATGGTAAACTATGTCGCATTATCTTTATGTGTCATATTAACTTTGAGAAACATAGAGCATGTACATGTGAGGTTTGAGTGGGTGTCTAAACCTGCCACTTGCTCTAATCCTAAACTTTACTGGAGTGTATGCCTAAACCTAACCTTGTTCCTAAACTTAGTCATTAGTGGACTAAGTGCCTAAACCTAACCTAAAAAGTGATAAGTGATACTATCGATCATAATATTTTACTTGATAGAATAGAACACCATGTTGGACTTAATGGAACTTCATTGCAGTGGTTTACATCTTATTTATCTGATAGGTTCCAGTTTGTTCATGTCAATAATCAGTTTTCTTCTAATTCAAAGCTCAACCATGGAGTTCCACAGGGATCTGTGCTAGGCTCTGTTCTTTTTAGTTTATATATGCTTCCGCTAGGCAATTTTATTAGAAAGCACTGCATACATTTTCATTGTTATATCAATGGCACACAATTATATTTGTCAATGAAGCCAAATGACAGTAATCAATTTGCCAAATTAGAGGCTTGTGTTAAGGAAATCAGAGCTTGGATGACTTGTAATTTCTTGCTATTAAATTTAGATAAGACTGAAGTCATTCTAGTTGGTCCAAAAAAACCCTTAGAAATACCTTTCCAAATCAAACTCTTAGTTTGTGTGGGGTTACTCTTTCTCTTAATAGTACTGTGAGGAACCTTGGAGTTATTTTTGAACAAGATCTGTTCTTTAATTCACATATTAAACTTGTTTCTAAGACTGCCTTCTATCATTTGTGTAATGTTGCCAAGATTAGAAGCATCTTGTTCCACAGTGATGCTGAGAAACTAATCCACACTTTTGTTAGCTCTAGATTACATTATTGTAACTCTTTGTTATCAGGTTGTCCTAAAACATCTTTAAAAAGTCTTCAGCTGATCCAAAATGCTGTAGGTAGAGTTTTAACAGGTACTGGAAAGAGAGATCACATCTCTCCGGTTCTGGTTTCCCTTCAATGGCTTCCTGTAGAATTTAGAATTAAGTTTAAAATCCTTCTCTTCACTTACAAAGCTCTAAGTAATCAGGTCCCTTGTTATTTAAACGATCTGATAGTACCTTATCATCCTAACAGAGCACTATAATCCCAAAATGCAGGATTACTTGTAATACGTAGAATCTCCAAAAATACAATGGGAGGCAGAGCATTCAGTTATCGGGCTTTGCTCCTTTGGAACCAGCTGCCAATCTGGATTCGGGAGTCAGAGTCAATCTCTGTTTTTAAGTTAGTTAGTTAATTCCCTTCCACAGCATGTGGGACACCATGTGGTGTATAGAGGTAGCAACTATCTCTGTTTCTTTGACCCTAGGCTACACAGCTACTATGATTAGTGAAAGCTACAGTGGGGGGTCAGTCCTCTGGTAGCTCTGTGCGTCACTTTCCTTTCCCCATTCTATTATGCTGAACACCAAGCTAGAAGGCGGAAAGTACCATTTTTATATGGTCTTTGGTTCTGTTTTTAAAAATAGGGTTAAATCTTACTTTTTGACATAGCCTATAGTTAGGGCGGGATCAGGTGACGCTGAACCCTTCCTTTTAGTTATGGTGCTAATAGGTTTAGATAGCTGAGTGACCTCCAACAGTGCACTGGGCTTCACTCCTTTCTTCACTCTCAATGAAATATCTTTGCTGGTCATTAACATCTGTTTGTTCTCTCCCATAGGGATGGCTGTGGTGCAGGTGTAGTGTAGCCAGCTACTAATCAGAGGGTCAGTGGGCTGATTACCACTCTGTCTGCAGTTTGCATGTCGAAGTGTCCTTGAGCAACACACTGAACCCCCAGTTGCTCCTAGTGGCCAGCGCCAGTGCATGGCAGCTCCGCTGCCATCAGTGTGTGAATGTGTGTGTGAATTGGTGGACAGCAGGATCTGTAAAACACTTTGGTCATCCAGAGATGAGTAAAAAGCCCTATACAAGTGAATACCATTTACCATAGATTGAGTCACCATCGTGCTGTTTGTGCTCTAGATGTCTCTTCTTTTCTTCTTCTTCTGTATCCCCTCATTCCCCAGCCAGTTGCAGCAGAATACTGCCCCTCCCTGAGCCTGGTACTGCTGGAGGCTTCTTCCTGCTAAAAGGGAGGTTTTCCTCTCCACCATCGCCAAGTGCTTCCTCACAGGGGATCGGCTGATTGCTGGGGTCTTTCTGCAATTGTGGGGTTTCCCCTAGAGTTTGAAAGTGCTATGAGATGACTGTTGTTGTGAAATGGCATAATATAAATGAAGTTGAATTGAATTGAATTAAATAAGTGAACACAAAAGTGAGAAATGGACTGGACACAAACCTGAGCTTGTTAACTGACAGTGCACAGTTTGTACCATCTACAGCCCCCTACTAACCAATCATCCAACTGCATGAGGATTCAGCACTGTTAAAATAGCACACTGTTTTAAAAGCCTCATCTCTGATGGAGATAACTCAGTACAGAGGACTGATCCAGGACTTTGTGAACTCCAAATCCAAACTCCAAAGCCTTCAGATCAATGCAAGGATGACCAAGGAACAGGTGGTGGACCCCGCAGGTGTAGACACTCATAGCACTGGTAAACATCCAGGGAACAGACATTGAGATGATGACATCTTACAAGTACGTGGGTGTTCATCTGAACAATAAACTGAACTGGTCACACAACACCAACACCCTTTGCAAGAAGGGGCAAAGCAGGCGGCTCCTCCTGAAGAGACTCAGGTCTTTTGGAGGGCAGGGGCCACTCCTGAAGTCCTTCTATGACTATGTGGTGGCATCAGCCATCCTGTATGGAATGGTCTGTTGGGGCACTAGCATCACAGCTGCCACAAAAAAGCAACAGAAGAGGCTGATTAAGAAGGCAACCTCTGTTCTGGAGTGCCACCTCGATCCAGTGGAGGTGGTAGGAGAAAGGATGATGGTGTCATCTCTGGTGGAGTCTGAGTCACACCCCATGTGGGACACAAGCGGAACACACTGAGTGCACTGAGCACCTTGTTTAGCGGCAGTCTGCTCTATCCAAAGGGCACCAGGGAGAGGTTTTGCAGGTGCTTCCTACCTGCTACTGTCAGACTTTACAGTCTGTGCTGCTCATATAGATCACACATAACACTACTACTCTGCACAAATAAGGAATGCTCCTTTCCAATCCACTGTTAAGATCATTATTATTGAAGGTTGCAACAACAGTGTACTCATTCATTCAACTGTGAAATATATTGCTTTTACACACACACACACACACACACACACACACACACACACACACACACACACACACACACACATATACGTATATATACTGTATGTGTGTGTGTGTGTAAAAGCGTGTGTGTGTGTGTATATATATATATATATATATATATATATATATATATATATATGATGCATTCATTTTTCCCTCTATCCTGACTAGTCTCCCTGTTCTTGTCGCTGAAAAACATCCCCACAGCATGATGCTGCCACCACCATGCTTCGCTGTAGGGATGGTATTGGCCTGGTGATGAGCGGTGCCTGGTTTCCTCCAAACATGACGCCTGGCATTCATGTCAAAGAGTTCAATTTTTGTCTCATCAGACCAGAGAATTTTGTTTCTCATGGTCTGAGAGTCCTTCAGATGCCTTTTGGCAAACTCCAGGCAGGCTGCCATGTGCCGTTTACAAAGGAGTGGCTTCCGTATGGCCACTCTACCATACAGGCCTGATTGGTGGATTGCTGCAGAGATGATTCTGGACCTTCTGGAAGGTTCTCCTCTCTCCACAGATCAACACTGGTGCTCTGACAGAGTGACCACCGGGTTCTTGGTCATCTCCCTGACTGTCTACAGACAATTCTTTTGACTTCATGCTTGGTTTGTGCTCTGACATATTGTACACTCTCAACTGTGGGAACTTATATAGACAGGTGTATGCCTTTCCAAATCATGTCCAATCAACTGATATTACCACAGGTGGACTCCAATTAAGCTGTAGAAACACCTCAAGGATGATCAGTGGAAACAGGATGCACCTAAGCTCAATTTTGAGCTTCAAACCAAAGGCTGTGAATACTGTACATGTGATTTCTTAGTTTTTTATTTTTAATAAATTTGCAAAAATCTAAAAAAAAAAACCAACATCCTTTTTTAACATTGTCATTATGGGGTACTGTGTGTAGAATTTTGAGGGAAAAATGAATTAGTCCATTTTGGAATAAGACTGGAACATAAAATGTGAAACAAGTGAAGGGCTGTGAATACCTTCCAGATGCACTGTATATGTACAGTATGTGTGTGTGTATATATGTATATATATATATATATAGACACAGACACACACACACAGTGGTGTGAAAAAGTGTTTGCCCCATTCCTGATTTCTCATTTTTTTGTATGTTTGTCACACTTAAAGGTTTCAGATCATCAAACAAATTTAAATATTAGACAGAAGTAAACACAAAATGCAGTTTTTAAATGAAGATGTTTATTATTAAGAGTAAAAAAAAAATCCAAACCTACATGGCCCTGTGTGAAAAATGTCATGGTAGCCCTCACGGGCCACCAATAAGACGCACACAAGTCCACCAGTGAGTTTTAGTGAGTTTTATTACGGTGAAAGGGGCGTTTACACAAGCTGCTGAGCTGATGACAGAGTCCTTGCAGAACAGGAAGCATAGGCTATCCAGCACACTACGGGTCCAGGGCAGGAAACAGTCACACACAGACAAGCTAGGTAATAATTGCACCTGGACTGCTAAAGCAGGGACTTACAGCACCAAATACACCGGAGGGAATAAGGCTATACAGCTCACTTACTATGCCGGTGAACAGACGGTCAAGCCCTTAGGCAGCTCAGGTGAAGATAGTCCAGGCATCCGTGACGATGGGTGAACAGAAAATAACAATCAGTAATGTGACCATTAGCGATCAGACACTGCTGCGTCGTAATGACGCTAGCACACAGCTTAAATAACCAGGGACTGATGACAGATGACACACAGCTGACCGACCGTTGACAGGCGGAAACCCCTCCGAGCACTTTCACAATAAGAGCCCGGAGAGGCCAAAATACCGCCCGCAGCTGTCAAGGCTGGCAGCGAGACATAACTTTAACCCGAGCGCGATCAGAACCGACGCTCGGGTCATAACAGTACCCTCCCTCCACGGGCGGACTCCGGACGCCCCAAGGGACCACCCTGCCCCCCCGCCCCACCCCCAGGGTGGGAGGTAGGGGGACAGGTACAGAGGGAGTGAAACCAACCAACAAAAACAAGACAAGACCAAACAAGAAATACATACAAACACATGACTCTAGGGGGAATTAAACAAGACTAAGACCAGACAAAAAAAAAAAAAAAACATACAGGAAATACATGACTCAGGGAAAAAACAAGACTAAGACCAGACAAAAAACCACACAGGAAATACATGACTCAGGGAAAAAAAAAACAAGACTAAGACCAGACAAGAAATACATACAACTACATGATTCTGGGGAAAAAAAACAAGACTAAGGAAAAGAAAACACATGACAAAACAAGGCTATGACAAGACTGAGACTCACAAGGGAAAAAACACAAGAGACAAAAACAAATTGCTCAGACTAGACAAAGACAATGATTTACAAGAAAACAAGAAGTGCTCGAACTTGACTAAGACAATGACATACAAAGAAACAAGGGGTAAACCAAAATTGCTCGGACTTAACCGTGATCAAGACTGTGACTTTGGCTACAACAAAAAACAAGAGGCAATCTAAAATTGCCTAGACCTGACTAAGACTCAGAAAAACAAGAAAAAACAAGAGGCAATCTAAAATTGCTCAGACCTGACTAGGACTATGACTTGGAAAACAAGAGGCAATCTAAAATTGCTCAGACCAGACTAAGACTATGACTTGGAAACAAGAAAAAACAAACAAGAGGCAATCTAAAATTGCTCAGACCAGACTAAGACTATGACAAACAAGAGGCAATCTAAAATTGCACAGACCAGACTAGGACTATGACAAACAAAGAAGCACGAGACAATTAAAAAAAAAAAATTGCTCGAACTTGACCTGACTAAGACTATGACTTTGAAACACAACAAAAAATTACAAGAAGTACAAGACAAGAATTGGCACCATATGGGCCCACAGAAAATCCCACAGTACATGAAACAGTCAGGTGGCCTGCCCCAGAGCCATGCCCCCAGGAAAACGTCCTCTGGTGGCCGAACCAGGTCACCCCGTAACCCACAGTATATTGGGTGGCCAACCCAAGATGCCGAACGCTCCAAGCAGTTCCTCGGGTGGCCGACCCGCATACCACAACCAGCAGGACCGTGGAGGGATTGCGTGCAGCCGCTCACCTGAAAACAAAACAGGAGAGCGCCGATCTGTCAAACAAAACCCACTAATGGCCCCCAGCTGGTGGCTCCTGAGAGGGGGACAACCAAAACCCTGGGCCCCCTCGAATCCTGATTGGGTCACAGCCGCACCTGCGCTGGACCCCCACTGGACCTCGTCGGACCCCGATTGGGCTAGGACGGACCCAGATTAGGTCACCGCTGCACCCACGTTGTACCCCGACTGGGTCTCCTCGGCCCACACGTTGGACCCCGACCGGGTCACCTTGGCCCAAACGACGGACCCTGACCGGGTCACCTCGGCCCAAACGACGGACCCCGACCGGGTCAGGACTGCTCCGGCGACGACCTCCATCTCCGAACCTGGAACCCCCGGTCCCGCGACCTTGACTGGCTCCGGACCGGCAACGCTGTGGAGGTGCTCAGAACACAAGGAAGAACCGGGATCAGTTCCACCGGCAGCGCCAGAGCCCAGCGAGACGAGCTCGGGTGCAGCGGCCGGCTGCCCCTCACTCGCCTCCCCATGAGGCAGGCAAAAATGCTCTAACACACCATACAGGAAAACAAGAAAGAGCACTTGCCTGCACTCGGGCTCTGGAGCCGTCCAGGACTTCACCGATCCAGGTTCATGAAGATGCTCGTCGTCGGGCTCCCACTCGGCTGTGTCAGGTTCCACAACCGGCCTGATGGTCTCTGCAGCTGGATCCTCATGCGCAGACGTCCATGCCAAAAACCCGTATGGCGTGGAGGCAGAGGACCCTGAACCTGCTGACTCGGGCTGCATCCCTGAAGAACCTTGGGGACGCTCTCTCGTCGGCTCTGGCTACTCACTGCAGTCCGTTCTCCTCCTCTGTCCAACACAAGGCTGCAAGACCGGGCTGTCTCCCAGAGCTGTAGGCCTCCCCCTCGTTCGCCGGCGTGGGACTGACGCCGAGGACCGCTCCGCAGGAGGAGACACAGAGGCAGCAGGTTTAATATAATTGGCTACAGCTGGGGAAAGAAACTCAGGGAGCTGCATACCCTGAGCTTCACCCCCAGGAGTCGGACAAGACAGATCACTATTACTACAAGGAAAGTGAACTTGGACTTGCCTGTCTCCCGGGGGGAGGATGTTATCAGCTGTAGCGAACGTTGCTCCTTCCCTCGCTCGCTGAATGCTGAAAAACCCAAGAACGGAGCCCACCGGCGCAGGACTCGGCTCACACTCAGCAGCTGGCTGGTTGAGGGGGTCATCCCGGCGGCCCAGAACTGGATCTGGAGCTGGAGCTTGCCGAAGATGCGCCCGGCCGTGACGCCGACGCCTTCGCCGGCCCCCAGATGGTGCGAACTCCCGAAAAGGATCCTCAGGCGAAAAACAGGTGTGCCTCTTTACCTGCTCCATGCCGCGTTCCTCCTCCATTATCAGGAACAGTTCGCGTTGGGCAGCGATGTCCTCCCTCCTAACGTCGACTTCCGGGTGGTTGGCGAAGCAGGGAGAGAGGTTACAGAGCACATCTTCGGCGGCGTCCAGGTACCAATGTATGCCGGGGGCGTAGTCCAACATGGAAGCGGAGATGAGTAACTCATCTACCGCTTCCAAGACACACGTCAGCACGTGACTCCTCGGTGACGGCATTCCTCGCATACAAAGGTCCCAGACAGGGAAAACAACGCCCAAAACTCAACTCACTGGTGAAAAAGCGTCTCAAAATGGCGTCACCGTAACGCTGTTTGGGCAGCAGTGTACTGTCATGGTAGCCCTCGCGGGCCACCAATAAGACGCACACAAGTCCACCAGTGAGTTTTAGTGAGTTTTATTACGGTGAAAGGGGTGTTTACACAAGCTGCTGAGCTGATGACAGAGTCCTTGCAGAACAGGAAGCATAGGCTATCCAGCACACTACGGGTCCAGGGCAGGAAACAGTCACACACAGACAAGCTAGGTAATAATTGCACCTGGACTGCTAAAGCAGGGACTTACAGCACCAAATACACCGGAGGGAATAAGGCTATACAGCTCACTTACTATGCCGGTGAACAGACGGTCAAGCCCTTAGGCAGCTCAGGTGAAGATAGTCCAGGCATCCGTGACGATGGGTGAACAGAAAATAACAATCAGTAATGTGACCATTAGCGATCAGACACTGCTACGTCGTAATGACGCTAGCACACAGCTTAAATAACCAGGGACTGATGACAGATGACACACAGCTGACCGACCGTTGACAGGCGGAAACCCCTCCGAGCACTTTCACAATAAGAGCCCGGAGAGGCCAAAATACCGCCCACAGCTGTCAAGGCCGGCAGCGAGACATAACTTTAACCCGAGCGCGATCAGAACCGACGCTCGGGTCATAACAAAAAAGTGATTACTGCATTGCTAGGGAGTGATTTTAGCCCATTCTTCCAGATAAACTGTCTTCAAATCTTGAAAGTTCCATGGGTGTCTTCTGTGAACTCCAATCTTCATTTCATTTCATAGATTTTCAATTGGATTCAGGTCAGGTGACCGACTGGGCCTTTCTAGCTTTCTAGCTTTCTAGCATCTTGGCAGATGGCAACAGGTTCTTATCAATGATATCTCTGAACATTTGTCCATTCATCTTTCCTTCAATTTTATGAAGTCTGCCTGTACCGTGTGCTGAAAAACACCCCCACACCATAATGCTCCCACCTCCAAACTTCACTGTTGGTATGGTGTTTGGGGGCTGATGTGCAGAGCTATTTCTCCTCCAAACATGCTGTGTGTTGTGGCATCCAAAAAGTTCAATTTTGGTTTTGGTCTCATCTGACCAGACTGTATTTTACTGGCTTGCCCGAATGTTGTGCAGCAAACTTTAAATGAGAGTCAACATCCTTTTTCTTCAGCAATGGAGTCTTGCGAGGTGAGCGGGCATAGAGCCCATGTCAGTTGAATGCATTACTTATTGTTTTTTTGTTTTTGTTTTTTTTAAAACAGCAGTATCTGCTAATTCCAGGTCTTTCTGGAGCCTTCCACAAGTGGTCTTTGGCTCTTGAATAACTCTTCTGGTAATTCTTTTCATTCCTCTGTCAGAAATCTTGTGAGGAGCTCCTGGTCATGGCCGGTTTATGGTAAAAGGATGTTCTTTCCACTTCTGAATGATGGCTCCAACAGTGCTCACTGGAACATTCAGCAGTTTTGAAATGTGCCTGTAACCAATGCCATCATTATGTTTTGCAACAATGAAGTTGCAAAGGTCTAGAGAGAGCTCTTTGCTTCTACCCACCATGAGTTCTTTGTAGTGTGACAATCTGATATTCACAGACCTTTTTAAAGGCTATCAGTCAGGACTTAACCAGCTGAAATTAATTTGCACTGATGGGGGATGGGATGGCTTCCTAAATTCTGATGGATTTCAGCTTGTTTCTTGGCTTTTTATGCCTTTTTTGCACCTCTTTTTCTTAATGTGTTCAATGCTTATTCCCTGTGTCATTTCACTTTATTAAATACAACTTGTTTTGTGAACACAATTGCCTTGATTTCTTTGTACGAATGGATTACTTGTGTTGTTACTGATATCTAGTGAAAATGTCAGGTCAATGGCTTCATCCGAAATATGTTTAATGAGAAAAATGTTGACGTGTTCAATACTTATCTTCCCCGCTGTAGCAGGGGACTTCAATAAAGCATGGTTAAAGACTGTACTCCCCAAATTCCTCCAACATGTTAAGTGTCCTACAAGAGGGGAAAGAACACTGGATCATGTTTACAACTACATTAAGCATGCCTGCAGAGCCACCCTCTTCCCTTATCTGGGACAATCAGACCATCTCTCCCTGCTTCTAATAACTGCTTACACCCCCCTTAGGAAGAGTCCCCCCCCCCCCGACCAAACAAACAATTAAAACCTGGCCTGAAAATGCTCCTCTCCAGCTACAGGATTGCTTTGGCTGCAAGATTGGGCTGCACGGTGACGCAGTGGTTAGCACCGCGGCAGCACAGTTTTACCCTCGGCCAGGGGATCGCGGGGATCATGAGATCGTGGGTTCGATCCCTACCCCTGGCCAACAGTGATCTGTGTGGAGTTTGCATGTTCTCCCCGTGTTTGCGTGGGTTTACTCCGGGATTTCTCCGGTTTCCTCCCACATGCCAAAACATGCAGGTTAGGGAGTTAAGGGGCACTTGCGCACGCAGCGACCGGCAGCTGGTGGCTTGTCACCGGACTGCAGAACAAATCTACCTACGGGTACAAAATAAGTCCAAAAAAAAAAAAAAGATTAGAACATCTTTTAACAGCAGGACCCAGACTCCTACACCAATTCTGTCCTTTTCTATATTAAATGCTATGTAGAAAATGTAACAGTCACCAAACACACCCAGCTCTTTCCAAACCGGAAACTCTGGATGATCAGGCTCTGATCAGAGCCTGCAACTCAGCCTTCAGGCAGAGGGACAGTTCTCTGCATAGCATTGCTAGAGCCTGAGATCTGAGAAGAGGCAGAAAACACGCTAAGAATTCCTACAGGAGGAAGGTGGAGGGCTTCCTCACAGACAGCAACCCCCATCAGATGTGGAGAGGCATCCAGGCCCTCACCAACTACAGGGGCCAGTGCCCCCCAACATCGGACAGTAGCCTCACTCTGGCAGAGGAGCTTCACAGCTTCTTTGTCCAGTTTGAGCACACCTCCCCCACAACTCGCCCTCCCCCACTCCCCCTCTCTCCCCCTCCCACCCTCCCCTTTCTCTCTACAGGTGCTTGAGGTGAAGAGGAAATTGAAAGCAGCGAATTCCTGCAGAACTGCTGGCCCTGACAGCATCCCGGGAGTGGTGGTCAAAGCATGTACTGACCAGCTGGCAGAGATCCTCACTAAGCAGTTCAAGCTGTCCCTGACACACGCCACTGTCCCCTCATGCCTCAAGGCCTCCACCATCATCCCCATCCCCCAAAAGTCTGCAATTGACAGCCTGAATGACTACAGACCCATAGCACTCACATATGTAGTCATGAAGTGTTTTGAGCGACTGGTGTCCCAGCATATCAGGGGCTGTCTTCCCCCCTCCTTCGACCCCCACCAGTTCGCCTACAGAGAGAACCAGTCTACACAAGACGCCATCGCGACCACACTCCACAGAGTGCTGGGCCACCTGGAGAACCCAAGGAGCTACGTGAAGATGCTCTTTGTGGACTACAGTTCAGTTTTCAACACCATCATCCTGGACATCCTGAAAAATAAACTGCACCTCCAGATACCCCCCCCCCCCCCCACATTCTCCTAGATAAAAAACTTTCTCACCAACCACCCACAAACAGTCAGACTTTGCTCCCACCACTCCTCCACACTGTCTCTCATCACTAGCTTTCCCCAGAACTGCATACTAAGCCCTCTACTGTACTTCCTGTGCACCTTTGACTGTATTCCAACCCACCCGGCCACCGTCATTGTGAAGTACGCGGATGATACCACCTTGGTTGGGCTCATCACCTATGATGATGAGAAGGCATACAGGGCAGAGGTAGAGAATCTGCTGCTGTGGTGCCAAGCAAACAACCTGAAACTGGATGTCCAAAAACCAAAGAACTCATACTGGACTTAAGATAGAACAGACAGGACCACACACCCCTCCACATAAATGGTGAAACCGTCCCCACCTTCTGGTTCCTGGGCACCCACATCTCCACTGACCTCGCCTGGTCTGTCAACACCAAGGCCCTGGTGAAGAAAGCTCAGCAGCGGCTACACTTCCTCCGTGTCTTGAGGAAGAACAACCTGGACCACAACCTGCTGCTGGCCTTCTACCACTGCTCAGTGGAGAGCGTGCTCACCTACTGTCTGGGTGTGTGGTACGCCGGCTCCACAGCCAAGAACAGGAAGGCTGTGCAGAGGGTCATCAACACCGCCCAAAAATCCATCTGCCCTCCCTGGAGGACATCTCCAGAGCCTCCTGTCTCAGAAGGATCAAGGCCATCACAGGAGATTCCTCACATCCCGCCTACTACCTGTTTGACCTGCTTCCCTCTGAATGATGGTTCAGATCAATCAGGTCCCACACCTCCAGACTGACAAACAGTTTATTCCCCTGAGCCATCCGGACTGCAAAATGTGACAGGCCCCACCCCGCTCCCTCCAAATGCTAACATGCACAGAACTGAGGACCTTTTTAATTATCACAATAACCCACCCGTGGGCAGCACGGTGGCGCAGTGGTTAGCACAGTGGCAGCACAGCAAGAAGGTCATGGGATCGATTCCACCCTTGACCATCGTGGGTTCGATCCCACCTCCAGACCATCGGTGACCCTTCTGTGTGGAGTTTGCATGTTCTCCCCGTGTCTGCGTGGGTTTACTCCGGGCACTCCGGTTTCCTCCCACATGCCAAAAACATGCAAGTTAGGTTAATTGGCATCAAAACTGGGGATTCTAAAATTGTCCTTAGGTATGGATGTGAGAGTGAATGGTTGTCTGTCTCTCTGTGTTGGCCCTGTGATGGACTGGCGATCTGTCCAGGGTGTACCCTGCCTCTCGCCCAAAGATGCTGGGATAGGCTCCAGCCCCCCCGCGACCCGAAAGGATTAAGCGGTAGAAGATGGATGGATGGATGAACCCACCCGTCTTTGCACTCCACACTTTCATGTATATTGACCCATCTGTGAAACCACTACTATGTATATTTTCCATAACCCTTGGGCCATTTTATTCAATCGTGCGATCAATTGTGTGTTCGGCACGCCGCACTTTTATGTACATTGTTTCATCCATGAAGCCACTACCATACCTGTGTATATTTCCGTAATTCTGTGCTATTTTTTTTATTACAGTCATGTGTTTAACTGTTTGTTATGTAATTGTGTTTTATCTAATCCTTCTGTCTTATTTTATTGTGCAGTAGCCTGGTGGAGCACCCACAATTTTGTTGTACTGTACAACTATACATACTATACATACTATACTGTACTGTACAACTGTACAACTATATATATATATATTTATATATATACACTACCGTTCAAAAGTTTGGGGTCACCCAGACAATTATTTTGTGTTTTCCATGAAAAGTCACACTTATTTACCACCATGAGTTGTAAAATGAATAGAAAATATAGTCAAGACATTGACAAGGTTAGAAATAATGATTTGTATTTGAAATAATACTTTTTTCCAGATACTCAACCTGCTCAAAGGAAGGTCAGTTTTATAGCTTCTCTGACCAGCTAAACTGTTTTCAGCTGTGTTAACATGATTGCACAAGGGTTTTCTAATCATCCATTAGCCTTCTGATGCAATGAGCAAACACATTGTACCATTAGAACACTGGAGTGATAGTTGCTGGAAATGGGCCTCTATACACCTATGTAGATATTGCACCAAAAACCAGACATTTGAAACTAGAATAGTCATTTACCACATTAGCAATGTATATTAGATATTAGAGTGTATTTCTGATTAGTTTAAAGTTATCTTCATTGAAAAAAACAGTGCTTTTCTTTCAAAAATAAGGAAATTTCTAAGTGACCCCAAACTTTTGAATGGTAGTGTATACTTTACTTATTTTTTAACTGTTAAAAACTCTTTTTACTTTTTAACTTCTTCCACTGTGCATACACTGTTTTTGCCATGTTGTATTATTTATTATTGCTCTGAGTTCTGCTATCCCTTTGCTGCTGCAATATTGTAAGTTTCCCAATTGTGGAACTAATAAAGGTTTATCTTATCTTATCTTATCTTATCTTATCTTATCTTATCTTATCTCATCTCATCTCATCTCATCTCATCTCATCTTATCTCATCTTATCTTATCTTATCTTATCTTATCTTATCTTATAACACCAGGATAAACTGTGATTTCCCCCAGAAATGTTTTGTTCACTGAAAAGTATGCAGATGCAGACACTGATTAACTTTATCAATAATGCTCATACTTGCAAAGATGCACTTATACACCTCCAAACTGACAGACTGTGTGTCTGATACCATTATCTGCAGTGTGGAGCACCCCCAGGGAACAGTTCTAGCTCCCTTCCTGTTCACCCTCTACACCACTGACTTTTCACCCAACACACCACACTGCCATCTACAGAAGTTCTCTGATAACTCGGCGATCGTCAGCCTCATCTCTGATGGGGATGGTGCAGAGTACAGAGGACTTATCCAGGACTTCGTGGACTGGTGCCTATGGAACTGTCTCCAGATCAATGCGAAGAAAACTAAGGAACTAGTAGTGGACTGCTGCAGGCAAGGACAGCCCCTCACAGCACCGGTAAACATCCAGGGAACAGGCATTGACATGGTGACATCTTACAAGTACCTGGGTTTTCACCTGAGCGATAAACTGGACTGGTCACACAACACCAATGTGCTCTACAAGAAGGGGCAGCACAAGCTGTTCCTCCTGAGGAGACTCAGGTCTTTTGGAGTCCAAGGGGCACTCCTGAAGACCTTCTATGATTCGGTGGTGGCATCAGCCATCACATTCAGAGTGGTCTGCTGGGGCAGCGGCATCACTGCAGCCAACACGAAAGAGACTGAACAGACTGATCAACAAAGCTAGCTCTGTTTTGGGGTGACGCCTCGACCCAGTGGAGGAGATAGGAGAGACGAGGATGGTGGCTAAGCTGTCATCTCTGCTGAAGTCTGAGTCCCACCCCATGCAGGACACGCTGAATGCACTGAGGAGCTCATTTACTGGTAGGCTGTTCCATCCTATGTGCTTGACGGACAGGTTCCGCAGGTCCTTCCTACCTACGGCTGTCAGACTTTATAATCTAACCAGGGCTACTCGTAGAGGTTGTATTAAATGTACTAAACGTAACAAGTTTGCACAATAGAGATTGTCCCCTCCAATACACAATTAAGACAATAACAATCATTACTGAGGGTGGCAACAACACTGTTGATTCAAATGCAAAATATTCTGTCTGGGTACATATTCAGATTCTGCAGGGTAATTTAACAAACCCTAATGCTGTTTATTTAATCTAGCTGCAATGGTCCTGCACTGTGTATATAACTGTGTATATAGAACAGGAGTTACAGTACGTATGTACTATCCTTCCACTTCCCATTGACTAGTGAGCAGGGCACTGGTGCAGAATGTCAGGGGAGTGGAAGTACTAAATGACAGAGGGGATTAGAGTGCTGAGAAATTACACTTAATTAAAGGTATAGGAACCTTATGGTTAAAATTATCAATAAGAAGGGTCATCAAAAATTACTTAAGCACGAGTACAAAATTATCTTGTAAAAGCATTAGTAGAGAGGAACCTTGATCAAATGTAGTCTTTTAAAATAAGCAATCTAGAAAGTACTCTTCTGAGATAAAAGATGCAAAAGAGCCATATTTATCCTCTAAAATGATCTAAATCACATCATAGAAAGAAGTATAATAATAATAATAATAATAATAATAATAACAACTCGGGCTTGGGCTGCACGGTGGCGCAGTGGTTTAGCACTGTGGCAGCACAGTTTTACCCTCGGCCGGGGGATCGTGGGGATCATGAGATCGTGGGTTCGATCCCAGCCCCCGACCAACAGTGAGCTGTGTGGAGTTTGCATGTTCTCCCCGTGTTGCGTGGGTTTACTCCGGGATTTCTCCGGTTTACTCCCGCACACCAAAAACATGTAGGTTTAGGGCGCTCGCGCACGCAGCGACCAGCAGCCGGTGGCTTGTCACCAGACTGCAAACCAAGTCTACCTACGGGTACGAATAAGTAACAAAAAAACAAACAAAAAAAAAACCTCACAGGTTTGATCCCACCCTTGAACATCGTGGGCTCGATCCCACCCCATCCCACCACCCTGACCATCGGTGACCCTTCCGTGTGGAGTTTGCATGTTCTTCCCGTGTCTGTGTGGGCTTTCTCTGGGCACTCTGATTTCCTTCCGCAGCCAAACGACATGCAGGTTAGGATAATTGGCATTAACTGGGGATTCTAAATTGTCCTTAGGTATGACTGTGAGAGTGAATGGTTGTCTGTCTCTCTGTGTTGACCCTGTGATGGACTGGTGATCTGTCCAGGATGTACCCTGCCTCTCGCCCAAAGATGGTGGGATAGACTCCAGCCAGGGCCAGATTAAGGAGGTTGTGGTGCTGCTGGGCTAGAGCAATTTTTGGGGCCCTCCCACATATTTATGGGAGTATGATATGTAAAATGGCCATGTTTACATGCACAGTAATGAACCGTTTATAATCAGATTTCTGGAGTTATCTGATTATTAAAGTAGTCATGTAAAAACAATAATCAGATAAAAGACAATTATTGTGTTACATAAAGTGAAATTACATTAACACACATAGTTTATTGCCCAATAATCCATTGTCTATGGATGTCTATGACATTATATGGGATGTCTAGGACAGGGGTGTCCAACCATGTGCCATGGAGAGCCAAGACCCTGCAGGTTTTACCTCCAACCAGTGTCTTCAACAGCAGATTTCTGTGAACTTCTTCCCACTGATTGCTGATAAGTGAAAACACCTGCTGAAGAGACTGGGTAGAAGAGAAAACCTGCAGGGTCTTGGATCTCCATGGCACATGGTTGGACACCCCTGGTCTAGGACATCATAGGACACCATATAGCCTATGGATCATTTCCTATGATCTATGGGCTATCAAAAGCTGGTCAACACCGCCGAGAGGACCAGTTGCTGGCTGGGAATGAAAAGGAATGATACCATCTGGGCTTCTAAGGCAAACAGCTAAACCGCGGTACACATACACAGGCTTGATCAACCTGTGGTGGGCCTGCCTCAGTGGAGGGTGTCTTGTGATAAATGGCTGAAACACCCTGTGATGCTGAGGTACACAACTGACAATGTGTCCCGGTGGTGAAGCCTTATAGTAGCCATCTCTCAAGAACTCCCCACAGACTCAGGAGTGGTGCAAACATCAGGGATTGTAACAGCTAGTCCTTTCATTGAACATTTATTCAGTGCATGTAAACATGTCATATCCGATTACCATTATCTGATTATTCCTAGTTGTCAGATTATTCTGGCCATGTAGCCGGGGTCACTGATGGATCAGCTTGACTTTCAAGGTCCTAAATTACTAAGGCAGTGGCTATGTATATGGAACCGTACCCATAGAATTCTTGTTACAGATACGGCTTGAATCTGATTGGCCAGTATGTTCTATTAATGTGTATCTTAAAAGCAGCAGGCTAAAGGTACGGAAAGCTGAGGCATTTATTTGTTTCAAAATTTTAATTAATATCTGTTTACTTCCTTTTTAACCTTACCCACTCCCACATCCTAAGGCTAACCTCTTAGTTTTAAGTCTAAATTTCATCTCATAGTAAAATGATTTGGACAAGGTGCTGATAGCAGGACGCAAACCAGCAACCTTCTGATCACAGGCCCAACGTACTATCTACCTAAACCACAGCAGCAGCTGGTGTGGAGCTGATCTGAAAAGGTTTAGTCGGATTGTTAACTCTTCCATACCAATAGACATTTCGTATAGGGATACAGCTTCCATATCCATAGCCACTGCCAATTACTAAATAAAGTGAATGACCACAAAGTTCTAGGTTTAGTTTGAATAGCAGAAAAATATAGAGCTATCAGGACTATCAACCGACAGATATCTTGTGTCAACCCGCAACTTTAATTATGACACTGAAAAAACACTCAGGCAGTGTTTTCTGTTCAAGAGTTAAATATTAACTATTTGAAGCCAGAACAAGGTTTTTTCACCACACAAAGGAAGAAAAAAAACCATTGCCAGACCAGTCTGCCCTACTGGGAAAACAGCTGCTCTTCTCCATGATTGCAGAAATGAGCAGGTTATGTGTGCACAAACCCGATATTCATTATTTAATGATGACAGCTTTTACAATGTTAATCTCATTCACTGTTATTCTTTTAAAAGAATGATTCAAAATGAAAATATCTCAACAGTTTTTTTGAATTAAATCTACAATTTTGCATTCACCAGAGCAGATTAATATAACTCTGGCCGAGATGAACGACAATATAACTGAAGGAAATTTTACAACTCCTGGGCAAAGAGAAAGACTGGCATCACCTCTGAATTGTAGTGGACAGCTGTCATCCATGACCAAGTAAGGCTGTGCAATTAAAAAACTCCTTTAAAGTTTGTAAAAGTTGGTGTGTGCTGGATTAAAAAAAAAAACTGCTCATGAACGTAATTTCATGACATTTGGACTAATTTCTCTGATTTTTCAGAACGTCTCTAAAAGTCAATTCAAATGCTATAGTGTGAACCCAGCTTAGTGGGGAAAAATGGCAGTATATGCCAAAACAATACAAACAGCCATGGAAGGAGAAAACAGAAGCCATTGTTGTCACGGGCAGCGCGCTGGAAGTTCTGCCAGGCTCAGTCTCATGGCTTTTTCCTTATATTTATATATACAGTGGGGCAAAAAAGTATTTAGTCAGCCACCAATTGTGCAAGTTCTCCCACTTAAAAGATGAGAGAGGTCTCCAATTTTCATCATAGGTATACCTCAACTATGAGAGACAAAATGAGAAAAAAAAAAATCCAGAAAATCACATTGAAGGATTTTTAATGAATTAATTGGTAAATTCCTCAGTAAAATAAGTATTTGGTCACCTACAAACAAGCAAGATTTCTGGCTCTCACAGACCTGTAACTTCTTCTTTAAGAGGCTCCTCTGTCCTCCACTCGTTAACTGTATTAATGGCACCTGTTTGAACTCGTTATCAGTATAAAAGACACCTGTCCACAACCGCAAACAGTCAGACTCCAAACTCCACTATGGCCAAGACCAAAGAGCTGTCAAAGGACACCAGAAACAAAATTGTAGACCTGCACCAGGCTGGGAAGACTGAATCTGCAATAGGTAAGCAGCTTGGTGTGAAGAAATCAACTGTGGGAGCAATTATTAGAAAATGGAGACATACAAGACCACTGATAATCTCCCTTGATCTGGGGCTCCACGCAAGATCTCACCCCGTGGGGTCAAAATTATCACGAGAATGGTGAGCAAAAATCCCAGAACCACATGGGGGGACCTAGTGAATGACCTGCAGAGAGCTGGGACCAAAGTAACAAAGGCTACATCAGAAACACACTACGCCGCCAGGGACTCAAATCCTGCAGTGCCAAACGTGTCCCCCTGCTTAAGCCAGTACATGTCCAGGCATGTCTGAAGTTTGCTAGAGAGCATTTGGATGATCCAGAAGAGGATTGGGAGAATGTCATATGGTCAGATGAAACCAAAATAGAACTTTTTGGTAAAAACTCAACTTGTCGTGTTTGGAGGAGAAAGAACACCATACCTACTGTGAAGCATGGGTGTGGAAACATCATACTTTGGGGCTGTTTTTCTGCAAAGGGACCAGGACGACTGATCCGTGTAAAGGAAAGAATGAATGGGGCCATGTATCGTGAGATTTTGAGTGAAAACCTCCTTCCATCAGCAAGGGCATTGAAGATGAAACGTGGCTGGGTCTTTCAGCATGACAATGATCCCAAACACACCGCCCGGATAACGAAGGAGTGGCTTCGTAAGAAGCATTTCAAGGTCCTGGAGTGGCCTAGCCAGTCTCCAGATCTCAACCCCATAGAAAATCTTTGGAGGGAGTTGAAAGTTCGTGTTGCCCAGCGACAGCCCCCAAACATCACTGCTCTAGAGGAGATCTGCATGGAGGAATGGGCCAAAATACCAGCAACAGTGTGTGAAAACCTTGTGAAAACTTACAGAAAATGTTTGACCTCTGTCATTGCCAACAAAGGGTATATAACAAAGTATTGAGATGAACTTTTGTTATTGACCAAATACTTATTTTACCGAGGATTTTACCAATTAATTCATTAAAAATCCTTCATTGTGATTTTCTGGATTTTTTTTTTCTCATTTTGTCTCTCATAGTTGAGGTATACCTATGATGAAAATTGGAGACCTCTCTCATCTTTTAAGTGGGAGAACTTGCACAATTGGTGGCTGACTAAATACTTTTTTACCCCACTGTATATTGTTGTATTTTGTGCCTTTTGAGTTTTAATACTGCTTTCTATTTTTCTGTTCAGGCTTCAGTTTTTACGTTCATGTTTTATTTCAATTTGTAATTATTTATTAGTCTGTTTTTTGATGATGTTTACTCTTTATATTTGTCCTTTAGTGTTCTCTCTCTGGATTGACAGCTGTCAGGTGGCATTTCCGGGTTGGTGCTCTGTGTGGGTGTCGCCCTGTCAGCTGTCAGGCCCAGCTGCTCCTCTCATCTCTTCCAGCTGATCCCAATTTTCATTCATTATTACCTCTTTGCCCACTCATGTGAACCCACACTTGTCATCACTTATGTATATGGTTTTGATCCTATTTAAGGGGCGTTGTTTTGTTCTCATTTACCGCTGCCTTGATTCATCAAGTGTATCTACACATCTCTCTTCATCCCCACCAGAGCCTATTTCTGCTCTGGTGTGCTGTTCTTGTAAGTTATCTCCCTCGTTGTTAGTTTTGTATTTTTAGCACCTTGTTGGACTTTACGTTTGTTGTTGTTTTTTTTTTAATAAATTGCCCAAACTCACAGTTGGCACTTGGGTCTCTCTCTCTGCCCCGAAGGGCATTTATGACAGAAGGCAGCAGCCAGTAGATACCCAGCTGCCGTGAGTTTGTGGATTCTTTGTTTTTCATTTCACTCACCTATTTTTCCTGGAGTCCATCATGTCGGACTCTGTAGGTGGGCGCAGTTACCCAACGAGCCTGGGGTGGGAGTGCTGCCAAGCCCTAATGGAGATTGATGGGCTAATCTCCGTGGCGCGCAGTGGCTTCTCCCCAAAAGACGCTTTATGGTATCTGAGCCTCGCGAAGGCAGCTGTTCGCCGGTACCCCCAGCTTCCAGAGCATGCTGAAGGGGTAGAGAGGATTTCTCTGGTGGTGGCGCTGCAACAATAGAACAATGAGATGGTGAGGAATTCCCTGAACAAACCTGGGCCTGTGCCGAAGGGGAGGCATTCATGGGCCTCTGAAGCATCGGTGCCTCACCAGTCTCCAACACCCGTTCCCGCTTCCGCTCCACCTGCTCTAGAACGCCGCGGTCCAGGGAAATTTTGCCGGAGGAACATCTCCACCCCTCAGGCAGAAGTTTTTTCTTTCACCGAGGCAGAAGATTCCTGCAGCAGTGCGCACTCAGCGTCTTTTTTCTCCGGCTGAATTGTCAGCCTCCTCCCTCAGCACAACTGCTGATCCCTGCTTCTCCTCAGCGATTCCTTCCACTGCTGAGAGGTCAATGGTGTCCCTCCCGGCTCTGCCAGGCTCCATGCCAGCAGGGACGGCTCCTCCATGATCCACTGAGGGGCCCTTGCCCACCGTAGCCATGGAGAGGGGCGACTCCACGCCATCTGTAGCAGGAAACATTGCACACTGGGAAAACAGACAAGTGTCTTGCCATTTCTCAACACTATATGATAATATGTCTTGCCTGATTCCCGGTGGAGAGGCTCAGTGTGTGCAGTCCCCTGAGCCCTCACCGCCTACTGCAGCTGTCGATTTTTCTCTTGCCCTCTCCATGTCTCCTCCTTCTCTCCCTGAGTGTCCACCGGCTCCAGGATCGTGTCACCGGATGTTGGAGGAGCCTGAAACCGAGCTGAAGCCTGCACCAATGAAAGAGCATCCCCTGGCTTCAGCGACTCATGATCCATCGCCAGCAGGAAAACCACCTCCAGAATCCACGCTGGATGAACCACCTGTGTGGGTTACCCCACTGGAGGAAGCCAGGAATGCAACATCCATCATGCCTGCTGCAGGGAACGCTGCAGCAGAGTTGGAGCTGGACCTCCGAAAGACCACACCCGAAACATCGTTGCCTGGATCGACGGAGCCCTGGACAGTGGTGGAGCTCCAGCTCAGGCAAGTGTTCTCCTTCGTTTTTCTTGTATCTGTTTTGGAGAAATATTGCCTGGCTCTTGGTGAGGGGAGTTGGGTGCAGCCGTCAGCTGCGCCTGAGCTCACCTTGCCAGGCTTCGCTTCTGCTGGTGATCCTGACCCTGTTTCTCCACTTGTTTTGTCTGAGCTCTCCCCCAGGGTCGCAGAGGTACTTTTAGATCTGCCAGATGTCTTCGTGAGTCCAGGGTCGCTGCCCAAGATCGCTATGGGTCCAGCTCCCCCCGCTGAGGTCATCAAAGATGCTCTGTCCCAGCCCGGGACCTCTGTGAGTGCAGCTTCGGCCCAGTCCAGGTCCTCCGTGGGTGCTGCTCCCCCTCTGGCTGAGGTTGTCGTGGGTGCTCCATCCGAGCCCAGGACCTCCGTAGGTGCAGCTCCTCCACAGTCTGGGTCTCCGTGGGTATTGTGTCCTAGTCAGGGACCGTTGTGGGTGCTGCAAAATCCACTTGGGTGCTGTGCGCCAACGTGGGCCCGCCATGGGCGTTACGCCCCAGCCCAGGGGCCACCATGGGTGCAGCCTTGGTCCAGTCTGGACCCACCGAGGGTGCAGTTTTGGTCCAGTATGGGCCCACCAAGGGTGCAGCCTTGGCCAGTCCGGGCCCACTGAGGGTGCAGCCTTGCTCCATTCCGGAGCCTCCGCGGGTGCAACTATATCCCTGTCCGGGACCACCGAGGGTGCAGCTGGTCTGTCTGAGAGCGTCGTGGCTCCCCTTCCTTCACCAGACACTGTCGGGGTCCCCGCTCCTCCTAAACACTGAGTGTTGTTAAAAGGAAAGGTGATGTAACACAGTGGTAAACATGCCCCTGTCCCAGCTGCTGCAGTTAGTGCATTTTTTTCCTTTTTTGTGTGTATTTTTTCTCACTCACCAGTCTGTGGAGTTCATTATGGATTCAGCAGGTGGATGGGACTACCCAGTGCGCCTGGGGTGGGAGTGTTTTTTAAAACAATTATTTTCATGTCCCTTCGCACAAAAATTGCTCATAAAACATCAAGCTATAAAAATTATAATGTTTAAAAAAAATTAAAACAGCAGCAGTCCTAACCATACATATCAAATATTAATTAAGTTCTTATATTTATTACCTCCGCCAGGAGGTTATGTTTTTGCCGGGGTTTGTCTGTTTGTCTGTCTGTCTGTCTGTCTGTTGGTTAGCAAGATAACTCAAAAAGTTTTGGACGGATTTCCATGAAACTTTCAGGCGTTGTTGGAAATGGTACAAGGAAGAACTAATTAAATTTTGGGGATGATCCAGATCACCGTCCAGTAGAAAACCGCCATTACAGAAAATGCCATTTTCGTGAATAACCACTGAACCACTAATCCTATCATTGTCAATCCAATTGCTAGTCATATGTTTTCATGGTCAAGGAATCTCAACACGTACACACAAACACTGTATGGGGGGGAACTGTGGCCGCCATTACGGAAAATGCCATTTTCGTGAATAACTACTGAACCACTAATCCTATCATTGTCAATCCAATTGCTAGACATATGTTTTCATGGTCAAGGAATCTAAAAATGTACACACAAACACTGTATGGGTGGAACTGTAACACTTGGCAGAGGTCTGCGCTCTCCGAGTGCTTTTCTAGTTTTAACCCTTAAATTGCCAAATTTTGTCATGATGCAACAGAATTTTATGGTCTAAATGGTATGGGTAATTTTCATATCTGTGAAGGCACCATTCATGCTGAACGGTACATACAGGTTTTAGAGCAACATATGCTGCCATCCAAGCAATGTCTTTTTCAGGAATGTCCCTGCTTATTTCAGCAAGAAAATGGCAAGCCACATTCTGCACGTGTTATAACAGTGTGGCTTCGTAGTAAAAGAGTGGCTTGCCTTCAGTCCAGACCTGTGTCCCATTGACAATGTGTGGTGCATTATGAAGCACAAAATACAACAATGAAGACCTTGGACTGTTGAGCAACTGTTATACATCAAGCAAGAATGAGAAAGAATTTCATCGACAAAGCTTCAACAGTTGGTGTCCTTAGTTCCTACATGAAAGCATGCAACTGAGTAAAAGTAGTATTCCCTCCTGTTAATTCTTAATCTGCCTACTCTCATTGGCCACTTTAATAGGCACACCTGTTTGATCTCATGACAGCAACTCCATGCATATATGGTCAAGATGAGCTGCTCAAGTTCAAACCAAGCATCAGAGTGGGGAAGAAAAGTGATTTAAGTGCTTGGACATAGATAGCTGTTGGTACCAGACAGGCTGGTCGTTTTCATGCAAAATCGTCTCCAGTGTATACAGAGAATAATCTAAAAAAAGATAAAACATCAAGTCAGCAGAAATTCTCTGGACCCAAATCCTTGTGGATCCCAGAGGTCACAGAAAAGCCAGACTGGCTCAAACTGCCAGAAAGGCATCAGTAACTCAAATAACAACTCCTTACACTTGAGGAAGACAGAGGAGCATCTCTGAAGGCACAGCACACTGACCCTTGATGCAACAAAAACAAAAGACCTCGACAGATGCCACTTCGATCAGCCAAGAACAGCAAACCGAGGCTGCAATTCACACAGACATTCAACAGAAAAAAAAAAAAAAGTTGCCTGGTCTGAGTCTGGGAATTTGGATGCATGCATGGAGCATCATGGATGCGCAGCCAACAGATTTGTAGCAACTGTGTGATGCCAGCACATCAATATGGACCAATATCTCTGAGGAATGTTTCTTACAGTAAGACATAAACGCCATGAACGGAGCTTAAATAATAGAATTTGGCATTCAGACAGCATAATCAATACAATAAGGATAGATAGATAGATAGATAGATAGATAGTGATGTCACATGCCTGGTGCACCTCCCCTGCAGTCTGCAGGAACTGAAATACTGGAATATTTCCTCCTGACTAAAAACTTTTTCCTCCTCAGCCTGTCTTCAGTGGAGGGTCGGCAGCTGTGGGTGTGATGCCGGTGAGTGCGCACTTGCTGTGCCGCGGCAAGAGCGCTCTCTCTGCGGATCCGCGGCAATAAAAAAAAAAAAAAAGAAAAGAAAAAAAGAAAAGAGGAACGCAGTGAGTGAGGTAAATTAGAGGTAGGATCTCCATGTTAAAGGACTGTGCCTCGGACAGAAGTGGGTGCCCGGAGCCGGTCAGCATGCGACTCCTGTTGAGCGTCCTGTACCCGGTCCTCTCCCTCACTGTCTTCGGATTATATCCCACTATGGTGAGTTTCTGATTGTGACGAGATGTGGTTTGTGCTGCTGCTCGTTTTAGACACTTTTTTTTTTTTCGTTTTTGGTGAAGGATTACATGTGGATTATTGCGCACATTTCTCTGTGGAGGTTTATAGTTCATTCTAACCGTGGGACCTTTGCGCGCCTCAGTTCGTCCCCGACGGATAGAGGCGGTCAGATGAAAAGTCGTACAGTTGATGGCAGCCTTATTTAGGACGCGCAGTCACGGTCTGACGCTCGTGCACTTGGGATCCATCTGCGTTATTTCAACTTTAAATGGGCATAAATAATAGGCGCGCAGCCTTTCTTCTTAATTGCAATTTTTTTTCCTTCCCATCAGCTGCGCACAGATGCTTGGATGACTGCGCGTTGCCACTCTACACATAACACACCTGCGTTTGCGTTGATGATGAGGCGTTATTTCAGTGAAGGGCATGCGTAATGTCTCAGTGTTGTTGCAGTTTCGCTCGGGGAAAATGCGCCAATAATTCCAAAGTTGAACGCGCAGCTGTTTCTTTTGTCATTTCCCACTTTTTTCCCCTTTGCCCATCTTGGCCACTTGTGGATGTCCTTGTGCTGCGAGGGCTAAACGGGTTGCGATGCGGCTGTGAGAGGACTTTGATACGAACATTTCCACCACAGGCTATTGAGTTTTTTTTTTTTTTTTTTTTAGTTTGACAGATGACGCTGAAGCCCAAACTCCCACTGGTGCAGGTAATACTCTAACATGTCCCTCTGTCACAACTGGGCTTCCTCCAGCGAATCACTTTGTCTCTTTTTTTTTTTTCCACAATATCTTTATTGAACCTTTTTTTTTTTTTTTTAACAAACATGATACAAACAATCAAACACTAACACTAAAGTACTACAAAAAAAAAATGCACTAAAAACACCAACAACCACCAACAAAATCAAATCTTCAACAATGCTCCTCTGTTTAGTCTAGACAATCCAATACATAAGTATACATATTATGTTCACCAGTTTGGAATTTACAAGGTCCACACACATCATTCACCTTCTTCTTCAAGAGTTATGTTTAAATTTTTTACATAATCAATAAAAGGTCTCCATATATTCTCAAACTCAATTTCCTTTGATTTTAGTATATATGTTATTCTTTCTAATGGAAGGTTTGTTAACATCTGTCTTAACCACTGAGTCACATCTGGTCTATGAGTCTTTTTCCATAATAGTGCAATACATTTTTTGGCATTAAGCAAACTGAGGTCTATGAATGTTCTTTCACTTTTATTAAAATTATGCTTTTCTGGGTACAGACCCAACAAAACCAGTTTAGGATTCAATATGATTTGTTTTGAGATTATTTTTTCAATTGTTACCCTCACCTCTTCCCAAAACATTCTTATTAATCTACATTCCCATAAACAATGAAATAGGGTTCCTTTACTTTCCATGCATTTTGTGCATGTATCTGGTATATTTTTGTTATATCTATTTAACTCCTCCGGTGTAACATACATCCGCATTAACCATTTGAAATGTATCAATTTAAGGCGTGCATTTATTGATTTGGTTTGAGCTTCTGTACAAGCCAATTCCCATTGTTCCTCTGAAATTTCAATTTGCAGATCTTCTTTCCAGTAGTTTAATCTTTTCAGTGAATTTTCACTTGAAGATAGTGTCAATGAGTTATAAAACTCTGAAATAATACCCTTTCTTTTACTATCTTTCATCATCATTTTTTCCAAGGATGAATAAATAGGTCGAGTGAGAGCTTTATTTTGATTTGATCGAATAAAGTTTCTAAGTTGAAGATATTTAAAAAAATGTGTTCTATTGAGATTAAATTTGATCCTCAGCTCTTCAAAAGACATTATGTTGTCTGCACCTGGCAAATATAAATCCTGAATCTTTTGTATCCCTTTTAAATTCCATACTTTAAATACAGCGTCCGCTCTCCCTGGTTTAAAATATTGATTACCCCATATTGGACTAAATTGTGACAATAACTGTGGTTCTTTTAAATAGTTTTTAGCTTCACACCATATTTTGATCATATGCTTTACAAATGGATTTTTAACTTGTTTTTGTAATTTTTTTGCCGAATCTGAGTATATGAATATGGGAAGAGGTAAAGGTAAATTGTATGATTCCATTTCAGTCCAGTGAGGGAGATCATTTGATGAAAAATAATATGTCATAGACCTCAGTTGTGCCGACCAATAATACAACATAAAATTTGGACATTTCAGACCTCCACGATCAAATGGTAAATATAATAAAGACAAACGTAATCTAGCCCTCCTGTTGTTCCATATAAATTCCACTAACTTTTTTTTTATTCTTGAGAATAGATCTAAAGGTGGTGATAAGGGAATGTATTGAAATAAATAAAGTATTTTAGGTAAAATATTACTTTTAAGTATATTGATTCTCCCGATCATCGACATTGGTAGTGACATCCATCTCTGAGTTAACTCACTGATATCTGACATTAAGGCTTCGTAGTTGACACTGGCGACTGATTCTAGCTTAGGCATAATTTGGATTCCTAAATATTTAAACTGATTTACAACATTGAATTGATTTACCTCAGGGGCTGGGTAATTTCTCTGGGTCTCATTTAGCATTAATATTGAAGATTTAGTTTTATTTATTTTATATCCTGATATTTCCCCAAAATTCTTTATTAAATTCAACAAGGTTGGAATTGATTTTTTTAGATTCGACATAAACAAAATTATATCATCGGCGTACAGGGAGATTTTATGTTCTGTTGGTCCAACTTTAATTCCATATATTTGTGAATGTAAACGTATCGCTATCGCTAAAGGTTCAATTGCCATAGTAAACAGTAAAGGTGAAAGTGGACAGCCTTGTCGACATCCTCTATTGATTTTTATTGGTTTTGAAATATTGTTATTTGTTAGGATTTCTGCTGTAGCATTATTGTATATTATTTGAACCCATTTTATGAAATTATTTCCAAGTCCAAACCTTTGTAGGACTTCAAAAAGAAAGGGCCATTCAACTCTATCAAAGGCCTTTTCGGCGTCCAATGATAGGAGAGCTGTATCCGGTGCTTCTTTATTAAAATAAATAATATTAAATAGTCTTCTTACATTATGGAAGCCTTGTCTACCCTTTATAAAGCCATTCTGATCTCGATTAATAATATTTGGTAAAATTTCTTGTATTCGTCTTGCTAAAATTTTACAGATTATCTTAAGGTCGGCGTTTAATAGGCTTATTGGTCTCATATTTTCACATTTATTAGAGGGCTTACCTGGTTTTGGCAGCAGTATAATTAAGGCATTATTTATGTATGATGGTAAATTATTATTTTGAAATGCTTCTAAAACCATTTCCAAAAAAGGTTTTATTAATTTATTCTTAAATTTTTTATAAAGGTCAACTGGAAGACCATCTGGTCCTGCACTTTTTCCTGATTTCATATTATCAATGGCTAGCCCAACTTCTTCTTGACTAATTTTAGACTCCAATATCTCCCTGTTTTCATTTGGAATACACGGTATAGATAGTTCGTTCAAAAACCCATTTAGTTTTGTTAAATCAGGTTCATTTTTGGTATCATATAATTTTTCATAGTAATCTCTAAAGGCTCTATTAATTTCTAAAGGATCTATAACTACCTGTCCATTACTTATAATACTGGTAATTGGTGTTTTAATTTCCAATTGTTTAATCTGCCATGCTAATAATTTTCCTGATTTTTCACCTTGTTCATAAAAAGATTGTTTCAATCTTAGAAGACTCGAGGCAGCTCTATTCGCTGATTTTTTGTCGTATTCAGCTCTCAAAATCAGTAATTCATTCTCCAACCTTGGGTCACTTCCTGCATACACTTTTTCCTGAAGATTTTTTATTTTATGTTCCAATTTAGCTCTCTCCTCTCGAGTCTTCTTAGATTTTGATCCTGTATAACTAATAATATGTCCCCTAATAAAAGCTTTGAAAGCCTCCCACTTTACACATGCTGATGTTTGTGTAGTATTGATGTCAAAGAACTCGTCTATCTGTTTTTCTATATACTTGACAAATTCCTCATCCTGAAGCCATTTATGCTGAAATTGCCATCTACCTGATTCCTTTGTCAATTTTTTATCTACATATATTAGACAACAGGGTGCATGATCAGAGATCACGATGTTATCATAAAAGCAGTTTTGAATCTTGGACCTTAATTCTGTGGAAATCAAAAAATAATCAATACGTGAGAATGTCTTGTAGGTACTGGAATAACAAGAATAGGCTTTAACTTGTGGTTTCATTTCTCTCCATATATCTAACAATCTCAATTCTTTCATAAAATGATTAATAGTCATCCTACATCCAATGTGCGTACAATCCAGTCCTGTTGATCTATCCACACCTGGATTCAATGTACAATTAAAATCCCCTGCTATTATATGTTGCCCTGTAAGTGATGATAAGATGAGAAATAAATTAGCAAAGAACTTCTGATCATCTATATTGGGACCATATAAGTTCACAAGATTTATATTTTCTAATAGCAAAGAACCTTGAATGATTACATATCTTCCAAATTTGTCTCCAATTACATTTTTCACTTGAAAAGGAACTGATTTATGTATGAGAGTCATAACTCCCCTGGCTCGGGATGAAAATGAAGAGGTGAATACACTTCCCTGCCATCTACTCCTAATTCTTTTAACATCCTCCTCTATCAGATGAGTTTCTTGTAAAAACACAATTCTTGAACCCATGTCCTTTATTTTATTCATAACTTGTTTAAGTTTTTTTAAGTTTTGTAGACCTCTGCAATTCCATGAAGTTAAATTAAGATTAACACTTTGGTCCATGATCAATAGAGAGTTTGGGATTACCTTGCAGTGTAAACATGCTCATACAGAGAAGCAAAAACATGAGTGGTTGAACATTCATCCTACAAACTACACACAAACAAATTTCCCCTTCCCACACTTGTGGCAAACCCCCCAAAATCAAAAGAAAAATTCTGTCTCCCGATATAGCCATCGACCGTTCCACACCCACGGGGAACAGCCTAAGCCACTCCTTCTTCATCCTCCCAATCACCCTAACTCTACTGCTTTTAATGACGTAACATTAACTCTCCTCTGTAGTTTTCCAACTTAACTCCAAAATTTTTAACAACTTTGTACATCATAGTTTTTTTTTGTTTGTTTGTTTGTTTTGTTTTTGTTTTGTTTTTTTAATATATAATACAATCTATATTTTGTAAACTTACTATTTACTTCAAGTCAGTCAGATGCCTGTGCAAATGCTTAATTATTCTACCTTATATTTTGTTCATGCTTAGCTCCCACCAGTCTCTTCTTCTTCTTTGATCTTCTTGATGAACTCCTGCGCCTCCTCTGGGGTCTTGAAGATGTGGGTTCTGCCCTCATACGTGGTCAGCAGTCTCGCAGGATAGATTACACCATGACGAATCCCAAGGTTGCGCAGCTCCTTACGTACGGGATCAAACTGCTTCCTCAATTGCTGGATTCCTGTGGCCAAATCTGGGTAGAACCGCACCTGCTGGTCCTGGTGTTTAATCTCTCCTTTAGCACGTGCAGCGTTGAAGATCTTCATCCTGTCTCTGTTGCTAAGAAACTTCATAATTAAGGTCCTCGGCGGTCCCTTATCTCTCCGTGGGCCAATACGATGTGCTTTTTCCAGAACCACTGCTGATTGCAACTCCTCGCTGCCCAGCACCTCCGGAATCCACTTTTCCAGAAAGGAACATACGTCCCGACCTTCTGATTCCTCTGGAAGACCCACCAGCCTCAAATTATTCTGTCTCGACCGAGATTCCAAATCCAAAATATTATCTTCCAGAGATTTATTTTTTTTTTCCAAAGTGCGCACCTTTAATTGAAGACGGGTGACGTCATCTTCAGCACTAGCGAGACGGAGCTCCATCTGCGCCGTTCGTTCTACACAGTCACCCAATTCCTTTCTTATTCCTTCCAACGCTGTCATAATCCCATCAAATCTAGAGGAAAAGTCCGCTCTCATTGAACTCATGGCTGCCATCAGCGCATCTGCGCCATTCCCTGCAGAAATCGCAGCGTTGCCAGCCTCCTCCGCCATATATGGAGTTTTATTTGCTGCGTCACAGACCTGAAAGTCCGTTAATTTGGACTGTTTCGGCGGCTCGCTTTTTCCTTTTCCTGGTTTTCCAGCCTTAGGCTTCGCCGACATATCCTCGCCCAAATGCTGGGATACGTTCTGTCCCAAATGAGAGAGTTATTTGCCGATTTTTTTTTTCCAGGAGCAGAGCAGAGCGAGACACGTCCGTCCTACGTGGCAGCCATAACCGGACCACTTTGTCTCTTTTGTCCACATTTAACACTGCACTCCAGTTTCCATCTGTTTTTCGGTTTGTCTTTGCTCTTAACCTTCAGAGAATGTCAGAATTATGTGATGACAGGAGGGCAGCTTTTTGTCAGAAGATGGACCAGTGAGGCTCTGTCTTGTGGAGCTGTCCACTCCCTGGTGCTGAAATTTCACTCCACAACTTCTTCCCTTCTGCACTGGAGCCATCTTTCATCTATCCGTACACCCTGCAGCTTTTTCACGTGGGTGAGCTCCTTGGTCCCTTACCAGCCCAGAAACAATTAGGCGATAAATCAATTAGTGTGCTGACAGAAAATAAATGCAATTTTATTAAGGATTTTATCCTTTACATCGTTTGTCAAGAAATACCAAATGTCTGCTGACTGCAGCCCCGCAAATGTGAGGACTCACTGCTTCTTTTTTTTTTTTTCAATTTTTCAATTTAAATTTCATCAAAATATCCTAATCCCTGCTGCACAGTTTAATGTTTTTTAATCATTGAATTACATAATAATACCAAAGTTTTCTTATGTCTTTTTTTCCCCTGGAGACTTATTTAATGGCATCTTTTGATGACCATCATCCAGTTCACTTTGTATCTTTCATCTGTTTATGATAATATTGATGAACACCCAGCTGCCATTGAGGGATGTGAGACATTACCTGATCGAGGGCTGCATGCAAATTGCTTGCATGGCCTGGGAGGGCTTTCTGCTTCAGTGCTAAAAATGATCTGAAATGGCAAATCTTCTATGTTTTTTTTTTTTAACACTAAACTGGAAATTATTAAGCTGCCAGTCATGGGCTTTCAGACCTGGTGCATAAAGCTTTGTTCATTTTAGTCAACTGTAGCACCTTGGCATTTACATTAATGTGTAAAGGTCCAGTTTAGCAACTTTGAAATGACATTTCACAACCTACATCGTTGACAGAGTGGTTAAATCAAAGACTAATAGTATGAATTTTCTTTAGCCCTGGTGTGGCATGATGAGCTTTGTCAGATATTACCTCTGCAGTCTACACACAATGGATCCCTGAGGAGCTTTAGTCACAAAATGAAATATTTGCATAGAGTAGTTTTCCCTCATGGTCTGCGCCAGCCGGGTAATTACACAGTGGCTGCTAACGGCACTGTGTTACTCTCATCAGGATCAAAATGATGACGAGAATTTGTGTTTTATGATTACACATTATAATCCACACCTGGAGGACACATCGATTTCAAGGAAGGAAGAAGACTTAATAGACTTCAGGAGGCTGGCTCCAGAGTGCCAATCTGCTCCACTGGTGCCTTAGTTTTATTTTGACACCTTCTAGTTGATTTAGTGGTTAAAGTCCATGCCATTGTAAACTATGTGTAAAAGAGGGCACTTGGAGAGCGCATACCTCCGTCGAGGCTCCATCCCTCCCTCCCTCTGTCTGTCTGTCCACATGTAAATCTGTCTGTTGCGACATAGGGCCTCAGTGGAGATATGTGCTCATGGATCACCGCCACATCATAATGGGTTCAGCCATAGCCCAAGAGCCAGCTCTGGTGAAAATGTCATCCAAATCCATCTAGCAGTTTTTGCGTAATCCTGCAAACCAGCCAACCAACAAACAAACAGACATACAGACAGACAGACAGAGACAAACAAACAAACTGCTGTGACCATATTACCTCCTTGGTGGAGATAAATATGAGGCCAGTGACAGTCATGTTTAAATGTACAAACGTAAAGAGAACCTAAAGGAGCCTTTAGTTTTCTTGTGTTCCTTTTCTGTGCCTTTGTTAGCCTGCTTAAATGCTGACTGCCTCAGGTGTTTTAATCGCTGCCTGATTATTAAAGACTTGTATTGTAGATTTTCATCTTTTTTTTGTTTTGTTTTGCTTTTAGGATGTTGTGTCCTTGCCTGGTGGGATTCTCACCCTTTTTGAATTTAATTGATTTGTTGGATTTGTCACTTTGGACCCTATTATGAAGGTTTAGTCTAGAGGTCGGCAACCTGTAACATGCAAAGAACCATTCTGAGAGATTTTTGATCAGTAAAGTTGGCATGGAACCACAAAAATACCTGACCCTGAAATCTATGATTACATGGGAATGTTAGCAGCACAAACAGGCCTGACATCATCGATATTAAGACGTTTTTCCTTATAAGTTTTATAAGAGATTTTTGGCATAAATTTTCTTGTTTTCTAATAAATTAGTCCTATTTTACTGTGAAAATCTGTTGCTTTTTCAGATAAAATTGCAGCCTCTTTCCACAAAAATTTGACTTTTTTTTTTCAAAAAGTCCAATGATTCCAATAAGACACTTTAGCAAATTTGCAAGAGTGTTTTTCTCATAAGACAGCAACTTTTTTCCCTAAATTTGTCATATCGGTGACGTAAATGTTCTGCATTTCGAATATATTTGTTCAGTTCTACTTTGTACACGTGTTACCTTTTGGGGGTAAATTTGCAGCACATTTCACATAAATTGTAAAATTGTTCTCAAAAAATTACTTAAAAACTGTTTTACGGGCGCAAAAACAATCAGAGTATTTACATCTGATTAGCTGGATGGCAAGACTGCATTGGGTGGTTTGGATGCCACAGCCAATAGCATGACTAGGTTGGTGTCACGCGTCTCTACCAACCAGTTGGGGCAAGAATAAGTGTGACACCTACTGGCCAGGAGGTCAGAATGTTGTCTCTGCTACCTTTAAGAAACCACCGGGAAAAAACAAAAAATCACCCGTGGCTCCAGAGCTGCAGGTTGCAGACCGCTGGTCTAGTCAAAAGTACAAACATCCTTTTTGGGTGTGTACAAGTTTCTTTTGATATTCTAGTGGCAGAAAAATATTTTGCTGCAGTGTATCATGTAAAGAGGTTGCTCCAACTCTCTTATTTTTTAGAGGTGTGTTGGGGATGTAACATGCAATAAACTAATCAGTACCTCATCTTTAATAGTTGCTCATGATCTATGGTGAGTTGATGTTATAATGAGAGGGCAGACTGGCTTTCTGCCAAGGAAATAGACATGCTCGTGTGCACAGTGGAAATGTATGACAGCATCCTTTAATGTTAGTGCCACTGAGGTGAGTAGAGTATTTATGTTATTTAAATAAGAGTAGCTTATTTGAGTAAAAACTTTAGTCATGGAAATTTGTCAAGTTTTTGTTGCAACATTGTGACATTTTGTTGTAAACTTTTTGTTGGAAACTTGCGACATTTGTAAATGTATATTTTTTCTGACAAATTTGAAAAGATTTTAACTCGTAAATTTGTGACCTTTTTTGTTGACTAAAAGGTTACTTAAGCAGTAATACCGTCACTCCTGTCAATCTGTGAGATCTTTCTCTGAAATTTGTGGCTATTTTCTCAAAACAGTACTACTATTTTCTTATAAATTTGAAACTTTCCAAATAAATTTTCAACTTTTTCGTATAAATATAGAAATTCTTTTGTTGTAATTTGTATTTTTTTCTTGTACATTTGAAACTTTATTCCTATAAATCTGTATACATTTTCTGATCAATTTTAGCTGTTCTTGCAAATTAGCAAAATTTTTCTCATAAATTTCCAACTTTGTTTTTCAGAAAACTGAGTTTTGTTTGTAAATTTTTTTTAACCTCTTAATCCCTCCTTGTGTGTTTTGCTCTGAGAAAAATACATTTTCCACATTTACCTGTATAATCCAAATCTTCATTTTATTACAGTATAAACAAACATATTTTTGAACAGTTTTAAAATTGTTGAAATTAAAAGTTACAGTATCACCAAACGTACTTAAGTAAAAGTACAGTTTTTTTCTTCAGAAATGTAATCAAGTAAGGGTAAAAGTATCCTGCAATAGAGCTACTGACAAAAGTACAACTTTGTGGAAAAAAGGTAACTTGAGTACACGGGACTAGTTACTTACCCACCTCTGCACCTAAGCCGTTCATTGTGAAGCGGGTGTGTGGTGAAGTAGCAGTGAGTGGAATAGTGATTGTTAATGCACCACTGACTCTAGATGTGGTTTGACGTAGTTTTTGTTGATTAAAAGCATAATGCCGTAAGTTAGAAACACACTGACTGTGCACCCAGCCCCACCAAAATGTTTCTGCATGCAATGATCTTCTCACACATCGATTGCTGTTTTATCAACTGGTCACTCACTGGTATAATCATAATCAAACCCATTGAATCTTTATACAAAAAAGCCATAAAAATCTTTGATAAGAAAGTTCCCATGTATCATTGCTGTCACATTTACAAGAAATACAATTTTCTGTCTTTTGAAAATTATAAAACTGTCAAATTTACTTGTTCAATTTATAAAATATTAAATGGCTATGCCCCCCCCCCCCCCCCCAGAGAATATGTTAAACTGAGAACTGTCACTGGCACAACCACCAGAGTCACTAGAGGAGACTGTGAGGTCCCCCACAGATGCACCACATTTCCTCAGTCTGTGCTATCAGTGAGGGGCACCAAGATCTGAAATAACATACCACCTGCAATCTGAGAACGTACCACATTCAGCACTTTTAAGACTCATTGTAAAAATTGGCTTTTAAACAACCAAAACTGTAGCCATAGCTAGTGGTTGCTCTGCGGCATGCGCATATATATACGTTTGTGCCTGTGCATCACACACATATGCCCCGCCTCTTGTCTGTTGTTGTTTGTTGTTGCTGTGAGGTGCTTGGGTGCACGTGTGTGTGCACGCATACACAGTACTTCGCTCCTGTGACATTTGAATGTTTGGTTTTGTATCACCTGAACCCTCGCACTTTAGCGTGTTCACTTTGTACAATTTCATTGCAGTTGTTCTGCTCTTGTATGATTGCTTGTTTGAGTGTTTTTGTGACCCATCGGGGGATACAGATGCTTCTTCCTGCACCACACGAGTTGGCTGCCTTTTTGCAGCAGCGACTCAATTCTGAGTTTCTTTCTCGTTTTTTATTTACTATCCATTTTTTTCTTTCCACAACTTTCTGATCCTGTTACCCCGTATCCATCACAGATACCAAGGACACTTATATCACCGCACTGGCATGTTATTAGCCATCCTTCTGCTCACATTGCCAATGACTTCTGACCCAGTGAGTGGAGGAGCTATTGTTTACAGTAAGAGCCAGCTGTTAGCATTGGGCTGCTCCACAGTACTAACGCAAAGCCCTGATATTACACAAGAAATCAGGCAAAAACGACGGGGATGTTAAGATGGAGTGAAGTGACGTGCAAGGAAAATAAGATACAGACCCGCCCTTACATCCGTTATTACAGGAAATGTGAGATTGCTGCTTAACAAGATGGATGAACTGGCAGCTATGTCCTAGTATGAGAGCGTCTTCAGAGAGATTAGCATTATGTTGTTTACTGAAATGTGGCTAAAAGAACTAGCAACAGATGCTAGCATCAGACTGGAGGGATTCCACTTAATACTGGCAGATCAGACGCCAGACAGTGGGAGGAGCAGAGGCAGGGGGCTGATAATGCATGTGAATAATAGATGGTGTAAACCTGGGCACATCACAATTAAAGAACAACACTGCAACAAGTACATTGAGTTGCTAGCTTTTAGCATGCGACCGGCATACCTCTCCAGAGAATTCTCACATGTTGTTGGGATTGTTATTCATGTACCCCCCTCTGCGAGCGTTGAGGCAGAGTGTGACATCATCCACTCAGTTACTAGCAGGCTGCAGACACAACACCCAAATGCTCTCCTGCTCATCTCTGGTGATTTTAACCATACTTCCCTGTCCTCCATTCTGCCCACTTTCACCCAGTAGTCACGTGCCACACCAGAGACAATAAAACACTGGATTTATTTTATGCAAACACCAGGGAGGCATACACCTCATCGCCAAGCCTCCTCTTGGAAGATCGGACCACAACTTGGTTCACCTCCTGCCTGTGTACAAACCCCTGGTACACAGACAACCTCCTGGTACTCACACAGTGAAAATATGGTCTGAGGAGGCAGAGGATGCTCTGAAGGACTGTTTTGAATCCATTGTGTGGGAGCAGCTCTGTGATCCACATGGTGAGGACATCAACGGCGTCACACACACCATCACACACTACATCAACTTCTGTGTAGAGAACACTATACCCACCAAGACCATACAGTGTTTCCCACACAACAAACCCTGGATCAACCCTGAGATAAAGTCACTGCTGAAGGAGAAGAAAAGGATCTTCAGGTCGGGAAACAAGGAGAAGCTGAAGTCCGTACAGAGGGAGCTAAGGAAGAAGATCAGAGAGGGGAAGAACAGCTACAGAAAGAAGATGGAGGACAAGCTGCCACAGAGTGACATCAGTGGTGGTGTCTGGAGAAGCCTCAAAACCATCTCTGGACACCAGAATACCTCCTCCCAGGCCACAGGGGGTAGGGAGTGGCTGAACAACCTGAACCTGTTTTTTTAACAGGTTTGATCAACTGCCCTCTTGCACCTTCATCTAGTCCCGCTGTCCACGGCCCTCCCCTCAGACCCTCATACATCCCCGCTGTTTCCCCCTCCACAGACCTAACACCCCCCCTCCCAGCACACAGCCCCCTTGCCCCAGCCTGACCATCACTAAGACCCTGGGGAGAGCTGAGCTGAGGAAGATCAGAATCAGAATCAGAATCAGAATCAGAAAGCTTTATTGCCAAGCATGTTTACATAAAAAACATAAACATACGAGGAATTTGACTTGACATTGGGCGCGCTGAATAAGCGCATCTCAATGACGCGGCAGCCATGGAGGCGCCTGTCAGCAGTAGAGGGTAAAGAAGGGAATGAGGGGAAAGGGAAGTGACACAATGGGCAGAGAGAAAAAAGCATTGTTAATCAAAATAAAGCTCATTTTATGACCAAAATTGTGATTACATAGAAAAAAACTCTCCAATGCACAATTAGCAGACAATAGATCACACAAAAACAAAAGTTGAGAGAGACAGTGTGTGTGTATATGTGTCAGTGTATGTATCAGTCATGTGATGTTGTATGCAGTGTGTAGTGTGGGTGTGTCAGTTGCTATTGAACAGCAGAGGGCGCCTCCTGGCAGTGGATGGATGTTATAATCATGTGATCTATAAGAAAGTCCAGAGTCTATCTCTCTCGTGCTTGCAGATGGCAGAGTTTGAAGACACATGGTAACACTGTCCTTGAAGAGTTCAGTCTGCTGAAACACCAGCAATTGTTTGTCGATTGTTTGGGTTAGCAGAGCCGCCTCTACCACCTTATCTTCATCGAGGAGGAATGTAAACAGGGCACCAAAAAAAAAAACAAGGTCAAATCTGCACAGTGCACTCAGAGAATAGAATTTTCCTCTCTCATGCGATTCTGTGCTTCATAATTTCCATGTACAGGCTTAAAAACTGGTCGAATTTGGTGAAGGAGCTTGCCTGTGTCCGCATTTGAACAGCTCTCCACCTTCCTCAATTTCTGAAACATCAGGAAACTCCAAAAGCCAAAGTAGAAGTCCTGTGATCATAGCCAATAGATGTCTTCTGCATCTCCAGTCGAATCATACAGACGCATGAGGTCCCAATGTCCATGAGTCTTCCCCTTGGGTCCCCCCCGACCCGATCTTCTTTTAAAGTGGTGACAATCACATTTAAGCCGCTTTCCAGATCCATAATTTCCGTTTAGATTAAGATTCAGCAGAAGAAGAGCGACTAAACACAGACAAAAACGCAACATTGCAAGCTGGGATCAGAGGGGAGAGGATTAGGAGGGAGAGGAGGGAGAAAAGCGTCTGCTCTCTCTGAATGCCGGAAGATGAAAGGTACATTGAGTACCAAGTACATTGAGTATCAAGGCTAGGAAGGCTGTAGGTCCGGACAACATCATCTCAAGGCTCCTCAAGTCCTGCACAGACCAGCTGTGTGGGATTGTGGAGCACGTCTTCAGTCTAAACCTGAAGCTGGGGAGGGTACCACAACTGTGGAAAACATCCTGTGTGGTACCCGTACCGAAAACCCCACACCTCAAGGACCTGAACGGTTACAGATCAGTGGCCCTCATGTCACACCTAATGAAGACCCTGGAGAGGCTGCTCCTCGCCCACCTCTGCCCCCTGGTGGGACCAGCGATGGCATCAGGGTGGAGGATGCAGTTATCGTCCTCCTTCATCCTTTCCTGTCCCACCTGGAGAAGCCTGGGAGCACCATGAGGATCATGTTCCTTGATTCCTTCAGTGCTTTCAACATCCCACCAGTGATCCTGAGGGACAAGCCTCTGAGTGCAGGGGTGAACCAGCACCTGTCTTCATGGATCCTGGACTACCTCACAAACCGACCACAGTTTGTGAGAACCCAGGACTGTGTGGCTGACACCATCATCTGCAGTACGGGGGCCCCTCAGGTAACAGTTCTGGCTCCCTTCCTGTTCACCCTCTACACTGCTGACTTTTCACACAACACACCACACTGCCATCTACAGAAGTTCTCTGACGACTCTGCAATCGTCGGCCTCATCTCTGATGGGGATGGTGCAGAGTACAGAGGACTTATCCAGGAGTTTGTGGACTGGTGCTTATGGAACTGCCTCCAGATCAATGCGAAGAAAACTAAGGACCTAGTAGTGGACTGCTGCAGGTGAGGACAACCCCCATAGCACCGGTAAACATCCAGGGAACAGACATTGAGATGGTGACATCTTACAAGTACCTGGGAGTTCACCTGAACAATAAACTGGACTGGTCACACAACACCAACGCGCTCTACAAGAAGGGGCAGTGCAGGCTGTTCCTCCTGAGGAGACTCAGGCCTTTTGGAGTGCAGCGGGCACTCCTGAAGACCTTCTATGATTCGGTGGTGGCATCAGCTATCACATTTGGAGTGGTCTGCTGGGGCAGTGATATCACGGCAGCCGACAGGAAGAGACTGAATAGGCTGATCAAAAAAGATAGCTGTGTTCTGGGGCGACACCTTGACCCAGTGGAGGAGAGAGGAGGATGGTGGCTAAGCTGTCATCTCTGCTGAAGTCTGAGTCCCACCACATGCAGGACACATTGAACGCACTGAGGTGCTCATTTAGCTGTAGGCTGTGCCATCCTAGGTGCACAACGGACAGGTTCCGCAGGTCCTTCCTACCTACGGCTCTCAGACTTTTTAACCTAACCAGGGCTGCTTGTAGAGGTCATATTAAATGTACTAAACGTAACAGCTTTGCACAATAGAGATCGTCCCCTCCAATACACAACTAGGACAATAACAATCATTACTGAGGGTGGCAACAACACTGTTGATTCAAATGCGAAATATTCTGTCTGGGTACATATTCATATTCTGCAGGGTAATTTAACAAACCCGTAATGCTGTTTTTTCCATCTAGCTGCAATGCTCCTGCACTGTGTATATATCTGTGCACATATGTATATTCATCTGCTGCTTTGGCTAACCAGTTCTTATTATCTTGTTGACTAGTGCTCTGAGTGCTGCTATCCCTTTGCTGCTGTAATCCTGGAATTTTCCCATTGTGGGACTAATAAAGGCTTATCTTATCTTAAATCAACAGTATTGCTAAATCTGGCATCCTTAAATTTGTAATGTAAATATGTAATGTCCCTTTCAAATAAACATTAAACTTAAACTTAAACTGAACGATGAGGGCACAAACAATAAAATGGCCAATGCATCAGTAGAGACAACCAAGATCACAGGAGGAAGGTGCAAAGCATGGTGCAAATTCACACTATAGATTATTGCAATATAGCCCTTTAATTGTGAACTAGAAATCAGACATCTTGAAAGCACTAATCTCCACATCTATAAATGCAGCATATCCCCAGTGTGATAAGTGCCCATTGCTTAATGACTCAACAGTGGACAGCTAATCTGATGTAAAAACACTTCTGTTGGCTTGTGTAGTGATTTGTTGGAACAGTAGACAGTAAAACATGCCCTTTTTCCTCTTGATATATTTGCACCCATAATACTGTGTATGGCTGCACCAAGCAGTTTCATGTTATGATTTAGTTACAGCACCTGTAGGATGAAGCTTTGTGTGGGCAACAGCCCTCTGTGGTAGCCTTGTGAGTAGGTGGCAGGCAAATGCACACAACCCACAAGAACTCTCACACACTCACACCACAGAAAGTCCTCTTTTTGTTATAAATGCCAGGTTGTCATTTTATGCAGGTATAGCTGATTGGAGCTTCAGCTTCTGTTGGTGTTCTGGGTCATGTAAGCAGACTTTGATCACGCAGGGACATCAAATCAAATGATTTGAGCATGAACATGGCCACAGACAAAAATATTTCACTCCTTGTGTTATCCTATTGATCATTAAAGAGTCTTTTTGAAGGTTTTTCATTTTGGCCAGCTGTGACAGGAGGCAATGTCTTCCCTCACTTGTTTGAAACCCTCTTCCAGCCTGTATTAGCATTTATATGGATGACCCACTCAGGAAAATTTGTTGAGCGCAGACGCCATATTAAAAGATGAAAGATGCCACAGGCACACACCTACACATGCGTGCAGTCACTTGGTGATTGAAAAAAAAAAAAGAAAATGCTGGAGGTTTCTTATTTCACATAACCACTTCCACCGGAGGCTAAATTATAGATGACATTCTCTTACTACATGTCAACACAAACAAAGCAAACTGTTAGCCACAGGACTGCCTCCAGAGTCATTAGCTGTGACGCGGCGTGTTTCATGTTTGAAGCGGGGAGGAGGGTGTCAGGCCTGATGGACTGGAAATGAAGACAGTGAGTAAGCAAGTCCACTGATGATGGATGTGAGCGCTTTTCTACAAACAGCGGGGTAAATATGAGGCACTTTCTTTGGAGCCGGAGTCTGTGTGAGGATGTGGTGCCTTCAGATGTGAGGCGCAGACAGGGCTTCACAGGACTCAGCTCAACCAGATGAAAAAAAAAATGGTGATAGCCATGGCACAAATGACCATAATTCCCATTCACGCCTAATCACATACAGTACTCCAACAGTCGTATTAAAATGTGCAGTTAGCTTTTATTTTTTTGTACATGCAATTATTAGGAATCTTTAAAATGACTTTTTCTTGTGGATATCTGTTTTATTCCTCAGAGTGACAGCAGCTCAGTTAATAATAAGTCTAAACATAATTATAGGTGTTGAAACATGCTGTTGAATCTACCTGGGGCATTGTTACGGCCCTCTCCCTGTTCCCCCTTATGATTACTGTAATTACAGCCCAAGCGGTATCTGTATCAGTTGCATATCACCGAATAAGAGCTGAGAGTTTGCACTGGAGAGGAAAGGAGTGTTTTTTGTTGTTTCTGCCTGTACTGTAAGCAGCCTGAGCATCTCACAGGTTAGGTTAAAGCTAAGCTAAAATATGTATAATTGTAGGGGAAGATGCAGAAGGATGGTGACAAACTACTGCAGTGTTTAATTTTTTTGTAGGCATGATAAAGCATCTTTTCCTAACAATGATTTCTGTGTTGATTAGACAATTGAATGTTTGTTGCAAAGCCTGCCATTCTTGTACTGTGATATAGAGATAGCCACTATACAACTGAATATGGTTATAAAATCATTAGTTTAGACCAGGGGTCTATGCATCCATCTATCTTCTTCCGCTTAATCCTTTTCGGGTTGCGAGGGGGCTGGAGCCTATCCCAGTATCTTTGGGCGAGAGGCAGGGTACACCCTGGACAGATCGCCAGTCCACCGCAGGGCCAACACAGAGAGACAGACAACCATTCACTCTCACAGTCATACCTAAGGATAATTTAGAATCCCCAGTTGATGCCAGTTAACCTAACTTGCATGTTTTTGGCATGTGGGAGGAAACCGGAGAAATCCCGGAGTAAACCCACACAGACACGGGGAGAACATGCAGACTCCACACAGATCACTGTTGGTCGGGGGCTGGGATTGAACCCAGGATCCCCCGGCCAAGGGTGAGTTACTGTGCTGCTGCAGTGCTAACCACTCCACCACTGCTCTCACCAACTAAAACTGCAAAAGGTCCGATAAGTCGGTCCTCGCCCCCAACTGAGGTCGGAACTAGGTGTGGGAATCTCATGATCAGATTATGATTCAGAAGTCCAGCTTGATTCTAAAACCATTCTCAATGCATCTTGACACATTTTTTTTAATCTATTCAAGATTTTTCCCTCCCACTGTGTGACAACTTGGTCCTTTTAAAGCAAAATATTTGCAATGACCCATGAATTTACTTCCAACATCTTTTATTAAAATACAGACATGGACAAAATTGTTGGTACCCCTCTGTTAATGAAAGAAAAACCCACAGTGGTCACAGAGATAACTTGAATCTGACAAAAGTGGTAATAAATAAAAATTCTGTGAAAATTAACCAATGAAAATCAGACAGTGCTTTTGAATTGTGGTTCAACAGAATTATTTTAAAAAAAAACCAAACAAACTCATGAAACAGGCCTGGACAAAAATGATGGTACCCTTAACTTAATATTTTGTTGCACAACCTTTTGAGGCAATCATTGCAAACGATTTCTGTAACTGTCAATGAGACTTCTGCACCTCTCAGAAGGTATTTTGGCCCACTCCTCATGAGCAAACTGCTCCAGCTGTCTCACGTTTGAAGGGTGCCTTCTCCAGACGGCATGTTTCAGCTACTTCCACAGATTTTCAATAGGATTTAGATCAGGGCTCATAGAAGGCCACTTTAGAATAGTCCAATGTTTCGCTCTTAACCATTCTTGGGTGTTTTTAGCTGTGTGTTTTGGGTCATTATCCTGTTGCAAGACTCTTGACCTGTGACTGAGACCAAGCTGTCTGACACTGGGCAGCACATTTCTCTCTAGAATACCTTGATAGTCTTGAGGTTTCATTGTACCCTGCACAGATTCAAGACACCCTGTGCCAGATGCAGCAAAGCAGCCCCAGAACATAACAGAACCTCCTCCATGTTTCACAGTAGGGACAGTGTTCTTTTCTTGGTATGCTTCATTTTTGTGTCTGTGAATATAGAGCTGATGTGCCTTGCCAAAAAGTTCCAGTTTTGTCTTGTCTGTCCATAGAACATTCTCCCAGAAACTTTGTGGCTTGTCAACATGCAGTTTGGCAAATTCCAGTCTGGCTTTTTTATGATTTGTTTTCAACAGTGGTGTCCTCCTTGGTCGTCTCCCATGAAGTCCACTTTGGCTCAAACAACGACGGATGGTGCGATCTGACACTGATATACCTTGACCTTGGAGTTCACCATGAATGTGTTTAGAGGTTGTTCTGGGCTCTTTTGTTACCATTCATATTATCCGTCTCTTCCATTTTTCATCAAGTTTCCTCCTGTGGCCACGTCCAGGGAGGTTGGCTACAGTCCCGTGGATCTTAAATTTCTGAATAATATGTGCAACTGTAGTCACAGGAACATGAAACTGCTTGGAGATGGTCTTATAGCCTTTACCTTTAACATGCTTGACTATAATTTTCTTTCTAATCTCCTGAGACAACTCTCTCCTTTGCTTCCTCTGGCCCATATTTAGTGTAGTACACACCATGTCACCAGACAGCACAGTGGCTACTTGTCACCCTTTAAATAGGCCGACTGACTGATTACAAGTTTGTAGACACCTGTGATGTTAATTAGAGGGCACATCTTGGTTGAGCATGTCCCTATGGTCACATTATTTTCAATCTTTTCTAGGGGTACCATCCTTTTTGTCCAGGCCTGTTTCATGAGTTTGTTTTTTAAAATAATTCTAGTGAACCACAATTCAAAATCATTGTCTGATTTTCATTGGTTAATTTTCATAGAATTTTTATTTATTACCACTTTTGTCAGATTCAAGTTATTTCTGTGACCATTGTGGGTTTTTCTTTCATTAACAGAGGGGTACCAACAATTTTGTCCATGTCTGTAAATGGAAGAGAAATCTGACACATGGTGGGCAGTGGTGGCCTAATGGTAAGGAATGTGGAGGGTTGGGGGTTTGATTCCTAGACCAGCAGGGTTAGATCTGGGTAGGACAGATAACACAGTTGTGTTTGCCCCACCCTCCTTAACCCCAGCTGCTGCAATGGAGCTGCTCAGTGGCCACAGGTCAGTCTGTGGTTGTACTGGGCTGCTTCCCGGTGTGAATGTGAACAGGGCATCCTTGAAAAAGAGAGGCTTCCTCTCAATGGAACTACCCTGTATAAATGAAGGTTAAATTAAAAAAAATAAAATAAAGAACATGGACAAATTTATCTCAAAATATGCTTTTAAGAACTGTCATCCTTTCATTGACATTCTTTCAGAAGACAACAACTGTCTCCAGACAGGCCAACATCATTTAACCTGCTTCCACACATTATTTTATTAAGCTCATGTTTTAGCTGCTTTTAGTTCTATATTATTTTTTAAACAAAAATAAAATTAAAATGAATTCTTTGTTCAATTTCAAATAAAACGTAATATAAAATTTTATAATACAGAAGAACATTAGATGTGTTTGTTGACTCCAAATAAATAGCTATGAAATTCTAAAATCTACAACTAAAATCCTAAAAATGTTTTACAGGAGAACACAAACTAAATTGTATTGCATTTAAAAAAAAGATTAATATCTAACCCCCCTCCCTTAAATTTCACAAAAAGTCCACCTCTATACAATATTTTCAGTGCAGAAAAAAGTTTCAAACTAAGACAAAAAAAAAAAAATGGACACGAAATATACTGTAATTCCAGAACACAAAATATAATTCCACAGGACATGATTTCTCCGACATTTTTTTTTTTTCAATCTCAACAGTAAACTCTTACAGCATGGATGGAGCTGTAACTCCATGGTTACAGGGAAAGGGGGAGGTGGAACTTACGGAGCTTTTACAAAGTTTTTAAGTGATAACCAGCAACCTCACCTCTGCATCCCAGCATGGACTACTCTCAGCAGAATAGTGGAAGAAGGTAAATACATTCAATTTCACAACAGCACTTTTTTTTTTTTTTTGTGGGTACAGACCAGTCTGTCTGGGGTGGATGTGGGCCTTGTGTGTGTGTGTGTGTGTGTGTGTGTGTGTGTGTGTGTGTGTGTGTGTGTGTGTGTGTGTGTGTGTTGGGGGTGGGGGACTTTTTTGCAACCTGCTGACTCTCTGGACTCTGAAGCAGTTGGAGCCACACAGTCTCTGCAGAGAGTGGCGTTCATTAGACAGCAATGAGGGGAGTGTGCAGCAGGAGAGCACTCAAGGGCTCGTGCCCTCAGTTCTGCTTTTTCCGCTTTTTCTCCCACCAAAATAAAACAGTGTCTCTTTTCCCCAAATTGCATCAAAAGGCTTTGGGGTCCGGATGGAGGACTCCTGGGGTCTGGATCCAGACTGGAGTACGCCAGTTGGTGACCCCTGGTTTAGACCAAAAGAAAACATAAAATATACACTATGTATATCCAATATTTGGTTTAGATGTACCTCGTTACACAAAGGTGGAGCTCAATGAGACATGAAAAAATGGCTAAATCTCTCAACGATCTTTTCAGTGAGTGTCCAGCAATTACCAAGATCTCTCAGTCCTCTCAGTGATCTTCCAGTGACTGCTATGGTCTCCACAGTCTCCTCAAAGTTCTAACTCAGTCCAAAACATTCACTCAGTGATCACCAAAATGAAGCGATCTCTCAAGGAGTGCTCAGTGATCTCATTGATCTCCCAATGATCTCTTAGCGATCTCATTGCAGTCTTTCGGTGAACTCTGTTGGTCTTTCATCAAATGTTCAGTGATCCCCCACTGATTTCTCAACCATCTCTATCTTCAGGGTGGAAAAATTTGGTCTTCATTGAAAGATTGTCTCGAGATTATTGGGAGATTGATGAGACTGTTGGGCACTCCTGCAATCTTTCGGTGAACACCAAATTTTTTCACCATGAAGATAGAGATGGCTGAGAGATCAGTGAGGAATCACTGAGTGTTTGATAAAAGACCAGGGACATCATGCATAAAGGATTGTGCAGCTTTCAAGTGTCATCCCAGCCACTTCACACTCAGTAGCAAACCGTCCCAGCAAGACCTGTAGGTCATTGCTCAATGAAGCCAAGAGGATGACATCATCTGCAAACAGCAGAGATGAGATCATGGGGTCACCAAGCATGACACCCTCCGTTCCTTGGCTGCACCTAGAAATCCTGTCCATAAAAATTGTGAACAGGATCATGACAAAGGGCAGCCCTGACAGAGTCCAACTCTCACTGGAATCGAGTCCGACTGAGTGTTGGCAATACGAACCAAACTTTCACAATGGTTGTATAGAGACTGGATAGCTCATAGCAACAAGCCTGATACCCTGTCTATCCATTTCAACTTTGATGACTATGGCCCACAGCCTACAAAAACCCCGAAAACCCCATGGGCACTTGGGCAGCATGGTGGTGCGGTGGTTAGCACTGTTGCCTAACAGCTAGAAGGTTCCAGGTTCGAATCCCTAGGCTGGCAGGGGTAGGAACCTTTCTGTGTGGAGTCTGTATGTTCTCCCTGTGCTGCGTGGGTTTACTCCGGGGGCTCCGGTTTCCTCCCACAATCCAAAGACATGCATGTTAGATTAATTGGTTGCCCTTAGAATAGAGGGTTAGTACTAGTGAAGCGCTTTGAGTGGTCTTTGAGACTAGAAAAAGGGCTATATAAGTACAGGTCCTTATCCCCTTTCATACTGAAAGATGGCGTAGGTACAAAATCTGAAAAGTACATGCACACAGAAATTTTCAGACATATAAAACTTTTCACATGCCAGATTCTCCGCTCCTTTTCTTTACTCATCCCAATTCACCATGAAAACCCGTGCACATGTACATCTCTTTACTCCACCTCAGTTCTTCCCACTAATGACTGTAAATGACTTTATACGCCCCTTCTGTCACTCTTTTGTCAGACAATGAGTGCCAATCCTGAGTGAAACCACAACATAAAAAAGAATAACTTCATGGAGTGTGATACTGAGGTGTTGTTAATGGAGGTGAAGGTCAAAATCTTTTTTTTTTATTGTTCTGACTCTATGGAATGCAGCTGGCTCAAACTGATATAAACCAGACTAAAATAAAGTAAAATAAAATAAAATAAAATGGTCTGGCATTAAAGTTGAACTGCTCATAGACAGAGTGCTGCCAGGTGGGGCGACAGGGGAAGTTTCTCCTCACAGCAAAACCTTGTTATCTGCCCTCCTCATTACCAGGAACAGACAGACAGCCAGAGAGACAGGCAGACACAGTGATGTTAAATATCCGGCGTTAAATAAACACCAGCGAACACTGCTCCTATCTTAAAGCTGAATTTTTGACTAAACAAAATCTGTCCACTGTCACAATCCCAATTACGCACGATAACCAGGCAGAACACACTGTCAGATCCCAGACTTCCCTCTGTACTGAGGTTAGCCACCAGCTATCGACTAAAGTGTAGTGCTCAGCCTTAAAAGTATAAAGCTATGGTCACGAATATCCTTACGGACAGCTGCGAACACTATATGAATGATTTCTGGACCATTTTGTATGGCCTTCTTAAGGTGGCTGTAGGAGGATCCAGTGTTCGTAGACCGTTCATACGTTCATGGCCAGGTCGATGTTATTGTCCAAGATTTCTTTGTCCATGAAAACCCCTCATCGTAGGGCAGCCGTATGAATGCCACAGGAACAACGTAAGACCTACACAAGATGCTGGCCATAAGTATGCCTCAACAACACCTTAAGTTGGTCTTGAAGGCCACTTACAGTGGTCGTAGGAAATGCCATGCAAATCCCTGTTCATACAGAGATTCATATAGCATGCGTAAGGCTACTGCTCATAAGGCAGAAGTATGTCATTACGTAACATTTGTGCCGACAAAGTGTGCCGAAAGTCGTAGGGTTTTCCTACGAATGACTTGAGAGTGCCGTGAGTTGCACAAAAATTTTTGTAAGATGACAGTAAGTATGCCGTAGGATACTTACTTATATCCTCACACGGATCTGAAGTGTGATTAAATAAAGTGAATAACATGAATGCATGCTTTTTTATTCATCTTAAATTTATTGGTTTTATGTTGCATTTTGTTTAAAAAAGATAGAAAGCATTGTCTGTGTCATGCCTGATGTTACATTTCAGATCAACAGATTATTACAATGTGTAACAGAGCTTACTAATCTATCCCTGCTATTTCATCCGTCCTCTGCATTAGCAAATATTCACAGTCAAAGCATGTTTGTGTGGATGCCAAAGCACAACTGTTGAACTCTGTAATTGGTTAGCTAAGATTAGCTGGTTCGTGTTTTGTATTTTTATGTGCTTCTAGGCAGCTGACTTGTTTATAAATTGAGCTTGAAGAGCTCTGTAATAAATGCAAATAAAGAGACAGAGTTGTTCTGGTATTGCTGAATAAATATATTTCTGGTATGCAGTGCTTAAATTCCCCCATACAGTATATGTATTAACATACAGAATTAGTAGCAGTAGCATTAGTAGTAGAAGTTGTTGCACTCGTTAGGAGAGAATTTAGGAGAGAATGGTCATAAGCAAAGTTGGTACTGCATACTATATAGGTATAGCCTATAGCAGGGCTATTCAATTACAAAATCAGTTGGGCCACATTTTGAAATCAAGACATGTAACTGGGCCGCACATGTTTAGTGATCTGTTGAATATGACAAATTTCAGACCAACACAGATCAATACGACGAAAAATATGCACTTTTTATTCATTGTCTTGATTTTAAATGTGCACTTGGCGAATGACAAAGGCACATCAAAAGTGCATAAAAACACAATAACAGTGCTGGGGCTGAGCAGAACTTGAAGTAGTAGAAATATTTTTCCTCTTGAACAACAATTAAATAAAGAGAATTAAAAAAATAAAACTGTAAATAATCATTTTGGTCCCATCTTACTTGGGCATATCTCAAAGAGCATAAAAACTCAGTGTGCACTGTTAACAACATTAACATTTGTTTCCTTTTTGAAATAAAATATACTACATCTTGGTCATAACTGACCTTTGCACATCACAAAGTGCATTTAGCTGAATAAAAAACGAACTGTCAAACACTTCAGTGCATAAACCCCCCAAGAAAAGATTGTTAACATTAACAGACATTGCACATCCACTATTGTGGTTTGTTTTGTTTTAAATCACCACATGTACGAGTAGGAACCTCTTTTTATAACTAAACATTCCATTACACACACATATCAATCAACCAAAAATTTCTAGCATCTAGTAGAGTCAAGGATGAAAAAAGTGCCCACTTAAAAATTGGAGTAATGACTTCAGCCTTGAAGGTTTGAGGTTTTTCTCCAAAATTTATAACAATTTTCTTACAGTTTTCTACTTTTCTCTGTAAATTTATCTAAATTTGAAAAAAACAACAACCTCAAATTCGTAATTTCCTCTTGTAAAATTGACTTTTCTTGTACATTTGAGACTTTATTGTAAATTTGTGGATTATTTTATGGCCAATTTTTTCTATCTTTTAAAATAAATTATTTTTTTGTAAATCTGAAACAGATTGTGGTAAAATTTTGACTTTTTTCTGTATACAATTTACACTTTTGACCATAATTTCGCAGAGCCAGAACAGAATAATAATTTAACTCTGATTTCAAAGAAAAAAAAAATTATATTTAATGAAATAAATTAATTTAAATGATCAAAGATGCAGTTATTTCTGTTATAATATTTCTATATATTTATAGTTTTTAGAACTCTCCTCACCAACCAGAAAGCAGGAAAAACCTCCATTATTTTGAAATCCAAATGTTGGCATGTTTAATTTGTCTGAAGGCTGCTGACGGATTAAAGTCATTGACTTCGTGAATTTCAGTCATCTTAACTTGCCAGGTACATAATAATTAACATAAATTATTAGTTAATATTGCAGTAGCTTGTGAAGTCAATCCTCAGCGATTCTTCAGTCACTCTTGCCTTTCCCTGCATGTCAATCCTAACCACACCTGTTTGTTAAGCGACTCCTCATTATTGCTCCTGTTACCAGTGGGTTAAAACCACTATAAATTCCTCCACTACTTACATATCTCTTCTGATTTTTTTCCGTATTTAAAGTACCTTAATAAGCTCGAGCTTCTCTCGGACAGTGACGCTAGCGAGACACTCTGCCTGCCACCAGACTGGAATGCTCACATGGTTGGGGCGCTTCTGAACTCCCCGCAGATGACGGTCACGTGCGCTGTTCATGTGCACACTTGCGGACCGTCATTCCTTCATATTTTTTCTTAAATGTATATTTCTTTGGAGTGGCCTCGGCCACTTGGAGGTTGGCGGGCCGCTAATTGAATAGGCCTGGCCTATAGTATTAAAAATGATGTAGATTTTTCTTTAAACATCTGAATAGTCCTGAAAGCATTGTCTTATGAATGTAAAATGGAGGTAATATAACTAAAGTTAATGCAGCCTATTTATTACATTAGAGGATGTAAACCCTAAACTAAGCTGCTACAACAGTATAATATAACCACAGTATAATATAGCCATTTGGGGGTTTGGGCCTTTTTGACATATTAAATTCATTTAGTCTAATACGTTATTTCCCTGGGTCAAGAAGAGGGTCTAAATAAAACAGGGAGGGAATGGGGTTATTTAAAACCATTAATATTTCATCATTTGTATCATACTAAATATAGGCTATGCTGGCCTACCTGCCTGCAGTTTCCCTCAAACAGTTGTGCAGGTGAACATCTGTTAGTAAAGACTGACCTCTGCATGGGACCTCCAGCTCTCTCTCTCTCTCTCTCTTTATGATCAGAATTAAGGTGAGTTTTCATAAAATGTAAGGGACTTCTTTAGCCTGATTGCAAGTATACTGTGGGGAAGGGAGGGGCTGAAAAGTTCATAGTGGTCAAATTTGACCAAATGTGTTTTATTTTTCAACATAGTCTTCCCTTCAGTCCACACACTTCTTCCATCGGTATTGCAGCGCTTGGATCCCTGCGGTTGAAAGTAAGCCTCCGCCATGTTTCTATGTGCCGTTAAGGTCACTTAGGTCACTTAATGTCAAAACATACGTTTCGCCTCCAGGTAAAAATGGATATTGCATATTTTGCTGCAGGACAAGCTCTAAATTCTGATCGAATAGCATTTTTCCTCCTCCCTTTTCTTGTCCTTGGCATTAGTCCCACATGGCTGCAGGCTCTCCATGTTGTTACTGGATTTGGCAGAGAGATGGTCGCGCTTCCTGATGTAACCTTCCCCATTTACCCGGGCTTGGGACCGGCACTAGGAGGACACTGGCTTGTGCTCCCCTGTTTCTGAGTAACCAATTTTCATTTCCCCATTCTTTTATGCTGAGCACCAAGCTGGGGTGTGAACCCATAACCTCCTGGCTGTATATATTAATGAAAAACTTGCAGTTAATGGTCTATTACTAGTACAAAATGGTCATGTGGAATAAGTTGTTAATACATGCTTTATAATGAGGTTAATAATAGACTTACTAATGAGCACCTAATCAAGCACTAATACATTTTTCCTTAACTACATTAGTATTACCAGTTTTAATAAAAATAAAAGAGAAAATAGAATTTGTAATTCTAAAACTTTATGCAACTTCGCAGCCCCCAGGCCATGAACACATGTCCCCTGGCCTGAGAGCGATTTTTGCCCACAGCAAACTGTTTACTGTAGAGAACGCAGGAACGAGTTGACAGTCGACACCCAGGACATCATCAGTCACAACTTCTGATATGATGCCCCAAGCTTGAGAGGGCACTTTGCCAGAAATTGTATTTTTATGTTTTATGACACACAAATGACTCCCTGCACCTCTTCTAAAAACATTTAGACATGTTTTCTTCCAAAAAGGATAGTTATAAAAAAGGGAAGATGGTACAGTAATGGAGAGAATAAAAAATGTGGCCTGACATATGTAGAATGGAGTGAAGTAAGAAAGTTCTCGCTGTCAGTTTGAGCTGTGCCACTGATATGCAACATACCAAACACTCCCATTTGGCTGTGCATTTAAACATCCATCCATCCATCTTCTACCGCTTTTCCGGAGGTCCGGGTCGCGGAGGCAGCAGCTCAAGCAGAGAAGCCCAGACCTCCCTCTCCCCAGCCACCTGCTCCAGCTCTTCAGAGAGGACACCAAGGCGTTCCCAGACCAGCTGGGCGTGCATTTAAACAATGAAAAAAAAAAAATCTCTTTCCTTTTAATCCCAACATCCATTTGTAAGTTCTGGTTCCATACACAATAAAGTGAAAATTTTAGATCTGACCTCCTTTAGTTCAGATGTTTTTGTTTTTTTTTTCTCCTTTGTGTGCATGTGTGTGTTAAGATAAAAGCTAAATCAAGTACAGTCCCAATGACGAGGAAAGTGCGTACACTCAACACTGGTAATTGGATGTTCCGCTGTAACGTTTAGTAAAAGTGAGTAAAAAAGACATGCCATCTTATTATAAAACTGTCACATGTTGCAGACATGCCCAGACTTTAGACACTCGCAGAACAAGAAGACTATTACGTTCAGTTTGAAAGACTTTAACAAGTGTAGAATGGTTTAAGCTTATTTGATTGATGTGAATTGTCCAAGCCATTGTAAAAAAACATGTAAACACAGCGTTATTGTTGGTTCTGCCTTTCACAGCCATTTGAGCTAAATTTGCAAGTGTCAAAATATGCCTTTATTAGAGAGTTATTTTGACATTTTTCAACAATTGCGTTGTACTGTACATCTGTACAATGACAATAAAAGCCTATTCTATCATGGGGAAGAGAGAAGTCTAGTATCAAAAGTTTAAAAAACTAGAAAAGCACTCAGAGAACGCATACCTCTGCCAAGGCTCCTTCCGTCCTTCATGGATCACCTCCAAAATGTAATGGGTTCGTGTGGAGGCCTAGAGCCACTTCTGGTGAAAACTGCATCAAAGTCTGTCAATTACTTTTGGAGTATTGTTGTTAACACACTGTGAGGAGATAAGAGCCTTGGCTGAGGTATGCACTCTCAGATCATCACCAAGGCCCAAGGACCACCTCTGGTGAAAATTTCATTCAAATCCATCTGGGAGTTTTTGTGTAATCCTGCTGCACAAATGCAAACAAGGGCCTTGGTGGAGGTATGCACTCTCAGATCATCACCAAAATCTAATTATCTGTTCCCCGTGCCATGATACACCTTTACTGAAAATTTAATCAAAATCCGTTCATAACTTTTTGAGTTATGTTGGTAACAGACAGGCAGACAAACAAACCAACACTGGCAAAAACATGGCCTGCTTGGCGGAGGTAATTAACCTATTTTCTGTGTATGGACAAATGTACACATTTAAATAAGGTGTGAGCAAAACAAAAGATGAATCAAAATTGACATATATTTATACTAAATTTGTACAAAATCATTTCAAAATGAATAATAAGTAAATATATACTGCAATATAAGCAAAGTTTGAAGAGGAAAAACTGGTCTTTCTACATTACATTATTAAGTTTCCACACAGGAACAAGAAAACTAAAACATTTCTTACACAATGTAATCATAAAGACCTAAAGAGAAATTTTAGTTTTGTATTGTGTCACCAGGAGAGGATTAAACAAAATTAGAACAAAGAAAGTCAACTCTATTGTTTTTCAGTCAATGCACAGCAAGGCATGTCCAGTAGAACAAAAATAAATTTTTCCTATCTATATTAGTCATATCACAATTTTGGTATAGTTGCTACCAATACAAAGTCCCACCATGACAGACATACAGTGGCTCAAACTGATTTTTCATCCCTAAAAAATTTATGCGAGCCTCTCTTTTACTTAAGAAGTTGTGAGGCTCAAAAGCAGTTGAACAAATACTAACAGGCATCACAAAGTGTCCATTTTCACCCACATCAATGAACTCAAAGAGCATCTCACTCAAAAAAGTAAAAAAAAAAAGCACAATGCTTTACGATTATACACAAAAATCTGCTGATTCTGAAGGCACAGACTAATTTTAATGGAATAAATCAAAGGAACATTATTTAAATTTTAAAACAGAGTATACAGTCCAATTTCAAAATGATAGAGAGGTTTGTCCCTTCTCTTCTCATATCCAGAGACACAAAGATTGCCCCATTTAGGACAGGACAAACAGGAGTTATAGCACACCAGGCTAGCAATGACTCCTACAGTAAATTATTCTTTCTAAGCTGGGTAGAAATAATCTCTGGTCCCGTTCTCCTGCTTGTTTCCATAACTGCAGCACACCGTGTGTTCTCCCACAGAAGTTTTTCCGTCTCACATTTGGCACCACGAGCGGTTGAAAATTGACTGGCTCTGATTCTAGAAAGTAGTCAAGCCAACACAAAAGAAAAAAGGGAGGACTGTGAACCTTGCCAAATCAAATAGAAATATGTGGGCTGCAACATTGTTGTTGGAGAAGCCAGACACCTGTAGGACGTTTTCATATTTCTGCTGCAACACAGTGAAGTGTGGTAAACATGTAAACATGTTTAGAGTGGACAGTCATGCCATACATCATCTGAAAGCTTGGAATTTCATCTGTTTGGATGTTCAAAGAGATGTGAGATACAATCATAACACTGGAATTAAATAGAGCATCAAATGACCAAGGACAGCACAGCAATATACTGTAGCATTCACTCAACAATTAAGCTTTCTTGGAGTCCTATAATTAATGATAGTCCAACAAATATGGTACAGTTTTATTGTAAAAGGTCCAATAGATCCATTTGAGTAAGATTTATTGTCCATCTAGATGATTACGGGGGACAATGCCCATAAAATCGCAGCAGTGTTTGAAATCCAGCCGGCTAACTTCCTGATTTTTTTTGTTGACATGCTATAAAAGCTACATTTCCCATAGCGATAGTGATGCAAGCGAAAGTCCAAAAGACTCACAGGACAGTCTTGATTTGATTGACATCTCATTTAACCCAATAGGCCCTTCCTTTGCGTTTTCACAGCCTTCGATACTCAGTGAGTGCCTACTTAGCATGAAGGACCAGCCCCAGAGCTAAAGCAAACAAAACAAGCCAGTTGCAGCTGAGTATGCTGATTATGAATGTGTCATGTAGCCAGTTAATTTCTGAACTTAACAATACCTGATAGGGCTGGGTTCATCACACATGCCCCCAATAAAGCCCTGTCTCCTAAACGTTAATGCTCAGTTGCTTCTACAAAGCTGGGCTACTTCTGTGAACCTTGTGTGTAATGTTTATATTTTAGTTACTCTGTGTCATTACTACTGACAGTGTAGCTGGATGTGGGGCAGCACAGCCTTGAGTGTCACCTTTCATTAGAGCCCAAGAAGTTCAAGCACTTCTATGTTCAAACATTCAAAAGTTATAAATGTTTTGCCAAGGTGGCAGAGGTTGGCACAGTTCAAAAATGCCCGGCTGCAAACTAAGAAAAAACTGTGTATTGTATTGATTTTTTGTGGAATTGTTATAAAATTTTTACCTGAACTTGGTTACACTTGGTTTGACATTCCTGTTGTGTTTTCCAGCCAGTATCTAACAACTTTATGTTATTTTCAGGCATCTGTATCTAAAGGTTCCAAGGTTGCCATAGCCAGGAGTGGCACTGGGGTTAAGCTCCCAGTGCTTATAAAATGCTCCTTATGGCGTGCATCTCGAAAAGCCTCTGACAACTAAGTCTAACTCCTAGCCTGCCCGTGTGGTTTAGTCTCTAAGCCCAGAGGAACTGCTTTTACTAATAGGAGAAGGGGCGAGGGCGGATCTCTGGCGCCTTAAAACCAGATGCTTCGGGTAGATGGTGGCTCGTCAACCTGGGAAGGTAGCCCATCTAGGGGAAGGTAAACCCTGATTTCAAACCTCTGCTGCCTTGCGGCACACCCGGTCACGGGAAAGGCTTCGGGAGCCAACCCTGAGGAAAAATCCGGAGTCGGAGTCCCTAAGGCAGTTCTCTGTTGTGCTCAACATCGTTCTGGCAGCTCCTGCGACGGCGCTGGTGCCAAACTGTAGCAGCCCTGCTGTTCCTTTGGATTCATCAGTGACATGGAGAGAGGGGACATGCTGCATGGGCAACATCTTGTCCTCCATATCTTCCTGCCCAGGCTTGAATCCTACCAACGCCCAACGCTGGAAGGTAGAACACCGGATCACTGGACACTCCAGCTTCGCCTTTGGCGTAGACAAAACACGGGGAATGACAGTTACCGGTTATAAGCCACCACTCAATTGGCGTAGAGCGCGGCGCCAGGGGTTGTTCCCGACGGTGGGAGGGATCATCGGATCTCACTGGACAGCTACCGCCCGCCTCAAGCTGGGCAGCCCCCAGCCAATAAGGTGTTGTCCCACCACAGCCTGCTTTCCTCATTGGGTTCATGGGGATGAGGAGAAGTCCGAACGGCAGGCTGAGAACTTTCGCACCAGGCAAGACAAAAAAACAAAAGAGACCAACTCTAAAACTGGGAACTTGGAACGTCCGCACTATGATGACAGGACTCGCTGCTAACCTCAAGGACATCAACGATACCAGGAAGACTGCCATCATCAATAATGAGCTGAAGAGACTGGAAGTGGATATCGCCACTCTCCAGGAAACACGGTTGGCTGACGCAGGCACACTGAGAGAGAAGGACTACACGCTCTACTGGCAGGGAAAGAGCAGTGACGAACACAGGGAGTGGGCTTTGCAGTGAAGAACACCTTGCTGAAGATGGTGGAACCAGGCATCAATGGCTCTGCACGACTCCTCACCCTCCGCCTCAACACCACTCAAGGCCCAGTCACCCTCGTCAGTGTGTATGCCCCAACACTGACAGCCATACCAGAGGCAAAAGACGAGTTCTATGAGAATCTCGCAACAACTGTCAGGATCATCCCCAACTCTGAACAACTCATTCTCCTTGGAGACTTCAATGCCAGAGTGGGTGCTGACCATGACTCCTGGCCCTCCTGTCTTGGACCATTTGGCGTGGGCAGAATGAACGACAACGGACAGCGGCTGCTCGAGTTCTGCACTTATCACGATCTGTGCATCACAAACTCGTTCTTCAAGACCAAGCCCCAACACAAGGTTTCCTGGCGACATCTGAGCTCAAAGCACTGGCACCAGCTGGACTTGATCCCGACCAGGCGCACCTCACTGAAGAACGTGCTAATCACCCGTTCGTTCCAGAGTGCAGATTGCGACACAGACCATTCATTGGTGTGTTGCAAGGTCAAGCTGCAGCTGAAGAAATTCCATTGTGCTAGACAGCTGGAAAGGCACGGATTGACACCAGCAAGATGGCCCAACCAGAACTTGTTGAGTGGTTTGCCTCCACCTTTGAGAAGGAACTTGGTGTACCACAAGAAGGAGAATCAGCAAAGCAGAAGTGGGAAGAGCTGCGAAACACCATCCACCACACAGCCTTGGCTACCTTTGGGAGGAAGACCTCGAAGTCACAGGACTGGTTTGATTCCAAGTTGACCGAGATGACCCCCGTCATTGAAGCCAAGCACTCAGCACTTGTTGAGTACAAGAAGTACCCAAACGAGAAGAATCTCCAGATTCTCAGGGCTGCGAGAAGCAAAGTTCAGCAGACTGTTCGGCGCTGTGCCAACGAGTACTGGACTCAGCTCAGCCAAGACATTCAAACCGCTGCCATAACAGGGAACATCCGTGGTATGTACGATGGCATCAAGAAAGCACTTGGTCCGGCTCAGAGCAAGACGGCCCCCCTCAAATCCTCCACTGGGGAGATGATCACAGAAAAGAACAAGCAGATGGAGAGATGGGTGGAGCACTACTCCGACCTCTACTCCAGACAGAACACCGTGACACCGTCAGCCCTTGATGCCATCGATTGCCTGCCATCCATGGATGAACTTGACGCCGAGCCAACCATCGACGAACTCAGCAAGGCCATTGATAGCTTGGCCACTGGCAAGGCACCCGGCAACGACGGCATACCCCCCAACCTGATCAAGCACTGCAAGACTGCCCTACTGCTGCCATTGCATGACGTCCTCTGCCAGTGCTGGAAGGAAGGTGCCGTACCACAGGACATGAGGGACGCCAAGATCATCACCCTCTACAAAAACAAAGGGGAGAGAAGCGACTGCAACAACTACAGGGGCATCTCCCTTCTCAGCGTTGTTGGCAAAGTCTATGCACGAGTTGTTCTTGTTCGTCTACAGAAGCTTGCCGAACGTGTCTACCCCGAGTCTCAGTGTGGCTTCCGCGCTGAGCGATCGACGGTAGACATGATATTTTCCATCCGTCAACTCCAGGAGAAATGCAGAGAACAGAACATGCCCCTGTACGTCACCTTCATCGACCTCACCAAAGCGTTCGATCTGGTCAGCAGAGAGGGCCTTTTCAAGATCCTACCAAAGATAGGATGCCCACCAAAGTTGCAAAGCCTCATCGAATCGTTTCACACCAACATGCAGGGGATAGTACAGCACGACGGCAATGTCTCAGAGCCATTCAACATACGCAGCGGAGTGAAACAGGGCTGTGTACTTGCACCAACCCTCTTTGGGATTTTCTTTACTATGCTCCTGAGGTGTGCCTTCAGCACAGCAACAGAGGGAATCTACCTGCATACAAGATCTGACGGCAGGCTTTTCAACCTCGCCCGCCTGAAAGCCAGAACCAAAGTACGCGAGGCTCTAATCAGAGACATGCTGTACGCAGACGACGCTGCAGTCACGACCCACACACAGCAGGAGCTTCAGACCCTGATGGACCGCTTCTCCCAGGCATGCAAGGACTTCGGGCTTACCATCAGCCTGAAGAAGACTAACGTCTTGGCGCAAGGCACAGAAGCACCACCAACCATCACCATCGACGACTACGAGCTGGAGGTCGTGAATCAGCTCACGTACCTGGGGTCCACGATCAGCAGCAACCTCTCCCTTGATACAGAGATCGACAAGAGGATTGGAAAATCAGCCTCCACACTCGCTCGCCTCACCACACGAGTGTGGGAGAATCCCAAACTCTCTGTCAAGACGAAGATGGCAGTGTACAACGCCTACATCATCAGCACACTGCTCTATGGGAGTGAGACATGGACAACATACGCCCGGCAGGAAAAGAGACTGAACTCCTTCCACTTGCGCTGCATTCGCCGCATCCTGGACATATCCTGGCAGGACAAAGTGCCCAACACAGAAGTTCTGTCCCGCGCCGGCCTTCCCTCCATGTTCACTCTACTCAGGCAGCGCAGGCTCTGCTGGCTAGGCCACGTTCACTGTATGGAGGATGGCAGAATCCCCAAAGACGTCCTCTACGGAGAACTGGCGACTGGCAGGAGAGACGTTGGCCGCCCACAGCTGCGCTTTAGAGACGTCTGCAAGAGAGACATGAAGGCCCTGGAGATCAACACAGAGCGCTGGGAGGACCCCTAACCAGACAGCTCAAGGCGGATGAAGAGAGACTGACTGCTGCAGCAGATAAAAAAAGGACCCACAGGAAGAAGCGCCACAGCTCCAGCAGCACGGAGACCACCCACAAGTGCGACCTGTGTGACAGGGACTGCCATTCGCGCATTGGCCTGTTCAGCCACAGGTGGTGCTGTTCCAGCAAAGTAGACGTTTAGGATTCTCTTCCATGGTCATCATAGACCGAGGGAGGCCGACGAATGTATCTAAAAAAAACCCAAGCGAACTATATTTTCTTCAAATTTAGTATGTTTACACCACTTTTCCTCAGTGGAAGAAGCGCTTAGAGGGATTCTGACTGTTTTGCCAAAAAATTTAGGGTTTTCTTTTGAATGAGACCAACCTCATGAATATACTGCAAAGGGTGACTGCCGATCTGTCCAGGGTGTACCCTGCCTCTCGCCCAAAGATGCTGGGATAGGCTCCAGCCCCCCCCCCCCCCCCCCGCGACCCGAAAAGGATTAAGCGGAAGAAGATGGATGGATGGATGGATGGGTTGAAGAACAGCTTTTGATTTAAGGTTATTTTTAGGCGTTTTTAGGGAAATTGGCTGGCATGTTAAGGGGTTTAACGTTTAATCTCTGGTGAAACTTCATGGCTATTTTTATGGTTCATTACCTAAATGATATCATAGATATCTACTTTAGCTGTCTGGCAGTTTGTGGTTTAAGAATGGCTTGGTAATTCCCAACATACAGATGTGGACAAAATTGTTGGTACCCCTCTGTTAATGAAAGAAAAACCCACAATGGTCACAGAAATAACTTGAATCTGACAAAAGTGGTAATAAATAAAAATTCTATGAAAATTAACCAATGAAAATCAGACAATGCTTTTGAATTGTGGTTCAACAGAATTATTTTAAAAAACAAACTCATGAAACAGGCCTGGACAAAAATGATGGTACCCCTAGAAAAGATTGAAAATAATGTGACCATAGGGACATGTTCAACCAAGATGTGTCCTCTAATTAACATCACAGATGTCTACAAACTTGTAATCAGTCAGTCGGCTTATTTAAGATAAGATAAGCCTTTATTAGTCCCACAATGGGGAAATTCCAGGATTGCAACAGCACAGGGATAGCAACACTCAGAGCAATAATTAAGAAGATACGAAAAATAAAAATAAGAGCAGTGAATATACTGTACATACGTACACATAAATATATAAATATATATACAAAGTGCGGAGCATTGTAGCAAGATGGAATAAACAGCATAACCGTCTACTTAGTTATCCTATATAGTATGAATATGTACCCATACATATTGTCACCCTCCGTAGCGACTGATATTGTCCTAGTTGTATACTGGAGGGGACCATTTGTGTAAGTCTGTTGCATCCTTTGCATTCAATACTATTAGGTCGTCATGTTTTTTTGCTATTTCTGTGAGCAGCCCTGCTTAGGTTATACAGTCTGACAGCCGTAGGTAGGAAAGACCTGCGAAACCTCTCAGTTGTGCACCTAGGATGATGTAGTCTACTGCTAAATGAGCTCCTCAGTGCGTTCAGTATGTCCTGCATAGGGTGGGACTCGGACTCCAGCAGAGATGACAGTTTAGCCACCATCCTTCTCTCTCCCATCTCCTCCACTGGGTCAAGGCGTTCCCCCAGGACAGATCTAGCTTTCTTGATTAGTTTGTTCAGTCTCTTCCTATTGGCTGCTGTAATGCCGTTGCCCCAGCAGACCACTCCAAAAGTGATGGCTGATGCCACCACCGTGTCATAGAGTGTCTTCAGCAGCGCCCCTTGTACACCAAAAGACCTGAGCCTCCTCAGTAGGAACAGCCTGCGCTGTCCCTTCTTGTAGAGTGCGTCGGTATTGTGTGACCAGTCTAGTTTATTGTTCAGATGAACACCAAAGTACTTGTAGGATGTCACCATCTCAATGTCTGTTCCCTGTATGTTTACTGGTGCTGTGAGGGGTTGTCCTTGCCTGCGGTAGTCCACCACCAGCTCCTTAGTTTTCCTCGCGTTGATCTGGAGACAGTTCTGATGGCACCTGTCCACAAAGTCCTGGATAAGTCCTCTGTACTCAACTTCATCTCCGTTGGAGATGAGGCCGACGATCGCAGAGTCGTCAGAGAACTTCTGTAGATGGCAGTGTGTTGTGTTGTGTGAGAAGTCTGCAGTATAAAGTGTGAACAGGAAGGGAGCCAAAACCATTCCCTGGGGTGCCCCTGTGCTACCGATGATCGTGTCGGACACACAATCTCGGGTTCTCACAAACTGTGGCCGGTTAGTGAGGTAGTCCAGGATCCATGATGACAGGTGCTGGTCCACCCCTGCGCACAGCAGCTTGTCCTTCAGGATCATTGGTTGGATGGTGTTGAAAGCACTGGAGAAGTCAAAGAACATGATCCTCACCGCATTCCCGGGCTTCTCCAGGTGGGACAGGGAACGGTGAAGGAGGAAGATCACTGCATCCTCCATCCCAATGCCATGCTGGTAGGCGAACTGGAGTGGATCCATTGCTGGTCCCACCAGGGGGCGGAGGTGAGCAAGGAGCAGTCGCTCCAGGGTCTTCATCAAGTGAGACGTCAGGGCCACTGGTCTGTAGCTGTTCAGATCTTTGGGGTGGGAAGTCTTTGGTACAGGTACCAAACAAGATGTTTTCCACAACTGTGGTACCCTTCCCAGCTTCAGGCTCAGGTTGAAGATGTGCTCCACAATCCCACACAGCTGGTCTGCACAGGACTTGAGGAGCTTTGCGCTGATGCCGTCCAGTCCCGAGGCCTTCCTCGCCTTGATCTTCCTCAGCTCCGTCCTCACCTGAGTCTTAGTGAGGGTCAGGTTGGGGGGCTGTGTGCTGGGAGTGGGGGGGTGTTGGTGGAGTGGGGTGTGGACAGCAGGTCTCAATGACTTTAGAGTGGGGTGTGGACAGCAGGTCTCAATGACTTTAGACTTTAAAGGGTGACAAGTAGTCACTGTGCTGTTTGTTGACATGGTGTGTACCACACTAAACATGGACCAGAGGAAGCAAAGGAGAGAGTTGTCTCAGGAGATTAGAAAAAAAATTATAGACAAGCATGTTAAAGGTAAAGGCTATAAGACCATCTCCAAGCAGCTTGATGTTCCTGTGACTATAGTTGCACATATTATTCAGAAATTTAAGATCCACGGGACTGTAGCCAACCTCCCTGAACGTTGCTGCAGGAGGAGACGGATAATACGAATGATAACAAAAGAGCCCAGAACAACCTCTAAACACATTCATGGTGAACTCCAAGGTCAAGGTACATCAGTGTCAGATCGCACCATCCGTCGTTGTTTGAGCCAAAGTGGACTTCATGGGAGACGACCAAGGGGGACACCACTGTTGAAAACAAATCATAAAAAAGCCAGACTGGAATTTGCCAAACTGCATGTTGACAAGCCACAAAGTTTCTGGGAGAATGTCCTATGGACAGACGAGACAAAACTGCAACTTTTTGGCAAGGCACATCAGCTCTATGTTCACAGACGCAAAAATGAAGCATACCAAGAAAAGAACACTGTCCCTACTGTGAAACATGGAGGAGGTTCTGTTATGTTCTGGGGCTACTTTGCTGCATCTGGCACAGGGTGTCTTGAATCTGTGCAGGGTACAATGAAATCTCAAGACTATCAAGGTATTCTAGAGAGAAATGTGCTGCCCAGTGTCAGACAGCTTGGTCTCAGTCACAGATCATGGGTCTTACAACAGGATAATGACCCAAAACACACAGCTAAAAACACCCAAGAATGGCTAAGCGCGAAACATTGGACTATTCTAAAGTGGCCTTCTATGAGCCCTGATCTAAATCCTATTGAAAATCTGTGGAAGTAGCTGAAACATGCCGTCTGGAGAAGGCACCCTTCAAACCTGAGACAACAGGAGCAGTTTGCTCATGAGGAGTGGGCCAAAATACCTGCTGAGAGGTGCAGAAGTCTCATTGGCAGTTACATAATCGTTTGATTGCAGTGATTGCCTCAAAAGGGTGTGCAACAAAATATTAAGTTAAGGGTACCATCATTTTTGTCCAGGCCTGTTTCATGAGTTTGTTTTTTAAAATAATTCTGTTGAACCACAATTCAAAAGCATTGTCTGATTTTCATTGGTTAATTTTCATAGAATTTTTATTTATTACCACTTTTGTCAGATTCAAGTTATTTCTGTGACCATTGTGGGTTTTTCTTTCATTAACAGAGGGGTACCAACAATTTTGTCCACGTCTGTAGATTATTCTCTATCTCTCACTTCTGTATTTGCTCATGACAACTAAACCAACTATTGTGGTGTGCATTAGAGCAGACAAGCACCCTGTTTAATGAGTTCCTCACGCTCACGCTGTTGTGTTTCCATTCTCCAAACTCCTTAGATTTCAAGTATGGTTTTTATTACAGCCCTGTGCACACTGCTTCAACGTGAAATACCTAGCTTGACAGGCCCATTTGCAAAGCTGTAATGGGAAATGACTCATATGGGTATCATAAGGGTAAGGTTTAGCAAACAATCATCTGAGTTTACTGTATGAATGCACAATCCCAATTCAGTTTTTAAGTTTGCAGAAATATATACTGCAATTACACAGTGGAATGTTACCAAGTCTTAGCATTAGCCTCGGATAACCTTTCATAGTTTGCAATGTAGATAGCAAGCTGCTGCATCACTGTACTGTGTCCACATCCATATATTCTGCTTTTATTTGAATCAAGTTCAGGCAAACTCTCTGGACATTGCTGAAAGGCACTTAAAGAAGCAGGAAATAATCAACTGCAGTAAAAGTACAGTTTTAAGGAAAGTAGTTAGAGCAAATAAATTGCAATATAGCTTCAAAGGAACTTCCAAAATGCTCCACACATACTAATGCGATGGTATTTAAGATTTTAAAGAGGTGTTTGGATGATATACGCTTTCACACCAGAAAGGAGGCTCTAAGTTTAACACTCAGCACCCATGTGGAGCATAATTAGGAGATAATTCAAAGGATGTTATCAAGCAAGATGTAACCGAGTGAACAGCCTTTGTTGAAACATTTTGTGAAATGTGACCATGTCTAAATTTACAGTGTGTGATATTAATGTGGCAGCAGTGTCCTTTTCCAGGATTCGACTTTCATATGCAATACTAATGAGCATGCTCTCCTGCACTTTTCAAACAGTTACCCTGGGGTAGCTGCCAAGAAATGAGCATGCTGATGAAACAGATTTGATTTTGGCATTAATTAATGATTTGAGAACCTGGCAGACTGCTTCTCAAGAATTAAATAAAAAAAAATAATCCAGTTGCACATTCTCCTGCATGTAGACTGCAGTCTTGTCATGCTCTTTGCTTTTACATTTTGGCCACATTGATTTGGCTTGTTTTCTTTTTAAAGAGGACGTGTGCATTTTTTTCCACATGTTGGCACAGTTCCCAGAGGTGGTGATAAAATGTCTGCGACAATATATGTGAAGCAGCCTCAGGGTTTAAATAGCACCATGATCCACCAGGATTAAACGCCCCTCTTCAAAACAACCAGTTACAGTTACAGTTTTGTAAAATGTTAGTAGGTCCCAGTACACCCAACCCTCCCATTTTGTCACTTCAGAGATCCATGGTTGAGAGTAATGTTAGCTGTTAGCTCTGTTGTCAAACGCAGCTGAGCTAATGTATAGCTGGCTGAATTTGAGAATGTAAAACCCCTAATAATGCATCAGTGAGGATGGGGCGTGCCTTGTGAGTGGTCATTTGGACAGGAGCAGTCACAGGGTTCTAGTACGCACAAAACCAACCCTGAATGACTGAACAGCTAGTTCTGTTAACTGTGGACAACTACAGCTGGTGGAAGAGAGTCACAGTCGGATATAATAAACTATAGTCAAATAAGCTAAAATAACGTCGAGGAATGAGACATATGGTAAAGTGTTGGTCAGTGATCTGGCATGGAGTCTGAAGTTCCAAGTATTAGCTAAGATAAGCTAGCTAATGGTGATTAGAGCATTTAAGGCCAGTGAATTTAAAAAAAAAAAAAAAGAAGCTTTAATAAAGCCAGAAAGATATGAGATATATAATGGAATTTGGATTGATGAACCAGCTGTGAACACAGAGGTATAGTGGAGTGAATACTTACAAATTAGCCATAAAAACTGTGGTTGCTCTGCTAAGCTAACTCTGGTAATCCCTTATGCAGGGACTGCTCAGCCAAAATACAGCAAAATGATGCAAAGTATATGATCAACTGCAGATTAACAAACCACCTGGGAATCTGGATGTTGAGCTGGGTGAGCAGAATATATAAAAAGTAGCCATAAAAACTGTGGCTACTCCATTAAGCTAACTTTCTAGCTTAAAGCACTGTAGGTGTTTAGGTTTGGGGCTGACTGGGAAACATTAAAATGAGTGAATATAACATGAGCTCCAGTCGTCACGTCATAACTGAAATCAAATCAGAATGGCTCACTGAATAAGGCCGAGGGAGACCAAGGTAAACCCTAGCTAGGGTTTTTTCCCCATCGGTAGCCACTTCAGAAAAATTATATTTTCATCCTCTATCCCCTTTCAAACCTGTGGAGTGCTGACACCTGTTTGCTGACAAAGGCCAGCTGAGCAAACATGGCCATCATAACTCAGCACCCCTGACCTGGCTTTATCTAAGCATACCATGAAATAACCTTACGTGGGAGCTCTGCCATGGCTGCTTAGTATTCCGCTTGTGTCGGCATGTGCCATTCAGTGCGGCCCGGAGCAGTCCACTGGCTTTACTTGGCCGATAATGTTTGATGACTGTTTCATTATCATCCTCCTTGCCGCTTATGAGTGACACACCGTCTTGTTCAGTCGGGAGGCTCATTGAAGCACCCCCTAGAGAAGAAGAACAGGGGTGTGAACAAGATAATGCTGCAGCTCATTCTGAGGCTGTCTTGGGCAGAATGAGGCGAGCTCCTGCAGAATTATCTATTCAATCTTCTCTTCGCCAGGGTCAGAAAAGGCAAGAAGGTGGCACGCCTCTCGGAAATTAATCTTGCTGCATGCCTTTCACCACAGCCCCATCTAAGAAAAAAAAGAAATGTCTTTCTGTTTTTACTGTCTCTTTTTTCCCCTCCCTCTTTCCGCTCGCTAGTATGTAACGTCTCTTTGTCAATATGTTCCCGGAACCTTTTTAGTCTCAGGATTATTGTCACCAGGATTGCTTGCGTGTTCAGGGGTGTTGCCATTTGTCATTACTGTCTCAAATGTCTACATCAGTCTGCTCACAGAGCTGGCTGCGTGTGCGAGTTCATCTTCCCCCGCCATTAGAGCGCAAATGTTAACTCATTTAAGAAGTATGATCATCAGTTATAGCACTGACATGCGCATTCCACTTCACTTGCCTCCAATACTCTGGTGGCTTTTTGTTTGGACAGGATGATAGATGACTAGAGTGATAGCATCTGTTTAGGTCTGTGTCATGTGGCAGACAGGACAGCAACGTTACTGTGATATGACTTTAGGTTTTGTTGGCATCACTGCCAAATTTATATGTTTCTTATAGTGTTTGGAGCAGGGTTTTGTTTACATTAACCCTACTTCTTCTTCTTCTTCTTCTTCCGGCTGCTCCCTTCAGGGGTCGCCACATCGGATCATCTGCCTCCATCTCACTCTATCCTTTGCATCTTCCCCTTAACACCAACCCTCCCCATGTCCTCCTTCACTATATCCATAAGTCTTCTCTGTGCTCTTCCTCTTTTCCTCCTGCCTGGCAGCTCCATCTTCAACATCCTTTGTCCAATATATCCACTATCCCTCCTCTGCACATGTCCAAACAATCTCAGCCTTGCCTCTCTTACTTTGTCTCCAAACCGCTCAACCTTAGCTGTCCCTCTGATATACTCATTTCTACTCCTGTCCCTTGTAGTCACTCCCAATGAAAATCTTAGCATTTTCAACTCCTGCCTTCTGTCTTTTTGTCAGTGCCACCGCCTCCAAACCATGCATCATAGCAGGACTTATTACTGTCTTGTAAATCTTCCCTTTCACACTTGCTACTACCTTTCTGTCATAAATCACCCCTGACACTTGTCTCCACCCAGTCCACCCTGCCTGCACTCTCTTCTTCACCTCTCTTGTGCATTTTCCATTGTTTTTGACGGTTGACCCCAGATATTAAAAAAATAAACTCATCTACTTTCACAACCGCTACTCCTTCCATCTTCACCGTTACACCTGCCTCCCTCTCATTCACACTCACGTATTCTGTCTTGCTTCTACTGACTTTCATTCCTCTTCTCTCCAGAGCATACTCCACCTCTCCAGGTTCTCTTCCACCTGCTCCCTACTCTCACTACAGCTCACAGTGTTGTCTGGAAACATCATGGTCTACAGAGACTCCTGCCTGACCTTGTCTGTCAGCCTGTCCATCATCATGGCAAACAAGAAGGGGCTCAGAGCCGATCCCTGACGTCACCCCACCCCCACCTTGAACCCATCTGTCACTCCTACAGCGCACCTCACCACCATCTCGCTGTCCTCATACATGTCCTGCACCACCCTCACAGACTTCGATGCCACTCCTGACTTTCTCATACAGTACCACACTTCCTCTCTTGGCACCCTATCATATGCTTTCTCTCAATCCACAAAGACAGCGCAACTCCTTCTGACCTTCTCTATACTTCTCCATCAATACTCTTAAAGCAAACATTGCATCTGTAGTACTTGCTCTTGGCATACAAACGTACTGCTGCTCACTGATTGTCACCTCTCCTCTTAACCTGGCTTCAACAACTCTTTCCCATATCTTCATGGTGTGGCTGATCAACTTTATCCCTCTGGAGTTATTGCAGCGCTGAGCATCACCTTTGTTCCTGAAAACTGGAACCAAAACACTTCTTCTCCACTCCTCAGGCATCCTCTCACTCTCCAAGATTGTGTTAAATAATCTGGTTTAAAAAGTCCACTGCCATCTCTCCTAAACATCTCCATTCCTCCACAGGTATGTCGTCTGGACCAACTACCTTTCCATCCTTCATCCTCTTCAAACCTGCCCTCACTTCCGCCTTGGTAAACCTTGAGACTTCCTTGTTCACTATCTTTCCTTCATCCATCCTCCTCTCACTCTCATTTTCTTTATTCATCAGCTCTTCAAAGTACTCCTTCCACCTTCTCAACACACTTTCATCATTTGTTAATACACTGCCATTTCTGTCTTTAATCAGCCTAACCTGCTGTACATCCTTTCCAGCTCGATCTCTCTGTCTAGCCAGTCGAGACAAGTCCTTTTCTCATACCTTAGTGTTTGGCCTCTCATACAACTCACTATATGCCTTTTCCTTTGCCTTTGCCACCTCTCTCTTTGCCATGTGCCTAGATTCAAAATACTCCTGTCTACTTTCTTCATCTTCTTGACTAACCAGCTTTTTCTTTGCTAACTTATTCCTTTGAATACTTTCCTGAACTTGATCATTCCACCACCAAGTCTCCTTGTCTTCCTCCCTGTGTCCACTGGATACAACACACACCTTTCTACCAGTTTCCCTCAATACTTTTGCTGTACTTTCCCAGTCATCTGGTAATTCTTCCCTACCACCCAGAGCCTGTATCAACTCCTTTCTGAACTCTGTGCGACCTTCTTCCTTCTGTAACTTCCCCCACTTAATCTTTGGCTCTGCCTTCACTGTTTTCCTCTTCTTGCTTTTCAAATTCATCCTACAGACTACCATCCAATGCTGTCTAGCTACATTCTCCCCCGCCACCACCTTGCAGTCTCCTATTTATTTCAGATTTCTCCTTCTGCATAAGATGTAGTCCACCTGTGTGCACCTTCCTCCACTCTTGTAAGTCAAGCTATGTTCCTCTCTCTTCTTGAAGTATGTGTTCACCACAGCCATTTCCATCCTTTTAGCAAAATCCACAACCATCTGTCCTTCCACATTTCTCTCCTTAAGACCATACCTACCCAGGATCTCCTCTGTTCCCTTCACCTACATGTCCATTCAAGTCCGCTCCAATCACCACTCTTTCCCCCCCGGGAACACTCTCTACCATTTCTTCCAACTTACTCCAGAATTCCTCTTTCTCATCTACCTGACATCCAACTTGTAGGACAAACACACTGACAACATTCCACATCACACCTTTGACTTCTAGCTTCAAACCCATGATTCTGTCTGACTCCCTCTTTTGGACAACAGCTCCTGACCAGATAGAGTGATGATATAGAGTGAAGTACACGGCGGTAATGCACCTGTAAGCTGGTTGCCAACCGCCAATCAAATCTAAAAGAAGAAGAAGAAGAAGACTCCCTCTTTACCTCCTGAACACTTCACATACTCTTCCATCAAGATTACTTATACTTCTTTTCTCTTCCTATCTACACCATGGTAGAACAGTTTAAATGCATCTCCAGTGCTCCTAGCCTTGCTTTCCTTCCATCTGGTTTCTTGAACACACACATTATATCTACCTTTCTTCTCTCCATCTCAGCCAACTCTCTGCCTTTACCAGTCATAGTTCCTATACTTAACATCCGTACTCTCACCTTCACACTTCTACCTTTCCTTTTCTCTCTCTCCCTCCTAACACGCCTTCCTCCTTTGCTCCTCTTTGATCTTACATTAACCCTGAGCAAACTCATAATATGAATTAGACAGTACTCTGTAAGCTGCAGCTTCTTGACTTCAATAACCAGAATAAGGTTATATTTGGGTTAAGCAATACCCTTGTTAAGACACATGAACTATTTTCAGATTATTCAGATATGTAAAATACCTCACTTTGTTTGAATATACGTACCTGTGCTTTGGTAGCATTTTTCTGTCCATTGCTGTTGGTGATGCCTAAATCTTGTGACTTCTTGTAGATTTTTTTGTAAAGTCTCTTCTAATTATGAGGAGTCTGGGTTTGCAGCTTTTTTAGCTTGGTCTATAACAAAAGTAGGATTGTACTGGTGCATTTGCAAAAATGAATATCATTGTTTAGTACTCTAATTTAAAGAGCTGTCATAATCGTCAAAATATAAATCAGAAAAGGCTTTAAATATGTGTGATTGTAGAGAGAGGAATGAGCAGGCGAGGCAGTGAGCTGGAGCAGAGCAGACTTCATTACTCTCTCTATCATCAGTCAACAAGAATAAGAACCCAGGTCGCTGGCATCTCTCTTTTATACCATACAAACTCGCCTTGCAACCTGGGGGGTTCACATCACAATACATACATTCACAATGACAATTCCCTTTGTCACCCAGCCTGTCGACGCATTATTATGCAGCCAGGAGGAGAATGCATATTATCATGCAGTCTTATGGAGAAAACCACAGTCTGTCCTGCATATCCGTTTCACAGCTTTTAAGCATCTCCTCCTGTGGTATTCAGTCTGAGTAGAGAACGTATTGTTCGGGTCTCCCCCCCCCAAAAAAAAACTCAGACTGGGCCTTAACCCTCATGTCCTGTGGGCTTCAGCTGACGTCTGTAGCGGCTGTAATGGGGGGTCGCCGGCTCCGAGGCGCTGCTGTGCCAGTGGGGTGCTCCTGGAGGCGCGTCCGTCTGTGGGGGGACATTGGGGGGGGCACACATCTTCACCATGCCATTGTGACTGAGCTGACGAGTCATTTACCTGGGGAGTTCTCAGTGGGGGTTGTCCGCGCCGAGGAGCTCGGGCCAACACCACCTGCTCGTCTTCTAATACAAAGGCGGGCTTGGTCCATCACTGTTAGGAGGTGTGTGAACGCCTGCGATGGCGGGAGGGGGACCACGAGGTCCATGTGAACATGGTTGAACCTCTTAGCCAGGACATGGAACGGCTCAAGGGGGGGCCTTTGTGTGCCTGTGCACCTTGGCTTGTTGGCACACTATGCAGGCTGCAGCCCACAATTTCACCTGCTTGCGCAGGCTCGGCCAGACGAACTTTGATTCCACCATTTTGACTGACGCGCGCACTCCTGGGTGTGCCAGGGAGTGAACTGACTCGAAAACGCTGCGGCACCAAGCGCGTGGGACCACTGGGCACGGGCAGCCTGTGGAGACATCACAGATTGGGGGGGGGGGGCGTCTTGCAGTACTCTGCTCTCCAGCCTTAACCTTGTTGGTCCAGACTGGAGCGCGCAAATGTCTGCGTCACCAATCTGCTCAGCGGCCATGGCCATGTAATCTATCCCTATGTAGACTGAGGTCACTAATGTGTGCGAGAGGCAGTCTGCCACCACGTTGAGTTTACCGGCCACATGCTGAATGTCGGTTGTAAACTCCGAGATCGTGGCCAGCTGTCTCTGCTGCCGGGCTGACCATGGTTCCGAAACCTGGCCATAGCGTACGTTAGCGGCTTGTGGTCCACAAATGCAGTGAAGCTGCGCCCTTCCAACCAGAACTGGAAGTGGCATATGGCCAGGTGGAGAGCCAGTAACTCCCTGTTGAACACGCTGTATTTACGCTCATTGTCACGCGAAGACCTGCTAAAAAAGGCGAGCGGCTGCCAAGAATGAGCAGCTGCCAAGAGCCAGCAACGCGCTGCCACACAATGGCCCCTATGGCCACGTCCGATACATCGATAGTGAGCGCTATCCAAGCCGCAGGGTCCAGGTGCGCCAGTAGTGCGGTGTTCGCTAGAGCTGTTTTGGTCTCGGAAAATGCCTGCTCTCGCTAAGGAGTCCAGTTGACTCTGTCCGCCGGTTTCCGTTTCTTAAGTGCGGCATATAACGGCTGCATGAGCTGTGCTGCGCGTGGGAGGAAACGGTTGTAAAAGTTAACCATTCCCAAAAACTCCTGCAGCACCCTGACCGTCTGAGGCTGGAGAAAATCTGCCACTGCGTGCATTTTGTCCAGTAAGGGTATCACAACCTCCGGTGAGATGCGGTGGCCCAAAAAATCGATTACCGTAACCCCGAACTGGCACTTTGCTGGGTTGATTATTAACCCATGCTCTTCCAACCTCTGGAAAACCATCCTGAGGTGGGCTATGTGTTCGTCCTCAGACGTGCTGGCCACCAGGATGTCGTCCAGGTAGACGAACACAAATGGCAGATCGCGCAGCACCGCATCCATTATGCGTTGGAATGTCTGCACTGCGCCTTTTAGCCCGAAAAGCATGCGTAAGAACTCAAAAATATCAAACGGGGTTATTACTGCCGTTTTGGGTATGTCTTCCACATGCACCGGGACCTGGTGGTAACTGCGGACCAGGTCCACCTTGGAAAAAATGTGTGCCCTGGTGAGGTGGATGGAAAAATCCGGAATATGGGGGACTGGGTAGAGATCGTGCGCTGTGGCATTGTTTAATATGCGGAAATCTCCGCATGGTCGCCACGATCCCTCGGCTTTAGGCACCATATGTAGCAGGGCTGTTTGAGCGCCTGATGATGCCCAACCTTTCTAAGTTGGCGAACTCCTCGCGTGCACTGGCCAGTTTAGCTGCATCCAGGCGCCGAGGTCACGTGAAAATGGGCGGCCCTGTGGTGGTAATGAAGTGCTCCACCCCGTGTTTAGTGACGGCTGCCGAAAACATCGGAACTGTGAGTGCTGGAAACTGGGTGAGTAGAGTGTGGAACTTATCCGCTGGAGCTGTGACATTGGCTACTATTGTGGACCCGGCTCCTCTATCTGTACAGGGCAGAGAGTCAAAAGACATTGCGTTAATCAAGCGTCTGTTAGCCACATTGACTAATAGTCTGTGTGCACACAAAAAATCTGCGCCCAAAATGGGGAAGTTACATGCCTCTATGACGAATGTCCATTGGTATGTACGGCTGTGCAAGGATATAGTCAGTGTCCTCTCACCAAAAGTCTTAATGTCTGAGCCGTTTGTGGCCACCAGCTCGGGGCCGCTACTTCCCGTCAGCTGGTCTGCGTAGGACGGCAGGATGAGGCTCTTTTGGGAGCTGGAGTCCACGAGGAACCATCTCCCCAAGCATGAGTCTGTCACATAGAGCAGCTTGTTTGTGTAACCGCGGGTGCAGCTGCTACTGACTGTCGGCCCTGGCGTTTCCTGAGAGCTTGAACTGGCACAGTGGCACGCATCAGAGTGCGTCTTCTCCATAATGGCGGTGGTAGAAGCAGAGCGTATCCCTCCGGTGCTTCTTAGCCTCCGCTGTGGCCACCGTTGTTGGCTCCTCGCCCCCGCTGGCCGTCTCTCTGGGTTCCGACGCCGCTACGTTCACAGCGAAGGTTCTGATCGCCAGGATAATCTGATCTGCCTCTTGTGCTAGCACCCGGTAGATGAGCGTGGCCAGCAGCAGTGAATTGGCAAGGACCACTCTGGCTGCTGTCGGGAGGTTCCGGAGGAAAAGGTCGGCAAAGAGGAAGTGCCCGTCATCTGTGCCTATCAACGCCAACATCTTCTCAATTAATTCAACCGCCGACCCGTCTCCCAACTTGGAACGTGTCAGGAGCCTTTCCACTCTCTCGCAGTCTGAGAGCGTGTAGTGCCAGGTCAGAGCGGTCTTGAGAGCGTCATATTTGTTGTGGGCTGGGGGCTATTGGAGCAGGCTCACCACCTGCTGTGTTGTGTGTGCGTCCAGCACTGCAACCACGTAGTAGTATATGGTGTCCTCCTCTGTCACTCTATGGAGCGCAAACTGGGCCTCAGTGTGGAGGAACCAAGACTTCTGGTCATGTAGCCAAAAGTCTGGGAGTTTGACCGAAATGGCACACGCGGTGCTGGCGCCTCGAGTCCGGGTTGTCTCTGGGGTGTTTGCGTCGAGTTCCATTATGCGTCAAGGGTCACCAGTGTAGATAGAGGAATGAGCAGGCGAGGCAGTGAGCTGGAGCAGAGCAGATTTTATTACTCTCTCTATCATCAGTCAACAAGAATAAGAACCCAGGTAGCTGGCATCTCTCTTTTATACCATACAAACTCGCCTTGCGACCTGGGGGGTTCACATCACAATGCATACATTCACAATAACAATTCCCTTTGTCACCCAGCCTGTCGACACATTATTATGCACCCCGGAGGAGAATGCATATTATCATGCAGTCTTATGGAGAAAATCACAGTCTGTCCTGCATATCCGTTTCACAGCTTTTAAGTGTCTCCTCTGTGCTATTCAGTCTGAGTAGAGAATGTATTGTCTGGGTCCCCCACATGATAAATGTAGAAAATATTAAGGTCTTTTGAAAAATTCAGTTATTAAAAAAAAACCCAAAACATTTTCACAATATTCTACTTTTTAGATGGAATAGAAATATAGGGGACCATAGGTGCCACATGAAATCTTTCACTATTTATTTAATAACTTAATCGTTCCTGGACGTGCAAAAACCTGGAAGTTTTTGTAAAGGGTATACATGCTATTACAGCATTGCATTGTTTACATTTTCATCACATAATCCCCCTTTTTTTGTTTTTTGACAACATTGGAAAAAAATTATTACAACACACTTTTTTTTAAGTGAAAGAAAAAGAGAAATAAAAAAGAACAAAAGAAAACAAAAAAAATAAAAAAAGAGCAGAAAAATAAAAGAGAATCTGAGTAGCGCTGGAACAAAGAGAGGTGCCATTATTGAAATGGTGTTTGTCAAAGATTAGATCTGATGGAAGACACATATGCGTTCCAGGGTTGCCAAAAGTTCAAGAACCCATCCATGTCCTGTCTCAGTGCAAATGTCAACTTTTCCATTGAATAAATGTCCTGAATCACGTTAATCCAATCTTCAGGTGTAGGACAGTCTTTCAACATCCATTTTTTTATTAGAGCTTTTTTACTTGCCAATATTAAAACAGTGAATAAGTATTTTTCTCCTCCTCTTTCCAGTGATTCCGGTAGTAAACCCAAATACAAAGTTACAAAAGAAAAGGGAACTGTTACTTTGAATATTTTCCCCAATATTGTCTGTACATTGGTCCAATATTGGTGAATAACTGGGCATGACCAAAACACATGAAAATGATTTGCAGTCTTTTCACCACACAAGCGCCAACAATTCAACCCTTCACGAGTAAATTTGTTTTGTGCAGGTGTTCTGAAAAATCTTACCAAATTTTTCCATCCAAATTCTCTCCACAGCAGGGATGAAGTACTTTTCCATTGTTGTTTATTTAGCTTTTCCCATATTTCCAGTTGTAAAGTGAAATTCCCCTCTTTTTCCCATCTCTCTTTTATATATGATGTGTTGTCTCCTTTTAAGTCTTGAAGACCATGGTATATTTTAGAAATGTATCTGATCCCTGGAATCCCTTTATATGCCATTAAGAAGACCTTCAGAACACCTGACTGGGCCCTTTCTAAATCCTCTTTTTTAAGTATTTTGTTTATGTGGTGTCTAAGCTGAAAGAACCTGTAAAGTTCTTGATTTACTAGACCTTGTTTTTTCAAATCTTCAAAACTTCTTAAAGTTTGCCCTTTAAAAAAAAATCGTAATATTTTATCAGTCCGCTCTCTTTCCACTTTTTAAATCTAGTGTCTGTTTTATTAGGAGTAAAGTCCTGATCATAGGAAATCCATTGCAATAATCGATAGAGTTCTTTAGTTTGATTCTCTCTGACTATCTTAAACCAAATTTTTAGCGGGGTCTCTATCCCCAGGTTAGTGTTATTCAAAAGTTTAGGTAAGGCATTGTTCCCTATTATCGCCTGTAGGGGAATGTCACTTGTTATTTGGCATTCTATCGCCTTCCATTGTGCAGTGTAGACTGGGTTACATATCTCTACTAAAGTTTTAATTTATGCGGCTTTAAAATAGTCCCTGATATTTGGCAGCGCGAGCCCACCTTTGTCTTTGTTTAGCTGTAGGGTTCTATATCTGATTCTAGGTCTCTTGCCCTGCCATATGAATCTTGAGATCCTTCTGTCCAGTTCTTGCCATGTTTTTTTGGGAGGTTCTACCGGTATTGTTTGGGAAAGGTATAGAAGACGTGGAAGCATATTCATTTTGACTGCTTCAATTCTTTGTGCAGTACCCAAGAATGGTATCATATTCCATCTTGCTAGATCAGATTTTATTTTTGCCATCAGTGGATCATAGTTTAGTGTTATAATTTTGTTGAGTTGTTTTGGGATGTTGACCCCCAGATATTTCATAGATTCCATCTCCCAGTTAGTTTTGAATTTGCTTAGTAAATATTGATTTGGGTCATAGTTGAATGTTAAAATTTGGGTTTTATGCATGTTTAATTTGTACCCAGATAACTCTCCATACTCTGAAAAAACTGAGATTAGTTCTGGAAAAGAGGTGTCCGGCTGCCCTAGGTATATTAAAATGTCATCAGCAAAGAGTGCTATTTTATGTTCCTTCTGACCAAGTGTAATACCTTGAATTTTTTGATTCTGTCTTATCCATTGGCTCAGAGGTTCTATGAAGATTGCATAGAGCAGTGGAGACAAGGGGCAGCCCTGACGACATCCTCTTTCCAGTTCAAAAGATGATGATAATTTACCGTTAATCCTTATTTTAGTTCTTGGTTTTTTATATAATGCCTGGATAGTTCTAATGCTGTCCGCCAAAGAAATGGCGGACAGCAAAGGTCATTGCCATCCCAAAACCTGGCAAAGACCACAAACTACCAGCAAGCTACCGCCCAATCTCCCTACTCAGCGTTCCTTACAAAATCATGGAGCGCCTAATACTGCAACGCATTTCCCCAGAAATAGAGGATATTCTAAGTGTGGATCAAGCAGGTTTCCGCAAGGACCGCAGTACAGGAGAACAAGTACTGGCCCTAACCACCTTCATTGAAAATGGCTTCGAGAGCAGACTGAAGACAGGGGCTGTGTTTCTCGATCTTACAGCCACCTATGATACGGTCTGGCACAAAGGCCTCCTCCTGAAACTTAAAAAGGCGATCCCTGCTTGGGCAACAGCAATTATAAAAACCCTGCTGACCAACCGAAGGTTCAGAGTCCACCTCAGTCAGAACACAAGTGCATGGAGAATGCAGAAAAACGGACTCCCACAAGGCTCAGTTCTAGCTCCAACTCTGTTCAACCTCTACATAAACGACCTGCCTACTACAAAATCCCGCAAATTCATCTATGCAGACGACATCTGTTTGGCATTCCAAGCACCAGACTTTGAACCACTGGAACGGGTGCTCACGGAAGATCTTGCTAAACTGGACCAGTTCTGCAAAATCTGGCGCCTAAAACCAAGCCCAGCAAAAACCGTCTCCAGTGTATTTCATCTCCACAATGCAAAAGCTGCCAGAGAACTAAACATCCACCTGAGCAGACTCAAGCTTAAGCATGCCCCAAATCCAACTTATCTTGGAGTGACCCTTGATAGGACCTTATCCTTCAAGGAACATCTAAAGGGGACGGCTGCTAAGGTGAAAGTACGAAACAACCTGCTCTGCAAGCTCGCTGGTGCAAAATGGGGGGCGGCAGTCTCCACCCTGCGCACCTCAGCACTGACCCTTTCATACTCTGTAGCAGAATATTGTGCCCCTGTCTGGTCCAGGTCATCTTACACACACCATGTAGACACCCAGCTCAACTCAACCATGAGAACTATAACTGGAACAATCCGCTCAACACCACTCCCCTGGCTCTCTGTACTGTCAAACATAGCCCCTCCACACATCCGGCGAGCAGCATTAACTCAAAGGATGCTCCAAAAAGTTAAAGATTTTCCTCACTTACCAATCCATGCAGATATCTACACCCCACCCACTGCCCGACTTTCATCCAGACGGCCGATTTGGAAAAACTCTCCCCCAGCTGACTTTACCATCCAGACAGCTTGGCAAGAGGAATGGGAGACCAAGGAGGTCCCAAACAAACAGCTGGTGATAAACCCCAACCAACAGGTCCCGGGCACCAACCTCCCAAGGAGACAGTGGTCTACACTCAATCGCTTCAGGACTGGACATGGACCCTGCTTGGCCAGCCTTCACAGATGGGGCAGTAGCCCTAGCCCACTGTGCGCATGTGGAGAGGAGCAAACAATGGAACACATCATAGAGGCTTGCCCGCTCCAAAGACTTGAAGGAGGATTACACACCCTCCATACAGCAAACCAGGAGGCAACTGCTTGGCTTAAGGACTTTGCATTCGCTAAATAAAAATCTAATGAAGTTGTTATGAAAATTGAAACTGGATAAGATTCTATATAGGAAAGACCAGTCAACCGAATCAAATGCTTTTTCAGCATCTAATCCCAATATGGCTGCATTTAAATTATATTTTTTTATATGATGAATTATGTGTAAAGTGCGTCTAATGTCATCTTGTGTCTGTCTTTGTCTTATAAAACCTGTTTGGTCTAAATGAATTAAGTCTGTCAATATATTTTCTAACCTTTTGGCAAGGATAGCGGTAAAAAGTTTATAATCCTGATTTAACACACTGATTGGTCTGTAGTTGGAGCAGTCTAGTTTATCTTTTCAGGTTTAGGTATGACTGGAATGACCCCTTTTCTCCAGGAGGTGGGGATTTCCCCTGTGTGGAGGACATAGTTAAATGTTTTCAGGAGGAGAGGAGATAGTTGCTGTTTAAAGGTTTTGTACCACTCTGCTGTATAGCCATCTGCTCCTGGGGATTTGTTAGCTTTAAGTTTCATAATTGCTTTTTCTAATTCTTTAGGTTGTATTTCTGACAGTAGTTTTTTTATTTTGTGACTCAGTAAGTTGGGGAAGATTTTTTTTTTTTTAATTTAAGTTTTTGTAAAGGGTATACAGGTCGTTACAGCAATGCATTGTTTACATTTTCATCACATGTTCCCTTATTTTCTGATATCTGACAACATTGGAAGATTAATTCTTACAACACCCCTTTTTTTTTTTAAAGTGAAAGAAAAAGTGAAATTAAAGAGAAAAAAAAACAAAAAACAAATAACAAAAAAACCCAAACAAACCAGTAAAAAACAAACAAAAAGAAAAAGTAAGTAAATAAAGATAAAAGAGCATCTGAGTAGCGTTGGAACAAAGAGCGAAACCATTATTGAAATGGTATTTGTCAAAGATTAGATCTAATGGAAGACACATATGCGGTCCAGGGTTGCCAAAAGTTCATGAACCCATCCATGTCCTGTCTCAGTGCGAATGTCAACTTTTCCATCGAGTAAATGTCTTGGATCACGTTAGTCCAATCTTCAGGTGTAGGACAGTCCTTCAACATCCATTTTTTAGTTAGAGCTTTTTTGCTTGCCAATATTAAAACATTGAATAAGTATTTTTCTCCTCGTCTTTCCAGTGAGTCCGGTAGTAAACCCAAATACAAAGTTACAAAAGAAAAGGGGACTGTAATTTTGAATATTTTCCCCAATATTGTCTGTACCTTGGTCCAATATTGGTGGATAACTGGGCATGACCAAAACACATGAAAATGATTTGCAGTCTTTTCACCACACAAGCGCCAACAGTTCAATCCCTTATGGGTAAATTTGTTTTGTGCAGGTGTTCTGAAAAATCTTGCCAAGTTTTTCCATCCAAATTCTCTCCACAGCAGGGATGAGGTACTTTTCCATTGCTGTTTATTTAGCTTTTCCCATATTTCCAGTTGTAAAGTGAAATTCCCCTCTTTTTCCCATCTCTCTTTTATATAAGATGTGTTGTCTCCTTTTAAGTCTTGAAGACCTTGGTATATTTTAGAAATGTATCTGATCCCTGGGATCCCTTTATATGCCATTAAGAAGACCTTCAGAACACCTGACTGGGCCCTTTCCAAAACCTCCTTTTTAAGTATATTGTTTATGTGGTGTCTAAGCTGGAAGAACCTGTAAAGGTCTTGATTTATTAGGCCTTGTTTTTTCAAATCTTCAAAACTTCTTAAGATAAGATAAGATAAGATAAGATAAGCCTTTATTAGTCCCACAACGGGGAAATTCCAGGATTGCAACAGCACAGGGATAGCAACACTCAGAGCAACAATCAGAAGGCAAGAAAAAAAACAAGCAAGCAAGAGCAGCTAATAAACATATGTACGTATTACTATAAAATATATATATATACACACACACACAGACACACAGTGCAGAGCATTGTAGCTGGATGGAATAAATATATGAATATATGAACACACAGTGCAGAGCATTGTAGCTAGATGGAATAAATATGTAAATATATAAACACCCACAGTACGGAGCATTGCAGCTAGGTGGAATAAATATGCAAGTATATAAACACACACAGTGCGGAGCAATGTAGCTAGATGGAATAATATGTAGATATATAAATATATAAACACACCCAGTGCTGAGCATTGTAGCTAGATGGAATAAATATGCAAATATATAAACACACACAGTGCAGAGCATTGTTGCTAGATGGAATGAAACAGCATAACCGTCTACTTAGTTATCCTACATGGTATGATTATGTGCCCATACATATTCTCACCCTCCATAGCGACCGGTATGTTCCCAGTTGTATGCCGGAGGGGACCATTGTGTAAGTCTATTGCATCTTTTGCATTCAAAAAACTATTAGTTTGTTACGTCTTTTTGCTATCTCTGCGAGCAGCCCTGCTTAGGTTGTACAGTCTGACAGCCGTTGGTAGGAAGGACCTACGAAACCTCTCGGTTGTGCACCTGGGATGATGTAGTCTGCTGCTAAATGAGCTCCTCAGTGCATTCAGTATGTCCTGCATAGGGTGGAACTCGGACTCCAGCAGAGATGACAGTTTAGCCACCGTCCTTCTCTCTCCTATCTCCTCCATCGGATCAAGGCGCTGCCCCAGGACAGAGCTAGCTTTCTTAATCAGTTTGTTCAGTCTCTTCCTATCGGCTGCAGTAATGCCACTGCCCCAGCAGACCACTCCAAAAGTGATGGCTGATGCCACCACCGTGTCATAGAATGACTTCAGCAGCGCCCCTTGTACACCAAAAGACCTGAGTCTCCTCAGCAGGAACAGCCTGCGCTGTCCCTTCTTGTAGAGTGCATCAGTATTGTGTGACCAGTCTAGTTTATTGTTCAGATGAATACCCAGGTACTTATAGGATGTCACCATCTCGATGTCTGTTCCCTGTATATTTACTGGTACTGTGAGGGGCTGCCCATGCCTGCGGCAGTCCACCACCAGCTCCTTAGTTTTCCTCGCGTTGATCTGGAGGCAGTTCCGATGGCACCAGTCCACGAAGTCCTGGATAAGCCCTCTGTACTCAGCTTCATCTCCATTGGAGATGAGGCCAACGATCGCAGAGTCATCAGAGAACTTCTGTAGATGGCAGTGTGTTGTGTTGTGTGAGAAGTCCGCAGTATAAAGAGTGAACAGGAAGGGAGCCACCACCGTTCCCTGGGGGGCCCCCGTGCTACTGATGATCGTGTCGGACACACAGTCCCGGGTTCTCACAAACTGAGGCCGGTTCGTGAGGTAGTCCAGGATCCATGATGACAGGTGCTGGTCCACCCCTGCGCGCAGCAGCTTGTCCTTCAGGATCATCGGTTGGATGGTGTTGAAAGCACTGGAGAAGTCAAAGAACATGATCCTCACCATATTCCCGGGCTTCTCCAGGTGGGACAGAGAACGGTGAAGGAGGAAGATCACCGCATCCTCCACCCCAATGCCATGCTGGTAGGCGAACTGGAGTGGATCCATCGCTGGTTCCACCAGGGGGCGGAGGTGAGCAAGGAGCAGTCTCTCCAGGGTCTTCATCAAGTGGGACGTCAAGGCCACCGGTCTGTAGCTGTTCAGGTCTTTGGGGTGGGAAGTTTTTGGTACAGGTACCACACAAGATGTTTTCCACAGCTGTGGTACCCTCCCCAGTTTCAGGCTCATGTTGAAGATATACGTCACAATCCCACACAGCTGGTCTGCACAGGACTTGAGGAGTTTTGCGCTGATGCCGTCCGGTCCCGGCGCCTTCCTCGCCTTGATCTTCCTCAGCTCCGTCCTCACCTGGGTCCTGGTCAGGGTCAGGATGGGGGGCTGTGTGTTGGGAGTGGGGGGGTGTTGGTGGAGTGGGGAGTGGGCAGCAGGACTTGATTTCTTTAGAGGCAGCAGTGGTTGTTGTGCAGTCAGGGGGGAGGGCGGTTGGTCAAATCTATTGAAAAACAGATTCAGGTTGTTCGCCCACTCCCTGCCCCCTGTGGCCTGGGGGGAGGTATTCTGGAGCCCCGAGATGGTTTTGAGGTTTCTCCAGACCCCGCTGATGTCGCTCTGTTGCAGCTTGTCCTCCATCTTCTTCCTGAAGCTGTCCTTGCCTTCTCTGATCTTTCTCCTCAGCTCCCTCTGTACGGAAGATACAGAGGAAGATAAGATTTGCCCTTTAAAAAAATCGTAATATTTTATCAGCCCTTTCTCCTTCCACTTTTTAAATCTGGTGTCTGTTTTATTAGGAGTAAAGTCCTGATCATAGGCGATCCATTGCAGAAGTCGATAGGGCTCTTTAGTTTGATTCTCTCTGACTATCTTAAACCAAATTTTTAGCGGGGTCTCTATCCACGGGTTAGTGTTATTCAAAAGCTTAGGTAAGGCATTGTTCCCTATTATCGCCTGTAGGGGGATGTCACTTGTTATTTGGCATTCAATCTCCTTCCATTGTGCAGTGTAGACTGGGTTACATATCTCTACTAAAGTTTTAATTTGTGCGGCTTTAAAGTAGTCCCTGATATTTGGCAGCGCGAGCCCACCTTTGTCTTTGTTTAGCTGTAGGGTTCTATATCTGATTCTAGGTCTCTTGCCCTGCCATATGAATCTTGAGATCCTTCTGTCCAGCTCCTGCCATGTTTTTTTGGGAGGTTCTACCGGTATTGTTTGGAAAAGGTATAGAAGACGTGGAAGTATATTCATTTTGACTGCTTCAATTCTTTGTGCGGTACCCAAGAATGGTATCATATTCCATCTTGCTAGGTCAGATTTTATTTTTGTCACCAGTGGATCATAGTTTAGTGATATAATTTTGTTGAGTTGTTTCGGGATATTGACCCCCAGATATTTCATAGATTCCAACTCCCAGTTAGTTTTGAGTTTGCTTAGTGAATAATGATTTGGGTCATAGTTGAATGTTAAAACTTGGGTTTTATGCATGTTTAATTTGTACCCCGATAAATCTCCATACTCTGAAAAAACTGAGGTTAGTTCTGGTAAAGAAGTGTCCGGCTGCCCTAGGTATATTAAAATGTCATCAGCAAAGAGTGCTATTTTATGTTCCTTCTGACCAAGTGTAATACCTTGAATTTTTTGGTTTTGTCTTATCCATTGGCTCAGAGGTTCTATGAAGATTGCAAAGAGCAGTGGAGACAGGGGGCAGCCCTGACGACATCCTCTTTCCAGTTCAAAAGATGATGATAAATTACCGTTAATCCTTATTTTAGCTGTTGGTTTTTTATATAATGCCTGTATAGTTCTAATGAAGTTGTTATGAAAATTGAAACTGGATAAGATTCTATATAGAAAAGACCAGTCAACCGAATCGAATGCTTTTTCAGCATCTAATCCCAATATGACTGCATTTAAGTTATATTTTTTTATATGATGAATTATGTGTAAAGTGCGTGAATGTTGTCTTGTGTCTGTCTTTGTCTTATAAAACCTGTTTGGTCTAAATGAATTAGGTCTGTCAGTATATTTTCTAACCTTTTGGCAAGGATAATGGTAAAAAGCTTATAGTCCTGATTTAGTACACTGATTGGTCTGTAGTTGGAGCACTCTAGTTTATCCTTTTCAGGTTTAGGTATAACTGCAATGACCCCTTCTCTCCAGGAGGGGGGGATTTCCCCTGTGTGGAGGACATAATTAAATGTTTTCAGGAGGAGAGGAGATAGTTGCTGTTTAAAGGTTTTGTACCACTCTGCTGTATAGCCATCAGCTCCTGGGGATTTGTTAGCTTTAAGTTTCATAATTGCTTTTTCCAATTCTTTAGGATGTATTTCTGACAGTAGTGTTTTATTTTGTGACTCCGTAAGTTGGGGAAGGTTTAATGTGTTTAGGAATGCCTCGGATGCGTTTTTATGTTTTTTGTGGGAGTATAAGTTCTTATAGTAATTCTCGAAGTTTTTAAGAATATCCTGAATTCTGAATTTTATTTCCTTTGATACTGGGTCTCTGATTTTGTAGATTGCTCTTTCTGTTTGATGTTTCCTCAATTTATAGGCTAGCAATTTTGCCGATTTACTGCCTGCTTCATAGTATTTTTGTTTCAGAAATGTAAGTTTCTTCTGGATTTCTATTGTGTAGATCTCATTTATTTGGTTTTTAATTTCCTTAATCTTGAGCGAGTCAGTAGAATGAGTGTTGCCTTTGTGTTCTTTTTCTAGGTTCCTAAGTTCTGACTCTAATGTGGATAGTTTTTCTTGTCTTAGTTTCTTTTGGGTTGCCAGTTTTGCAATAATCTTTCCTCTTATTACAGCTTTGCATGCATCCCACAGTATTAAAGGGGATACTTCTCCATTATCGTTATCTTCCAAATATCTGAGAATATCTGATTCCAATTCATCTTTCAATGGTCCTTTCAGGACATTTGAATTTAACCTCCAAGAAAATGTATTATTTGTGTATTTTTGGATATTTAAGTCCATGTAGATCGGACTGTGGTCGGAGAGATCCATCAGTCCTATTTTACATGTTTTTACTCTTCCAATGTCTCTATTAAACATAAAAAAATAGTCAATCCTTGAGTAAGATGAATGTGGAGTTGAGTAAAATGTATAGTCTTTTACACTGGGGTTGAGTTCCCTCCACACGTCACAGATTCCCAATTCTTTTAGTAGCATCCGAGTCTTCCTGTTTTGGGTGTTATTTTGATGTGGGGAATTACCAGAAGCATCCCAGTATGGATTCAGTCTAAGATTGAAGTCCCCACCACATATCACTAAACCTTGAGCTTTAGTTATCATTAGGTCGAATACATTTTTATAAAATTTCCAGTTAGCCCCTGGGGGAGCATACACATTCAGCAGGGTGATATCTTCTCCCTCTAGCCACCCAGTTACCAAACTGTATCTCCCTTCTTTATCTTTGTGTTCTGATTTTTTTTCAAATGTAATTTTGGTTGATATCAATGTCGCTACTCCCCTCCTCCTCCCTGATTTATATGAAGATGAAGAGATCATTTTAAACCCTTGTCTACTGAGTTTATTGTGTTCCACGTCTGTTAGGTGGGTTTCTTGTAAAAATATTATTCCTGCTTTGTCTTTTTTCATTTTGCCTAGAATCTTGGATCTTTTAACTGGATTCAGGATTCCTTTTACATTATATGAAATTATTTTGGTTACACCCTGTTTCTGCATTGTGTTGTTTTGTTTAGTATAACTGTGTGGTGGCCCTCTTTTGTGCTACTCAGAAACTGAAAGAACATTAAAAACAAGAAAAACATTAAGAACATAGTGTAAAAAACTTTAAAACAAAAAGCTGTCATAAGAACTTCCTGAGCTGAGGTCTTTTTAAAGACCCTGTAAGAGCCTTGATGGAGTGAAGGCCCTGAGGGAAATTCCTCAAACTCTGTTACGTGTTGAGGGCCCTC